>JAJGOT010000001.1:2952500-3552500 GCA_022457155.1 Cladopsammia gracilis
CGAAGTCATCAGTATGTTCATGAACAAATAAAACAAATATGATGAAAATGTCAAGAAGTTCTAGACAAGAAAAACCAAAATCGAACGCTTTCGTAGGCAGGGTTTATAAAAACTTTCTTTCTCAGTTCAGAAGAATACATGTATTAACTGGCATTACAAATACGTTCGAGGAATAAACTAAATAAATATAATCCAAGATGACGCGAAGACTTGAGGTAGCGCGATAGCACCGCTATACATTGGGTACTTTCAATAGAGACATAACTTTAACCTCAAAGTTAACATTAGATCTAGAAGGCGCACTGGTCGATAGTGGTTATAAGCGCGTAGATGTTATTTGCATGCTGTTTAAGTAAAAGCAAAACAGCGAAGTTATGCGGCTTCGGATATCTGTTCTATATTGTGAATTTTCCTTATATTTAACTGTTTATCATGATGTAGTGCTTTATTGTAAAACTTACTATAAAGGTGATTCTTGTAATGCGTGCCGTGCGAAGCTCGTTATCACGGACACTTAAATAATACTATGTAAGGGATAATGCCCGAGCTCCGAGGCCTTCTTAAAAATAATGACCGAGCGCGTAGCGCGAGGTCATTATTTTTAAGAAGGCCGAGGAGCGAGGGCATTATCCGTTTTAATGCACCTTTTCATTGTTTTAGAACAAGCAAACCAACGACTTGCTGTGAAATTTTGCTCATTAGTGACTGTAGTGATTGTCTAAATCCCGTAAGGATTGTGCAAGCATTTTAATCATTGTAATGACTCCCGTGGGCGAATTTTTTCTTGCCGTTACAATCAGTTTAGAATTGATCAACTATGGCCTCGATGAAACGCGGTGATGCGATGTGAAGCGCCGTTTGTGATATTCTTTACTGGCCAAGTAGGATACTTTTTACAACAAGATGCGTATAAAGTTCTCAAGTTACCGCAAAATAGGAAAAAGGAATCAGGAGGATGCAATCTTGGAAAAAATGTGAGCTAGCGTAGTGAAATTTTAATAGTACACTTTTGAAACGTTTCAATTCTTACATGACAAGGGTAAAAAGATCGTTGACAGTCAGCAGTAGTAATAATCAGAAATTTAGGGATATGGGCTTTAGATTAGACTACAAGCAGTCCCTTTTTCCCAGCTTAGTCCATCGAGCGAGAAACGAAGAAACATTAGCGAACGGTAATGGTCGTGCGAAACTGGGGCGCCCCCAGTTTCGCGCGGCCATTATCCATTCGCTAATGTTTTTTCGTTCCTCGCTTGATGGACTAAGCTGGGAAAGAGAGACTGCTCATAGTCTAGCTTTAGATAAAAAGAGGAAATTCACTGTCGATAATTTTTCATTCCACGTTCAATGTAATGGAAAATATTGAGATTTTGCCTTATAGTGTCTATAGTAAAGGTTTATTTAAAACTATTAACCAAGGTAGTTGAAAACCTAAAAACATAAGTCCCTCGGAGATACAGGGTGTATGTTGTTGGTCCAGAGGGATGTTTTGTTTATTTTGTTGACATGTACATCAAAAGTATTTGTCAGGGGTGTTGCGAGTGCTATCCATGTTGGAATTTTTAATAAATTATGCTGATGTGCTAAATTGAGACGATTCTAGAAAATCACTGAGGTGGAACAGTAGGTTATTATTGTGATCAGTGAGGTGGAACAGGAGGTTACTATTTTTAATAATAACCTCCTGTTCCACCTCACTGACCACAATAATGACCTGTTGTTCCATTTCAGTGAGCATGTATGCAGATTATTACAAATAATAACCTGTTCAAAACAATGAAAAGGTGCATTAAGTACTTATAAGTTTCCATCGTGTTTGAAATGCGGACTAACAGTGAAACACACTGGCCGTGTTTTCACGAGCGAGCAAACCAGGTCGCTTAAGCTTGTCGGCAATTAAACAACAAAGAAGGGCATTGTATTGTCGTTCTTTTGTGTTCTAATTTTCTATTGTCTTAACAAAAGAAAATATATCTACAGGAATGTTAAGCGAGAAAAACCGCCTCGTGAAAACACAGCCACTGTTCTACATGTATGACTTATTTTAAGCTGTTCAGAGGAAATTGATTATAGTAGCTTGTAAAACTAGAGAGTTGTCCTAGATCTTGTAAATATGTAGTTTGTTTTGAGTTAAAATTTGAAAAGTTATTAATATCGAAAAAATAAAGCACATATAAAAAATGTCGTGAAAATATTGTGAACCATTAAAACCCAAGCCCCTGAATTGATCTTTCTTGGTGAAAATCCGTAAAAGAATTGAAAAAGAAAACAGTGTTTTGGCGCATTTATTTTTCACACAATCTTAAAATACAATTTGGTACGCGCGCTATATTATTTTTGTCATAATGTTAGAAGCCGCGAAGTAAATAAAAACGTTTGACAAAAGGAAACTCAAGGCATCATCGTGATTGGTGTTTTAAAACTGCATGGTGAAGCCATCTGAAAACAACAGTGAAACGAAAAATGTCTTTGATTGACTTTAATAAAGGCTCAAACTGAATAGAAGCTGAATAAAAGCGATAATGTCGATGGTTGTTAACAAAACGTTTTAGATTTAAAAAAGGCCAACATAGTACAGTCATAGTCATAGTCATGTCATGATGGACAAGCCTGAACCACGATACGGAAACGCTTTCACTTTTATTCATTAAGTTTGTTTTCTATATTATTCGAATAGATGTTGTTGCTGATGCAGACGTCTTCATAGAACAGTGATCTGAACAATTTATCTGACCGGCTGGCATATAAATAAAGACTGCCGGAAATATAAAGTAAAATGAAGCAATAATGCGTAAATTACTTTTTATGGATCGTGTTCTTTAGCTTCTGATGTCAATTAGGACGCCCAAAAAGAGGAATTGAATTGTTTCACCCACGGACGCTAATCTGCAAAAAGGAGTCTGTGGAAAGCCTGTGTGGTTACCATTCACACAAATGATCCGGTTGGTAACTTCAAGCGTCAACATTTTTTATTTAACTTTACCTTATGGTAGAAACAGAAAGTACAAAATGCACCACAAACAAACGCATCACTGTTAACAGAAACACGCTTATATTAATTCTGATTGCAGTTTATTCATTCAAAAACAATTCCTTTGTTAACAAAAAATAGTCTTTTGCGGCTTCCTATTAGTCTCCTAGTGTGTACGACTTGTGAGACTCGCCGCTAAATCAAATAGAAAATAAAACCGATATTTCCTGCAACTAGTCTCAACGACAGGCTACAGCTCGCGGGGACTGACAAGTCGCCTGAAGTGTGCCGACCTTTTCAAAACAACGCTCTTTACCTCAAAACAGCTCAAGCAAGCTATGCGAGCCTATTTTTTTGTTTCTCGATATACCCTTCGTTCGTTATGTTCGTTCGCCATATATTCAGAGGGGAAAGAAGTTGTTGTTGTATTTTTAAAGTAGGTAATGTGTACTCAAAAAATAGATTCATATCCCTATTGCGTTTTTCTTTTGACGATTCACGACTGAATGTCAATTTTTATGTCGGCTGTGAGTTTTCGGTGGGTCCTTGAAGATGTAAAACGGAGGATGGAAAACAATATAGAGGGAAGAGGGAAACGAAAATGCATTTTAAGTACTAAAACAGGCAAACAAAGGAAAAGATAAAAATGCCATTTTCAGGCGAATCCACTTTCAACTGGAAAGTTAGGACGCAGTTTGTTACACGTGTGGACTTAAAATTTATTCTTTATATTTTAATTCACGTAAAAAGTAAAACTTTCTCGCCAGCGCTGCTGCCGCTAATTTTCTATCATTCAGTGGTTTATGACCAAAGGAAACACACACGATTGCTTCAAATTAATGTGCGCCTTTGAAACAGGTGCAGCCTTCTTCATAGATACGTGATGCGGAAACAATTTATTTGATTGCTTTGAATAAAGGCTGAGACAGGAAGCTAAATGATGAAATAATATCGCTGGTATATCGGTTTTCTTCTGATTTTGAAACGGTTTTCTTCTGATTTTGAAACAATTTATTTGATTGCTTTAAATAAAGGCTGAAACAGGAAGCTAAATGGTGAAATAATATCGCTGGTATATAAGTTTTCTTCTGATTTTGAAAGGGAGAGCGCTTGTTCTAGTTTGAGGACAAATATGATCCAAAACAATGAACCGTTTTGTCGGGAGTGGAAACCTGCGATCTGATCTTTGGAAGAATAATTATTTTTCAACGTTCTAGTCGGCGCGTTGCGTCGCGCGTCGTGGTGTGTTAACGCAACTTAGAACTTGTGTTCCCGTCGCCTCAAAACCTTTGTTTTTGGAGGGATAAAAAATGTCGTGTTGGGTACCAAATAAGGTAGGCTAGGATTTTCTGAAAGAAGAAAGCAGGAAGTAAGACTTATATTCGGGGGATGGTATTCCTTTCCTTGAAACTTTCTGTCGCTGAGCTATTCAACTAAAAGAATCAAAAAGATGAAGCTGTATTAGCTTTCACATAGGTTTCAGTATAACAGTATAACGCAATTCCAAGCATTTTCAAACATTCATTTAGGCCTCGTTTGGCTCCCCGGCCGTTGCGATTATATTATATACTATTTACATGCTCGCTGTCAGTCATACGTACTCTCGCTAATGAAAAACTGGAAAGCTATTACGCCCACTTAGTAGACTGACACAGCCGCCTCCCTTTACAACGATTATTGATGTCCAATACAGTTGTGTTTCTTTTGCAAATCCTTACAGAAATTAGAATGAAGGAAGTTTTAACTCGATGTGGATTTGAATTTGATTTGAAGCTTGCGAGTGGGTGAACTTCAATTTTAAAACCAGTTGTCTGTTTTTTTGCCATAGATGCGGGACGCGGGAACAATTTATTTGATTGCTTTGAATAAAGACTGAAATAAGAAGCTAAATGCTGAAATAATATAGCTGGTGAGAAATAGAACACAAACCGCGGTGATAAACATATTGAACTTTTGAAAATGTATGTAGTAGCATACGAAACGTCAAGTTTTTATCAAAAATGAATAAGTTCAATATGTTTATCACCGCGGTTTGTGTTCTATTTCTCATCAAACTTCGATGGCCCAAGAATAAAAATCTTTACAATATAGCTGGTAATTGCTTATGGATCGATGTCAGTTTGCTTCTGATTTTATCCGGGAGTCGGCTTGTTATAGTTTGAGTACAAATATGATTTGTGTAAATTTGAATAAATTAACTCGCGCATGAATTAAGGCATGGCTCCTCGTGTAATATTCGGTTTCATCATTTTTCTATCTTTATTCAGCATCCCCTAATATTTTATCTTATAACTATGCACTAAGAAACGAAACCATTTTTGGATGGTACATTGTGTCTGTTGGGGTCACATGATCAGCCACGCCCTAAATTATGCAAAATTTGGAATTTTCAGATTACGGCATGAAAATTCAATTAAAAGCTCCCTCTTTTCCTTCCTTAGTTTTCAATTTACAGAATAATACGTCAAGTTAAACGGGAAATTTCTAAAATTGTTATTGCTACATAATTATTCATTGTTTTCCTCTAGTCCCAGTCCCTCTCCAAAATTAAAACGTTATAGTTTACAGGAAACAAATAACTTTGGAGAACCCCGATTAGTTCCTTAAACCTAGTGCCAATGGTCATTGATAAAATGCAAATAAAGCAGAAAAATACTTTTCTAATATCCCGTAAATTTGGATCGAAAAAAGTTGCTTAAAATTGGGAAGTCACGTGACGAAGCAAGTCCATTCATGTAAGCGAATTTTTTTTTTCAACAATTAAAAGCCTCTTCCTTAATTCACCCGAGAAGTTTGAGTGATTGAACTTCAATTTTAAAATATATACTGTTTAAATCTTGTTCCATTTTTGTCCGCCATTTTGTTTCTGCTTGGCTCGAGATCCGTTCAATGTTACCTTTTCAAACTGGAAATGTCACTTTGCACTGTAAATGTCACTTTTTTTGCACTTTTTGAGATAAATTACTCTCGGCCAATCAGAATGCTGAAACTTTTTTTTTGTACGCAAATTATTGCATGCGCTGTTAACCGATCGAGAAAGGCCTAACGGATTACTCGTTGGTAGAGGAGGGTCTCTTATTAACTGAAAAAAAAAATGAATAACTATGGACCGATAGAGTAAACGTTTGACCTAATGTTCTTACCACCCCCTGAACAGGGACGTTCTTTTTTGCTAAGCTAAAGCGCAGCTAAGATTTTGGCTACTTTGTACGTAAAAAGCATACATTGTTTTCTTAGACAAGGAAATAATAGTACTCACAAAACATTAAAATTTTAGATAATAAAGTATTTACAATAATACAACAGGGCAAAACAAATGGGGGATGGGGATAAAGCATAATTACATTTTACTCCCAATAGAGAACTGTCCCACTGTCCGCACAATGATCCGAGTCGATCCATACGTGTGTAAGAGCAGAAGCCTTAAGGCCCGTTTACACTGGCGATTTTTTGTGCAATTTTTGTCGCGCTTTTCGGTGCAATTTTTGTCGCGCGCAAGTTGCATCTCCAAATCGCCTGTGTAAACAAGCGGGGATTTCAGTGCGATTTGGGAGGGATTTGTCGCGCGATGTCGCAGAGGCGGTTTCGAACATGTTCGAAACCAAATGCAACTTGGCGACTATTTTTTGGAAATCGCAGCAAATCAAAGCAAATGTCACACCAAAGTCGTACAGAAGTCGCCGCTAGTTTACACTTGCGATAAAATTGCATTGGAGAGCGCGACAAAAATCGCATCAAAAATCGCATGTGTAAACGGGCCTTTAATTTCTCTCAGTTAGTCACGAATGTTACAAAGCTTTCACCGGGACTTGAAGACCAGTCTTTATATTATAGTGAGAGAGAACTTTACACGCAAATAGCAAATAACGCGAGAACTCTTAGTATCCTATCCTATGTCCTATATCCTATATCACTCTGGCCAATCACAGCAGACAAAGACAATAAACTTTTTCAAGTGACAAACCATTCCAAGGTTTATAAGAGAATACAAAGTGGAATTAGTTTGATCCACTGCTTTCGTTTCAGATACTTTATTCACTGAGAAATTTAAGATATTGTTGTTCTGGAAGAAATATCGAGACGCCAGGCATCCCAGGAGGTTTGTAAAACAATACACATATTTTGCCATACTGGTCGCTTTAGATTTTCACAAGATCGATCGCCGTAAAATTACAGACGCAGTGACGTATGACGAAGAGAGAAATTGAAGGTCCTAAATCTGAAAATCTATAACTTTGTACACGTTTCTTATGTTTGGCTATAAAAAAATTGACGAGCGATTTCTGATGAAACCTTTGAATTTAATACCCGTGAATAGATGTAACATTTTACTTGAAAGGGCTTCGCTAATAAACCAATCAGAATTCGACCCAAATAATTGTACCCAGCGCAAACGCGCGCGAGCAAGTCTCGATTGGTTCTGGATCTACTTCTGGTTGGATGAGAAAGTGGCGTGAGATTTTTGATCTTAACTGAAAGTGTAAAAGGTAGGCAAAACCAATGAAAACGAGAATTTACTTTCTTTACACAATGAGGGACTAGATGTGGTTTACTGTTAAGACGGTGTAAGAGCGCGATAGTTTTTAATACTGTAAGTGTTATAAAGTCCGATATTTTAATGTTAACTGTAAATAAGAAATTACTACATGTTGAGTCAAGAGCTAAATAAAACCTAAACAAAACCTAAACCTACAGAAATGTCCTTATTTTGAAATTCTGCGAAAATTACAAGCGAAATGTTTACTATTAGCTGTTACATAGTCTACAACCATTACTTCAATGTTAGCTGAAAGTATAGGCCATCCTCAATTGAAAACCTCTCCAAATTTATTACAAAGAGCAATTGAAACACATTTTTTCCATTTGGGGGAGTACGAGAGTGCCAAGTATTAAATTTACATCATGAAGAATTGGAATATTTATCATCACCACAATTAAAAAAGCTTCTGCCTGGCAGTTTTCACACTATATATGGATTTTATCCACAGACTCAAATGTAAGAGCTACCACATATAGCATATAATAGGCTAAGAATTTTCACAGGAACGTACTACTTGGCAGTTTCCATTTGAATGGTCACAGTTAGAATTTTATCTGCAGGCTCAAAACTAAGAGCCATACATGGAGTCGACACTATACTTTATCTTGTTCTACTGTTACTTGTAAATTCCCTGAATTCAGCTCTAACTGTGATTGTTTGAAACGAATCAATATGCGTGTAGAGCTTTCACCTCCAACAATACGCAGTTTAAAATGCCTACGCTCCTGCCACGTTAAGCTCGTTTCACGTACTGAAGCTAACGTTTATCTTGTTTGCCCTTCTTTCCTAAACGTGTCAAATTTTGAACATTGTTAGGCAGCTCTGACCCAATCTTTCTGATGGAAGAAACTCCAGGAATAGAACTAAGCTGACTCCCGATTATAGCGAAGCCATCGAGCGGACTGACTACAGTCTGCAAGCTCTGCAACCTCTCTTTTCCTTCTTCCTTCACGATGTTCTCTACTTTGGCTCGGCATTCCTCGCACAATTCTTCCACTTCGTTTTTCAAAAGAATTGCCTTGTCCGAGTCTTTTACTTCCTCTCCTTCCATTTCATATTCAGCTTTTTTGTTATATAAATGAAAAAAAGAGAAACTATTGTAAGATTTAAAGAGAATCTGCAGTCCCTAGTGCGCATGCTTGACCATGTTTTGCTTTGATTTTGACGATACGTTCCATTCTGTGACTACTCACATGACGCAAATTTCAAGTTTTATCAGAAGCTGATAATTTTTTGGGGATGGAAAAGCTTGCAAAAGAAAGATTCTATTCTATTGTCGATGACTTCAAAAGAAGTGGTGCTGAAGCATTTAAAGATCGGGTAGTTAAAGATAACTTCACCAGAAGGACATTAAAAGGATATTTTCTGCGGTATATTGGAAGATAAGCTGACATTCCATCGTGTGCGTCTCACAAAACATCGCATGCGCAGAAAGGACTACAGGGTACGTTTAAGCACACTACTTTGATAACAGTTTATAACAGTTTTATAACCGTGGTTGCATGAACGATTTTTGGGTTTCATTCATGACGTATTTTTTTCTAAACAATATCCACCAAAATCAATGTAAACCATTTTCAATCTATACATTTTTTTGTGGCTCGGTTAATTTTCACGTTGCACCAGCGATGTCACCGATATGTTTCCCCACATCATCAAGCAAAATACTATCAGTACTCTGATGCGAAGGATTCGAGGAAAATTCTTATTGAAATTATACATATTGCTTTAATTATTATGATTGTGAAGATCATTTTTATTGCTTTTTATAATTTTAATCAAATGTGATTGGTTCATTAACCTCTGTATTTTCCTCCAATTTACTTGCAAAGTTGTAATCGGAGAGTTTCCTGTAATAGGACAATGTAGTCGGACACATCTGAATCTTAAGGCTAATAGTCCATTTTACAGTTGTGTGCTTGGTGACCTTGCCTTTGAGTGGAAGCGAGGCTGAAGGTGACCTTGTTATGATACAGACCTTGGAGCTTTTCAGATGTAAATTTAGTTGGTTGGCATGAGAAAAACCTTATTAACATATGAAAGGCAGAAAGGTTTGTATCAAAGCAAGGTCACCTTCAGCCTCGCTTACACTCAAAGGCAAGGTCACCAAGCACACAACTGTAAAATGGACTATTGAACCAATCAAATCATTTAATGCAATCACTATGGCAGCAGCAAAGTTGTAATCGGACAAAGCCAGTTTTGCAGTGATAAATTGTATGGACGCTTCGTTGATTGATAAAAACCTTTCTTCAAGTTATTCTCTTGAATTTCTTCTCATTTTTATGTTAAATTTTTCTGGGAAATTGTAATGTTTATGATTAATTGATAACAAGACTTCATGTAGTCTTATTCTGTCTGTAATCATACTCGTGATTTACAGATCGGACTCCCACTACACGGTCGTCCAGTTTTGTTAATCACTCGAATGATTGGTATCTGACTGAATTGGACTCAACTCAGTCATATTACCAACATTGATTAATAAAAACTCCAAACTTAACTTCAGCTCTCTCCCACCTGCTCCCATTTGAAAATCTTATTTTGAAATGTTCTACCTACTAGTGTCCCCTACCCCTACCCCTGCCAACCAGAAACCTCGCCTTGTTTTGGCAGAGTACCAGGAATTCACATTACTCACCATTTACTTTGTTGATACGCTCCATTTTTGGTCTGTAGTAGAAATATTCCCACAGGAGGCCACCACTTACAAGAACTCCGAACAAAACGAGAAGAATGATGAGAAAATCGTAATCATCGAACAGGCTGGAGGATTCTTTCGTGGTTTGCTCCTCAGAAACTGCGTCAGATAATAACTATAACAAAGAACAAGTCTATACAGTGAAACCCCGCCATACGATGATCACCCCATATATAAACGACCACATAGTTATCACGACCACTCTTTTTCAGCCCGACTAAAAGCTCGGTCATTTCCTTATTTATTAAAGAAATAAAAATCGCGCCCCGTGCATTGTTGTGTTATATAAGCACGCGGGAATTACTAAGAACACGAGAGAAGTACAGAGAAGCCAGACCGAAGGCGAGTGCTTCTCGTCCTTCTCGAGTGTTCTTAAAAATTCGCCAGTACTTATATAACTCAACAAAGCACGAGAAATTATTTTTTTTATTTCTTTTATAAAGTAAAAACGAACACAAAGTGACAAGAATTCGCGCGTGCTTTATCGAGTTATAATGAACTCGGTTTGACCATAGCGCGTGCATTTCCTTGAGCATTTTATAATAACCTTTTAATCCGACCACTCTATTTGATAGTGCATGCGCACAGAACGAGATTAAAACATTTGATGAATAGCGATGGCCAAATTGAGAAGTTACTAAGGAAAAGGTTCTTGAAAAAATGAAAATTCAGCAGTCGAATGATAAATTTCTTATTTAATGGTTCGATAGTATGTCAAACAATAAAATAAGGTGTAGCTATTATACAAAATAATTAATTTACAAACCTTTAACGCTGCCGATTCAAATGCCTCGTTTTTTACAATGTCGTCAGCGCATTTTTTTATCATATCACAAACATGAGTTGAGTTGTGTGGAGGTCTGACGCTTAGCCCAATGTAGTATTCATAATTTAACGTTCGCCCAATCTCCAATGATTTATCTCTGAATTGCTTAGCATTCGATACAGCCACGTGTCTGTCTAGTAGTATGCCCCTTACATCGTTTGCGGTCAGTGTTTTGATCATGTCTTCTACGTTGTTAAATGCTGAAATGAAACACAAGAAGGCGCACTTATTTTGACCCAACATTTGTGTGTTTATTTTGTCCTTATTTTTTTGTGTGAGTCTCAATGGGGTGGTGGCTTTTACGGTTAACGGTTACAAATGTTGGCCTTTTTACGGCTAAAGGTTAATTTCTTTCTGTTACGGTTAACACTTTTTACGCCTAACGCGGTTAAAATGTTTCAATTTTTACGCCTAACAACTAAATTTTTGGGTCGTTTTACGGCTAACGGTTAACCTCATTGAGACCTTCTTATGTGCGTCCGTGTGTTTATGTTGTTTTTAACTCATGAATACGCAAACCTTGAACGAGTTTTAGCGTATGGGGAAGATATGCAAATTTTCACTCGCTCGATCAGCTGTAAACATTGAGCCCGTGATATGTAATGGTCACCTGTCTTACCCATGGGGACGGCGTTGGAGGGAGAGAAGAATGGGAGGTAGGCGCAGGGGTGGGGTGGGTCGGTGGAGCAAAACGCTTAGGACAGGGGAGGGTCCGAAGGTTGTTTCCTATTCCCGAGTTGGCTCATAAGAGCCTTTGACCTAAAGACGTGACTGATGTAAGACGAAACTTTAATAAAGCTCACCTCTTCCGAAAGAAACCATTCTTTAAATTTTCCACTGTATGGTTACATAAACAGTTTTTTATTCTGTCTTCACTCACTTGTATAGAGCTTTGAATTTTAGTCTCCGTCAAAAGCACACTGGTCGTCCAGTCTCGCTCAATAGGCCATTTGCACGATGGCGTCATTTGACTACAACTACCAAAATTCATTTCGTTTTTCCTTTCTTATTTAAATTTTGTAATCCCAGAGCGGTTTAAATAACAATAGCCCTAATTTGCACTACGAAACAAAAAACTGAAGGATTGTGGTAGTTGTAGTCATATGACGTCATCGTGCAAATGGCCTATTCCCACAGTAATTTTGGATCAACTTGCTTGTGTAAATTGCAAACTGTTAATTTGTACAATGATCGTTTGATTTTGATTATGTATGCTATATAGTTGAACCTCCATGTGCGACCACCTCTCTTAAGCGACCACTTTTCCAAAATACCAAATTTCTTCCAGTCAAATCACTATAGTCCAAACCTCTCGTAAGCGACTACTTTTCCAAAATACCAAATTTCTTCCTGTCAAATCACTATAGTCCAAACCTCTCCTAAGCGACCACTTTTCCAAAATACCAAATTTCTTCCAGTCAAATCACTATAGTCCAAACCTCTCCTAAGCGACCACTTTTCCAAAATACCACATTTCTTCCAGACAAATCACTATAGTCCAAACCTCTCGTAAGCGACCACTTTTCTAAAATACCACATTTCTTCCAGTCAAATCACTATAGTCCAAACCTCTCCTAAGCGACCACTTTTCCAAAACACCAAATTTCTCCCAGTCAAATCACTATAGTCCAAACCTCTCGGAAGCGACCACTTTTCTAAAATACCACATTTCTTCCAGTCAAATCACTATAGTCCAAACCTCTCCTAAGCGACCACCTCTCCTAAGCGACCACTTTTCCAAAATACCAAATTTCTTCCAGTCAAATCACAATCCAAACCTCTCGTAAGCGACCACCTCTCCTAAGCGACCACTTTTCCAAAAAACCAAATTTCTTCCAGTCAAATCACTATAATCCAAACCTCTCGTAAGCGACCACCTATCGTAATCGACCGCGACCACTATCAACGCTGGTGATTTGAATTTTTCTATTGTTTTACCTCTGCTGAGCGACCACTCGCCCGTATAAATAAATTTCAACACAGACACAAATTAAAGAATGTGTTACTGAGTCCAAAAAAACGAAAAATGTATCCCTTGCATCAAAACTTAAATATGATAGAGCAGTTTTAAATTGAGTGTCGAAAGTAATTTCACAATTGCTTTGGTTTTGCATTGCTACGCTTTGTGATTGGCTAAAAAAATCTCGCGCCACTTTCTCAACCAACCAGAAGTAAAACCAAAACCAATCGTAACTTGGCCTGCACGCGTTTTCCCGCGCTTGGCGCTGGCTGCATGTATTAATTTGAGTTCTGATTGGTTCATTGGATTGTCTGCGTCTGTTGTGATTGGCTAGAGTAATTACTTTGGTTTTGGTTTTTTGACACTCAATTGAAAACTGCTCTATAATATTTTGCGCTGATAGAGCGGTTTTCATTTGAGTATTGTAAAACCAAAACCAAAGTAATCACTCTGACCAATCACAACAGACGCAGACAATCCAATGAACCAATCAGAACTCAAATTAATACATGCAGCCGGCGCCAAGCGCGGGAAAACGCGTGCGAGCAAGTCACGATTGGTTTTGGTTTTACTTCTGATTGGTTGAGAAATTAGCGCGAGATTTTTTAGCCAATCACAAAGCGTGGCAATGCAAAACCAAAGCAATCGCGAAATTACATTCGACACTCAATTGAAAGCTGCTCTATGTGCAGTTTATTGAAATTACTACAGGTTCATATGATTTAAAGTTAAGATGCCATGTGGTCTGACCTCCCGTAAGCGCCCACCTTGGCTTGTCATGTTCAACTGTATATGCGTTATATATTTTAAAGTTCTGTTTAGTTTCTAATCTTACCAACATATTTAGCTCCCTCGGACACTGCTGCTTGCTTTGCCAAACTCCCGTTTAATACTGCAATCTTAAAACATTTATTACAGTTTAATCGCACTACCATTAAGCCGGAATGAAACAACTTAGACCATCCTACCTGCTTCGCTCTCTGCCTTTAAGTCATCGTTTGCGCAACCTAAACTGGGATTACAACATGCATACTATACACTAAGGGCTTGTTCGATTGACCGTATTCTGGAATAAGAATAAACAGAATAGTCTGTAAAAATTGTTCGTTCAGGCACACTTGCATTATCTATAAATCTGGTAAAACATGTTATTATCCTAATAACACGACAACGGGAAGTGTTTAGTTTTTTCGGGGGCTCCCAGATTCCGAAAAATGCCATTTTTGTGACCATTTTTCATATTCTTATTCCGAAAATCAATACGTCCAATAAACGCTCCCGTTCTCTGTTTTAGACTACTCCACTCCTTGTGGGAATGGAAACAAACCAGATGGACCTCTCCTAAGTTTCTTTCTCGTTTCTTCCACGACGGAGATATCGATGACGTGACGCGGTGGTGGTTTAGGCATGGGCATCACCTCTCAAGATTCATAATCAGTACCTCGGTTAAATGAACTTATGGAGTTCTGTACAGTCGTTATACAGTCGATCCTCTGCTAACGGACACCTACGCAAACCGACGTATTGGCAATAGTGTCTTCGATTGTTTCTATTTTTAGCTGGACTCCAAACATACATACTCTAAATAACGCAGTTAAAGAGTGGTTTACGTTTTGACTGAACTCACTTACTGTTTTGCCAAAAAGATTCAAGTCTTCTTCTATCTCATAAGTCAGTGAACTTGTGATGTTGGCCGTAAGAACAGAGAAAGCCACCATTCCTAACAACATCCATAGGATGCTATACAGGCGAGCTGGAAATGACTTGGGCGCTGTGTCTCCATAGCTACAAGAGAAACAAGCTTATATAGTTACCAGCATAGTCCCAGGCATTTTCGGTTCATTTAGGCCTGGCCTCTACCTTGAAAGGTGACGTCACTGATTATTACTCGCAGAGAATTTGCAGAGAATGCATTCTCCAGCATGACGACCAGCAACTAGTTCCTAGGACCTTATGTAGACTTCACGCTCGTGCCTTAAGGAAGGAGAACGCCTAGAGACTACGCTACACAGTTACTAAATAGTTATAACAAATTCGGTTTCCTTGCGTGAACGCAATCGATAGATTTTCAAATTTTAGATATTTAGATTAAGTTGACAACTAAAAATGATTGATTCAAAGCTTGTCTTTTTAGTCACTCGTAACCAGGTTATGGAAAATAAAATCGCATGAACTCACAACAAATAGTGTCCGTGGTATATAGCTTTGGTATGTTAAAGGGGCTATGCCGCGAGGATGGCGGGTGAGTACTGGGTACTAACAACTTGAAAAACGTCCGGTGGCTTTTTATCAAGTTGGCGGCCATTACTGTCGAATTCGCTGCAATCCGTTCCATCCCGTCGTATTGCGTGGAAGGATAGATCTCAAGTTTACAAATTAGTTAGAGTATTTACTTGGCTAGATTTTTGGTAAATTATTTCTGCGATTTGTTAGTCGTACCTTCGAAAAATTCGATGTCTTCCAGTAGTGGTGGAAGTTGGGGAGGAATTTAAAAGCGAAATCGATCGTGTGTTTGTTTACTTCGCGTGGTTCGACACGAGTGCAAGCGCGATAAAACTTGCCGCGATCCGGGAAGGAACAATAGAAGTTTGACATGTGTGACGTCAGGTGACGTCACATGACAGGAACTCATTGCGCAGACTCACCTTGCGACATAGCCCCTTTAATTTGACAATAAGCAAAATAGACAATTAAAGCATGCATATTACGTAGCAATGCCACTCCTGAATGTTTCGTACGTAAGGGTAGCAGAAGATAAGATAGGAGAAGTACGATTTGAGAACTCAAGGTAGCTTTAAGGTGGCCAGGGCCACAAAGTAACGAATGCAACAATTTACACTGAGGTCAATGCGTTACACAACTCATCATTGCCATTGCCTTGAAATTTAATTTGTTTAGAGTACCGAAGCATTTACGCATGAAGTGTGGTTCGGTTTATGAGTGGAAGATCCACATTGGTATCTTATTCACTCGATTCAGAGGAAAATGGTAGGAACTGCGCACGATTCACACGATTGATCGCTGTACACTTACTTACCCAACAGTTGTCATGGTAACGAAAGCCCACCAAAAGCCTTGCCACGCACCCTGTATAAAGGATGGTGGGAAATCCATGGGATTTTTACGTCGATCCTGCAAATTATATATCGAGATTAGTTGCTAAAAAACGCTTTATGCAATTATTAATCCTTTCACTTTTTGACTTATGTGAAAGCTTAAATGAAAGCTCTTTACGGGTTATCTCCTGTGGTGTATAAGTTTTTCTTTATCATGCATAGCTTCTGCTTTAATTGCAGTAACCCTGGCACAAAGCTTCTTTTTGATGTTTGTAGTTTTAGTATCATTTGCTTTACATTAGCAAGTCAAATAAATAACAACTGATTGCTTACCAGTATCCATATGAATACCCCGGATATCACGGTTAAGATCAGAGTCAAGCCTATGATCTGTCCTCCATTGATAAACGAACGGCCAAGCTGTGTTAGAGGTTTCATCACGTTTCGTTTGACAATATAAACGGGTCCATTGGAATGATATATTTTAATAACACACGGTTGTGCCTCCATGTTCGTTTTTATCATGACTGGTATCACAATACTTATGTTTTTAGTGCTGTTCGATTGGGGAGGCACTGGCGGGCTCTTGAAGTTTTGGATCTTGTCTTTTAAAACTTCGTTTCTTTTGTAGGAAATCCTGTTCGGATATTTGGTCATGTTGTTGAGGAGCGAAACAAGAAGACCTGCAATAAAACGGAAGGATAGCAAGTCAGACAAAAGCAACCGAAAATGATAAGACTGAATAACTTTGACCACAGGCTTGCCATCCTTGTGTGGTGTCCTGTGCATCTGTAAAGCCCGTATTGGTTTATAGAGTAGTTTACAATTGAGTGTCACAATTGCTTTGGTTTTGCTTTGCTACGCTTTGTGATTGGCTAAAAAATCTTGCACCACTTTCTCGACCAAACAGAAGTAAAACCAAAACCAATCGTGACTTGCTCGCACGCGTTTTCCCGCGCTTGGCGCTGCCGACATGTAGTTGCTTCGAGCTCTGATTGGTTCATTGGATTGTTTACGACTGCTGTGATTGGTCAGAGTAATTACTTTGATTTTGGTTTTACGACACTCAATTGAAAACTGCTCTAAAACTAGCCTCACTAATGGCGAAATTTTGAGATCTTAAAGCGGATGAAAATGAAATAGAAACTCTCAAAAACACTGACATGTTGTTTAACTTTGTTCTTTTGGGTTTACTTTCGTGATTTGTGGGTCGCAAAACCGGTGTATTTTCAAAATAACGGTTCGACCCGCTCAAAAGTAGAAAATGAAAACAAAGCTTGACGTTTTCGCTCTTTTAAAAGTGCATTTGAATGAAAAGCTTGATCTCTTTATTGCCGAGCTATTTGCAGGGAGCAATGATTTAAGTTTGAGAAAACTTTTCGTAGTAATTTAATTAAGGGTAGAGCGATTTTGGTATGACCTTGAAAAACGATTCGGAGAGTGTTTGCGATTTGTTTCATCCGCCAAAGATTGAACAGATCGAAACAAAAGCCTCGTTTCGTTTCCCGCGTAAACAACCCTAATATGGCAAATGCGCATGTTCGATAAACCAATCGGAATGTCGGAAAACAGAATGACGTCAAACAGAATATTGATTGCCCGATTTTCAAAAAGTTCTCGGACAAAAGAACAAATGTGCTGCGTTGTGCGTGTTTTCGAAAGTCGGTGGAAATTTAACTTACACCGAAGGATGGAGAGCTCGACTTTGGTAGCCTCCCTCTTTCTCAAGCTTGACAATCTCCGGTCGCGATGAATTTTTCGCAAATTGTCCGGGCGATATTGTAGCTTACGCGGTTTTCGCTTGCACTGACTGCAAAACTTCCACTTACTGCATAGTCTGCCAAAATCTGGTACCTTTTTTGCAAGTGATAGGCTACGCCAGAGTTGTACAGTCCTTCACGAGTATTTACTCTCCAGTTCCTCATTTTGTTGTTTCGAGTTGCGGAAAAAATCGGAAAATTACTTTTTTAATTTTTGTATTCAACACGTTGCATGTTCGATAAGCCAATCAAAATCCGCGCGCGTTTGACTCTCTGTTCGATAAACCAATCAAATGTTTACTTTTCGCGTTCATTTGTTGTTTTGGCTCTGTACGCGCGTTCCATTTCAAGGTCATACGAAAATTGTTCTAATGGAATGTTTTGACCGCTTATATTTCAAACATGAAAAAAACACATGTTAAAAATGTTTCAGCGATTTATTCAAAATCGAACAATTTAATTTGTTTGAAATTTCCCAATTTAGTGTGTTAGACTGTGTAGATGATAGTGCATTTATTCGCTTGTCGCGGGTAGCCCCAAAATCGAAAGATATTTAGGAAAAACAGTTTGTTTAGCGTTGCTATGGAAACGATAATTAACATAAAAGAGCATCGTCCAAAACTTTCATCCAAGCCTAACATCTGGTTTCAAATTCAGATTCATTAAGCTAAAATAAGTTTTTATATAAGCGCATTTAAGGTTACAGTGTACCTTCAGATCGAAAATTTATTGAAAATATTTTTTTGGCGTTTAAATAAAGTTTACAGAATGAACTTTCATCCAAAAAAAAAAGTATCGAAAAATAGTGAAAATTGACGGAGAAATGACGATATAACTTTTTTGGGCGGAGTTTGTTTATTAAGCGATATGTAAGGGATAATGCCCGAGCTCCGAGGCCTTCTTAAAAATAATGACCGAGCGCGTAGCGCGAGGTCATTATTTTTAAGAAGGCCGAGGAGCGAGGGCATTATCCGTTTTAATGCACCTTTTCATTGTTTTAGAACAAGCAATCCAACGACTTGCTGTGAAATTTTGCTCATTAGTGACAG
The DNA here is from genome assembly GCA_022457155.1 of Cladopsammia gracilis. Classification (NCBI taxonomy): domain Eukaryota; kingdom Metazoa; phylum Cnidaria; class Anthozoa; order Scleractinia; family Dendrophylliidae; genus Cladopsammia; species Cladopsammia gracilis. The sequence goes on from JAJGOT010000001.1 coordinate 2,971,361, forward strand.
TAGTGATTGTCTGAATCCCGTAAGGGTTGTGCAAGCATTTTAATGACTCTCGTGGGCGAATTTTTTCTTGCCGTTACAATCAGTTTAGAATTGATCAACTATGGCCTCGATGAAACGCGGTGATACGATGTGAAGCGCCGTTTGTGATATTCTTTACTGGCCAAGTAGGATACTCTTTACAACAAGATGCGTATAAAGTTCTCAAGTTACCGCAAAATAGGAAAAAGGAATCAGGAGGATGCAATCTTGGAAAAAATGTGAGCTAGCGAAGTGAAATTTTAATAGTACACTTTTAAAACGTAAGGGTAAAAAGTTCCTTGACAGTCAGCAGTAGTAATAATCAGAAATTTAGGGATATGGGCTTTAGATTAGACTACGAGTAGTCTCTTTTTCCCAGCTTAGTACATCGAGCGAGAAACGAAGAAACATTAGTAATAAATGGCCGTGCGAAACTGGGGCGCCCCCTGTTTCGCGCGGCCATTATCCATTCGCTAATGTTTTTCGTTCCTCGCTTGATGGACTAAGCTGGGAAAGAGAGACTGCTCATAGTCTAGCTTTAGATAAAAATAGGAAATTCACCGTCGATAATTTTTCATTCCACGTTCAATGTAATGGAAAATATTGAGATTTTGCCTTATAGTGTCTATAGTAAAGGTTTATTTAAAACTATTAACCAAGGTAGTTGAAAACCTAAAAACATAAGTCCCTCGGAGATACAGGGTGTATGTTGTTGGTCCAGAGGGATGTTTTGTTTATTTTGTTGACATGTACATCAAAAGTATTTGTCAGGGGTGTTGCGAGTGCTATCCATGTTGGAATTTTTAATAAATTATGCTGATGTGCTAAATTGAGAAGATTCTAGAAAATCACTGAGGTGGAACAGTAGGTTATTATTGTGATCAGTGAGGTGGAACAGGAGGTTATTATTTTTAATAATAACCTCCTGTTCCACCTCACTGACCACAATAATGACCTGTTGTTCCATTTCAGTGAGCATGTATGCAGATTATTACAAATAATAACCTGTTCAAAACAATGAAAAGGTGCATTAAGTAAGGGATAATGCCCGAGCTCCGAGGCCTTCTTAAAAATAATGACCGAGCGCGTAGCGCGAGGTCATTATTTTTAAGAAGGCCGAGGAGCGAGGGCATTATCCGTTTTAATGCACCTTTTCATTGTTTTAGAACAAGCAATCCAACGACTTGCTGTGAAATTTTGCTCATTAGTGACAGTAGTGATTGTCTGAATCCCGTAAGGGTTGTGCAAGCATTTTAATGACTCTCGTGGGCGAATTTTTTCTTGCCGTTACAATCAGTTTAGAATTGATCAACTATGGCCTCGATGAAACGCGGTGATACGATGTGAAGCGCCGTTTGTGATATTCTTTACTGGCCAAGTAGGATACTCTTTACAACAAGATGCGTATAAAGTTCTCAAGTTACCGCAAAATAGGAAAAAGGAATCAGGAGGATGCAATCTTGGAAAAAATGTGAGCTAGCGAAGTGAAATTTTAATAGTACACTTTTAAAACGTAAGGGTAAAAAGTTCCTTGACAGTCAGCAGTAGTAATAATCAGAAATTTAGGGATATGGGCTTTAGATTAGACTACGAGTAGTCTCTTTTTCCCAGCTTAGTACATCGAGCGAGAAACGAAGAAACATTAGTAATAAATGGCCGTGCGAAACTGGGGCGCCCCCTGTTTCGCGCGGCCATTATCCATTCGCTAATGTTTTTCGTTCCTCGCTTGATGGACTAAGCTGGGAAAGAGAGACTGCTCATAGTCTAGCTTTAGATAAAAATAGGAAATTCACCGTCGATAATTTTTCATTCCACGTTCAATGTAATGGAAAATATTGAGATTTTGCCTTATAGTGTCTATAGTAAAGGTTTATTTAAAACTATTAACCAAGGTAGTTGAAAACCTAAAAACATAAGTCCCTCGGAGATACAGGGTGTATGTTGTTGGTCCAGAGGGATGTTTTGTTTATTTTGTTGACATGTACATCAAAAGTATTTGTCAGGGGTGTTGCGAGTGCTATCCATGTTGGAATTTTTAATAAATTATGCTGATGTGCTAAATTGAGAAGATTCTAGAAAATCACTGAGGTGGAACAGTAGGTTATTATTGTGATCAGTGAGGTGGAACAGGAGGTTATTATTTTTAATAATAACCTCCTGTTCCACCTCACTGACCACAATAATGACCTGTTGTTCCATTTCAGTGAGCATGTATGCAGATTATTACAAATAATAACCTGTTCAAAACAATGAAAAGGTGCATTAAGTAAGGGATAATGCCCGAGCTCCGAGGCCTTCTTAAAAATAATGACCGAGCGCGTAGCGCGAGGTCATTATTTTTAAGAAGGCCGAGGAGCGAGGGCATTATCCGTTTTAATGCACCTTTTCATTGTTTTAGAACAAGCAATCCAACGACTTGCTGTGAAATTTTGCTCATTAGTGACAGTAGTGATTGTCTGAATCCCGTAAGGGTTGTGCAAGCATTTTAATGACTCTCGTGGGCGAATTTTTTCTTGCCGTTACAATCAGTTTAGAATTGATCAACTATGGCCTCGATGAAACGCGGTGATACGATGTGAAGCGCCGTTTGTGATATTCTTTACTGGCCAAGTAGGATACTCTTTACAACAAGATGCGTATAAAGTTCTCAAGTTACCGCAAAATAGGAAAAAGGAATCAGGAGGATGCAATCTTGGAAAAAATGTGAGCTAGCGAAGTGAAATTTTAATAGTACACTTTTAAAACGTAAGGGTAAAAAGTTCCTTGACAGTCAGCAGTAGTAATAATCAGAAATTTAGGGATATGGGCTTTAGATTAGACTACGAGTAGTCTCTTTTTCCCAGCTTAGTACATCGAGCGAGAAACGAAGAAACATTAGTAATAAATGGCCGTGCGAAACTGGGGCGCCCCCTGTTTCGCGCGGCCATTATCCATTCGCTAATGTTTTTCGTTCCTCGCTTGATGGACTAAGCTGGGAAAGAGAGACTGCTCATAGTCTAGCTTTAGATAAAAATAGGAAATTCACCGTCGATAATTTTTCATTCCACGTTCAATGTAATGGAAAATATTGAGATTTTGCCTTATAGTGTCTATAGTAAAGGTTTATTTAAAACTATTAACCAAGGTAGTTGAAAACCTAAAAACATAAGTCCCTCGGAGATACAGGGTGTATGTTGTTGGTCCAGAGGGATGTTTTGTTTATTTTGTTGACATGTACATCAAAAGTATTTGTCAGGGGTGTTGCGAGTGCTATCCATGTTGGAATTTTTAATAAATTATGCTGATGTGCTAAATTGAGAAGATTCTAGAAAATCACTGAGGTGGAACAGTAGGTTATTATTGTGATCAGTGAGGTGGAACAGGAGGTTATTATTTTTAATAATAACCTCCTGTTCCACCTCACTGACCACAATAATGACCTGTTGTTCCATTTCAGTGAGCATGTATGCAGATTATTACAAATAATAACCTGTTCAAAACAATGAAAAGGTGCATTAAGTTTTTTTAAGCGCCGTTTTCTCAAAGTTAATTTTTCGCTTGTTGGGGACACTTTAAAGAGCTACAACTCAAAGGGAATTTGTTCGATTTTCCTTAAATTCGGACAGAAGCTAGGCTAACATATAATCAACAAAAACGTGTCGGCGAATTTCTTAATTCCGAAAACTTTTTCGTCAAGAGGCATTTCCGTGCGATCATTCCAATTTTTTTTCTCCCCTTTTCGAAAATATTCTGTAACTTTTCACTGCAATTGAATATGGAAAATCGCCGACACGTTTTTTTAGCGCTTCGTGTTCGGAAACCCGAGAACAAATCAAATTAGCAAAATATAATAATTGCTTTGAGTTATAGCGTTTTAAAGCCGATTCGGACGTTCGAATTTAGACGTCGTAAAAAATTCGACAATTCATTTTATTACCAAATGGTTTCCATATTTAGATAGCCAGCTCTATAAGCTTTTATTTGATATCTGGGTTTAGGTATATTAAGTGTAATCTTAAGACGCTAGAGCTGTTATACTGGAGACACCCCCGAAGGTACACTGTAACCTTAAAAAGGGAAATGTGATGATCATCCCAAAAATCTACTTGCAGAGCACAGCACACAAACAGAGGTTGGTAAACCTGTGCTTTGACAAAGGAATCATTAAGATTACGGTTTACTAGCCCTCCCTAACAAATGATATGACCCAAAACCTCCCATATTTAGAGAGCCACGAGACCAGGTAAAACCTGGGTCTTTTTTGAGGGAGGAAAAGGGGAGACCCTGGAAACGAGGCTGCTTTTAAACCGTGTTAGTGGTTCCCATGGAAATTATTTAAAGAACAATAGAACCACCTCGCTAGGTAGTTTAGTACAGTTTATTTTCCCGATCTGTCAATCATCTTGGCTTACGCGGTAATTTTTGGCTCCCTGTTGAATTCGTAGGGCGACTTTCAATTTCAAACAGAGAAAGGAAAACCGTCGCGTGTTTATGCTCTCCACAAAACCTATAATTTGATCATCTGATGATGTTGTTTTGCAGGGAATACCAAAATGTAAAATGCACGTGCAGAGGCATTGTTTTCGTTCATTAATCCTTAGCTATTGTTTTGTGCCGCTCTCGCTGCCTTCGCCGTCGTGATTGATGCCCGGTAGAGGCTTTGGCAGCTTATTTCGTTCCTCGTTCCCATCAGATGAATAGAAACTTAACAATGTCACAAAAAAGAATACAGCCTGTAGAAAACCATAACATGATCTCTCACGTTCAAAGTTGAACCTTTTGAAGTGCGGCCGATCAGAAACATAAACTCGTTTATTTCATTACAAACACTTTTTCACCGACTTATTATTATATTTTTTTGGAATTTAATTTTAACCGGGTTTCTGAAAAAATAACCCAGTTAACTTACCAAGTGCGGCCGCAGCCAATAGAGAGATCAAGCATCACGTTTGTTTTTCCCGCGAACGGCAAAATTCCCGACTTTGACTGTCTGCCGTTTGCCGTTTTTACGTGAAAGTGACTAGTTTCGCGTTTGTCGTGAACCTTGGAATTATTTTCGATTTTCAGTTATGGTGGATTCATTTAACGATTCGGGGAAAAATAAAGATAATCAACTGCAAGCTGCCGTTTTCCGTTTAACGTAGAACGCGGTGCTTAATCTCTCTAATATCTTGTCTTCTATTAATATTTTTTAACAGGCTGCGCTTCGCCAATTGGTTTGCCACTAATTGGAATGAACCATTATCTTAAACAGACCACTGCGATAAGCTAAAAAAAGTGAGTATACGTAAAATATACTGCATGAGCTTTTAAATCAGTCAGGACACACCAGTTTGGTCTCGTGTATATGTGGTTTGAAACTGTGCAACAAGGAGATGCTCTCGAATTTGATGAAATTATCACACACCGAAAGCGTTGGATAAAATATCAAACACAGGTAAAGGATATGTCCCAATTTAAAAATTGATGACACAAAAGCCATGCTGGAAAATAGTAAGAGAATCAGCATGAGTCCTGAATAGACAACCATTATTTACTGAAGGCGATAACAGAACATTTTTTCTCTCACTCGTTCGTTTCTGGAGAATCTGTTGACAATTTATGCTGTTTTTGAGAATATCGACGGCCCACTTCTACTGTATGCTTTTAACCTTGGATCCCTCTTGAACTGTGCGAGCAAATAAACATTTTGGCGGTCAACACCAGAAATGCAATCCGGAGTCGACATTGTTCTTGGCGCAGCTGGTTCTTCCATGCCTACGCAAATTGCATATAAGCTGAGTTACAAAAATAAAAAAAAGGAAATTGCGGCTAATTTAACTAACTAGTTGTAAAAAAACACGAAAATTACGGAGTTTGTGACAGACAAAGAAAACAAAAACTGAATTTTTAATTTGAATGTGAAAAATGTCTATGTGAAGACCTGTGAACGATCGAGAACCCTGGCTGCCACGAGGCTTCTCTCGCTCTCTCATCTCACTGTCACATTACACGCCTCTAAGCGAATACGTGCCACGAGAAAACCTCTGATAGTTTCCTAACACTTCAAAACAGCAGCTTTCTCGTATCTGAAAACTCCGATGAAACACTCGCAGTCGTTTTTTAAATACTTCTAACATTACTTGCCGATCTCTCTGACGTGTGACTCGTCCAAAAACATTGGTGGATTTATTTCAAAAACTAAGTAGCCTTTTTTCTCATGTTTTCTATGTCGCGGAAAAGATACATGTTTTGTATGGAGGGAAAGATATGACTCTAAAAGCCATTAGAAAGAAGTATCATTTTCAAGTAGTAGTGCATCTTCATCTTTAGTAACTGTAATTGTAAATGCTTCACCTAATGCAGGCTAATGCAAACACATACTTATATTCTCGAAATATTATTTTAAAAAAACTCAATTAAAGGATCAAAATTAAAATAAATCTTATCCAGTTTTGCAGTCTTAGCTAACGGAAGGCGAAAATCAGTACAAATAATACAGATGATATAAGCGAACATTACAATGTCTTTATAAATTTATTAGAGAGAAACTGGCTCAGCCCCAAAATGACAAAAGCTTGATCAGTTTGTATTTGATGGGAAACCAGCCTTGTTTGCTTGAACGTGTTGTGCTTGCAGGTTAATGCAGTACAAAACGAGAGATCAATTACCTATTACAATTGTTTGAAAATTGTTAAAATCAGTGACTTTATCGAGTATTACACAGTTTGCATAATAACAGAATTGCTACTAACCTTCGGGCTTTCCAGATGAAGAATTATATATGTAAGGCTTCACGTTAGACCATTCCACAGCAAGATATGACACGGACGAAGATAGATGGTCGCATTTTGCCGAAGAAACTTGAATATTCTTAGCAGTAGCTATCATGAATCCCAGCGGAAAAAACACAAGGACTGTCGGAAAGCTGAGCATCGTTCTAAAAATAATTAGAGACTTTCTGCTAAGCTGTTGGGTATTGTATGAATAAATTTCAGTTGATCATAGCAACAATTGAAAAGAAATAAATTCCACTCGCTTACCCTTGAAACGTCACGCATGCATCTGTCGACAGTTGTGGACGCCAAAGTTTCTTACTAATACTCAACAAGAAGCACTCTTAGCGATTCCTGTTGCCATAGGCGAAGAAAAGACGCTTTAGCATAACAAGTTGTTTCAACCAAGCAAAGAAGTAAACCATAAATTATTAACAATTGATTGAGGTTAAGCTACAATTTCAAGTCTTAATACAGGTGGCAGTTTCAACTTGCTCGTGCCAATTGCAAATTAAATGGTTGGCCGACAACGTTTTCGCAGACGGAATACATTCTGTACTTAGCACTAATTTTTTCGAAGAGGAGCTAAATGCAAGACAAGACTCACTCATTTACTAGACAATATTCTCACGATATTATCATAAATATGTAATGATTTGGCAGGTCGACTTCCCAAAATAATCGCCACCCCTCTTTGTATGTCTGCATGTTATTTTGGCATTTTTCCTTGTCTTAGCCATCACCTTGAGTTGTGTCATATTGTTTGTTAGTATTACTTTGGACTCTTTAAATGGTGCATAAATAACACATAACTAAAGCAAGCTCTTCAAATGGAACGCTTATGCCTTCTTTACATGATAATTACTTGATATTTTAATTTTTTTCTGTAATTAATTCTGTCTGTGGATCTGGAAGATAATTGGTTTATTTTGTGTGAGAGCAAAACCCAAACTGCCCGCCCGGCCTAATTACAAAATCCTTTTACAACTGCGCCTTCAGTTATCAATTTACAATTTATAGACCGTAAGTTAGTTTACAACATCCTTAACAGCTCTCTCGGCTTAATTAATAGTTTAATTTATAGTTTGACTGCTTGAAAAATGCAAGAAGTGACAGGAAAGGAATGGCTGTTAAAGTGGAGAACCGACACCAGAGATGAAAGCATCAAACACAAAGACAATTCTAGACATAATACTGTCAGCTGATAACGTCCGTTTCTTTGGGAATTATCATGTTTCCTGATGTGACGGAATAATATCTCAATACGTTTTCAAGAGTGGAAAAAATAGGAATTTCAAAGTTGAAAAAGGGATAAAGCGACTACATTTCAACGTCGAAGTTTCTTTCTTTTCTCCGAATCTCAGAAATCTCTCGCATTTAGCACCACTTACCAAAGACGAAAACTTCATGAATTGTTCACCATAAATTATTTGTTAAACAGCTGGAGAACTCCAGACAGATCAGTTATCACATAGTCTTAACTGACGTAAAAAATCGGATTGAAACGGTTAAGATTATGTCAAAGTAAACGCTTTCTATTTGCAATACAGCAAACCTCAGTCAACCCCGATGAAAGATAAAACCCATTCAGAGAATGAATAATGAAGTAAAGTTCGTCCCAGTGTCCCAACATGAACACCTGGCCAAACCGACGTTTTCCAGCATGCTCTTGGAGTCCAAGGTCAGTCCGCCTCGCGGCGCGCGTGGAGTTGTGGGAAATATTGCGGACCACAAAGCTAAGCATCACCTTGAATCCTTTACTACGCCTTTCAATAACAAGCGAGCTCTGAAGCCCCAGCTAACGTACAAATAAATGTACGAGAAATCGAAAGGTTCATATTACTGTAAAATATGGCGATGAATATTTACATATAAGTTCAGAATAAACATAATCTTACCTAAATGTCGATTAGAAGGGTTTTGCGTCGGATGTTTTGCTGGCGTACAATAGAGAGACTGTTATACTGTATTATTATTAGTATTATATAATACAGCCATGTAAACTACAATGACGACAATGCACAACATTTAAGGTAAGATTATGTTCTGAACTTATATGTAAATATTCATCGCAGTATTTTACAATAATGTGATCCTTTCGATATTCCCGTACATTTCTTCTAAACTGCAAAATATGAACGGTTACACAGCTGCTGCAGGCAGATATTGGATGCCTGAAAACAGAAACTGACAATTAAGGCAATATCCGCCAATGGGGGGTGTTTTCATGATATTATCTTGAAATTGGAAGAAACCATCGCCAAAAGTAACAGAAGCAAAGAAATATGAACTAAACAGACAAAATAACGGCTCGGAAAAGTAAACATTTTACAAGAATGGCAAGTTTGATTTCTTGACAGGCGGTCAATAAATCAAATTTGATGAACTGTAATCCACTTCAATCCTTGCAATCCTACACTTCATTACCATATTACTGTTTTTTTTTTTATATATTACTGCTAACCCTACCCCAAAACAAAGGAAAATAAAATTTGCACCAAGGACAAAATTGCACCACAACATAGACATCCTTAGGGCTTTTCACGCAATCTTAGATAGTGGTAAATTTGACGCGCAATTAACAGCTAGGGCTTAAAAACTTATAAAAGAACATTGTCTTCCCCTCGAAATGTCACTAAATCGTTCATGACCTTGATGACTACTTCCAGCGATTGATAAAATTGTGTTTGACATGATAACTCTGCGTAATTGCGTTCGACGTTAGGAGAACGCAACCTAAACTCAACAAGCGAGAGGCCTGGGCACGAACATTTAGGGGTGAGAAACTCGATTTTGTGGGTGGGTCAAGTACCGGAAATACGTCATAGCCTCTTCCGGCAAGGTGCGCGCGCACGTTTTTCTCCTTACGCGTACGTCATAGACTCATCCAGCAAGTTGCGCGCGCACATTGGTTTGCCATTTTTTCTCACCTCTGCTCTATTCGGTAAGTTTAATTTCTATCATTTTTGCAAGTAACTGCAGTGTTTTTTCGGAAACATGTTTACTGCTTCTGAAAGGTACAGAAAGTCCTTTATTCCAGCTACAAAGAAGCGAATATGGCGCCTATTATCGTTCTGTGAGATGCCATCGATGAGAGAGAAGTCGGTAGAAAACAAACTAATACTAATTGATCATATGCGTCATTGTACTCTGACCTATTGCGGTCACAAATACAAATACAACTAGCGGTTCCATATTGGAAGTGAAGTGCTGCCACATTTGGAAGTTTTAGTTTCGGCCTCGTGTAGTGATTATTAAGTTTTGCCGTTAAAACTTGGTTGTTGTAGAATTAGTGATTTAAGGGCTACGTCACGAATGTAAATTATCAATCAAGTAACTTGGAATACGTCTGCGTGAAATTCAGGAAGAATTACTTAGTGATGTATGCTTGACATCATGAATGAATATTACAAGTTATAAAAGAACGAAATGTCACTCAAACAAGTCTCAAACACTTCTTACCCATAACAAACATTCGAACGCACTTAATAATCCCTGATTACTGCTAGTAAGTAGACAGCTTACCTCGAGCAAGAACGCAAAACCTCGGCTTTGGTTGCTTTTAGGGGCGCCGCGCTATATAACGAAAAACCAACTGTATTAGCGCGCGCTAAAATAGCGCATTTAATGTCGTCAAACTGCGTCAGCAATACTCATTTTACTCGCCATACGATCGCGAGATTATAATTCGCAATTTTAGCGCGCGCAAATACAGTTGTTTTTACAGTTGCTAATACAGTTATTCAAAACCAACCATCGTTTTCTCTCAAAATGACAATTTTACTCGCCATATGATCGCGAGATTAATTTGCTATTTTAGCGCGCGCTAATACAGTTGATTTTACAGTTACTAATACAGTTGCTATACAGTTGTACATGTTCAGGCCTAGCTTGACCACGCACAATTCTACAACTACTGCCGCTGATAATACATACTGCATTTTCACTCAAAATCATCGTTTACGAAAATAAATCGTCCACGAAAAACTCAAAACGATCTGTTGCGCCGTATATAAAGCGCCCAGGTCTTACTCGGTCCGAATGAACACAGGGAGCCTGTCACGATTAGTGTGCAGCGAGCCCGTAGGCGAGCAGCAATGACAAAAAATAGAATAAGTCTTTATTTTTAACACAAGACTGATTCAGATACTTGTCAGCTTCGTTTGGAAAAGTAAGTTTACAATGCAAAAACAATAAAAGCAAATCGTTACTATTTATGCCGCATGTTATTCCTTGTCACTGAAACCGTCTTCTAGGCATAATTTAAGGTGATTCCCTAGAATTAAAAGTTGACATAAGAATTTCTTTAAACTTTCCCTGATTATTTCCCACAATATAGTGATCCGAAATCTGCAATAAAAAAGATAGGTCACCAAGCTCGTTTAGGAGAAAACAACCGCTTATTTAGTTAGGGAACTGAATCCTCAAAGGAAACCCTATTGCTTCGGAGTGCGCGCGCGCTCGTGCACGCGCAAATGACGCAAGATATTATCCGCAGTAGTGATGCGCAATGCAATACTAGGGAATCACCTTAAAGTTCTTTACGAAAGCGATTGGATCGCGCCTAGAAGAAGATATACAGACTGAAAAGAACTTGTCTGCTTAGCCTTGTGTTGATGGTGATGATGATGATGATGATGATGATGATGATGATGATGATGATGACTATGATGATGATCAATGATCGATGATGGCGACGATGATGAGTAATGATGATGATGATGATGATGATGATGATGATGATGATGATGATGATGATGATGATGATGACGATGCTGATGAATGATGACGAATGATGATGATGATGATGATCAATTCTCATGATGATGACTACGACAACGACAACGATATTACCAGGAGAATCTCGTCCCCAGAGTCTAGCTTCATTTCTTCATCTTTTTTCAGTTAAAATGTTTGCTCAATAGTGTCCCCAAGAGTAGTCCACTTGTGGATAGCTAGACTTAACACTTAAATGAAATTTATCGATTGATTGAATGATTGATTTATTGATTGATTGATTGATTGATTGATTGATTGATTGATTAAAGGCAAACACTGAAGACGAGAATGTTGCCAATCCAGTCTTTATCACTATTGAATATTAAAGGAAGAGATCTAGAAAACAAGGATTTACTGTTGTACATGTCTCATTTCACCATGATAATTGTGAGCCAAGAAACTTGTTTTTAGGTGTGTTGAGCAAGCAATTGTACCACTATTCAAAGTAGCGTGCACAGAACGACGCTGGCCACGAGTAATTTCGTCATCGTTTCTCGCAGGGTATTATTTACTTGTGTGTCTTGTAATGTGTGGTCAGCGTTGAATGGCGATTAAAAGCTTTCTTGCAGAGTTGGCACACGAAAGGTCGTTGATTGGTGTGAGTAATCTTGTGACGACACAGCGTGCTGGCCAATCGAAACCCTTTGCCACAAGTCGGACACACAAACGGTCTGTCCCTTGTGTGTCGAGGCATTTTCATATGCTTAGCAAAAGTGTATCTAGTTTTGAAGACTTTTCCACAATAATGACATTCATATTTTTCTAGATTGTTGACTACGTCTCCAAGCGTTGCTTTGACTTGACCAGATTTGCCGAAAGAGGAAGGTAGTTTCAGAATTTTATCGATAGAAAAGGATAGTTCTTCTCGTTCAGTGTTCACGTTTGGCGAAAATGCTCTAAAACCCTCGACGTCATCTGAAAATTGTGAAAAATATGTACCACGGCTCACTTCTCCTTCTCCAAGAGACTCCTCCTCTTCCAGCTGACTCTTTACAAAATCTTCCGAGGTCTTGAAACTTTTCTCATGTCCATCGCTTCCTGTATATAAAAAAAGAAACATTATATATTGATCTATATTTTACTGTAAAATTGGGCCAATTTTTCAAGCTGATCGCCTTGTTTCTGTGAAAACTCGCTAAAAATCTGCTTATGGCGGTTTATTCTCAATTCGAAACTCACTTGATATCTTCCTGTTAGTGTTCTATAAGCATTTTGTGTTTGGGAAAGGTTCTTAGTTTTAATTTAGGGGCAGTTTTAAGACCCCAAAACATCAAAATTTCCATTAAAGTTGTTAAAGTCCTACGAAAAGAAATGTACCAAATGCAAGAAAAGTGAATAAGTGAACAGAAAATATTCAATAAATTTAATGCACCTACCAGTAGCTTTGGATGCATTTGGACGACTTCTCGCATTTCTTCTGATGGTAAACGATCGAGGCATCGTTGTTTCTTTTTTCAACTCTCGAAACAGAGACATTTGCTTCTTTAAAGGTAACTGATTTAAAGTCTTTCTGTTAGGCACTCTGTTATACATGCAAGCAACAGGTGGCAAAACCTTAGCTTAAAGCGATTTATTTCGGGGCTATTTTAGACAATGAAGCCGGTTCATTGACGTACGTACGTTCATTGATAACCATGTGATGTATTGTTATAGTAACTGGTAGTAAAAATACAACTCGCTTAAAAACGTCACGTTTACGCAACGATTTTGCAATCTCTATCTCTACAGTGTGGTTAATTGTTATGAGTATCGAATGGATAAATGCCAACATGCTGATATTGACAAAGTGAAACTGAGAAAATCACTTCCAATTAGCGAAAATTGAAGGCCGGAATAGCAAATGGCTTACACTGAAATGTGAATTCGTCCGCCTGTGTTCGCTGCGAAACAGGACCTTCTTATTAGTCTTCTATAAGACCTTCTTATATTAGTCTTCGTCGAGCAACTTCCTGAAGTAAAAGTTTCCTTTTACTACGCCTACTTCAAGTAACGCCGGTTTTTCGCTTCGAAACTGTGCTCTTTAAGCAACCCCACGTGTGACGTAAAATATATTTACTATTTACACATTTTAGGACTTCCTTCAGCTTCGAACTTCAAAAAAACCTTTTGAGAGTTATAAATACAATCTGTAAATAAATTTCAGTACATCGGTTTAAACTCGATCAGGGCTGAGTTGTTCAAAGCACGATTAAGCTAACCCAGGGTTAGCGTCAATTTTGATTCTAGTTAAATACGTAATGAACGGAAATTTTTCCAAAGTAATTTCGCCTTTCAGTTTCGACTTTGAGTTGTCTTCGCGTGTAGCTTAAAATACGTTTTTGAAAAAACTTCTAACAAAAGAAATGAAATCCCCTGTTAAGTGTTAATCCTGGGTTAACGTTAACCGACTTTCGAACAATCGGGACCAGGCGTGCGTTTCTCGAAAGTCCCGAAAACTTTTCGGACCCGAAAAGCTGTGTTACGTGCAGAATGTTTACCAATAAAGATTTGGTTTTTGTTGAATTTGACAGCTAAGAAATAAAATCTTACGTCTACTAAACAACTTTAGCTGATTTGTGGGATAAAAAGTTCAACGCCTTTCGTTAGGAACTACATTTAAAAAAAATGCTTTCGGGCCCGAAAAGTCTTCGGGAGCTTCGAGAAACGCACGCCTGATCGATGTAATACTGCTCTCCCAACAAAAATAAATTGCAGCTCATTTCGATTATTTTGAAGACAAACAATACGGGCGGCGACGAAGCAATTTCTTTTAATTCTTATATAAATTTAAGGAAAAAAGTCTTACGTGGCAACGTTATTCTACAAATATTATATTATAATCCCAAACTATTAATTCGTCCAGTCTAGATGATCGCAAAAAAATACTCATATTGCCGTGTATCCTAAAACATTAGTAATCTTATTGTATTGTATAATATGTTCACTAGTTTTTGTTCCTTGCCACGCTATGCAGCAGCCTTCATGATACAATGGTAGAACTGTGGCTCCTTATCATCACTGCCACGGTACCGACTTGCGTGTTCCTCTTTTATAATCGGTTAATTAGCTTTGAGTAAATATTATCTGAGTAGTTTCCACGGGTGGAAATGAAAAAAAGAAAACGACCCGTATTGTTTCAAAAGCGATTTGTTTTAAATTTAAATTTTAACAACTAACATTTTCCTGTTTATTTAAATTGGTAGTGTTAGTCTGAAGTTGCAGCCGCTTTCTTGCCAGCACAGCGGGTAGGACAAGAAACAAAGAAAGCGGCTGACACTTTAGACTACGTTAGTGTTGTTTACTAAAAATATCTGAAAAGCCGTTTCAATATCTTCTTCTGCTAACATCTTTTGAAACTGACATGCTACAAACCAATCACTTTTTCATGTAGATTACGCTTTATTAGCGTAGTTCACGAGAGAAACATCTCAAGTTAGTGCGTCAAAAACATAAATGAACCCTTTTGTCTTCTTAGTCCACCCGAAGTCTCTTGTTTTGTTACTATGTAATTATTATCATTGCGACAGGTTTTTTGTACAAAGAATGAAACAGGAAGTTAAATTTTGGGAGCCCCTCCGGGTTTAAACGACAGCGGGTAGTTAAAAGTTCCCGTAGTGCTTTAAAAATTTACAGGTGTCACATAAAAAAAGACGACTACCATGTCCAATCAAGAACTATTGAAATCAGACAGGAGTGCGAGGGAGTATGCAGACGAGTTTCTTAAAATAGTATCATTGTTCGTTATTGTGAATGTAGGCGTTGGATTAAATCAGTCTTTGAGAAAACACATAGGCATATCAATAGAAAACGAAAATAATAAACCTGCCAACTTTTCAGACTTTTTCCGAGTGATAGGTGTGAGAATTTTTTCGTGGGAGTGTCAGTATTCCCGAAGGCGACCCGACCAAATCCGAAGAGAACCCGATCTATTTCGAAGATTTCCGAAGTTATCCGAAGATGTTCCGAAGAATTCGGAAGTTTCCATGGACCTCAGACCTCTGTAATTGTAATGTTCAAAATGATAAAAACCTACAAAGTGCCATATTTTCATGAACGTAACTATATTTTATATTCGATCATGCGATCAGTTAAGGATGATAGCTCAAATCTGTCATTTAGGCGTGAGAAATTGCTCCATATAATAGGCGTGAGTAGGCGTGAGATCGGAGTTTTGAACTCGCAGGCGTGAGACTCACGCCTAAGGCGTGAGACTTGGCAGGTCTAAAATAATAGGCTAGTTTTGTTTAGAATTACTCCACTGGTCATCTAAGAGTAAAAATTGCGCTGTAGACAGTAGGATGGAAAAGGATGGCAACTTGTAATTAGTGTTCTTAAAGGCCCATTTGCACAGGCGATTTTTTTGTGCAATTAGTTTGTCGCACTGTTCGGTGCAATTTTTGTCGCGCGCAAGTTGTATCTTCAAATCGCCTGTGTAAAATAGCGGCGATTTCAGTGCAATTTGGGAGCGATTTCAGTGTCGCGCGATGTCGCAGAGGTTTCGAACATGTTCGAAACCTGATGTAACTTGGTGGTGATGTTTGGGAAATCACAGCAAATCACAGCAAATGTCGCACCCGAACCGCACATAAATCGCCACTAGTTTACACTTGCGATAAAAATTGCATTGGAGAGCGCGACAAAAATCACATCAAAATCGCATGGTAAACGGGCCTCAAGTATTTAGTGAATGACAAAGGTGCTTAGTTTTAATTTGGGTCAGTTTTGCGTCAAAATCAAAATAACTTGCATAAGACGATACTAGCACTGCCTTCCTCCAAGGCATATTAAACTATTGTGAAGATATATTGTGCCACAACGAGTCTTTGGAATTGAGATTGCCGAATGTAACTTACAGTTTTAGAGAATGCAGTACAAGATCTGAATGCACCAACCAAAATAATTTATAACTAAGACATTACTAAAATACAAAATAGTTCACAAAAAAACATTACTTACCCAAAAAGGATTATCGACTCTAAACTCGAAGCTGTGGAAGTTGTGGACTGTAGTTCATTCTATTTTAATTTAATATTAAAAACTAAACTTAGGAACTTTCAAATTTGTACACAAGCGAGAAGTCAATGAAGTTCTTTTTGCGCAAAATCCAATTTTCGGATAATGTTCACTTTGTTGTTTACGGCAAAACCATAGGCGTACGAGGCGGAGGGGCTGCGGGGGGCAGCTCCCCCCCCCCCCCCCCCCCGTTCGTAAAAAATATAGTATTATTCGGGCAAAACTGGGCAACTATTCGGGCACCACAGACAGTGAAATTACTGAATTATTTTGTGATTCAATGTCTTAATTTATTTTCTTTTATTTCGTAACTCACATTACTCACTTAACTTTCTAACCGAGCTCTATACTACATCGATCATGTCATTGATGTGATAGCTCCATTAGATGCTCACCGCGTGAGCAGGCATAGAACGGCACATTGGCATTGTGGTCTGCCAAGCCGGGTGGGAATTGATAATATAGACCGCGCAGGGATTGGAACTAAGGGCGCGTTTCTTTTCTACGTATTCTGCCCCTTCCAAAAACAGACAACCCCAAACTATTGTACCTATTCCTATCGCAAAATATGGAAAGAAGTCTCTACTTTGACTATGTGTACATGTACCTCGAAAAATTTTCGTGCGTGAGAATGCAAAAAGCATAGTTTTGTTAGCGTATTCTGATTTTAGAATGACCAGAATATGTCCCAAAAAAACGCGCCCTAAGTATAACATTTGGCGACCATCTTGTGTGCGTGGTTGGTATCTGGTCGTTGTCGATTAAATTAGTATGTCTTCGTTGAAGTCTCGTAAAAGATCTTATCGGTACCGTGTGAAGTGCGAAGAATGCGAGATGTAGAAGCTCATTCTCTGATCGTGTAAATAATTATTCTATGCGTGTAAATAATTATTGACTATTTAAAAACTCGATCATCAACTCTTACTTTTCATTTGTCAGCTGACCACTCAGCTTGTTATCGATTGTTATCTGTTACCGCACACATAAAGCAAACGTTACAAAATCTGACTTGACCAGTATAAGGCAGTTATGTACTTCGTTCTTTTTGTTTCAGCTGTCTTCCTTTGGCAAGAGAAAATTTACTGATTGGTGTTGTGTGGTTGTAAGTTATGATTCTCCGATCGAAATTCTAAAAAAAGTGACAGCTAAAGGCCTGTTTACATGCACATGCTTTTTTTATGATTCGATTTTTGTCGCGCTCAGCTTCAATGCAACTTTTGTCGCAAGCTATATATAAGCGGTGATTTCCTATGCGATATTTGCTGCCGGCGATTTCCCAAAAATCGCCGCCAAGTTGCATCAGGTTTCCTACATTGCGCAACAAATCGCGCCCAAATCGCATTGACTGGGAAATCGCCGCTAGTTTACACACGCGATTCGAAGATGCGCAACGCGTCAAAAATTGCACAAAAAATCGCCTGTCGGGCCTTAGCATGCACGGTATATATATTTTGCTGTTTAAGTCTGGGAAGTAATTAAACAACACATGGTGGAATTTTTAGAACAGCAAAAATCCCAACAAAATACACGGTTAATACAAATATGGCAGTAAAATGAAATTTTATTAAATAACAAAATTTTTTACACGGATATGGCGATTATAACTTAATTAAATTACCCTCTGATTTATGAAAATCGTATTGAGGTTTATGCCAGCTCATGGCTCGCCCATTTCTCCTTTTTATACATTTCGCAACTGAACATTGTTCCATCGAGTTATTGCTATTTCTATTCTTCAGTTTTTTGGCAAGTCAGGCATCAGTTAATCTTTCAGAACCTCAAAATTGTTAAATGTATATCAACGTTTGGTTTTTAATGTTACAATCTGCTGTGGCTTTACAAACTTTCTTCGACGTCCTCGATGCCCACTTCATCGTTAACAGCGGTATTTCTAATCTGAGCATGCGAAGAAGGCAGTCTGGGCATGCGTAAAGCCCTGCACCAAGTGGAAGGTTCCACTTCCTCGGAATCGAGGCTCGGAAACGGATAATCAACAAAAAGCTCCAAGCTACTTTTGGGACTTTCTGGGCGGTTAACTTTACTCTGGTAAAAGGGCGGTTCCTCTTCTGTGTTTGTCAAGTCTCCATTGTCTAACCGAATAATAATAAGCAATAAGTTATTATTAACACGACAGTGAAGAAAAGCAATGTTATTCTACTCATCGTGATTAACAAGAATATTGTAACAAATTTGCGCCGAATGTATTTTTATCAATAAAAAGCTTTTCCGAATATTTATTCGATGTTAGTCAATCATTGGCCCACGGCAACGCATCTTTACTTGAGGAATTTACACTTAAGTCCAGAAATGCACGTAACTCGGACCTTGGGCACTTCATATTACACACAATTATTTGTAATTTCCATATGACTTCATGTTTGACAGAATTGCTTGTGTTTAGGTGAGAATTAGGTCTAGGGGAACGGCTTCATGATGTCTATCATAAAGAGCATGAATCTCATTAGCGTGCATTTCTGGACATTCCTCTTCCGTTTAGGTTTCAAGTGAACTAAAATGGTCGGCGCGAAAACCGTGTCAGCCCGCGTCAGCGTCAATGTCTTATCATGAGTATATTCTGGATTAATGTAAGCTCATCATTACTTTCAGACCATTATCAATGTTAGCCGGGCCATCATTACAGCTTGATCAAAATATCGTCAGCCCGACTTATATTGTATCTTCACCTTTGGTATCTGACAAATAAGCCTTTGTCAGAAAGAAACAAAAGTTCTGGCTTGTCATTAATATAATATACGAAGGCCCGATTTAGTTCGATTTCCAGCGATTTCGTGATCACGAGTTCCGACAGGCGCACAAAACAGGTGAAAATTGAGTGTTCACCAATGATAGGACTTGAAGAGCTTGACAAGAATTCTTGTTGACTATGGCATGCATCGACAAAGTTTCTTGTCAAATTCTCAAGCTTCAGTGTATAGCTGTATTAATAAATGTAACAACTGTGTTAGCTCTATATAACAATCCACCCTGTAGGAGTTTAACGTACCTTCACTCGAAGAATCTGACATGTTACTTTTGCCAGTTTTCTTCCAAATGACGCCAAGGCAATATCCGTGCCCTCCCCTCCCAGGAGGTCGTTGATTTGGAAGTGGTCCCCAATGCGGTGGGTAGGTAGGTAGCTTGGCCGTCACCGGTCGCTCCAAGATTTGCTTCACTACTTCCGGCTCTTCTTGGTCTCCCCAGCCTTCGAAGTCATCTTCCATTTCTTGCTGTTGCTTCTTTTTCTTCTGTTTATCAAGAAAATCCTCAACCAATTGTTTCCTGTGTGGTGTGATTGACGGCAGGCAAGGTTTCGCACCATTCAACATTAATTTGTCAGCACTGGAATCAGCGGATGGGTATTTTATGCTGTTTGCAAACGCACTGGTTTGTTGGAGAGAAGTCGACAATGCTCTAACGGCCCCGTTTGGTCCGGGGAATGAAGATAATGGGTAGTCTGTGACGCTGCTTGGTGCGTTTCCCAGAGCAACTTGCTTTCGAATCTTGGAATCATTCACAAAAGACAGTTCTCTTTCCTTGCTGGAGTTTGGAATTCCTGTCGTTTTGCTACCCACTCCTCCTTGTCTATTGTTAAATGTGGCAAGATTCCGAACCTTGGCATCTTTTAGGAAAGGCAGTTCGCTAACCCCAGTGCCACCCACACATCCACGTTTTAAGTCAAACGTTGTGAGCTTCTGAATCTTAGAATCGTCATGAAGGGACAATTCTCTAATCCTTTGCATGGTGTTATCCTGTTGGCTTTTCGCATCAAAATGTCTGACTTGGTGCTGTCCACGATTTCCGCTTAAAATAGTGTCATCCTCATTACTGAACAGCTTTTCAGAAGTCTTGCTTAATTTTTGTTTCACAAAAACCGTCTTACATGGTTGCGAATAGGGACCAGTCTTCAAAGACGGCTGTCTAAGAGGCCCAATTGTCATGCCCATTTCTTCGACGCAATCTACGGATGACTCCTTCGAACGTCCTGCATTACAGTTGACTGGCTGTGTTCCAATACGATCATTCGTTTTGTCCAGTCTTTTTGAATTAAGTTGCTTTCTAGTGGTGACTTTTGGTTTCTGCATAGGATCATCGTTTAGTGCTAACAAAGAAACGTTTTCCAAAGTTTCCTTCAGTAAATCACGTTTTACTGGATAGGTAGGCGTGACCTTGGTTTCCGGTAATTCTTCTCTTGCCAAATCTCCATCCCTGCCGGTTTCTTCTTTTTGCGCAGTCTTTATCGGAGGTTCCAGCTTTCCCTGCTCTTTATCAGTACACCTGCTGTTACTTATCACCTTTTTTTGTTTTGCGTCTATGCTCATGCAAAATTCTGTCTTGTTGTGAATGTTTTCATTCACAACCAGGACCGGTATATTTTCACCGCGCTCGCTCACCAGTATCGTTCTGCACGAGACATTACCAGGCTCATCCTTTAGTAACGACAACTCCTCTTTTGTATAAGACGGGCTTTCATAATCCTTTTCGTTCAGGGGTGATTCACTTCTGCGTAGCTCCTTTGGTGGAATGGCGTCGTGCGCGTCACTGGCCAGGTCACCAAATGGCGCTGGTGAAACTTTATTGCCGCGTTTCTTTATCCATCTTCCAAGGGCAGTCCCCCGTTTCTTTTTTCTTGCGTTGCTCTTCGCCCCTTCACTTTCCTCAGTTGTCTTCTTCTCTTCTACTTTCCCTCCTTGTTTCTGGTCCCGACAACTGATCGCGTCATTGCAGACCATCACTCCCACATCTGGTGTATTTCGGCAATCCACCTTTTTGTGTTCTTCCGCCTGACTTCCTGCAGACTGCCCTTCACAGACTCCATCCCTCTTATCCTTCTTTGACTTTCGCTTTACTTTGTGCTGCTTTAGGCGGGATTTGCGCCCGTTTTCGTCACTGCTAGCATCTTCTTCTATCGCGGCTTTTACCTCGGGAGATTCTTTCTCTACAAAAGTGATTTTTTTCCTGAATGACGCTCTGTTGAACACAGACAGTTGATTTGTTTCTACAAACGACTTTCCCGCATTAGAGAAGATATCTGGGAAATCGGTTTTCGGCTTTGTCAAATCTTTGTTCTCATGCAAGCGTTTGCGTTCCTCTGTTTTCGTCTGATGCTGTTTACCATGCAACAATCCCGGATTACTTTCCAAACTTGGCAAATTGGCGGCTATTTTGTTAGGATTACTTTTCACCTCAGAGCTAACCCTTTCTGAAATCGCAATACCCATAGCTGCCTTGCTAAGCGGAGCATTCTGAACCGCCCTCTTTATTGACTTATTCCAACTCGATGGCTGAGTGACGTTAACCGGCGGCAAAACCGATGGGCTGTTGTCAGCATCAACGTTCACATTAATTAACCTCTTCGAAGGTTCGCCTTTCATCATCGTACATCTTGGAGGCCGAGGCTTGATCTCGCGTACCTCACCCCGAAGTGTGTCCAGTTTTGGCTCGGTAAACGCGCTAGCCCTCGTTCTGTCGATGTTACTCTCGCCCGAGGGCGTGTCCTTGAGGGCTCCATTCACGGAGTTAAACCCGCTATCAATAGAGTCTTTTCGAAAGCTCGCAGAAGCTTTCGGAAAAGAATCGTTCAATACTCTCCCACTCGAGCCGCTGGTTCTGTTTGTGTTTCCATTTCTTCTCGAAGGAGCCACGACATTTTGTATAAAACCGAAAAATGTAACAATTTTATCCATATTGATAAAACAACTCAGTTCAAGGAAAATATTCTTTTCCTTATGTAAAGATTGCTTCAGGATTACATCACAATGCCTGTGACGAACTTTATCATTAAGAACGTTTACGTAAACTAAATTGGCTTCGAACACGATGTGATAACGCGACATAGTGTTACAAAAACCGACATTTGGTAAATTTCGAATAAAACAGAAAAAAACGCGTGCTGAATGTTTTTCGAAAAAAATAATTATAATGATGCTTCGGTTTTAATGTTTTTGTTAGCGCGCGCAAAACCAACTAAGGCTGGGACTCAGTCCACACCCTTTTAGGGCGCGTTCGATACCGATGAAGCTCGCGTATTGAAGTTAGTTTCCTAACTGGAGATCGCCGCTTACCGAAATTATCGGCTTGTAAGGCGGCCGTTAGTAGAACTATCCGCTTACGAGCTAGTCCGATATATTGACGATTTTGAACGATCAGTCAAAACTTTGAAAGATGAGAATTATTCGTTTTTTTTTTTCTCGTGGGCCAACTTCGAATATCATACACGCTTAGGGTTAGCAGCATCGTGTTTGGCAGGTAAGTCGAACCGTCTGGAAGGGAAAAATATAATTCAATATGAATTAACCTAAGGATCGAACCGTTCGCCCCGCACCTTGATCGAGTTCAAAGTGCGGGAGCGAACCCGCTACGGGACGAACCTACCACAATTCGGGGGCGGACTAATTATGTGGCGAACTCGTTACGGGGAGAAAACACCAGATTCCAAGGGACGCTTTAATTCCACCCCAAAAATGACGGAGAAAAGGCGCAAAAACTCGAAGTGCAGCGAAATTGTGTTTCTGGGTCGAGTTGCACTAGCGCCAAACCATTTATCGCGCGCATTCAGTTATTATCTTTTTTTGTCGCTCAACTTTTCCTGATCGAGCGAAAAAAGAGAGTGCTCGTGTAGACTAGCCCTTGTACAATACATACAGAATACTTGGGCTTGTTGAGCACATTTTTCGAGGCATGACTTTGTAACCTCGCAAAATGACCTCTTATCCCGTGATGCTCTTGAATCTGTGTTTTTCGAATTTCAAGATGGCGGACGGCATAGAGGTTGATGTTGCCTCGGTTTTGTCGGCAGCAGAGAAAGACGCAAAAGAGAAATTGAAATCAACAGAGGTAATTAAAGACGTAGATCCAGAATTTGATGTTGGAAATCTATTAGCTACCGACCTTCAGCCCATTGATGTACGTGAATTAAGGTGAGTAAATGAACACGTGTTACTTGGCCATGGCTGTACAGCTGTGCTGGCTGTGGTATGTTTGAGATGAAGCCTTGAATAAGCTTAGGTTTTCGTAAGACTGTTGCTGAAAGGTAAAATTAACCCAGAAGTAGCTAGAACAGAATAAAGAGAACGATATCTTTCTCTTGCTGGCTGTAAATCCTTACCCTGTAATTGATAGTGTTTTATTAACAATAATCAAAATAGAACATCAAAATAGAACACATCTTACAAAAAGAAAACTAAGAAAATTACAAGCAGAAAAGAGGAAAGAAAAGAACATCAAAATAGAACACATCTTACAAAAAGAAAACTAAGAAAATTACAAGCAGAAAAGAGGAAAGAAAAGAGGAAAACAAGGTGAAGTGGCATTTTGTTTTGTTGAATACAGTATAATATACTGTACTGTACCCTTCTCACTGAAATTTCTCTTTGATTTAGTTAAACAAGAAGTAATTTTGTCTTTGATTTCCATTTAATCCTCTTGAACAGTTATCTTCAAAATACCTAATTGTAAAAGCAAAACAAGCTTCAGTTTTTGTACACCATAAATTTGAGCAGAAATTAAGTCTATGTACTGTACGTAAAGGCTTGTCTTGTAGGTTCACTGGTTATAGAAAAATGAAACCCTTCAATGCTCGTCTCTTTTTAGGAAGAACAAGGAAGAATTCTTGAGGAATCTTGCCAGAGACAATGCACAGCTACTATTTAATGCCATTTGGAAGGTACTGTCATTAATATATGATGCTTAGTTTTGTTAAAGTGGTAGTGGTGGTATCAAGTAACAAACAAGTAAACAGTGGATGTACATTGTATACAGTGGAACCATGTTAAACGTTTGATTTCTTAAGTATGACTGTTTATAAAATGTTTTATTTTGTCATAATTTTACTTTTCAGCTGCCTAATGAGAGATCAGAAGGGCTTGTCCTTGCTAAGGTACAGTAATTGTATAAAATGCTTGTTGAGTTTTCTTGTGTTTCATGGTAAATTCAAGACAATGTGAGACAGCAAGACTAGCACTTTTCTCTGCGGGCCTGATACTTTTTAAAATGTGAGACCAAGACTGAGTTTCTGTGATGGTTTCACGAAAAAAAAAGTGATGACTCCAAGATGTAGAGAATCACTAAAAAAAAAGGGTGTTTCTTGGTGTTGCGGAAGCCATTGTTGGTTAGCTTTTGTGTTGTCGTGTGAGTATTGTTCAGTGTCTTTTGAATCTTTTGTTTTACGTCATTTGGTGATCACACCATCCGCAACACCAAGAAACCACCAAAAAAAAAACTTTGGTCCTGTTTATCAATTTGAAGAGGATGATAGTGGGTATGTTGCAGGTAAAACCCATACTCAGGTTCAGTAAGTATTTATATTGGTTAAATGTGTATCCAGCATTCAATCTACATGTAGGTAAGCTAACCCAACCCTAGCACAAAGATACATGTACATGTAGCCAGTGGTGTGATGGTTAGCTTTGTGTGTTGAGTTACGTACATGTAGCTAGGGTTAGCTTTGTGCTGGGGTTGAGGTCAGCTTACCTAGATTGAATACTGATCTAACCTGAGATCGGATTTTATCTACAACAGGTACATACATATGTTGTGGTGCAATTTTATCCTTATTTTCCTTTGTTTAAAACTCATTATCATACATTACCATGCCCCAAAACAAAGGAAAATAAAAAATGGAACCAAGCATAAAAATGCACCACAACATACATGCATACATGTAACTGTTACATGTATGTAACTGTTGTGGTTCAAAGTTTTCTTTGGTTTGAAAATTTTCAAAGGAGTTTAAGTTTTGTTTTCCTTTGTCTCAAATTCAAAACAAAAATCAACCTGGTTTAAAAAATTTTAATCTAAAGAAAAATTTGAACCTCAACATACATGTATTCACTAGACCAAGAGGCTCTGACTTTCATTACGACAAACACAGAGACTGACATGACTTACATCATACATGTGACCAGGGATGTAGCTAAGAGCCGGCTTCCAGCTACATGTAATTTTACCATTTGAAAGAGAACTTTCATGTATCACCGGCTGAAATTTCACTAGAAAACAAAGACTTGGGGTGGTTTTGAAGGTGCACAAGCCAGAAAAACTGGCTGGGTTTGTTAATGAACCTGCTCAGTTTTTTTCTTAGCTACACCCATGTGTGTCGTCACATGAAGAAGTTTAAACATTGTGTGGGGAACTTTTGGGATTCAAAGGTGTTTGGTACATGTACACGTATTACAACTTCCTGTTTGCAAGATTGGTGACATGTTCATTTTGTGTGTTTAATATTTCTTTACAGTTACCTGAACCCAGTACAGTTATTCCTAGGGAGAAACCGGTAGGTGCACATACATTTAATGATATTATTAAAAATGCACAGAATGATTGTTGTCAATACTGATAGAGCTACCCATTTTGTACCTTACTGTAAGTCATTATATGTGACCATATTATTTATAGTTAATTACTTACAATTTATTAAATACTTCAATTTCTAAATTCTTCTTTAGCAGCACAACTCATTTTGCATCATGTGACATACATGTACAGTTTAAGTTACATGTTGGAGAACGTCCTCTAGATGCATGTGTAGTTACTGTAGATTTTTTCTTAGTATTTACAGTGTGCAGTGTGATACTGCATTAAATTTTTAGGACCTACATACACCAAATGCAAATATGGCCATCGGGCAGTTTTTTGTTTGGCCAAGTTTTCAGAGAAATTAATGATATCATGTAAACAAGTGCTGCAAAGTGTACCATCTTGCAAAGTTTGAGTGTTTTTGGTTAAATGGTTGCAAAGTTATGGCTCACTGAAATTATAAGCATTTGTATGAGAAAAGACATTCTATCCTCACTAGCCTCACTTTCATGTTTTTCCCAAAATTTGATTGCCTATAACTTCTCCTAAACTAAGAATATGGCCTTGAAAATGCACACAATGACTTATTTTGACCTGATCTTTATCATTATTCAATTGCTTTTCTTTTCTTGACAACCTGTCCAAACAAAAATTTGTTGGGCGGCCATATTTGCGTTCAGTGTATGTGCCAAATTTGTAACAGGTAGAAATATGTGCACTTTACATGTTCATGTGCACTGTATAAATTTCTTTTAGAATATAATTATTTGAACTCTATTGTAAGTCGTTTAATATTTAGTCCACAAATACGTGTGCATGTATTTTTTTACAATACATGTACATGTATATGTTGGTCTGCGTGACCTCAGTCAATTAGAGTTGATGACAGTTTTCAAATGCATGCTAATTATTGTTATTAATTTGAAACCTTATATTTTTATCTTTTCAATGTAGATTCCTAAACCAAAGTTACCAACAAAATGGGAGGAGTATGCCAAACGAAAGGTGAATTAAATGTTGTAATACGCTGTATCTCTAATCATATACTGCCAGTCACTATTATTCACTATTACAGCTGTAAGTCAAAACTCACCTCAAGTTGTAAGTGAAGATGTCATCGTTTTTATCACAGGGGTGGCCTCACTCTGCAGGGTGTCAATTAGCACCGGGGGCCCAGATTTTCACCATCTATTATGTGTTGGAGCCTTGGTTACTTTGGTAGAAAAACAAAACATTCACAACACCCTGGAACCAATTTTCCCAGCTACTTTCTTCACTTCTCCTGACTATCCGTAATTAAAACTTAGTGACATGGTCCTTGCAGGGTTGTTTCAACTTTAACTTGTCTGCATCTTCACAAAACATTTTCAATTTACTTAATACTTACATGTAATGTTTTTTTCACTGTTGATATTTATTCTGATCAATACCTTTGTTCTGTACAGGGCATCACAAAAAAGAAGCGTGAGAGAATGGTCTTGGATAAAAATACTCAGGTTTGTGATCTGTGACATAATTTAAGTTGTACTTGTAAATATCAAGCTTAGCTGACTGTGTTACAAACCAATAACCTTGGTTGTACTGTGTTACACAAAAAGTTGTTCAAGCAAAATCTTATAATAGTAATTAAAGCAATATTATTAATACATGTATATTACTTCCAACCAATTTGAGATGAAAGGCATGGTCAACTGGCCATTGGACCTTCAAAAATCCATTTTAACCTACAGACAATGGGAAAACATGCCCCATTTTCCCTGTAGATATTCTTTAAAATTTGAGTTTGATTAAAAATTCACTAGCAATTTCTGAGGCTTTTTGATTGAATTATTAATTGTCAGCCTTGTGCATTGATGGATTCAAATACATTGTAACACAGTAAGTTGTGATTTTCGTGTTTTATCATGTACATTCATACACTGTACATGTACAACTGAAAACTGAAATGGTATGAAAATTTAATTTATAATTCATGGAAAAACATTTATGAATTCTTGTGAACACAAGAGCTGGAGTATATACAAAAATGTTTTTAAAATGATATGCATTAATAATCATAATAACATACAAATTGTATAACTGTGTTAAAGTGTATGTTTTGTCAATGTTTTGATCAGGAATGGAAGCCACGTTATGGATACAAGAGAGGAAATGATGATACTCAGGATTGGCTGTTAGAAGTTCCTCAGAATGCTGGTACTCTTCCTTGTATTTTATTATTGCCTAGTACTATAATTTATGTGCTTGTACATGTATAGGTCTGGTTTAATAGAACAGTTTTCAATTACATGTAGATGTATAAGCCACACTTGTAGATAAGCCGCACCCTGAGTTTTGAAGCTCAAAGTTTGGAAAAAAAGTCTAAAAAACAAGGGTGTGCATTGTGTATAAGCCCCACTCGTAGATAAGTTGCACCCCGAGTTTTGAAGCTCAAATTTTGGAAAAAAAAAGTCTTTTTAAAATAAAAACATACGGTAGGGTCGCAGCTCTTAGAAGCTTCTATTTTCATTGGCCTTGTAAAACACAGCTGCTGTTGTTTTTAGGGTTAGGGTCCATTGTTGTGTTGTTTGTCCTATTGTTAGGTCTAAGGGTGGCAAGCCAATGGTGTGAGACCTTCTAAGAGCTGCGACATCATCCAAAACATAAGTCAGAGAATTGGCTCCATAAAATATGAGCTAGACTTTGCTTCTATCCATTGAATCAACATGTATTAAAAAGAATAGTTTCAGCAGTTTTCAGCGCAGCTACATTCCTTTGGCCAAAAAAAAAAATTGTAAACAAGCTTGGTAACCGTGCAAATTTCTTGGGCACATGTTTTTATTTAGCCTGGTTACTAAGGTTAACCAAGATGGCTGCTTGTTTTTGGCTTCTTTCATTCTTCTTCGGTGTTCCTTCATTGCTACATGTAAATGCTTTGAAATATCTGACAAAGATAGTGAGCGCTGTTTTAACACAGGTATTTTGACAATTTGAGGCTACATTTTCCAATTTATAAACAACACTCATGTTTGTCCGCTGTGTGTTTGATGCGGATTGTTCAATTTGATTTTCATTTTTTGGTCTCGGAGGCGCTCTTGCCGCACTGTTAGACAGACAAGAAACTTTTCTACATCATCTAAAGTTAAAGAATTCCGTGCATTATACACCTCTAAAAAATAAAGTTTTAATTTTGAAAACTTAAAACTTAAAAATTTGAATGTTTTGTGAATAAAATTGACTAACCCCATTGCTGTGTTGTATTCTTTGTTGTTTGCCTGCTCCTTGGGGTGATTTAATGCAATTGTGGCGAGTTATCGTTATTTGGGTGTTCCGTGGAACACCCAAACAGCGATAACAACAAAGAATACAATACAAGTACAGCAACATTAAGGTAAGTCAATTTTATTCACCAAACATTCAAATTTTTAAGTTTTAAAACAAACCTGTTGCATTCCCATACAAACCTTAACAAATCAAATCTTTGTAACACAATACCGCTCATAAAGCGAGGGTCACGTCCCAGTTATCTGATAGTGGGCCATACAATTCAAGTAACATGACTCATGTAGGCGACATGTTATTTTAGATCCTTATGAAGACCAGTTTGAGAAAAAAATTCAGGCAAAGAAGGAAAGATCTGCCAAGAATGAATACCAACGGCTGAGAAACATAGCAAAAAACAAGAAGATTCCTGGTAAGTGGATTGCTTTCTTTGTCATGTTCCAGCTTTAGGCCCTGTTCCACAGGAAATGCATTTTCAAAAATATCCATTTTATTTCACTAAAAACCTACAAGCAGTTGCAAGAAGGTTGAGACACTTTTCAAAAAAAATGTTCATTCTGTATAAAAGCGACCGCGTAACACAAATGACATCAATGCCACGTGCTACTGACCCCCCTCCCCCTTTCAATGTTGATGACTGTTAGTTTGAATGGCATTTTTGATCTGGTACAACATTGATAAGGGGGGAGGGTGTGGCTCAAAACATGCACTACAGTACACAATTGCTTGTAGCAAAGTATTTTTGTCTAGTACAATGTATTTTTTAATCACTTTTATCTGTCTAACACATTTTTAATGCATTTTTGTTTGAAAATGTGTGGACAGCACAGAGCATCATTTTATTTGGACTTTATAGTTATTTCATTGTCCATGACTGTCAATTACGCGTTTAATAACTCAATTAATTAAAATAATCTTCAACAAGCATAAGTTATCATTTCATTTTTGAAGAACCAACCAAAGCAATATTCCCTGGCTATTATTATTATTATTATTATTATTATTATTATTATTATTATCCTATGAAATATATATAGCTGAATTTTTGAAAATTACAGCAATTTCACTACAACTAGGCCAAACAAGGGTTTTTATGACCCCCATCAGCCCGAAAATCGCCGAGAAGAGAGAAAAGAGGGAAAAGGTGGAGAAAAAAAAAAAGACTTGCAATAATCTTTAGTTTTTATTTTGTGGAGTTTAGAGATTAGTTTTTGAATGACAAAAAACCAAGGCCAAACACGCTCACAGAGGCGACATGGTTTTCAAAAATCCAGCTAGATATGTAATTTAACAAATGAATAATCTTTTTTTTAAGTTCCCAATAAGAACCTTGCACCAACATCTGGACGACAAAACAAAGAACAGGTACGAAAGATGAAGCTATCGGTGTTTAATGATATTGTTTAATAGTTAGAGTTCTTCTCTGTTCTCCCCTTGAGAATTTATTTGAAATTTTTATTTTGGTGTTTAAAAAAGGCAATAACTACAGTAAACTGAAGTAGCAAAATTTCGCTTTGCTTATTACCACGTTAGCTCGTCAAATGCCACCAAATATACAACTTAGTTGGATAAAAAATTCTAAGCAATAGTTTGGAGATAAAGTGCAGGATTGCAAGGATTGAAGTGAATTACAGTTCATGAAATTTGATTTATTGACAGGCGGTCAAGAAATCAAACTTGCCATTCTTGTGAAATTTTGACTTTTCTAGCCTTTATTTTGTCTGTTTAGTTCATATTTCTTTGCTTCTATCACTTTTGGCGATGGTTTCTTCCAATTTCAAGATAATAAAGTAAGCTTAAAGTAAGCTTAAAGCAAGCTCCTGGCCATAATCATGAAAACATAATATTTCAGCTGGGACAGGGTCCCTTTAATTTTAGTACACCTTTCATGTTAAAACACAAAAATCTCCATCACATAGCCTCTTTAATGGATATGATGTGGTGCAATTTTTTCCTTGGTACAATTTTTTTCCTTTGTTTAATACTCATTATCATACATTACCACAGCCAAAAGCAAAGGAACAAAAATTTGCACCAAGGATAAAATTCCACCACAACAGATACAAAAGCATTGTCGTAACTATCATGTAACTATCATGTGTTTTGTTTTAGGTGGTGACCAAGTTAAACATTAGCAGACTGTCAACCGCATCTCTTGGAAAATTTACTGAAAAACTGGTAAGAATTGTTTGCTGTTTGAAATATATTTTTAGCTTGTGAACAGGATATGAACAGGCAAAGCGAGCCTTGTGTAGCCTGCAGATAAGCTCTGCTCTGCTCCCCAGTCCGCTTTAACACTATATTTTATATTGTTCACAGTCTGTTCAAAATTCCCTTAAAAAGACACTGTTACTATGTTACAAGTAAGGAAAAAATAGCACACATGCAGCTGCATTTTTATTTCTTTATTTATTTTAACTTTAGCCAAAAGAAAAGATACCAAGAAAGACTGGAAAGAAAAGAAAGGTAAGGCAACGAAAAGACGCAGTCAATCATTCTAAAGGCCGATTTACACGGTACAACTTTATTGCATACGACACGCTTACGCCATACGCCATGCTTACGACGTGACTTGAGTTGATTTGCACGAAGCAATTCGTGTTGTAAGCATGTCGTAAGCATGGTTTGAGCGTGCCGCATGCGACAAAGTTGTACGGTGTAAATCGGCCTTCATAAACCAATCAGAACTTGAAGCCGGCAGAAAACGCGTGCTTTTGATTGGTTGATAAAGTGGCGCGAGATTTTTGAGTCAATCACAAAGCGTAGCAATAAAAAACCAAAGCTATGTAAAATTACTTTCGCAACTCAATTAAAAAAAATCGCTCCTAAATCCCAGATACCTGAAATGAAAGTTGAGAGGTGTCATTTTTCTTACTTCTTTCTTGACTATTTCTCTGTTCATTGTAGTTTGAGCCGGTTGTGGGTGATATGTCAAGTGAACGAAGCCGAAGTATGGAGTTGGCTGAAAAGATCGCTAGGAGAGAACCCTTGGACATTAATAAGGTATTGTATCTAATGTTCAACTTCGAAACCGATGTATCAGGTTTTATTTGTAATTTCAGAAGTATACGTAGGTTGACTTTGTTTTACAAGTCTATTAACTCTTTTTGAACTTTTTTCAGGCTGTTAGTCAACATGTAACAGAAACACAGAAAAGGTAGGGGGTGCGTTATAAGTAACCTTTATGATAGAGCGATTTTCGTATGACGTTGAAAAACGGTTTCCCTGAGTTTTAGCGATTTGTTTTATCCTCCAGTAGCTGACAGCATCAGAACAAGCTTTCATCGTTTTCTTGCTAAAAATGTCCCTAATATGGAAAGCGGTTTGTTCGATTGGCGTATCAGAATGTTGTCAGAGTGTCGTCAAAGAGAATAACTACTTTTTTGCTCGCAATCCGTTCGCTTTGCTTTGCCAAAAGCGTGTTCGCTAAACCAACTAAAAGCCGCGCATTTGCCTCCGTTCGCTAAACCAATCAAATTTGTTGTTTCGGTTGTGTTTACGCGTAATCATTTCAAGTGCATACGAAAATCTCTCTACTTCATGCACACAGGCCTTGAATTTGACCCTGCGTGGCCATGACGTTGCTCGAACATGACGTGACATGGCATTGCGACATGAGTTGTGTTCGTGTGTCGTAAAACCAAAACCAAAGTAATTGCGCTGAATCAAATGAACCAATCAGAGCTCGAAGAAAATACATGTAGCCGGTTGTCAAGCGCGGGAAAAGGTGTGCGAACAAGTCACGATTGGCTTTGGTTTTACTTCTGATTGGTTGAGAAAGTTGCGCGAGATTTTTTAGCCAATCACAGAGCGCAACAATGTAAAACCAATATATTAACTTTTTTACAAATTTTTCAGAGCGAGTGAGTCTAAAAAGAAAGGAACTGGTAAAGGAAAGAAAGGAAAAGGAAAGCCAGGAGGACAAACAAAAAACAGATCTGCAAAATCAGGGAGAAAATCAGGAAAGAAGAAAACGAAGATCTAACCTGGCTGGACGCGCAGTGATGCAATGAAATTCGCCCTGAACTTGTTTCAGAGAAAATTAATAATGGAGACTAGCCCGTGCCACTCGCCCAGAGGCAAAAGAAAACACGGCAGACCGCAATGGACTCCGGTGGCTGTCAAAGTTACTGTTAATACGGTTACCTTTTAATGCGAATGTGGTTGAAACTTTTGAGTCTGTGGATGAAACCCTGAATTGTGACCACTGAAATATTAGCTATCGAGCAGTACTTTTCTGTTGTGCAATTCATTATGCTGTATAAGGTGGTTCTAACTTTTGAGTCTGTGGATGAAATCATTAAATGTGAGCATTCACTAAAATTATTGATATCGAACAGTACTTTCCTACGGTGCTATTAAGTAAACTTTATAAGTTGCTTATATATACTGTGATGTGGGGCGGGAAGATGAGATACCCTGGGAACGAGGTTGGGGGGCATTGGGGCCTATTAAAAACCGGAAAACCGCCCAAAATTTCTGTTAAAACCGAAAAACCGCATTAAAACCCTGACCCTAAACACCACATCACAGAACTCGCATACAATCCGATAAACCAATCAGAACTCGAACCAAATACATTCACCCGGCGCCAAGCGCGGGAAAACGCGTGCGAGCAAGTCACGATTGGTTTTGGTTTTACTTCTGATTGGTTCTTAAAGTGGCGCGAGATTTTTTAGCCAATCACAAAGCGTAGCAATGCAAAACCAAAGCAATTGCGAAATTACTTTCGATACTCAATTGAAAACCGCTCAATGATGATGAATAAAATACCACTTCCCATATAGCCTGATTCTCAGTGAAACTAACCAATCAAATGAAAGCTACAGAGGAGCCAACCTCGTTTCCAGCGTCCTCCACCACGAGGACGAGGTTGCAGGGGAGCACTATTATGTGGTACTGTAAGTCGGCCGGAGTGAAATTGTTAGAAACTGATTATTTGTAAAAATTAAGAGCTTTAAGGTTGTCTTCCACTCAAATTTTTATTTTTTATCCAAAACAATTTTACGGGAAAATTCTACCATCCTGATTAATAGTCGGAGTTAAAAAATCAGTCACTTTAGGTCGAATTCCCCATTGGTTTAATTATTAACCAGCCCCTTAAGTTGAAATAAGGCCTTTTGTTATAAAAATAATAACTTTCCGCCAAATGGTTGGATGCGCATGGAGTCAACTTTACTTTGTGCATAAATGATCCATCTAGGTTCTGAACCTCGGAAAACAGTGAGGTTTTACTAGTTTCCATTTTTTTCGGGGTGGTGCGGGTCTTTAATGTGAAAAGTGCAAAATAGGAATAGAACAAAGGTTTAATTACTACAGTATAGTTCCAGAAAACGGAGATTTTTTTGGCTAAAATGCGAGAGAAATATCTTTTTTACAAGTTTCTCATTCCGTGGATTTGTTTATTTTGAGAAAAATGAACTTAAAGTTTAGACAATGGATTCTAGATAAAATATAGGCGGGGGGAGGGGGGATTGCATTCATTTAGCACGTTTTATGGGCATTTTACTAATGTAAACAATAGTTGCTATGGCCGTTGCCAGGTGAAAATTATTTACTGCTGTTCAGTTTTCTTATAGTTCACCTGTTTAGTGCTGCGAATTTAGTGAAATTCTTTCCAAATGGGATTCTCAAGGGTTTAAAGTTTTCAATTCTGCCATTTTCAAAAAAGCGAGGGTTGCAAGCCTGACATCGTACTTCTGAGTGGAAGACCACCTTAACTTTTGACAAGATGGCGGGGGGGTCCAGGGCAATCCTCCCCCTGGCGTGTCCACGTAGTCTATAATACCAGGTAATACTGTTTAGTCTTTTGTTTTTGCACTTGCGTACCGGAGAAAAATGCCCCAAAGTGTAGAGGCGCGGGCAGAGCCTTTTGTTTTTGCTCATTGGCACTACTGTTTTGTGATGTTCTCGTTGCCGTCGGCGTGGTTACCATCCTCGGAAACCCAGGGGTAGTTTTTAATAGTCGGAACTAGGGAGTAGATTAGAAAAGGGCGGAAAAAATACATCGGGAGAACCTGGATGGGTAGAGAGTAGCTTCCTGTATGTATGATTGAACGGTGCATTGTATTTCGTGAAATCAAGTTGTCACTTTACGACTGGAAACCTAAAAATTTGCGTGAAAATAATATTCGCACCACAACGGAAAATCACAACCCCCTAAAATCTCTGCACAGCGAGCCCAGGCTCACACAGGAATCCTCAACGACAAAAATGTAAGGATTTGTATGAAATTTTCTCGTGAGTTTGATAAAATATCTACTAGCGGTTTATAATTTGGATATTTTATCGAACTCACGATAAAATCCCAAACAAATCCTTATTTTTTTCCTCTTGTGAGTTTGGGTTCCCTGCGATCTCTGAAGCGGGCGTTTGTGGCTGAGAGAAACTGGGTACTACTTCGGTTTGGAACCAAGATGGCGAAGCTCGGTGTAAAATTTGCAGAAGCCGAAGGAAAACTGATATGAAACTGCTTTAAAAAAATGGGAAACGTAACAGCTGGAGGTGTCAACGAGGGAGAAGACGATGAAAACGAGTTCTTTGAGGTATTCTTTTAATTGAAGTGTCTATTATTCTGTTTATACTTGTATACGGGAAGCTGTAGTAAGCCTCGATCAATGACCGAAACAACACGGCAGTAATTCGGCCAGAAGCTGCCAGAGAAATCTATTAGTAACCGGTCTTCAAATTTCTGCGAGTTAATTCACTGAAAACTTTCGTAGCCATGAAGTTTAACGAATGTTGCTCCTTGGATCAGGTTCGTCGCAGGGAAGCATAACTTTATCAGCTGAGAGGCTATGGAATTTACTAGAATCTAGATCTACTGTTTTAATAACTTCCTTTCTACCAATGGCATTGTTTTGCACCACTCAGTCACTACCGTTTGGTAATGGAATGTTAACAAAGTCTAGAATAATGGTTTTGGAAGACAATATTCTTAAACGTAATGGTCAATAAACCCATATTCCCAGCCAACTTAAACTAAAATTTCAAAGTTTTCCTCGTTTTCACCTGTGATGGAATGAAAGATTAATTTCAGCTGTAAATGCAATGCAAGTTTATTGGAGAGTTAAGTTACACTTTTCTTTGCAAAATGGTTTTATATGGAAATTTACATCAAGTTTGTTTTGAATATGTAAATACTGCCCAATAAATCCCTGTAATTAATTATTTACATAAGGAAACCGACAGCATTGCTACATGTACTACATTGCCAGATTATTATATTTTGTCTTATTTCATTTAACTGTTTACATTTACATATCTTTTGCATGTAAGAATTGTGTATATCTATTTACATATGCCGTAAATACTCGAATTAACACCCAGGCGCTTGCACTTAATATTTAATTTTCTGAGTCAAAAGTGGCAGTGCTAATTTGAAGGGGGTACTTATTTAAGGGGAAGGGGCACTTATTTCATTTTTCAAATTTCAGCCTCAATGAGGCCTTCCAAGGGGTTTCACCGACAGGCGACATGACCTCAAAATGTGGCGACAATCTTTTTCCAAAACACGGACAGCCGACAGGAACTGACAGAAAAAGAGCGACATTTCATGAATTTTTTAGCTAGAGAAGGCAACAAAATACGACAGCGACATTTTCCCTTACGAAACAGGCAACAGGCTGGTTCGAAAACAAGCGACAAAGCGACACCAGAGCCCCCCTTGGAATTCCTCCAATATGGCATTGTTTTTATTTCAAGTGAACACATACTATAACATTAATTAAATAGCAAATCTGGAACATATCTTTCAGTAAAAACACTTGTTTCCATGTCCTGTTGCCACTAAGTTTCAGTTATCCTTCTAAATATCCACTTCAATTTCGGGGGAGGGGTGGGGGGAGCATTTACGGTACTCCCATAATGGGACACTTCTTATTTTGTTTTACACACACTCTTGACTCCTATACCTTTTTAAATTTTTCATATGCAGGTATGTTTTCATTTATAGTACCCGGTAAATTATACCTTATTTGACCTCACCTTCTTATGACTCTAGTATGCACATACAGACATTTCTCTCTTTGTACATGTACCCAACTGTCATCTTGTAATGACCTCATTTCTACAATGTATGCACTGCATTTTTGTCATTTATAACTGTTAGATGTAGTTACAGTCAAACCAGATGTTCTTTTGATGGCAACTTTGCAAACTTCTGCCGCAACATTGGTATTTTGATTGACAGTTTGCTTCGAGCAAGTTGGAAGTTGTGCGAGCAAGTTGCAACTTTCGCGAGCGAATTCCTTTTTCAATCTTGCTGTCAGTTGCCGGATTTCTGAATTGAAAGTACTTGGTTTGGTTACCTTGCAGTATTCCATAAACTCTATGATGTCAGGAGTAGAAACTGTTTGTTCCTCTCAGCCAGGTTTACCGGAAAATACGTCTCATGTACAATATTGGATACAGTTTGCCTTGATAATCCAACAATGCGTGCGATTTGTTCTTGTTTTACACCAGACGACCATTATTCTCTCTCTTTTCTCCACCGAGGTGGTATTATTGCGATGTACATGAGCCATAACTGAAGAAGGACGTGTTTTCACAAAATTCGCAATTTGCAACTGACAACAAGTTGCTCGCGAAAGTTGCAACTTGCTCGCTTAACTCCCAACTTGCTCAAAGCAAACTGTCAATCAAAATACCAATGTTGCGGCGGAAGTTTGCAAAGTTGCCATCAAAAGAACATCCGGTTTGACTGTAAATGCAATTTAACTAAGTTGATGTTCAACAAAGAGCGGGTCACGGCACTATCTAGCGGTCAGCAGCTCTTGCGTTGGCACTTGCTCAGTTGGATCACTGCAAGCACATGGTAGCCTGTTTTAGTGCCTCTCAGTTGCAGTCTTCGTCAGAGATCTTCGGGGCGTTTTAGTTGGCTTATTTTGCCCACCTCTCCCCTCCCCTATTTTTTCCACTGCTCAGCCAGTATGACGGGTGCCTCCTCTAAGGGGAGTGGAGAAAACTCATTGAATTGGTGCGGGTGTGCTCGAAGTAGCAGTAGCAGTAGCAGTAGCAGTAGCAGTAGCAGTAGCAGTAGCAGTAGCAGTAGCAGTAGCAGTAGCAGTAGCAGTAGCAGTAGCAGTAGCAGCAGTAGCAGTAGTAGTAGTTACTGTAGTAGTAGTAGCAGTAGCAGTAATAATTATTTTTATCAATAGTTTTTAATGTATATATACATGTACTGTACATGCAAACTCTTATGGTTGATTTGTATAATATATTCATCGATTGAGCCTTCAAATTTTTGAAATTAAGCCTTTCCAAAAATGGAATTAATAGAGGTTTTGCACGGCAGCCATGTTGCATGGCAGGAACAATAGATTCTTTTCCCTATGGGAAAGAATGTTCTTTCTAATGCAAAACATTTTCATTGTTCCTGCCATGCAACATGGCTGCCGTGCAAAACTTTTATTAATGTTGTTTCTTTCCATTATTTTAGGATGGACAAGAACCTAGTTCCTCTTCAGGTAAGGTTTTACTTGTATGACACGTTTTAAAATAAATGCACATGTAATGCAATGCAGTAGTTCAAAAAGTGGATTTATCTGATTGTAAAAAAAAAATGAAGTTGATTATGGCAATGTTTAAATTTGATATTAACAAATTAATATAGGTTACTTCATGGGCAGTGCGTGTATGGTGTATGGTGTGTGGTGTATGGTGTATGGTATTCACGAGCAGTGCGGAGCCCTGTATGGTATTCATGCACGAGTTGGTTCATCAGAAATCGAACAAGCAAGGCTTTGTGAGTGAGTGAGATTTCTGATACATGTACAAACCAGCAAGTGCATAAATGCTGTACAAAGCACTGCCCATGCTGTAATTTGTTTATTTTATACATACTGAGATTTGTGATTGGACGAAGTTTACACTTTTTCACGTGTGAGAAAGTCGTTTTGCCATTCTGATTGGCTACAAACCCCAAACGAGGTTTTCACACCCCAAATTTCAATAGAAATTCTCAATAAGTATGAAATGAATACATAGTCATGTATGTCATTTACAGTAGTTTAAGATGTGTCTAAACAGGAGACACTGCTCTGACAAGTTTGTAACAAAGTTTGATCTACAGCTGTCCACAATCATGGACAAACTTATCTGGCTCATAAAACTGGTTGTTGTGAAGTATTTGGTACACTTGTCTGTTCAAATCTATTATCTGCTGACTTTTAACTTGAATTTGGCACAACTGTAACAATGGCTACCAATTATGCTGAAACATGCGACCTATCACATTTCATACCATTCTCTATTTTCGAATTGCCCATAATACACTTTGTTTGCCCCCCAAATTTTGCATCAACTATTGTTTTGAAATGCTCTTGGGAATATGCAGTCCTCCCAAGAGCATTTACAAACAATAGTTTTTGCAAAATTTGGGGGGCAAACAGAGTGTATTATGGGCAATTTGAAAATAGAGAATTGAGTTTTTGTGGACATTAATCAAAGAAAGGCTGTTAACACCCTTAAAAGAAAATTCCAATTTTACCAGCAAAGACAATGAAAGTAAAAATTTTATAATGACCTCATTCTTTAAAGCCAGTTGCAGTTTTCAGGGCTGCACACAGGAAGCGCGGGTGTGGGACCGCACAATTCAGGCAAACCTGCCTAATAACGCACAATATTATTTCAGTCTAAAAATCCTCATGATCCCATATAATGTAATACCGAAAGATTTGCTTTAAATTTAAATTGAATCAGGTATTCCTATTGATTACCAAGATTTCTAGAAACTTTTTAGGCTATTTTCAGGCTAAAAAAAACCATTATTATTAAGACAGCCCTCACCTTCCTCAAACAGCCTGAGCAGATAATTATTATACGGAAACAACTGGGTGTTCTTCCCATATCTCTGCATCATCCTGGGGACTTTATTTCTTGTCTCTATAAATATGAATGTACTTCTCTTGTTTTATATACTTCAGGTGATATCACAGAGGGAGCTTTAGACATTGGTGCACTATTTGATCATGGCCTTCTTCGAGATGCTGCCTCAAAAATAAAGTAAGAACTTGTTTAAGCCACAGTCACTCTGACTGGCAAGTATTGCTAACCATTATTTATTTTTTCTGTAGAGGTACACATGTATGTAGGTTTGTTTTTAAGATGAATATGTTGTGGTTCAAATTTTTCTTTGGTTTGAAAAATTTTAAACCAGTTTGATTTTTGTTTTCGAGTTTTCAATTGAGTGTCAAAAGTAATTACACAATTGCACTGACATGTAATTGCCTCAAGCTCTGTTTGGTTCATTGGATTGTTTACGACTGCTGTGATTGGTCAGGGTAATTACTCTGATTTTGGTTTTACGACACTCAATTGAAAACTGTTCTATATGAAAGGTGGTTCATTGAGGGTGGTTCGACTGTGAGTACATTGATTATCTTATCTCCATCTTTGTAGAGAGGAACCAAATGAGTCCTTTGTGCAACAGCATTCATCCAGCATTGTTCGGTGGCTAGAGGAAAGAACTTCCAGGCATGAGGTTAGTGTTTGACCATCCATTATCTTTCTTGTGTGTTGTCTGTCATTCCTCCATTGAAAAAAAAAAACTATTCTATGAACAGAATGTTCATCAACAGGAATTTAAAGGGTGAGTGCTGAAGACATGATCCTGCAGGGGAGTGTAGGCACATGCTTCCCCTAGAACATTT
Organism: Cladopsammia gracilis; assembly: GCA_022457155.1. Lineage (NCBI taxonomy): Eukaryota > Metazoa > Cnidaria > Anthozoa > Scleractinia > Dendrophylliidae > Cladopsammia > Cladopsammia gracilis. The sequence continues at coordinate 3,012,090 of JAJGOT010000001.1, forward strand.
TCAGAAATAGGTGGTGCTTAAACATTTTAGTGGAATTTGATCATGAAACTGAGTTAGCTGTACAGTGTAGTTGTTTATCACTTGCATGCATTGTTCATATGTATTAATTAATTGATGGGGCGAAATTTTGAGGATGCGCCCCATCATTAAAATGCCTGCATTGCAGGCTATGTAAAAATATCCAATCCATGACAGTGTTTTAGCTGGGTAAATGAACCTGAAGACTAGGTACATCCCTGCCACCTCATATAAATGCGATATATCACTGACATTGTTCTCTAACATTGTTTGCTTGCTGTAGGAATTTGTCAGCCTCTCTCAGTTCACTGACATGCTGACAGGAAGAGGAGCCAGCAAGGAAGACTGTTTAGAGGTTAATATCTTGCATGTAGTTTAGTAGAATAATAAAACATAGCACAACGTTATTTTGCATGAACAATTTAAGAGTGAAAAAAATGTTTAGTACATCAATCATATGTCTGTGCACCAGCTTTCAGGACTAGGCTTTCTGGGTTTGTTTTGGTAACCAGCATGGGTGACGATAGTTGGATGGGTTCCAAAGGCAACCATTACCAATCATAGCTCGTATTGGTTACCCAAACAATCTCAGAAAGCTCAGTGCCGAAAGATGAGGCTCAGTCTTCCCAAAGTTTCTGGTGTACTTCCCCTTCATAAATCCCTACCTTCCTCCTCCCCCTCCCCCTTCCCTCCCCCTTCCCCTCCCCCCCTCCCCCCCTCCCCTTAATCCCTCCTCGAGAAGCTAGAGTTGCCCTCGGCTATCGCCTCAGTCAACTCTTACGCTTCTTTTGTGCTCTCCAAACTTCCCACATGCTCCATAACTCGATAGTGCACGCCAAAGCATGAACCAATTGTTAATTTGAGCTATGCAATCTAGACCTTACCACTTTGAGTAACCTTCTACATGTACAGTATGTACATGTATGTTTAAAAAAGTTAGCAACTTACAATATTTTTAAGTGAAGTATTCTGTGATCTTTTAGGTGCTACACTGTCAAATTATAATGTTTATACCTATCCATTGACAGTAAACAGTCATGATGTCTATCTGTTAATTGTAGTGTGCTTTTATTATAAGTTGCTTCTTTTATATTTTCAGTTGTTCAGTCAATTTGATGCTGAAGGAGAAGGATTTGCAGATGTAGAAACATTTTTGGAGGTACATGTACTTCAAATACATGTACAAACTAGCGTACATGTTGTCTCTAGGTTATTGTAAGTCAGTTTTGTTTAACCACAGATCAGAGTGTTAATATAAACTAATTCTGGAGACAAAGTGAAAGTTTAGAGTTTATTTTCACGAGTTGGAAATTTGCCTTTGAGTACAAAATTAGCATCTTTGACAACAATTTAATTAGTATTTTCAATAATTTATTCTGATGCATCGCTGAGAGGAAATAAGGCGTAAATTAGCTGATAACTTTGTTAACATTAATCACATTAAATTTTCTTTGAAAAGAAAACTGTTCAACTACATTACAATGTACATTTCACCCTCTTAACATGTATAAGCTCTCCTAAGCAGGCGCTTGAATGTGGTCCTGAGGGTATTCATTTACAGGATGTTTGTCTTTACCACCGCTAACTGTCTCATGTTGTTTTTCGGGAGTGCAGACTCTGCAAGCTTTTGGTGGTGGTGGAATAAGTGCCAAAGGAGACTTAAGGACTTCAATCAAAACACTACAGAACTGTTCACTGACACCAGGTACAGTGTACACGGTTGTGCACTATTAAAGGTTGCGATTTATTAGATTGCTCAAATGTTCAAGACATGTGTTCAACTATAAGCCTTACACATGCATATCAACCTTGTCCATGCACTAGAAAGGTCATTCATGTGGAACTTACAAATAAGTAGTCAGATTAATATTAGACTTTTCATCAGATTTATATCTCTGCTCAAATGAATGCTCAGACACATCAAAGCATGCGTGGAGTTGCCAACTTGCACATGCAATGTTTGCAAATTCTTTTGAGCTTGAGCCTTTAGACCTTTTGAGCCTTTAGACCCCCACCCCCCCCCCCCCCCCTCATTCCCACACCTTGCCATCTTTTAAAACAATATTTGATACATGTATTATTAATTTTGTCAGGATTTGTTGATGTTTTTTCTGATAACAAAGAAGCAGTCATCAATCATGGACGTAAATTGCTTAAGGTACAGTATGGACATGTATTGATTGTGAGATGTAGGCCATTTTTAGACTCAGTTCAGGTTCCCTACATGTATGTACATGTACAAATGTAGCTAAAGCATTGCTCAGGCATCAACACTTGTATCAGCACAAGCTAGTGCAAGGCATGAGCATGCACGACCTCCAAGGGTAGTACATGGGCACCATACTTGGGCATAATTAAGCACTTCAGCTTGTCTGCACAAGGAAGATAGAAGCACTCAATCAAGGAAAATATATTGTTCATGTGAAATCTTTATTAACTGGAAGTAGTAATGTAGGTTATGCTAAATCTGTTTTTCACACTAAATAGCTCATTTATTCTAGATACATGCATTGTAGTTACATTGTACATTTATATAGCATTCATTTATTTGTTTTTGTTTGACTTGTAGTTTTTGCTAAGAAACAGAGCAAATAGCACTCTTCTTCCTCTACCTGCCCTGGAAGGCTTCTGCAATACCTCAGAGATGAGACTCAAAGTCTTACAAGCTCACATGGATGCTCTGAAGGAAAAAGGTAAAGCATTGCTTTTGTCACATGTTTTTGTTACATGACCAGTACAACTTTGTCGCATGGAATTTTTTGTAACATGTGCTGCTTGCACGATGCATTGACCAGGCAAAAATTGTATACAACTTTCATGAAACATTACATATGTGGCTGCAACTGTTGTAGGGTTTAAAAACATGACTGTTTCAAAATACTATGACTGTCATAAGCAAGTTGTAGGTTTGATTTACATGAAGCAATTTGTGTGTAAGCGTGTCGTAAGGATGGCGTATTCGTGTCGCATGAGGCAAAGTTGTACTGTGTAAATGGGCTTTAAGAAGAAGTAAGTCAATATAAAGCTTATTTCAGCTGATTCTGCTGCCTGGTTAGCTCAGATGGTGGAGTGCTGATCTGCTGAGCAGGGGAGGTTGTAGGTTTGAATCCCAGCTGGACCAACACTCAGGGGCTTAAAATAACTGAGAACAAATAAAGGTGCTGCCTTTGCTATGACATCTGCAATTGGTTAGAAATGGTGGTCCCATCTCCTATGGGCCAGGGCGTAAAACATCAGTGTTATACATGTACATTGTTCATGGGTGGGGCGGGGCGGAGGGGATGAGATCAATAATGGACAGGAAGTGGTTGCATGAGGTGCCTTCATGAGCTGACGTTCGATCTCATTCTCATAAGTGCACGTAAAGTGTCACGAGACATGTGATATTATAATTGAACACATTGATACACTGCCCAAATAATAAATGGTCAAAAAGTCATCGATATATGCTATGTCTACATGACGTATATCCAACGATGGAGGTAAATTTCGCATTTTGACAAGAGAATGCAAAAATGACAGACCGGCCTCAATATTTTTTCTTCAAACTGTGCTTTGTTATCAATGTGTTGAATTATAAAACTATTATTGCGCTCAAGCTTGCGTGATATAGCCTAATTTTAGCTGACACGGCCTACGACCTCGTCGGCTAAGAATTAGGCGATATCACACGCGCTTTCGCGCTACAATAGTTAAGTATTATGTGCACTATGTACAATAAGTCGTTCATTCAAGTCAATCATTCAAAATCATTCACTGGGACTGTGATTTTGTCCAAAAAGTGGGGTCCACATACGCCTTAATATCACTAAAAATGTTTTTCTCCTAGTAAATCAAATTCTATCGTATTATTGCTGAAAGATAGCTGTGAGCTTTCCCAAAGTTTTATAGCCATCACATATAGAGCCAAAAAAGATCTGACCCAAAGTACTTAATATGTATGTTAGAGAGGAGAGTGGCCGGAATTTTAATATATTTTGGAGCCACCTGAAAACAATTGGAGGCAATTAATTGTCATTGCATACATATGCAAACAGAAAAAATGCATCTTAGCTAATCTAGGCCATATAATTCTGCTCATTATTAATATTGTCGTTTCTGCTTTGTTAAATACAATGTAATTAGAACATGTTGTTAGTATATTTTTGTCCTGTAGCAGATTTTAATAGTGCATCTCTTACATGTACCGGTACGTCTATTAAATTGATCTTCAAAAAATCAGTTTCCAAGTTCATCCTCCTTGTTTTTTTTATCAGCTGAGGTAAAGAAGCAAGTTCCTTCAGTAGAGGAGGGTGAAGTTCTCAGACCACTGTTGAAATGTTACACAGGAATTGAAGTGTCTAGCAACAAGGGAGACATTGCCAGGTACAGTTTACATTTGACAATTGCAGTAGTGTTCTGTGTTGTGACATGCATGTACTGTGGTGTACTTTACAGTTGCCGTTCTTAAGAGGCTTCAGGGAGCCCCCCCCCCCTTTCCACAACCTACAGTACCTCTTTGTACTATAATGGAGGGGTGCAAGGGGTGGGGAAGAGTGGGGGGTACAATGGGGGATAAATAACTATCAGCCAAACCCTTCTGTGCACATAAGCATTGTTGACTAATTGGGTGTTTTTTGTAGGTTGACTAATGGTGATGCAAGTTCTTACTGGCAATCTGATGGCCCAGCCAGATCTCACTGGATTAGGTAATAGAAAAAACTGTTAAATATTGCAAAAGTTCTGAACTGAGCCCCATTTTTCTTTCTGAGCTCATTTTTTACACTGACTTAGGACAATTACAGTTGTCTGAATTTGACAACTGTTTTCTACAATGTAGATCTGTACATTTTTATGCAGGAAATTTATATTAAGCTTATAGGGTGATATTCATTTGAAAAGGGTTCAATTCAAGTATTCTGCTCAAAGAAGCCCCATGCCTTTGCATGTTTTGAAAAAGGGAACTACAACTGACTGCATCCATATATTCATGGCTTTCTTCTCACATTTAACATTTGAACCTCTTTTTCTATTTTTAATTTTATTACCTCGACATTTTGTGACCTCAATCTATAAAGAATAGGTAAAAAAGGTAAAGTCGCACTCGAGCCACAATGGCCCACACAGCTGGAGCTTAACCCTGTTTCTGTAGCATGAAGCAACTAGGAATATTGCTACTCCCCCCTGGATGGGATGCTAGTCCATCGCAGGGTTACCCCCAGCATTTTATCGCCGGTACTCATTTATACACCTGGGTGGAGAGAGACAGTGTGGAGTAAAGTTTCTTGTCTAAGGAAACAACACGACGGCAGAGACCAGGCTCGAACCACAGACCTTCCGGTTGAAAGTCCGACGCGCTAACCACTAGACCACCGTGCCGCCCACCAATCTAAGAATAACCAACTATTAATTCTAATTCATTTTTGCTCAAATTCTACAGATTGAGAATGCGGCCCAATGTTGTGTTAAAACAGCTTTCAATCAATGTGGGATCATCAGACCAGAGCTACATGCCGCAGCATGTTGTTGTTACTGCAGGGCGAGATGATCAGAATTTGAGGGAGATAAGCGACTGTAGGATTCCCAGGTATGGGTAAACTTATGTGTTTAACACGAAGAGGACTATTAAAGTAAGTCGTAAATGATTGCCAGGTATTGCTGCTGAGTTTGCCCGTTTACCAAACTTTAAATATCAAGGAACTACTGTAGTTGCCCTTAATAATTCTTATAAATTTTAGAATTTGTGAAATACTTGCAAAATTGGCCAATGAAATATACCTACGAGGTGAAATTTGTGATATTTGTTGAGTTCCGTACAAAAGTTGAGAAAAGTACATTGCATAAAGCTTCTACAATTCAAATGGTGAAGTGCACTAGGATGTTATTTCAATCAAGTATTTTTGCGTTCGAGGTACAAGAACGCAACTCCTAATTTGTGCTGGGAGTTATGTGCATTATTGGGTGTCCTGTGCAAGTGTGGCACGAATTTGGATCTAGTTGCGAGCGTAGCATTTTTCGTAGTGCCCTACGGTGCTACGTTCCTTTGACTTAATTTGTAATACATTTTCCTTCCGTGATACTCACAACGTTTCCATGGCTACCATGATAGTATACTCGCAAACATGCTTTAATGATCACTATGTCGAAGATTTATTAAGTACCATACATACTCTCACACAACGTTACCATGGTTACCATGAAATGCCTACACGCAACGTTTGATAGTATAGGTTTTTCTTTCAGCGAAAGGTAGACCGTACCATATTATCACAATATAACAATAAGTTTTGACCGTATAATAGTATAGGTTAGTTGCTAGTTTATAATTCTATCATTGCCCTACGCTACTATGATTTAACTTACACCACAACTCGCATAACCCTACCACCCTACGCTACTATGATTGAACGTACACTACAACCCTACGGCCCTACGCTACTTTACTATGTTTAAACTTACAGCACAACTCGCATAACCCTACGACCCTACGCTACTATGATTGAACGTACACTACAACCCTACGGCCCTATGCTACGCTACTATGTTTGAACTTACACCACAACTCGCATAACCCTACGACCCTACGCTACTATGATTGAACTTACACCACAACCCTACGGCCCTACGCTACTATGTTTGAACTTACACCACAACTCGCATAACCCTACGACCCTACGCTACTGTGATTGAACCTACACCACAACCCTACGGCCCTACGCTACGCTACTATGTTTGAACTTACACCACAACCCTACGGCCCTACGACCCTACGCTACTATGATTGAACCTACACCACAACCCTACGACCCTACGCTACTATGTTTGAACTTACACCACAACTCGCATAACCCTACGACCCTACGCTACTATGTTTGAACTTACACCACAACCCTACGGCCCTACGCTACTATGTTTGAACTTACACCACAACTCGCATAACCCTACGACCCTACGCTACTGTGATTGAACCTACACCACAACCCTACGGCCCTACGCTACGCTACTATGTTTGAACTTACACCACAACCCTACGGCCCTACGACCCTACGTTACTATGATTGAACCTACACCACAACCCTACGACCCTACGCTACTATGTTTGAACTTACACCACAACTCGCATAACCCTACGACCCTACGCTACTATGATTGAACGTACACGACAACCCTACGGCCCTATGCTACGCTACTATGTTTGAACTTACACCACAACTCGCATAACCCTACGGCCCTACGCTACTATGATTGAACGTACACTACAACCCTACGGCCCTATGCTACGCTACTATGTTTGAACTTACACCACAACTCGCATAACCCTACGGCCCTACGCTACTATGATTGAACGTACACGACAACCCTACGGCCCTATGCTACGCTACTATGTTTGAACTTACACCACAACTCGCATAACCCTACGACCCTACGCTACTATGTTTGAACTTACACCACAACTCGCATAACCCTACGACCCTACGCTACTATGATTGAACCTACACCACAACCCTACGGCCCTACGCTACTATGTTTGAACTTACACCGCAACTCGCATAACCCTACGACCCTACGCTACGCTTCTATGATTGAAATTGAAATTGAAACTTAACCCTTGTCGAATTTTACGAAGATTTTGAGATTCGATTGAATGAAGCATTATCGGCATAACTAGAAAAGATTAAGATCCTGGCCGGACTATTTTGGAGCTTTTCAAGACTATCTGCCACAATTTCTTAACGTTAATAACAACGAATGTACATGCAGTACATGTAGGGTGTCAAGCTTTTGTCACAAACCAATAAAAAATAAAATAATGACTTTCTGTGACAGCGATGTTTTGTAACCTATAAAAGGAAAAAGGAAAATAGCTTTAGGTGAAATATGAAAGGCGACAATAAAGGTATAAACAAGCAGTGAAAAAATAAATCTTAACAAAGTTATTATAAAGATATGAATGAAAATAACAATTAAAATGCAGTCACAACAAAAAACAGAATTTGTTTAAATGAAATGTGCATTGCAATGAAATGTGCGTAGGGCAGAACGGTTTAAATTCCAATCGTAGGTAGTATAGCAGGGGAAGCGAGTCGTATTTAGGGTTATGCTATAAGTGGTGTAAGTGGAATAGAAGTAGTGTAGGGTCGTAGGATTGATTGTTTGTAAATCCCGGCACTCCATGGAAACTAGGTTTTAAGTTTATTAATACGTTTCTTTTATGTTGTGTCCTCAAATATCGCCATGGTTAATTGTGAATATATCAATGTTTCTTTTTTATTGTGTATGAATTTTTGTATTAGTGTTATAAAAAAGGACAGGCTAAACACGACTCCCACTCGTCGCAAAAAGTATTTTAAAAGCCTAAAGTGTAAAGCTTTCCCAGTAAGACTTCAGAGAGGATCGCGCCTTTAGATCACAGTTAAGGACTTGTTCTCTTCGATGATATAAACCTTTTGATCTCGGCGGATTTTCTCTCATATTGATAGGAGGATTCATGCTGTCCAGAGCCGTTAGAATTATTTTATTTCTTTATGCCGTTATTCGGTGCTATAGCTCTATTGGCATACATTGTGGTTTCTTTGGCTCACTTTTGTTGCAAGATAAATACTTACGGGCTAAAGTTTGTTATCGCTTTGAAAGTGCTAGGATCGTTAAATTTCTCAGGCCGTGATTAAATGTCTAAAGTCTGCGGCGTGCAAGACTTGAGAGAAAGTGTTTCCGGCATCACGGATATGGGCGTCTTAGATCCGACTCTCAAAAAGCCGTAGTCTATAATTCCACTGCAGTGAAATCATGAATTCTTGCAATAATTTTAAGCTCCTAAGTTAGTTCTGTAGTTGAGTAGTGTCTCAGTGGAGCTAGGATGAACCTCCGTTGCTTTGTAATAGCGTTTGATTTGGCATCCAGCAGATAATCTGCAACATAGTTGCTGTTTTGTAAATCTCACGGATGCTAGTAAATTCTTCAGTCCTTTCCTTAAGTAAGGAATGAACATAATTTAATGTCTTTAAGCAAGACTCGAGTTTCGGTTCATTGGCGAACCTCGTCAGTTGCTACCATGTACAGTCAACTCCCGCCTTGCGGACACCTCGCTATTACGGACACCCCGCTATTACGGACAGCAGCTAAATCTCCGGCGAAAGTTACAGACGTTTGACTGAAACAAACTCCCGCTATTACGGACTCTCGCTATTACGGACTTACGGACACTTTATTCGGTCCCAACGTCACAATTTTATTGTTTTCTCTCTCGTTATAACGGACACCGAGCAGCTTAAGTCTATTTTTTCTGTTTTTTGAGACTGTCTGTCTTTTTTGGTCGATTTCCGCTTCTTCTGTCCATCAATCAAAATTCCTTCATCTTTTTTCTCTTAAGGCCCTCTTTGCAGTCTCGCTGCCATGAATAAGTTCGTCCAGTCTGTCCAAATATTTTCTTCCGCCGTAAATCTTATTAATAACTGGAATTTCCAGTCCCAAGCCAGCTCCTCCATTGATCCGTTTTCCACAGATTTCTGCTGTTGCCTTGTGGTTAGCCCTTTTTAAAAACGACGACACAATTCTCGATAAACCTACATGTAATGGGATATGGCCAACAATGCGTCCAGTATCTTCTTCAATAGCAACAACTTGCGGATCTTTTGCATTGTAAAGTGGGCGTGGTACCAATAACAGGCTTGAAAATGTCCTTGTAAGCATGGTGGCCTCGCATCCAGGAGTAGTACTCTTTGCTTTCAACTCTTCCAATTTGAGGACTGGCCATAGCACAAGATGAGTTTGGTTTGCTCTTGACAGAACCACAGCGATCTGAATTTAGTCTCCTTGGCGACAAAGTGGGGGAAGTTGCAATTCAAAGGAGAAGATTGGAACGATATTTAAGGCAATGTGATAGCTGATGCAATCAATACTGTAGCTGTTGTTCAGGTTTTTCCTTGAAAATATTTGTTTTTTAGAAATGTAGATTGCTGTACTTCAGTACAGTAGGAAACCATAACGATACATGTGTGGACATTGCTGCAACATACGACGATTGTTGTTTACGTACTTAGAGTGTACATAAAGGGTACGTAACTTCTGTTCTGTTTGTAAATAAAGTTCTGACGCTCTTTACGTGCGACAAAGGGTCTGAAAAAGGTACTGGAGTTAATGAAAATGAACACACATGTGACTCCCTATTGTAAATATGGTTTAAAATAAAAAATTTCTCGCATCCCGCTATTACGGACTCTCGCTATTACGGACACCAAATCGCGGTCCCGAGGGTGTCCGCTATAACGGGAGTTGACTGTAAAGGTCTCGTAGAATGATATGAAACCATTCAGTTTAAATGAAATGTCTGTCGCTTTTGTATTCCTGGGGAGGATCGAATATTTCGTTTTCTCATTGGCTCTTGTAATTGAGCCAATAGGATTGTTGTACTTTTGATCCGACGTTGTATTGTGTTTCTTCAGAAGGCTTTTTTGTGATTTCTTGTGCATGTACGGTACTTTTTGACACAAAGGATAGCTCTTGTAGAGTTGTACAGAGGTGGTCTCGCAAATGTCTCAATAAATAAGACATTATTTATGTATCTTGTACAACAAGAGTGTGATCCTCGTGTAGTTGTGTTGTGTCACATGCGTTCAAATGTAATCTCGTGCGTCGCAGCGGGACGGAACGCTGTCAAAAAATCATAGATAGTGTTATAAAAAAGGACAGGCTAAACACGACTCCCAATAGAAACCACAATGTATGCCAATAGAGCTATAGCACCGAATAACGGCATAAAGAAATAAAATAAATCTAACGGCTCTGGACAGCATGAATCCTCCTATCAATATGAAAGATAATCCGCCGAGATCAAAAGGTTTATATCATCGAAGAGAACAAGTCCTTAACTGTGATCTAAAGGCGCGATCCTCTCTGAAGTCTTACTGGGAAAGCTTTACACTTTAGGCTTTTAAAATACTTTTTGCAACGAGTGGGAGTCGTGTTTAGCCTGTCCTTTTTTATAACACTATCTAGGATTTTAAGTTAGTGTCATACTGGACTTACAATGTGACCACACGACGAAAAGCGTAGTATCGTAGTATGGAGGACTTAGATCAATAGCCTTGGAAAAGGCGTAGGGTCGTAGTATTCATATTGTCGTAGCATACAGAACGAGCACTTAATTGTCGAATAGCCGAAACATAAAGGCTACAATGTTCAGTAAAAAATGACAAATCTTTAAAAAATTGTAACCTGACTCTGATATAAAATGACAAAAAAAATTGCACGTTGAGACTCGTCGTATATATCTATAATCAACTACGAAGCTACGGCTACCGTCCGTTGCAAGATGGTGACATGCAAAACTGTACCATCATTCCATGCAACCCAACGACACTACGATCGTACGACCACTACGATTTTACTTTGGGGACCACACGACGAAAGCGTAGTATCGTAGTATGGAGGACTTAGATCAATAGCCTTGGAAAAGGCGTAGGGTAGTAGTATTTATATTGTCGTAGCATACAGAACGAGCACTTAATTGTCGAATAGCCGAAACATAAAGGCTACAATGTTCAGTAAAAAATGACAAATCTTTAAAAAATTGTAACCTGACTCTGATATAAAATGACAAAAAAAAATTGCACGTTGAGACTCGTCGTATATATCTATAATCAACTACGAAGCTACGGCTACCGTCCGTTGCAAGATGGTGACATGCAAAACTGTACCATCATTCCATGCAACCCAACGACACTACGATCCTACGACCACTACGATACTACGATATTACAAGAAAGTCACCGCTCTCACGCGACATATTAAACAAGCGTAGCACCGTAGTGCACTACGAAATATGCTACGATTTAAACTACATCCAAATTCGTGCCAGGTATAGTCCTGTGCAACTGATAAGGGAGTTTTTTCGAGATTGCTTTGGTTTGTCGTCATCGACACACATTTGCCTCGCTTTGAGGCGCTTGCTTACGTTTTGCCTCACTTTGACGAAAACTAACTGCTGAAGGTCATTCATCTCATCCTTGCTCATTGTGTATTTCCATGTGCTTTTCGTGCGTCCTTCTGCTTTCAAAGCTTTTTTGCAGTTTTCACCGAACTACACGCTCACAACACGCTTAGTGTGTCCTAAAACATAATTATAAAATATGCTAATCAGCGAGAATCAAATCATGGCGATGATTCGGCTGACACGAACGAGACAAACAAACGAGAATTGAGCAAGAATAGAGGGAGACATATGTACCGCCGTGACATTTGGATGGCTCGACTGAGCTTGAATCGGACCATATTCAAGCCATCCCGTTCGAAAATTTATGGCCGGACACGAGCGAGATTCAAGCCAGAAAACGAGCAAGAATCAAGTGACGAATGTTTTTCTCACTTTGATGGAGATTATGCGGATGGATCGATGGAACGCCCGCGAAACCAAACGCGGCTTATTTATTCCCGGAGACACTCCAAACTTTCTGTGATTTTTAGCGCGATGGAAAACTTGGAAATGATGGCTGAGAGTTTGGAAAAGCTTAATCTTAATTTGGCGAGCGAAACTACAAAGAAAACGGAGAATTTGTAGAAGCGCATAGTCTGTTTATATAAATACTTGCGAATTTCGCTTACCGTATTTGGTGCACTTTTTCCACTTTTCCCAAGGGACCCCCAAGCACTTTTCTTTACCGACAACTACAACAAACTTCAAAGGATTTACATGTAATTTGTTTTTCTGCTACCAAATTTTCCCTACTGTCTTCATACACAGAGTAAATACAGGTTTCACTGTACACAATAACCCTTAATTTGACAATATGCCATTTGATAGACATATTCATCTATCCCAATAACTAAAAAACAAAATCCCCCCTTTCAACCGCCAAACGCACTGCCCTAATCTCCGATTACTCCTAGTTTTAATGGCTCACAGTTTTGGCAGTGACAATAAATAAGAACTTGTCAAGAAAACATTCCCGCTGAAAACTAAAATAATTTGCATTTATTTTATTAAAAGGTAAAAACATATTTTATCTCGCTGATTGTTTTGAAGTTGGCTTATATTCAATTTGTTGCTCCAGTCAGGTCAATGGAGACTTTGTTTTGGTGGAAAATGTTAAAATTCCTTACCCAGGTAAGTAAGAGTTACAAGTCAACACAGGATATTCATTTGTTGATTTGTACCCTGGTGTGTTTCTTAAACAGAACACAGAGTAGACAAATTCTCACAAAAAGTTGAATTTTAAATCTATTTTTATTTTTGTATGAATACGATATGATACGATACGATACGATACGATACGAAACGAAACGAAACGAAACGAAACGAAACGAAACGAAACGAAACGAAACGAAACGAAACGAAACGAAACGAAACGAAACGAAACGAAACGAAACGAAACGAAACGAAACGAAACGAAACGAAACAAAACAAATCGATGCGATGGGATGCGATGCGATGCGATGCGAAACGAAACGAAACAAAACAAAACTCAAAATCAAGCCAGGTTGAAATCATTTTAACCTGAATTTCATTTCAACCTATAACATAATTATACTAGGTTAATAGCTATAAAGAGTACATGTACATGTATGTATATGTATGTATAACATGTATGTCTATGTATATATAATCATTAGCACACACTAAAACAACTATTCACCTCAGTGTCAGTTGCCAGTGGTAGATATTTACTGAGCCACAGTAAGGTAAATATTCACCACGAGCCATCTCCACTTCGGTGAATTGTTAATTATTTTATTATTCATTTTTTTATTCCAGTGATACAAATTAACATAAGGAGATGTCATAGTGATGGATGTGATACAAGAATAAGAGGAATCAAGGCTGTTGGCTACAGGTGAGAAGCTGATCCAACACCGTTAATCATTCCTGGTTTGAAAATCACAAGTTGTCTGCCAACGTTTTCTATTTCCGTGAGAGGATATTGGGTGGTTGTCTGATCACAGCTACTATCCCATACGCAGCATGTATAAGTTACCTACAAGTCACTGTTTCTCGCAAATAATATTGTAATGGACTATCATTATGGTAGGGTTAAGCAGGGCTGTCACTAATTTTGATTCAGAAGTAGCCGGGGAAATGGAAAAAGTATGTCTTGTTTTTCTATGAAAATAGCCAGGGCTCAGAAGTGTCAGTAGTATTTAATAGCAGGGAGAAGTGTCTGGCCATTGGCCTTTAATGACAGCTCTGGTTTACTATCTACAGGGGCTTACCATTTGCCACAACTGGCAGCCCGGACCATTCAATTTGTAAATATGTGCCATTATATGTCAGAACTGGCCGGCAATACTGTACTGGTCGATTCAAAAATAGGATGCACCCTTTTGATGGACTTGGAGGAACAGGTCTTCAAAACTCCACATTCTAGATACAAACTGACCGGCTTGGCTGGCCAGTTCTGACAAGTGACAACTGCCCTAAGTTGGCTCCCAATCAAGCTACAGTAGGTACTACCATAATTCTGCGGGTCTTTTAAATGAATTTTTACTCTTTGTGTTCTGAAATACCTCACAGTAGTGCACCTAATGTGAGTGATTTATAACAGCTGCTTGAAATAATAATTATATTTGCTGGGTGTATTTTCGTTGTTTCAGAGTTTTGAAGAGTAAAGGCATGAGTGTGAGTGATGCATCAGCAGTGTGGTTCCTCTCTATTCTGGGGGCTACAGCCTCAGCAGCAATGCCTGTGGCACCACATCTTAGGGATGCAATCTTGGCTCATACAAAGTAAGTAATGAAAAGTTTACACTTTTGGTAAAATTCCCAGACAAAGTGCCAGTATTTAAAATTTGAGCACAGCTTTTTTATTGTGATGATCTTGAACTTGAACATTAAAGATTTGGTTATGTACAGTGTACCTCCCCAGCCACCTTTCAGTACACTCAAGATGGTCCCATTTTGGCTTTCAATTCCCACTCCCTACCTTAAAGCACATTTAAGATTTTGGTTATGTAACTCCCTGCCACCTTCCAGCACATTCACGATGGTCCAATTAAGGTTACAGTGTACCTTCAGATCGAAAATTTATTGAAATTTTTTTTTTGGCGTTAAAATAAAGTTTACAGAATGAACTTTCATCCAAAAAAAAATTATCGAAAAATAGTGAAAATTGACGGAGAAATGACGGTATAACTTTTGTGGGCGGAGTTTGTTTATTAAGCGATATGTTTCTTTAAGCGCCGTTTTCTCAAAGTTAATTTTTCGCTTGTTGGGGACACTTTAAAGAGCTACAACTCAAAGGGAATTCGTTCGATTTTCCTTAAATTTGGACAGAAGCTAGGCTAACATATAATCAATAAAAACGTGTCGGCGAATTTTTTAATTCCGAAAACTTTTTCGTCAAGAGTCATTTCCGTGCGATCATTCCAATTTTTTTTCTCCCCTTTTCGAAAATATTCTGTAACTTTTCACTGCAATTGAATATGGGAAATCGCCGACACGTATTTTTAGCGCTTCGTGTCCGAAAACCCGAGAACAAATCAAATTAGCAAAATATAAAAATCGCTTTGAGTTATAGCGTTTTAAAGCTGATTCGGACGTTCGAATTTAGACGTCGTAAAAAATTCGACAATTCATTTTATTAGCAAATGGTTTCCATATTTAGATAGCCAGCTCTATAAGCTTTAATTTGATATCTGGGTTTAGGTATATTAAGTGTAATCTTAAGACGCTAGAGCTGTTATGCTGGAGACACCCCCGAAGGTACACTGTAACCTTAAATTTTGGACTCTGTAGTTCCATTTCCATGTTTCAGCACATCCAGTATGGTTCACCTTCTCTACCTTTTAGCATGTTCAAGATTTGTGCTACATGTACATGTATGTGACAATCCACGACCAGTCTATAATGTGGAATATGGTTCTATTTAATAATTGGCGGTTATGTAATGCACAGTTTATATAGTCGGTTTCTAAATAAATTAAATGTAATGACTCTTGTGATATATCATTTTTAATTAATTTTAGTTCACAGTACTAATAAAAGTTGTTCATTTTTCTATGTATTTATATATTTTTATTTTTTTTTTAATAAAAGGTCTGCTTTGAGTCACATGAAGCCCATGTCACTGTCCTTAACATCACCAGACAGGCCAACTTCTCTATCTCAAAATGTCCTTGAGGAGATTGAAAATTTTCTACATTCTGTTGTGAGGTTAGATACTTTGGATGATTATTGGGAGTGCTTTTACAGTCATACACATCCTCACATAGTTTGATGCAAAGTTCTACGAGATCTTGTAGACTTAAGCTTTGTAAGCACAACACAGCCAAATTGTTGGTTTTCAGAATTGTTTACTAGTTCTTTCATTATGCATGAATGTAGGAGAGCACACCATCTTGTCTCCTGGTGTTTTTAAGACACTTCTTTTTGCTTGCAGACATTTTCATGTTAAATATCTAGAGCTGTGCATTATTTCTTTGGTTCCATTTTAGATATGAAGGTGTAATTCAACCAGAAGGCTTAAAGATTTTATTGGAATTTACCTTAGCTCGTGGAAATCTAAAGAGTATTTTTAGAGTTTTAAAATTGTTGTATGGTAAGTTGTAGATCTGTGATACATGTAAATGCACGACATATTTTCATCCCCTAACTACAGCATTAGTTTTCTATGTCAGCACTCATTGACCAAATGATTTTCCAAATTCTCCCAATAAATTTTCTGTATTCTCCTTTTGTCTGTTAACTCGTTTTTTTTAAGGATAGTCAGCTTAACTGTATGGTAGCGAGTAACTACTTGGACTTGTCTTCATCATTTATCTTAGCAAAGGAGTAGTGTTGTAGTTGCCTAGATTTTTTCTAGAAAGTGCTTTGTATCCATAATGTGACATGGTGAAAGCCATCATATTGGCTTAAATGAAAGACTCGATAAAGTGGCTTGAAGATATTTGTGACATTCACATGCTCATTGCTGCATTTTCAGAAATTGTTTATGAAGATTTTGTTGCTGCTGAAATTGTAATTGCATTAGAAGATGTGCATCTTAGGGCTACAAAGCAACATGGTAAGCAAAATCATCAATTTTTCTGTCCTTTCCTACATGTACATCTGTACATTTTTAGCAGGTCTGTTTTTCTTGCTTATTTACCATGTAAATTGTTATTTAGTTTACAAATCTGCAATTCTTTTATGTCATGCATGTATGCATTATTGTATTTAAATGACACTGTGTAGTTGGCATATTTCATTATGCAACATCTGACTGACTGTAAATTGAACTGGCCATTGATTGAAGAAACTTGTAGGGCTTTATAGCACTGGTATCACATGTGCTGGTGTCACAAAGTTTGTAGGTTTCATTAGTCTAAGTAACAATTTTGCAAGGTACTTTCTTTAGGATGGTATATATGTTTACATGTTTTCACATGACTGTGGCATATTTCATTAATGCCACACCTGTGTAAAATTAAACTGGCCAATAATTGATTAAGAAGAAACTTTTAGGGCTTTATAGCACTGGTATCACCTGTGCTGTTACAAGTCACAAAGTTTATAGGTTTTAATAGTTTGAGTAACAATTTTGCAGTGTACTTTCTTTGTAATAGTATGTATATTTATATGTTTTACATGACTGTGGCTTTTTTTATTAATGCCACATCCGTGTTGATTGAACTGGCCAGTGACCAAGGAAACCTGTATGGCTTTATAGCACTGGTGTCACCTGTGCTGTTGTCACATACCTGTAGTTTGTAGGTTTTATTAGTCTGAGTAACAATTCTGCACTGTAATTTCTTTGTAACAGTATATATATGTTTTCACTGATGATATTTTCCTCTGTTATAGGTGGGTTTTTAAAAATGTCTTTGTCATCATGTGATGGAGGTCACAAAGATAACCTCTCTAAACCAGAAAATGTTTTGACAGACAACTGGTCTTCTGAAGGTAACCTTTACATTAAAGAACAAGCTGCCTGTATAAAATAATGTAAATAATGCATTTTTTTATATCAAAGTAAGTAATGGCGAAATTCATCTGATACTTACAGCTAATGTATTGAAGTCATACTTTGTATCATTTTGTGTTGATTCCCATCACCTGAATACCACATTAACTTTGGACTGAGAAAGTCAAAATATAATATTGCTTAGATCGCATGGTAAGGAAAATTTTGCCTTCATCATAATATTTTCTAACTTGGTGTGATGATACCAATAGTGCTTGTGCATTAAAACTGTGTAATGCAAAGGAGATCCCTGTGTATGGCAAAGGTGCTGGCCATAAGTGAAGTGAATTTTAGTGACACCTACCAATTGGCATTCTAGACTCTATGCTCCTGCTTAATTCAATTTTCTTTGAAGACGTACAATTTTGGTAACACTAAACTAACTGAACAGGTACAAAAAAGAAAGAAAAGTATATATGGTCACTTCTTCTTGAGCAACTTGTGCAATTCCACCAGATGGGACAAATGTAACCCCCCCTCCCCCAACACACACACACCCGTTCCTGGTATATCTGCTTGTACAACTTTGAGGTTGTAACTATTAGCTATTTGCCACTCCAGAAACTTTCAGAGAGGCTGTGCACCAGCTTTGGGCACTAGACTTTCTGGGGTTGTTTGGGTAACCAGCATTAGTTACAATAGGTTGATGTTTTCCATCATAGCTCACATTGGTTACCCAGTCAATCCCAGAAATGTCAGTGCAAAAGCTGGTGCTCAGCTCAACTCCGGTGGGGTAAATGTGAAACTTACATTATGAAGTGGTAATTTTGCATGTTCCCATAATTATAAAAGCCATTAATTAAGACTTGTTTTATTTTTTTTCTCAAGCTTATCTGTCAGAAAGTGGTAAGACTAGGTTGACAATGATGTTTTCAAGTGCTGCATCTGTTCGAGTTAAACTGACAAGATTAATTATCAAGGTAGACAAAATGTGTTTCCTCGTTTAAGTTAAATGTAACTAATGACTCAATGTTTTATCCAGGCATCACTTTCCATTTCCAAATCAAATAACTACTTCATTAAACTATTGGAAGCAGAAGACATTTTATGCATGTCCACAGCTAATTTACCTTAATTGTTAAAGTAGCCATGGGGTCGCAGGTGTAGATAGCTGTTTGGTCTCATTTGCACTTACATGTAACAGCATGGTATAGCCAAACAGGTTCTGTAGTGAAATCCAAAGATTTGCTAGATTTCATTTAATACTTATCTCCACAAGGACGCGAATTTTTCTCTTGACTATCAATCATCATAATATGTAAGGTCAATCAGTTGAGATTCACAACTGATCATAGCAAATAACTGTCAATTTAAATGGACAGACTGCAAATCACAGTAGTTGCTAAAAATGTATGTATATCTCTGTGTCGTAACTGTTCATCAGTAGGATGCCCAAAATGCGTGCAATTCCACAATTGGTTTTGGCTCCATTAATTAATAATATGTCTTTAATCCTAACCCCAATTGCAGGCTTAACTTTAATTCTATTACTTGCTTTCATCATTTAGGTCTCCAAAGGAGCGATTGGCCCTTCTCATGGACTAATTTTTGTTCTAGATGATCTAAAGAGGTATTCAACAAGTTACATGCAAGTTTTGTTAATCCTGTTGCTGTCTCTTTGGCAGCATGTTAACATATAAATAACTAATTTCTTTGAAACATAGTCTATGTTTTTATTGTGTTGTGTTACTTTGCATAAACATTAATTTAATTTTTCCATCACAATTATTTTTACTTTCAGAGATGAAAAAGAGAAAGAACGTGAAGGGAACACACATGAAACGGATGCTTTAAGCAAATATAATAACTGGACTAAAGATACCTACACTTCTTATCTGGCAAGGTTTGTTACATACATGTGCATCAGTGCTACTTGTTGCATTTTGTGCCTGATTTAAATGCTTACTATTTGGCAGGGTTTATTTTTGGTATATGCATGATGCTTTTTTTGGTGTGGAGACACGGTGGTCTAGTGGTTAGCGCGTAGGACTTTCAACCTGAAGGTTGGTGGTTCAAAGCCTGGTCTCTGTCGTCGTGTTGTTTCCTTGGACAGGAAACTTTACTCCACACTGTCTCTCTCCACCCGGGTGTATAAATGGGTACCGGCGACAAAATGCTGGGGGTAACCCTGCGATGGACTAGCATCCCATCCAGGGGGGAGTAGCAATATTCCTAGTCGCTTCATGCTACAGAAACCTGGTTAAGCTCCGGCCGTGTGGGCCATCTGGCTTGTGTGCGACTTTACTTACTTACTTTTATGATGCTTTTATGTTTGTTTTTCCTTTATTCATTTTTGTTTTCTTTGTGTTCAGCTTACTATTTTACAGGCTTTGTTACAATATGGATATCCTGATGCATTCATAATACTTGTTCATCTTGTGCTTGATTTAAAACCTTCTGTTTTGGTTTTCAAATTTTGGCTTATTTGCATTGCAGTTCCAAAGGCAAGTCAGAGACAAGCCATGATGAACCAGTGGCCTTTTTTGCCACCGAAGAAGACTGGTATGTACACTAGTAAACACAGAAATCTTTTGATGAACTGTCTGGTCATTGGTTGTTGAATAAAGCTTTTGAAGGGCTCTATTGAATGGATCATGAATTGATAAGGAATATGAGATTTCTTGATATAATGCTTGATTTGTTTTGTAGTTGTCATTTCCACATTTGCTTTGATATTAGAAAGGACATAATAACTAATGTTTTAACTCCACTGTTACATGTTTGTTTTACAGTTTTCTGAGAATAATGTTTTCAGAAACATTCTTGATGCAATAGCAAATGATTTACATGTCTTTTATATATTTCAGGGATGAAGTTGAAATTCATGTAGACAGAGTTTTAACAGGAAAGGTAAGTTTGGTAATCTGTGTGTAATGCAAGATTAATTAATAATAATCAAAAATAATAATAATGAATTTATAGTTCGCCATTTCCTAAAGGCAAATAAGCACCTTACATTATTGGAATTTAAATGAAAATTAAAAATGTAACTTAACATGATCAAAGGCTTGGAAAAAAAAAACCGAAATCTATAGCTTGTGCTTAAAACTTTTCACTGTAGTACAGTTGTTTAAAATGTCCTGTAACATGAGTTCACAATGTAGGAAAAAGTCAAGCCATATAAACATGGAGACTCTAATTTATGCACTAACAAAGTGAACTTACTCGTTTTCTCCAACAATTCACCAGCTTCCATTATCTTACCTGGATGGATAGGGGTAATAATCAGTATATCATGTTTTACCTTAGGATCCACATAAAATGAGACAGAGAGTAGGTTATTCATCAGCACTCTTGAGGCCGAGAGTGTTATGCTTTTAAAGATACCCTGCAGTCCCTTCCTGTGCCTGCAGTACTTAGTGAGACTCACACGATGGAATGTCAGTTTACTTTAACTGCAGAAAATATATATTATGATACATTGGTGTTACTAGCTCGATTTTGATTGGCTATAAGCACGCAGCTAATTATTGCTTGCTGTTTCTGTTATGTCATACCTACAGACAATAGTTTTATGCATGCAGAAGTGCGCGCTCTTGTCTTTACAATTGCAGCTCAGGAATATGCATAATATAACAATTATTGGATTGGTTTTCGCATGATAGCAATAATTATCAAGGCCTCAGTTTTTCGGCTTCGGCAAATAACACAAACTTTGGCCTTGATAATTATCGCTATCATGCTCAACCTCATCCAATAATTGTTAATTGTATGCTGCTGGTGATGTTATCTTCAACTGACCGATCTTTAATCGCTTCAACCCCCTTTCTTTCGAACTCATGCATAGAGAGTAGAATAGAAACTTAGGGGCTATACACATGATTCCGAAATGACTTTCATTCTGGAACGAGTTCATTCCATCTCCATATATTTCTCTGTATCTGTTTACATGATATCAAGACGAAATTTTGTTCCCGTACAGGTCATTCCGGATTGAGTTCACTCCGGTTTTCAATCCGAATGAAATTCTCGTTCAGGTATGACATTTCATTCTGGTATCATGTAAACTGAAAACGAACTTCGTTCCAAAATGAAAACCGCAAACCGTGTAGTCTGGGGTGAGTGGCGCATGCGTATCGTTGCGCAAAACTTGCGCCATCTTTGTTTTCTGATCTGGCATGAAAACAACGCGAGCGAGAATGCCTTAGGCTGAGCCAGTCGATTTTGTCCTGTGAATACAGTATGTACTTCATTTTAGAAGGAAACTCATTCCAGAATCATGTGTATAGCCCCTTACTTTTGCAAGCTTTCCCATCCATAATGGCAGACATTGAGCTTCTGATAAAACTTGAAATTTGTGTCGTGTGAGTGGTAGTCACAAAATAAAAACAAACTCCCAAACATGCACACCAGGAGTGCGGACTAGCTGCAGGTTCTCTTTAAGCATTAGAAAACAAAGCCTCCACAGAATATAATTAAAATGTTTTGTTTTTTTACTGTAGTATGTCGTGGTCAAGTTCTTGGGAGCACGGAAAGAAAGTGCAGAACGGATAGGAGTTCTTGGAATGCACTTCTTTGGTTATGAAGTCAAACCAAACTGCCCCTTGAATGAAGACTTGCACTTGGTAATTTTATGCCTTTTGATTCATTTCAGAACCGTGATTTCAACGTCTTCAGCTACACATAAAAGCTGCTGCAAAAAAACTATAATTAATGCACAAAAATTGGTTTTATCAATTTACCAAATGTCCATGTCTCACTTCCTCATCAACATGACACCACAGTTTCTTTAGAAACCAATACCATATTTATTTATACAAATCACAATAAGTTACTTGTATTGTGTAAAGTGTTTTGAGTGGTTTATATTCTAAGTCTCCATTCAGGTTGTATGAAATCACCATTGTTTTTGTTTCAGAATGAAATTGCCCCTGTCCCATCTGGTCAGACAGTGGATGGCTCTACTCTCTTTATTAGAGTTCTATCATTTCTTGATGAAATGGCAAAAGACCAGGTACTTGCCTTTGAGTGTTTCTTAACAAATGTAGTTTCACTTTGGATGCACTGGGAGGGGAGGCGTTAATTTAAATTTCAATGACCAGAATGCAACTTAGCCATGCAGAAATTGTTCTATGAAATTAAATGTGGCTAAGGTTAAGCTCAAGACAATGCACTCTGACCAGGGGGGTTGCATCCTTTGTTAGTAGGCCATACCTGGGGTGGCACATGGGGATTTCCTTTGGTTCTTATCGGTTGTCCCATTTCACATGTGTGGCTTGGATTTGCTTGGTAATCTTTGCAAATAAAATTGTACTGATCAGTTATCTCTGTGGATCTTTTCTTCCACTCCTCCCACCCAGTTCTAGCTAAGTATACAGTAGGTAAGTGCCTCACTGAGCCTGTCATTGTGATGGTGCCTGGTGGTTGGCACTCACAGGGTTGCTGTAGCTACATCAACTTCACCACGGGCTGGTTCCCACTAGCGATATAAGCGACGTAAGCAGAATTGTAAGTGGAATCTGAATCCACTTTCCATTATGTCCGTAGTAAAATAAAAAATAAATCAAATAAATAAATCAACTTTGTTTAACGAGGGAGACACTTAATCAGTCATGTGACTGACAAACCTGTGGCCCATGGGAAGCAGCCCTTATGGGCACCAGCTCCCAAGCTCATCATCAATGTGGGATGCGTTTTAGAAAAAGATATCTTCAAATGGTTTGAAGAACCATTCCCTTCTGTCTTAAACAACCGAGTATTTAAAAAAAAACCTGGGAATTCAAAGAGGTAATGTGAATAATTTTACCATTGTTTTGTTGTTTGGGCAATTTGGGACCCTTCAGGCAAACCATCAGTTTTCCTTCTTTATGAGTATTCAGAGTTTGCTGTTGTTTAATTTTCAGATTCATCTCAAATCAAGACCTAAGAATCCTCCCATGTACAAAGAAAAGGTGCAGATGAATACTGTCAGTATTTTTTAAAACACATCTTTTTGTTCAATTTAGTGGGAAGACTATCCATTGTAGATAGGGTTTTCTAAGCTGCGACTTATTTTGATGTCCCTAGTCTGTCCAGTAACATGTTAAATATTTAAAACCTGGTCAGACTAAATTTTCAATCAGGACCTATAAGCTGCCATATAAAGGTAGGATTCACTTGGATCTAACGTCTGCGAATTAAAAATGCCCTATACAGTACTGTGCAAAAGCAGTGCAAACGAAATTTGACCAAATTCACGCTTTTCAGCACATTTTGATTCAAAGGAACAAAATTTCGACAAACTTTCGGGAGACTATTTTTTCATTTCCTGCGAATTATCGCGGATATTGCACTGTTTCCATGTCTGATGAAAGTTTGTGGTTTTATGCGAAATTTTGTTGGAAAACTCGTTTGAAATTTCAAACCTCATATAAAGTACATGAACATGGCATGTAATTTTTTTCCTCTGGAAGGTATTCTCCATTCACATTTGAAATAAAAGATGCACCGTGAAAATGAACTGTATAATCTAGTATATATTTTAAAATGCTCATTTTATATTTTCAACAACCAGAACTTATTTATTTGTGCATCATGTCACGAGATTCCCTGACAGGATTGGAACCTATGACCTTCCGCACACCGGTCGGATGCTCTAACGACTGAGCTACGAGAGACTTGTGGCGAGCTAGGCCATATACTAGGTTCACACACTGGTCGGATGCTCTAACCACTGAGCTACGAGAGACTCGTGGTGAGCCAGGCCATATACTAGGTTCATGTATGACATGCATCCTGCATACTGCTAGGATTAGGAGATTTTTTTTTCATTTTTTTTTCTTTGTCCCACACACAAGACACGAGACATTTATCATTTTTCTTCACTTATTTGTATTGTTGTTGAAGTTTCATGCAACATCATCGCTGACAGGAATACCGTTTTTTTTTTCAATCTCCAGGAAGGTCAGCTAGAGATGGGTAGTGTCAGTCTTGAACTCATATGGGACGTTTACACCCGTGTTACAAGCAGGTAAATGCCAGTATCATTATTAGTCTATTCATTCACTCTATTGTGGAGTGGAGACATTACTGGCAATGAAATTAAAAACACACCTCCTATGAAGGTTGCTTTGTAGAATTTTGACAGACATCTTTAGGATCAGTCTTAGATCGACACAGTAATGGACATGCATTCAAGATACATTAATCATGAACAACAGAGCTTCCACATGAGGCTATGAGACAGAGAAACTGAACAGATTAGCTTCTGCAGGTCGCCTGATTACTGACACTGAATGTTTTGTTTCCAGGGATGCGAAACATAAGAAGGTCATTGTGTCGAGCCTGCTCCTTCTTCGCCTGTTCCATCAAACACTTCCTTTCCTCAAGTCCAGCATTAGGGATTTGGCCTCTGATGCCAGTGACAAGGCTGCATTTGAAAAGGTGTCACCACTGCTATTTTAGGATTACTAAAAAGTTATAGAACCCTTCGGTTTTTTATTTCTCATGTTAATTTGGGTCGTGTTCTATTGGGATCAACCATTTTCGGTTGGTTGGGTTGGTTGGATTTTTTTCGTGTTCTGTTGGGAAAAAACCGTTTTCGGTTGGTTTGGTTGATCAACCATTTCAACCAGCTCTGAACCTGGTTGAAATGGTTGAAACCGAAAAAGGTTGAAAAGTGTTCTATTGGGACACCTCAGCCAAATCACCAAAACTGGTTTAGGTTGAAACGGTTGTTCCCAATAGAACACGACCTTGGTCTTCTGTTGTTTAAGCTCCACTGGAAAAGGAAGGAGACTGAAATTAATTCTGATAGCTGTAGGAAAATGATGCCATCGTTAAAATCGTCTTTTTTTGCAGTAACTGCTGCTGTTTTAGGGTCAAAGGTTTCAAATACAAGCAAAGAAATTACCATTCAAAACAGAAGCTGAAATCATTCTGGAGATGAACAAAAGTTAATTTTACAAAATTAGAAATGGATTGTGTGGACAGGTCGAAAGTGTACTAATATGTGACACATTTAGTTCTGTCCCAAAATGCATAAGGGTACACCATGCTTGTACACAAAAAACCTTGAGGGTTTGGGTACTGTGTGCGCAACAATTTGAGATTGTTCAGAACCAGATTGTATTTGCTATATTGCAGGTTGAAAAAACCAACATAGTCGTGTGATGTTTGTTGTGGATCCGAAACAGATTTGGTATAGTGTAATTGCAATGCCTTCAGATTTTGAAAAGATAAATTCAGTTTTATGCTGAAATCATTTTCAGGTAAAGGATGAACTATGAAGAAGTCTAGTGTATGAATGACGTTAAGGTTCGGGGGAAATTTCATTTATTTGTTCGAGGAAATGGGATTTGTTACAGTTCTTAAAAATGAATCTTTTCAAGCTAACGCATCTCAGTAAATCTCAAACTTTGATGTAATATGTTTTAAACGTACATTGTAAAGCACTCAGTATTCTTTTTTATGTTTATATTGTTTCTAACCGCATTGATGTAAACACGTCTTTTTTTCCTACCTTTTATTTTCTGCAGCAACAAGAACTATCTTCCAACGTTTTTGCTCACTTGTGTGAAGTTGTTGATGATGATAAGGAGTTTTATGATGACAAGATTCATGAGATTTCAAAACTGATCATTTTAGAAGGTAAAGATGTGCTTTTTTTTCCCAAGAAACATGAAAAAGTTGATCTCAGGGTGCGGTTTTTTTTTTGGAAAATCCGAATCAGGATTCTTGAATCCAAAAAAGGATTTTGCTTTTTTTTACTAAAATCCAAAAACAGATCATGAATCTGTTGAATCCATACTTCGGCGAGGTTTTTCAGATCAAAACTAAATCCGGATTTTAAGATTCATGATTTGAGCGTTTTTTGGGAAGTGTATTCGAAAAGAAGTACATCTGATAAGATGATCTGGTTTTTCGTGCAACGTAACTCGTTCTGTTCGCTGTTTTGTTTCTTTCACGATTTCGTGTCATGGGCAGTTCAGGTAAGGTTTTATTGCATATATTTTGAAAATTATTTGTTGAAGCAGACTGATACACAGAAGCGAGTCAAAAATAGGTTCATTTACATACCAACAGTTTGTTTACGTTAAATGATCCGTTTTAGGATTTTTCTTTTCTTTTTGGTCATGAAGAACCCATATGATCTGAGATCAAAAATCCTATTTCGGATTCTCCCCCAAAAATGCAGTGTTAAAAAGTGTATTTGTTGCAGATAAAATCCGGTCTCAGGTTAGATCAGTATTCAATCTGATTAAATGGTACCAGAAACCCATAAGTTGATTGAAATGTGTAACATGCATTCACAGCTTCCGAATATTCATTTTTTGCTTAGTACCATATTTGGAAACCCCTCGCTCTAGTCTTTAAGCGAGTGCTCTGTTCTAGCGAATTGATTGGTTAATATTTTTATCTTGATTTTCCAAATATGGCTGTAACAACTTCTTAGCAAATTGAATAATCAGTACCTTGTTTTGAAGCGTACAAGAGACAGTTGCACGTTTCAACCCACTTGTGGGTTTCTGATGGTACCCAGTATTCAATCATGGTAAGCTAACCCTTACCCCCAGCCCAAAGCTAAACCAAGCTAACTCTAACACAAAGCTAACAATTACAGCACTAGCTACATGCATCTTTGTGCTAGGAGTGACAGTTAGCTTTGTACTAGGGTAAGGGTTATTTACTACAGTAGATTGAATACTGGATTCACATTCATTACCTACACTGTATACTGAATACTGATTCAACCTGAAAACCTGCAACATATTAGTGTTATTTAACCCTTTCACCCCCAAGAGTGCCAAACATCAAAATTCAAGAAAAGTTCCAAATTTCATTTTGTGAAATATTGAAAAACAAATGGTACCATGCAAAAGTACTGCCAAAGAGGTTTCATTTGAATGGTCACACCATAGGATTTCGTCCACAGACTCAAAAGTTAGAGCTACATGACATGTCTCCATAATTGACTCTGGGAGTGAAAGGGTTAATAGGTATTAATAGTCATGTTCAAGCCTCAGGTGGCCACGTGGCCGTAACTTAACCCGCTTCCTCAGGAAGATGCAACTACGGGTATTGCTACTCCCCCTGGATTTGACGGGATGTTCATGTTATGTCTGTCTGATGGAAGCCATTTGTATACCTAGGTAGAGACATTGTGGAGAAAAGATCTTGTCAAAGTTAACGCTCGGCAACATTTTCATAAATAACCCAAAATTAATCTTTTGGTGCTTTGATTGAATGGAAGAAAATGTTTGAAATGATTTTAGAGTTTGAAGCTGCGTTAATTTAAATAGCAACTTGGCTCTTTAAGTCTCTTTGTTGCTTCTCTAGAATGCCTGTTAAGTCAGTTTCTTGCTCGCAGCAAATCGGTTTTGTACTTTTGGTGCAAGAATCAATGCAGAGATTTCAAGAGTTTGACTATCAGTTACCAACTAATGAATGGGTATCGAAAGCCCTACACAGTCATGGAAAAGACATGAGAGACAAAGTGCATGCAAGCGAATTAAACTTCATTACCGAGCGGTTAAATTTACTTGAGTGTCTAAAACCAACTCAATGTAATTACTCATGGCAATTAAAACAGAGGCAAACAATCCAATGAACCAATCAGAATTCGAAGCAAATACATGTCACCGGTGCCATGCCCCGGAAAATATGTGCGGGTAAGTCACGATTGGTTTTAGTTTATTCTAATTGGTTTACAAAGTGGCGCAAGATATTTTAGCCAATCTCAAAGCATAACAATGCAAACTGCAAAACCAAAGCAAAAGCGAAATTACTTTCAATCGACTCAACTGAAAACTGCTCTATAATTTTGCTGATTCTTCTTCCTGTTGCAGGGGCAGAGATTTTCTTCCCAGACTCACAGACAAGACGAAACCATTTGCTGTCCATGGTGGACCAAGTGATGGAGGAGAAGAAGGCACCTTCTCTGGGACTCACATTTGAGTCCCTCTGCAGATTCTTCAGCAATAAAGATGCCAGCGGTCTCCTGGGGCTCCCTGATACTGTCACAGAGGCATGTAAATACATTTAAACGTCATCATAAAAAAGTTATAGGCCATTGCCAGCGTTATTCCTTGTCATAACCATAGGCTACGAATAATTGTTGTCTACTTGGGTGTGTTTTTTGTGCTTGTTGTAGACTACATGCCAACTATCCCTAACTAAATTAAGTAACAATCCGTGTAAGAAGTAGGCAACCCAAATGCACGGAATACAGAAAGGTGTGAATTGTGCTATTGTTGAAACCGTCCACCTCATTGGCTAAAACATGAAAATCTACCATAACTTCATCAGGAAGCGCATTTATTTATCTCTAGTTTACTAATTGATTCCCTTTTAGTGAAAACTATTGTGATTTTTAATGCAACAAAAATTCTATGTGGGAAACATGGAAAATTAGAAGTCTTTCTTGGCCATTGTTTTGGAGTCTCACGATTGGCTGAAATCTTGTAACACAAAAGAAACATCGCTTTAAAATAAAGTTTCAGTAAATTTTATTTCAAATCCGTGTTGTCCATAGGTTGACGTATTCTCAGTACGAAAATCTAAACATTCTTATGTGGGGAAAGCGAAATGCATCGGAACAATAGAGAATTGCCTACTTCTTACACGGATTGTTACTTAATCTTTTTCTTTTCCATCTCTCTTCTGGGCCAGAAAGTGTGTGCAGAATGTTTACCAGCAAAGATTCAGAAAGTTTTAAGCAATAATATCTATGTTTACTACGCAACTTGGGCTGGCCAATCATTAGAAATTGAACCTAAAATGTCCTCAGGAGTTTTGAGAAATGCATGTTTGGTGTGCCTTTTGATTTTCTCCCAGGCACTGCAACATCCCTGGTCCATCTTTCGATCATGTTTGAACTTGATTTCCATTGGTCATATTTTGGAATAATACACCCAACAATCAAACAAATGTCTAAAAATAGGTAATTTAGTTTCACTTTCATTGTCAATTCATAATGTAACTTGAATTTACAAGGGTTGTTAAAGATTACAGTTCACATTTACCTGCTCAATTCGCAAAATGCATTTATCATATTAAGCATGTTCTTCTATTGTAGGATGGGTTTGATTGTGGTCCTGTTTTAGCTGTTATGAATACACTCCTGTCTGTGGCATTTCAAGAGGTATGTGCAACGTTATGTGCTATGACAGGAACAATTCAACATTTTGCATACCCAGCCTGCACAATTTAGTTATTACTGTTTATTGAAATAAAAGTCTTCAAGATATATTAGAGAGCTTAAGCAACCACAACGGTGACGGCAGCGAGAACGGCACAAAACAATAGGTTTAATGGGCGAAAACAATGCCTTTGCACGTGTTGCACGTGCGTTTACATTTTGGTACATTTCTTTGCCGTTCCCTGCAAAACAACAACGTCAAATGATCAAATTATAGGTTTTGTGGAGGACGTGAACACGCGACGGTTAATTTTCCTTTCTCCATTTGAACTGGTAATCCATTCCTTCAAATTTAGCTCCTGGACAATCCAGACACATGAGACAAACTTAACAAATTGGAACAACTGCAAAGTAGTTAAAAATAGCGCGAATCCTTTTTTCAAGTGACGTTTTTCATGGCGTTGCCGTCGTCGTTGCTTAAGCTCTCTATTTTTACAAATTCACGCACTTTCGCAATTCACGAGGAATGGACTAACAAGAAAAATTTTGCGAGACATCACTGAAAAAGGAGGAGACTGTCACATACGCTTTACTTGGAAGCTTTTCTTTGATTGCTGGATTATATACAGTTGAATATAAGAGAATGCAAAACATGTGGGAGACGTTTTTATTTAGCAAATGTGGGTGGAGAAGTGTTGTGCTCGATGTTTTCCATTTTTATCTCGTGAATACATGAAACGTTGAACGAGATGTAGTATACGGTGACAGATATGCAAATTTTCACTAGTTCCATCATCTGTAAACTTTCTTAATTCCCCAGTGTATTACGTGTTAAAAGATGATTACTGTTAGTAAACTTTCTTAATTCCCCAGTGTATTACGTGTTAAAAGATGATTGCTGTTAGTAAACTTTCTTAATTCCCCAGTGTATTACGTGTTAAAAGATGATTGCTGTAGTAAACGTTTTTAATTCCCCAATGTAATTAAGTCATTCAGTTGTCCAGACAGTCTCGTTTCACACAATGCATATTTATGTCACGCTAAGATGTTTTGGCCATTTTAAAGGCCCACTTTCACCCAAAAGACGTTGCGGTCGTTTGTTTTTGTTTTGAAACGCTCCATTGTTCATACATGTGATCTGATTGGTTGCAAGCATTCAAGCGTGAATTTTGTGCTTCACGAAATTCAGCACAGAAAGTGATCACGGCGCGCACAGCATTTTGGGTGAAGGTGGGCCTTCAAATCTGTTTTACTCCAATTCTTTGACTTCAAACACAGTATGGAAAATTAAAACCGATCTGTGGACTTAACTTTACATTGTTTCGTATTTACGAGATGGCTCTTAGAGCCGTTTGATGATCTCACAGAATTATATCTTATTACAAAGACTGCTTGCTAACTGCTATAATGAAATGTTATTTCTTTCTTAGTGCCTGCACAGTTTGGAGGCAGACGATGTAAGTCACAATGAGTCAGCATCTAACCTTGTTCAGTTACTGTGCGCCATGCAAAGAAGTCTTTTAACTTGGTGTAATGTGCAAATTAAAGATGGCAGTTCCTTTGGTCACACCGTCGCCACCTCTCTTATAACAGACTGTAAGTGCAAGTAACTATTTTCCTGTGTAAATGTACAGGCCATTAGAAGTGTTAAATAGTTATGAACGATGTAAATTGCCACTGTCTTCTATTAATTTCATGGGATAGCGGGTAGTGGCAAAGCACAAGCAGCTCTCACAGTAATATTGTGTAGAATCATATTTCACATGCATATCTTGTGATATTTTGTAATATATAAAAACTCTGGTGCATGACAGCTTGATACATAAGCACTGCTTAACAGCTTTCATCTTACGTCTTCACACGTTAGCATTTCATCCACTGACTCAAAAGTTACAGTCATCTCGTATAGTATAATAAACAGTACCACAAGAAATGTATGGTTCACTAGCTTTCATTTGTCTATGACTGACTATGATTTAAGATTTGTAAATTACTGCTAATAAGGGACTGGTCAATAAGTATGGGGGGGGGGGGGGGGTGGGTCGGAGCATTTGGAAAATCAGTGGTTGCCAACCAAGTGACCCACCCCTTCCTCTTGGCTCAAAATTGACTGACCCACCCCTGATCGAAGGTTGAAAATTACATGACCCACCCCCTCACAACAAAATTCTTGTTTTGCAAAATCTGGTTTAATACTCTCCTATTTGCATGTACATGTATGAATATTTCTTGATTTACCTTTGTTGTCCACAATATAAAACAAATTAATTAACACGGAGTACACTTAATGGCAAATCGCTCTCACTGTCACTCTCTGCATTTTTTGAGCTTAATACAAGGGATGAACGAGGGACATCATCATCTGAGCTGTCACTTCCTACTTCATTCAGTACAAAATCTTCACACTTTTCTGAATCTGTACTGCTCTCTGATTCTGTACTGCTCTCTGATTCTGTGCTGCTAGTGTGTCCATTGCTTATATTGCTTACATGTACATTGGTTAATGCCAACGACATTTGAATATGTGCTGTTACTAAGTCCAGATTGTGATGGTTTATATACAAATCAAGAATTGAAACTCTTTGTTTTTAAGCAAATTCTCACACAGAAGTTTTAGCCAGTCAAAATCCTCGTACACCATTTTATTCTCTCGTTCTGTTTTTTCCTTCTCTCATTTTGACGCTTTTGTTTCATGGTACTCTAATGTTTATGTTGTATACATTTGGTTCAAATATAAGGATTACACGCTCTATGGTCGTTTGAAATTATACCATGTATTATTAAATTACAAAACAGACAGTGAGTTTCTGACTTCTGTCATTTTTATTTCAACAAATAGTTCATTTTTATACATGTAAAATCGTAAAATCATTGAATCATAAATATGATGACCCACCCCCTTTGGCTAGCTCAAAATTTAATGACCCACCCCTTTGTGAGGGCTCAAAATCTAGTGACCCATCCCCCATTTGCTCCGACCCACCCCCGCCCCCTATACTTATTGACCAGTCTTTAAATAGTAATTTTATTGGTTTCTTCTTGAGATGCCAAGAGGTTACAGGAAGGTGTTTTTAAAATAGCGATCATGATGTAGAAATATTTGCTTTTCTTTACATCTTTTTAATTGTTGTTTTTGTTTTTGCAGATGTTGGGATTCTTGCCAACAAAGTGTTTATGTCGCTGCAGGCAGTGAATGAATCACGTGACCAGCTGGCTGTGATTGACAGGCTTGAACATTCATATGTGTCAGCAGCAATGAGACAGTTGGTATGTTCATTTTTCCGTTAGTGCGTTCACACAAGCAAAAGTCACTCGCCAAAGTTCCTCGTGAAGTTTCTCTCTGTAGTGTGAATGAGGCCATTTGGTGTCCTTGTAAGACTGCCTGTGTTTGAACCTGATCAAGGAAACGTGAACTGAATTTTACTTGATGTCCTGAAAAACCTTGAATTGACATACATGATGTAGTGTATTTGAATCTCTTGTTTTTCATTCCTTTTGGAATGAGGAAGATTAAGAATGAAAGCTGATTCAAATGGGCATTCATGAAAGTTTAAGATACTGGTCACTTCCAAGAAGGAGGTAGATAAGGCTGTTCTTATAAAATGATATACACAATATTTCTTAATAAACGTACATTTCATAGTGAAGAAAACTCAGCAACCTCCAGCGGAGGCTTGAGATCCAACAGTAAATAAATGGCCTAACAGACTGCCTTGTTTCATTATTACAGGTTCTGTTTCTTAACTTGTTTACAAATGTGGATGCCATCTGCATGCCAGTACTGAGAAGTCTGCAGCCTGTCTCTCTTGAGTTAAAGAAGTTTTCAAATAAATATCCAGAACTTTTCTTTAAAGTAAGGATGCTCTTTTCATAGCTGTACATTGTTCGTATCAATAGAATTTTAAAGAAAAATTGAGCATAATATTGAGCTTGGGTTAAGTTACAGATTTATTCTTGCTGCAAGTGGTGCGTAACAGGGTAAGAGTAAGATTTAGGGAACAAAGGTGCTCCTTAACTACGCTTTGAAAGAGCAAATTAGAACAAAAATGTAACTAACATGTAAGTTGTAATTTTCTCTTGTTCTTTAGCGGTTAAGCCGGCCAAGTCAAGAATCACGAGCCCTTTGAAAAAAGGAACCCGATTACGTTTTACATTCAGATGTGCTTCATGTGTGAAAGTTTAACAACAAACAGAGCAGTTTAGATGGCACTTTGCTCCTATGCTAATCTTCCTGTTGTTGTAGAGTTGTTTGTTTTTAAGGAAAGGTCTTTGTGTATTACAGTAGATTCATAAATTTTACAATAATACATTTTAAATGTTGTTTGCTTGTTTTCTTTAAGATCGATTCTGAAGAATGGAACAAGACTCAGGGACAAACTGTACTAAGAACATGGGATGTCGAGTCTTTACACAACTATGAGAACAACCAAGACATCAAAATGGTTAGTGCAGCTCTGCAATGATATTCAAAATTAGTGGAATCTCTGTTTGCTGACACCTCTATAATACAGACCTCTCAATTACAGAGATTTCACCTGGACCCAAACTAAACCTCTTGCTCTATAACACGGACACCCCTATAATATGGAAACTTTGCTCCGTCCTTGGCGTTTATAGTGTCTGTATTAAAGAGTTTTACTATAAAAATGAAACCTGCAATTCCAGCAATAACTATAACATGTCCAGTGTTACACAACTACGAAAAACAACCAAGATATCAATTGGTTTAATCAGTTCTGTGTCGACTTTCAAGAAATCAATAACGATAGCTTGTGAAGCGTGGGTGAGCCAAACGAAAGAAAGCATAATGGTCTGCTCAGTTTTGTGTTGACTTTCACAAAATTAATTTATGATGTATTGTGTAGCGTTGGTGAGGCAACCAATAAATCAAAATCTTAAACATTGTGTAGACCAGTTTTGTTTGGACTTTCACAAAGTCAATGAGTACGGTTTGTGTAGCTTGAGTGAGGTGAACCGCTCTCAATTATGTGTTAATGGTATGACTTAACATAGTGAAAATGTTTATGTTAATTTGAACGAGAATCTGCAAATTGACTCTAATCCGTGTAAATTGTTTAGTTTTCCCATAGGGACTGCATTGGAGGGAGGGGAGGGTGGGGAGTTGGGCGCAAGTGGTGGGGTTCAGTGGAGCAAAACACCTAGGAGAGGGGAGGTTCGGTGAACATTGAGCCCGCGATATGTACTGGTCACCTGCCTTCCCCATGGGGATGGCGTTGTTGGAGGGAGGGGAGGGTGAGGAATCGGACGCAGGGGGTGGGGACTCGATGAAGCAAAATGTCTTAGGAGAGGCGAGGGTCCGAAAGTTTCATATTCACGAGTTGGCTCATAGGAGCCTTTGATTTCAAAGTAAACTGAGATTACAACTACAAACAAATCCTTAAGCGTGACATCCTTTGTGTTTTGTAGACTACTGTTTGACACAGAACTCACTCACATGCTTCTATTTTTCTTTCAGGTTTTTAGCTGTCCTGGCTGTTCCGAATTTACTGTTGAATTTGATCCTCGCTGTGAAACAGAGAGGAGGTTTGATTTATCTTGTTTGTTCTGCGATAACTGATGCTGGTTGAATGAATTATAATTTTTTTTTTCAAATATAATAAACCTTTATTAAAAAATTCTCAAACAATCTTACGTTTACAATTATTAACCTACTAGAATGCTAAAAATATTCATAATTACAATCCATAAAATATCGTAAAAGTATTACTAAAAAATTTCAATAAAAATAAAATTTATATAAGACGTTTGTATTCACAAGGTTACGGCAATAAAGAATTATAATAATAATAATAATAATAATAATAATAATAATAATAATAATAATAATAATAATAATAATAATAATAACTTTATTTCAGTGAGGTGAACCGCTTCACCTCAATTGTAGGCATAGAGCTCACTACATATCTAGGGCCATTTTCATCCGTCAACTGGGGCGTACCCAAGGGAGGATTCTAAGAGTTCCGAACCCCACCCCCAGTTCGAGAAAGATTAATGGGAATTGAGAACAGAATCCTTACAAAAAGCATCGAAAAAGAAGCAAACTATATCAATGTGAAAAGGAGATAAGGGAAGTTGATGATATTTTACATAGTTGACACTTCACTTCAAGAAATGCTTCCTTCCTAAACGTGACATGCACAAGCGTTTTGAATGCCTGTGTAGCTGAACTGTCTTGAGTGACTGATTTTGGACGACATGGACCCCCCTGATTCAGACTGTAAGCCAGTCATTTCTAGTGTTTTGTGATTAATTCTTCATTGGTTGTTGTTGTTTGTTTGCTGATTATTAATTGTATGACGCTTATTTTTTTTGCTCTTCCATCGTCTGCTATTGAGCCCGTCTGGTGTAATGTGCAATTAACATTTCCGTTCACATCCTAATCGAGGATGCCACTGAAATCCTCTGATCTCTTTTCACTACTGGGTGAAATAATTCCCAACTTGCTTAAATGTGAGAGGCATCTCGATACAGTGTATCCAATTTACTCATGTAACGAGTATTTGTGAAAGCGTGGTGGTGTAGTGATTAGCGCTTTGGATGTCAGATCTGAAGATCGGTGCTCCGAGTCCTGGCCTCTGTTGTTGTGTTGTTTCTGCGTTTCTTTGCTCCTTATTGTCTCTCGCTACCCATAAATGAGTACCCGTGACAAGATGCTGGGGGTAACCCTGTGATAGCCTAGTATCCCATCCATGTAGGAGTAGCAATATTCCTAGTTGCTTCCTGCTACAGATTAAGTTACGGATTAATCTCCGGCCATGTGGGCCTTCTGTGGCTTATGTGAGTGTATGACGTGTGTGAATATATATGGCGTGTTTTAATGTATATTACGTGTGTTGGTATATATGACGTGTGTTCAATCTAGTTACTATGAACCTTTTACATATGCTTTGAAATCAATGAAATCTGTGCTGTATTGTTTATTACGTTTTCTTGTAGATATGATTACTTGGAATTTACAGATTCCAACGGCAACAAGAAGCGATTTGATCAAAAAGTTGATACCGAAAAGTGGCCAAAGGTAATCACAACACTGGGTTTATAAAATCAGTATGTTTCCCTTCCATTTCCCCATTATTACTAAAAAAATGTACTATTCATAGTTAAGTGACTGCAAAGTGGTGTCAATAATTTTCCCCCTTGTTCTTTTGTTTTGGATCTTCGTTTCTTTGTTTCTTTACATCATTTTGCTTGTGTTGAATTATTTTGTCTTATCGCAGAGCGTTAACTTCAAAGCTGGAAATCGTCTGCTTTTCAATTTCCATTCAGATGGAAGCAACAACGAATGGGGATACAAATTCACTGTAAGCAAAACCATTACAAGCAAAGCATTTATTTACATATGTTTACCCTTTTCCACAGTTTGTTTTCAAAACCACTTGATAGTTAGTTGTTGCTTTTTTAGAAATAAATTTGTCCTGCAGAATCACCATTTGACTTTTGGGCATTATAAAAGGGAAGTATCACTGGAATTGTGACCATTTTTAGTCAAAACCATGTTACGATACCTTTACTTGTTTACAAAATAATACTAGAACACCAAGAAAGCGAAATCAAACAATATCTGGAAAGGGGAACAAATTATGTTCTGTTCTAGTATATTTTGGCGACGAAAATGAAACTTGAAAAAAAGTAGACTAACTTTTTTTTAGTTGCAATTCATTCAGAGCCAGTATGTCTATGACGAGAGACACTCACCGATCAATCAATCAATCGATCAATCAATCAATAAACTTTATTTACCCTCGAATTTACAGTGTAGCACTCAAGTGCTAATATCTTCGAGCCAACTACACTAATAAATAATTATAATAAAAAGTTAAATTCTATATAACAAATAAGGTAACTAACTACCTAGACAACTAACTTGCAAATGTAGAAAGGTTTGCAGTTCCTGCCCTTTTAAGTAAATTATTGTTCCCAGTAGATATCAATCGTCGAAAAAAAAGTAAAATCAGAAATAGTGCGGTGATGGTCAGGAAGAGAATTCCAAGATGTTGCTGCCAAGTAACTAAAGGAATTGATACCATAAGAAGATACATTTTGTGTTAATATATCACACCACTGGACCATTAATTTCCGTTTTCTGTTAATAGGCCATTTCCGAGTTGCCTTTAGTCTCTCTATCAAAGCGAGGCTAGGTGCGAAACCTTTCATATGAACATGAGCTTTCATTCACATGCGAATAAGTTTTATTTGCATGTGAATGAAAGCTGATTTTCATATGAAAGGTTGTGCACCAAGCCTCGCTTTGATAGAGAGGCTAAAGGCAACTCGGAAATGGCCTATTCAAAAACATTTTTTGGTTTTTAAAATGACATCAAATCCCTGTGATACTTTGCCTTCTAAAACATTAATAATTCATGACGAGGACACAAAGGAAATCACTATCGTGAAGGCGGTTTGGATACCTGTCTTAATTTGCATAGATTTTGGCGATTTTATTTATTCGTTTTCTCCGCATTTAACGATCAGTTTGAGAAGCTATATCAAACCTGACTCGAAAGAGTGTTTCATCAGGTATTCAAACACCTCGAAGTGGGTTAAAAAAAAAACTCGGCTACCCCTCGTTTTTTAACCCACTTCTCGGTGTTTGGATATCCTGATCAAACACTCTTCCTTGTGCAGATACCACGTAGCTCTTTACAACCTCTAATTTCATTGGACCTGTATATCATGCAGCTCTATTGTTTTTAGGTCTAGGGTCTATTGTTAGCCATTGTTGTGTTGTTTGTTCTATTGTTTTCTCAGCAAATCAGAGAAGACCTTGTAAGAGCTGCGTACTGCCCCTCCTTGTGTTTGATACATTACTTCTTAACTTGACAGGTGACTGCTAAAGGCTCTCCAGATGTGGCTCTGTCCTGGATTTTTGATCTTCAGCTTGGAATGGCTCGTCTGTTTGGTCAGCTGTGTAGTGCTGCCTTGGACAGCAGAAAAGGTAGATACAGAACGCCAGAATGGTTCACAAAATGCCACAATAAAAAATGCGCCGTAATTTACTCAAACATTGATTACTAAAATGTTTACAACGTCATTGAGTTTTGCTCCAAAGTGGGGTATTCTATTTTTTTTTTGTAGATTTTTTGGAAATTCTCCACTTCATTTTGTCCACTATATACCCACAGTTCATACTAAAAAAAAGAATTGAACAATGTAGTGCTCATTTCACATGCCTCGCATGGCCCTTTGCATACACGTATGAGAATGAGATCGAACCTCAGCTTATAAAGGTTCGTCAGGCGGCCGTTATCCAAACTGATAAGCGCTTCCCAAGGTTGGGACGATTTGCTACTCAAATAGAAAGCATTTCAGTTTCGTTTTCTCTTTTGTGCGAATGAACAGTAAATGTGTGAAAGGCACTTATAATATTGTTAATTTCTACACTGTGTGTACGTCACCTATAATATTGTGAATTTCTGCAATGTAATCATTTCAATTTTAGCTTCGCCAACACCGTCCAATGTCGACAATGAAGAGGAAACCAAGTTACTTCACAGTGAAATCTGGACCACTCTTTTTCGCGGAGGGTACATGACTGGAAAACTTCAAAGATCTCTTTCTGGTCACCATGTGAGTGATGGTTATTACTCAGTTACTATTACAATATGTGGGCGGTACGGTGGTGTAGTGGTTAGCGCGTCGGACTTTCAACCTGAAGGTCGGTGGTTCGAGCCTGGTCTCTGCCGTCGTGTTGTTTCCTTAGACAAGAAACTTTACTCCACACTGTCTCTCTCCACCCAGGTGTATAAATGGGTACCGGCGACAAAATGCTGGGGGTAACCCTGCGATGGACTAGCATCCTATCCAGGGGGGAGTAGCAATATTCCTAGTTGCTTCATGCTACAGAAACCGGGTTAAGCTCCGGCCGTGTGGGCCATCGTGGCCCGTTGTGCGTCTTTTACTTTTTTTACTATTACAATAACCATTTAGTCGTGATAGTCATTTGCAGTATATGGTATACAGTTGTGAGGCATTAGGTACTGCAGTGACATATTACTTTCAAATAACAGGGGTGCTCATCCAAAATTTAAAAAAAGTTTCCTAAGATATACACTTTTATCACTGTAAATATTTTTGTTAGTTTTTTTATTCCATTTTTATTTTCGACTTGTATATACACTGATCACCGGTTTTTACCAGCGTTTTTATTTTAAATTCGCTGATCGGTTTCAGGATAAATAAAGCATTTATTATTATTATTATATACTAGAATCGCGTTTGGCTGGCATGATTCCATTCTATTTTGAAAGTCCTACGTGGTTCCAAAACATTAATTGACATTTCAACAGTAAATTGTAATGGCTATTAAGTGGGTTATACATTTTACTTGACAATGCGCAGGTCTTAGAAAGAGCTTTCATAAATCTCTACCTTATTCAGTGTCCCGCCAAAATTTACGAGAGAAAAGAAATAATGTATAGTCGAAATGAACAAAACAACGGCTGAAAAGCTCAAGGTTCACCAGAATGGCAAGTTTGATTTCTGGACTGCAATTCATCCTTGCTATGCTGCACTTAATCTCCAAACTACTTGTGGTTTTTTTTATTACTCTCCAGAATCGTTTTATCCAATTTAGTTGTATGTTTGGTGGCATTTGCAATTTCCATATTTCGGCGGACACTGTCCCTTAACCCTTTCACTACCAGAGTCATTAATGGAGACATGTGGTGTAGTTCTAACTTTTGATTCTGTGGACAAAATCCTATGGTGTGACCATTCAAATGAAACCTCTTCAGCAGTACTTTTGCATGGTACCATTTGTTCTAACTTTTGAGTCTGTTGACGAAATCCTATGGTGTGACCATTCAAATGAAACCTCTTCAGCAGTACTTTTGCATGGTACCATTTGTTCTAACTTTTGAGTCTGCTGTTGATGAAATCCTATGGTGTGACCATTCAAATGAAACCTCTTCAGCAGTACTTTTGCATGGTACCATTTGTTCTAACTTTTGAGTCTGTGGACAAAATCCTATTGTGTGACCATTCAAATGAAACCTCTTCAGCAGTACTTTTGCATGGTACCATTTGTTCTAACTTTTGAGTCTGCTGTTGATGAAATCCTATGGTGTGAACATTCAAATGAAACCTCTTCAGCAGTACTTTTGCATGGTACCATTTGTTCTAACTTTTGAGTCTGTTGACGAAATCCTATGGTGTGACCATTCAAATGAAACCTCTTCAGCAGTACTTTTGCATGGTACCATTTGTTCTAACTTTTGAGTCTGCTGTTGATGAAATCCTATGGTGTGACCATTCAAATGAAACCTCTTCAGCAGTACTTTTGCATGGTACCATTTGTTCTAACTTTTGAGTCTGTGGGCAAAATCCTATTGTGTGACCATTCAAATGAAACCTCTTCAGCAGTACTTTTGCATGGTACCATTTGTTCTAACTTTTGAGTCTGCTGTTGATGAAATCCTATGGTGTGACCATTCAAATGAAACCTCTTCAGCAGTACTTTTGCATGGTACCATTTGTTCTAACTTTTGAGTCTGTTGATGAAATCCTATAGTGTAACCATTCAAATGAAACCTCTCCAGCAGTACTTTTGCATGGTACCATTTGTTTTAACTTTTGAGTCTGTTGATGAAATCCTATAGTGTAACCATTCAAATGAAACCTCTTCAGCAGTACGTTTGCATGGTACCATTAGTTTTTCAATATTTTAAAAAAATAAAATTTGGGATTTTTCTTTAATTTTGTTCTTTGGTGCACTCTTGGGAAATGTATGGTTAAAAGAAATCACAATTTATAGTAATGACAAAGAACTCCGCAAGTGGTATCAAAACCGTCCCTAAAAATGCACAATGAGCACCCCGTCACTTTTATCGTCACTTAGTCAAGATCGATTTATCAAGATACATTAGCTGGTGCAATAATTAAAGTTAGGTGCGTGTTTAAGCCTACATTCGAGTACATAAATTATTATATATTGTTTTGCATTTTTCCACAGGCTACAACAAGTTATCCCGTAGAGAATTCTGTCAACTCTTATCTGCACACAATCATTAGTCGAACTGATGAATCTTCTGAGGGGACCATGGAGGAGCTTGTAAAAAGGTGAGTGTTACCTCTTTGCGTGAGCAAGAATTGAGAATAGAGATGGCCTTGGAAAACTGCTCAGTAAGTATTTGCAATTGTATTTTTAGAAACCACATATCGCCTCATCAAAGTACTTCTCAATAGTTGAAACACCCCTGCCAATCATTGAGATATAAGTGAGAGTTAGGGTTAGAGTTACAAGGTGTATCCATATCACATTGAATAAAAGGTTTCACAATTGCATTAAAATGATTACATTCAGAACGTTGACCACAAATAATCTGATTATTACTGATTCAAGCATACATTTGAACTTCTCTGTGTGCCCTTCTGTCATAAGCAACTGCCTACTGGAAGCGACTACTTGTTGATGCTACAAAATTATTTTTCGTACCTTTTCAGGTGCCGTGACAAGGCTCCCGGGCCTTTTATTGGAGGTCCTTTGGTAGACCAGGCTGTAAATGCTGTGTTTGCTGCCCTTGTGTGGCACTCTCAGGAGTTACGTGACCAAATAGTGCTGTTTGGTAAGTTGATAACCTGTTTCACCAGGCTATTTTCCAGTTGTTAAGTTACTCCTGCTTAGAGCAGTTTTCAATTGAGTATCGAAAGTAATTACACAATTGCTTTGGTTTTGCATTGCTACGCTTTGTGATTGCCTAAAAAATCTCGCGTCACTTTCTCGACCAATCAAAAGTAAAACCAAAACCAATCGTGACTTGCTCGCACGCGTTTTCCCGCGCTTGGCGCCGCCGACATGTAATTGCTTCGAGCTCTAATTGGTTCATTGGATTGTTTACGACTGCTGTGATTGGTCAGAGTAATTACTTTGGTTTTGGTTTTACGACACTCAATTGAAAACTGCTCTATTGCCGTGCGTTTTACACATGAGCCTCTGGCTCGGATATGGAGGGCAACTTCATCCCACGCTGACAGTAATAATTGATTGATTGATTGATTGATTGATTGATTGACTGACTGCAACAAGCCTAACTTTGAAAACGAAGTGCCAAGTCAAACCCTATTAATTGAAAATGCGTCCTAATCACAACTCGGATATGGCGTATTATCTTCCTCCTTTCCGCATTCAAATCTTAGTTTGATCATCCCAATTGGCCATCCCTCAGGTGTGTTACTCGTTTTTTTTTTTAAATGTCGGTCGGTCGTCAGATTACAAGATCAACCACTCGGCTACCAATTGTGGCCTCAGAGACCGTCAAATTCTACACCTTCTAGAAAATAGGGTAGGAAATCATGAAGCTTAGCAAATTTATATTTGTACATTGAGCCGTACAAGAAACACAAGGAATTGAGATACATACAGAGGTATATAAATCGGTCCCATAGAAACAGAAGTATCCACAATTAAAGAGCCCATAAAACAAACAACCCGTAGGAAAAACTGTGTTCTGTTAGGTTTAGCTGATAAGCAGTGATTGTTATTTTTCTTTAATTGCTCTGTATGTTATTTTACGTGTTTCAGCTAACAACACGCCACCAGAAGCTGTCCCAGAAGGCATCCAAGAAGCTTATTTAACAGCTGAGTCACTCAGACGTGGATTGGTAAATAAAAACAGCTTATATAACCCTTAAACTACTAAGAGTGCCATAAATCAAAATTCAAGAAAAAATCCCAAATTTCATTTTGTAACCTATTGAACAACAAATGGTACCATCCCAAGTGCTGCAGAAGAGGTTTCATTTCAATAGTCACACCATAGGATTGCGTTGACAGACTCAAAAATTAGAACAAATGGTACCATGCAAAAGTACTGCTAAAGAGGTATCATTTGAATGGTCACACCATAGGATTTCATCCACAGACTCAAAAGTTAGAACAAATGGTACCATGTAAAAGTACTGCTGAAGAGGTTTCATTTGAATGGTCACACC
Source organism: Cladopsammia gracilis (assembly GCA_022457155.1). NCBI lineage: Eukaryota > Metazoa > Cnidaria > Anthozoa > Scleractinia > Dendrophylliidae > Cladopsammia > Cladopsammia gracilis. Next base: position 3,056,030 of record JAJGOT010000001.1, read on the forward strand.
ATAGGATTTCATCAACAGACTCAAAAGTTAGAACAAATGGTACCATGTAAAAGTACTGCTAAAGAGGTTTCATTTGAATGGTCACACCATAGGATTTCATCCACAGACTCAAAAATTACAACTAATGGTACCATGCAAAAGTACTGCTAAGGAGGTTTCATTTGAATGGTCACACCATAGGATTTCGTCCACAGACTCAAAAGTTAGAACAAATGGTACCATCCAAAGTACTGCCAAAGAGGTTTCATTTAAATATTCACACCATAGAATTTCGTTGACAGACTCAAAAATTAGAACTATACCCCACATGTCTTCATAATTGACCCTGGGGGTGAAATGGATAAGATACTTTCAAGTGGGTACGACATACGAGAGGCGTGTTGTGAACAATTGGTGACCTGCTTTATAAGTTCGTCTCACTATGAGGCACGTAACCTTTTAAAGGAGCTATGTTGTCATGGTGATTTTGAGGTTTTGGGTCAAAACTACCCCAAATTAAGACTAAGTACCTTTTTGTCATACAGGAAATGCTGATAGACCACTAACAGGAAGATATCAAGTTAAATTTCTAAGAGAAAATAAGCCATAATCAGAGTTTTAGCGAGTTTTCCAAGATACAGCGATAAACTTGAAAAATCAGCCCAACTTTTTTCAAAATGCAATCCATTTCCATCCTGGCCATCTGAACCCCACGACACTTATTATTACTCTTAGAGCACTAGTAGAATAATTTGAAACAAAACTGGCCTCTTATTTTTGGGTTTTCAGCGATATAAAGATGTATTTTGGCTTTTTAAAGTAACACTAAAAATACCCTTTTAATGCTTTTGATTTGCCTTAGATTTTTTGGGGGGTTTCATTTCCAGGTCGATCGTCGCCAGCGTCTTATTCTCCAAGCTGAAGAAGAGTCCAACCAGGATAAAAATCCATCACAGAAAACCAATCCAGATACTCCTGGTAAGCCTGTGCTCTGCTATTATCCAACCTCGTCACCAGGCCTTCTCCGCTTTCAAAATGGCGGGGCGGGCGGGAAAACCCTAGACAAGGCTGCCAACATACTCCAACAATCATGGAGCATTTTTGTCGCATAAAGGCCCGTTTACACATGCGATTTTTGTCGCGCTCTCCAATGCAATTTTTGTCGCAATTGTAAACTAGCGGCGATTGCCTGTGCGATTCGGGTGCAACATTTGCTGTGATTTCCCAAAAATCGCAACCAAGTAAGTTACATATTCAGGTTTCGAACATGTTCGAAACCTCTGCGGCATCGCGCGACAAATCGCCGCTAAATCGCACTGAAATCGCCGCTAGTTTACACACGCGATTTGAAGATGCAACTTGTTCGCGACAAAAATTGCACAAAATATCGATCGACGGTGCAAACGGGCCTTAAAACATGATGAGATGTCTTCGTTTCGTTTGAACGGCGGTCTTGGATCGCCAGAAAACAAACGCGGCTGTCAATCACTGGAAAGAACCTCTGAAAACGCCATTTGCCACGTGTCAATTTGCCACTTGTATATTATGTATACATCTTTGTAATTTTACAGTACGAATAAACGTTGTTGTTGTTGTTGTTGTTGTTGTTGTCAAAATACTTCATGGTTCTTGGAGTATTTTCGGTAGTGTAGCAGCTGCTCGGAAGATCTGTCGAGATTGGATAAAACAAACTATAGTTTTCATTGTCAACTCGTTCTATTGTTTTGTTACTGTTGTTTCTCGTTCTATTGTATCGATTCAACTGGGTTTGATCTTCCGGAAGCTGCCACATTGCCCAGTATTTTGTCAGATTTGTCTAGTCTTGACCCGCCTGCCCCGTTATTTTAAAGGACTAGAAGACACTGGTGATGAGGTGGGGTTTCAACCTCCTCTGCTAAGAGTCCAGGGGCCCGTTTCTCGAAAGTCCCGATAACTTTTCGGGCCTGAAGCCAAATATTGAAATCAAATTCTAAAGAATAAAAGCGCGAGTCCTAGCGAACAAACCAGACCATTTTGTTTTGCTAACTGGTAGTTTTATCGTATTATCTGCAAAACCTTTGAAACCTCGATCTTCAATTAAAATAAAACAGCTTTCCGAACCCGGTAATTACCGGGTCTTTCGAGAAACGGCCCCCAGGCCCCGGTTGTTCAAAAGGTGGATAGCGCTATCCACCGGATAAATCACTGACCAGTGGATAAGCATTAACAAGATCCATTGTGTTATCCACTGCATAGTGATTTAACCGGTGGATAGCGCTATCCATCTTTTGAACAACCAGGGCCTGTAGTTCAAAAGTGCTACTTACAAAGAAATCCACGTACGACTTGCTTAATAGTGACATTTGTACTGTTCATTGTCATTTCATGTACTTTTTAATTTTATTTCAGTGATCGCTTGCAAAGAAAAAGCACAGTTTCTTCTCAAGTTTGCAGGGCTGCAGAGAATTGCTGATAAGAGCTTGGAGGTACTCTGTTCTAAGTTATTTTGTCCCGGCAATTTACTCGCAGACAGTTTTCAGTTTAAAATTTAAATACTCTACCGTGTTTTTGGCAACGTTTTCTGTTGTGCAACGTTTGTAACGAAATGCCACATCTTGGACCGCCAAGTAAAACCTCCAAGGGTGCTTGTTGTAAATTGTGTTCAAGATGCAATTTGGGATATTTTGAGTGGTTCTTGTTGAAATGCCCTCAGCTAACTATCAGGATACGTCTCAAATTAATTTTTCTGCTTGCTTGTTTGTTTGTTTGAGCTTGTTTTTTTTTTTTTTTTCGATTTTTAACAAATAAACCTTGTTCTATGCAACAACTATCCCCCACTAGTTTTGAAAATGACATTTAATGCTTTGTTTTGATACCTTGTACTTATGTAGGTAACTAGCGTTTATCGCTGCAAGCTAGAGAGTGTTAAATTAACGCTGCTTCTAATATTGAAGCCATGCCTACCATACGAGATTAACTGCGCTCAGGGGGTTCTTTTTACAATGTCCTACGTCTGTTTTGTCACTGTTATAGGCGAGACCCCTAGGACTCACAACAAGTAGTTAAAAAGAAATAGTGTTTTTCCAAGGGATGCTAACTTTGATCTTAACTGTACCCTTCGCTTATCCCCATTGCTTCTTCGTATTTAAACCATGATTTGTTATTATATTGCTGCAGGGAAGAGAAAACAGGCGGTCTAAGTGGTTAAGCAGAAAGTCATCGTGGCAAAGATCATCTTCTGAGCATGGCGGGAGCATCCTGTCAGGTCCCAGACAAGTCAGTGAATTAGAGTAATGATAACAATAACCCTTTCGCTTTCAAAAGTCAAGAAAAACCCCAAATTTTGGTTTGAAAAATAGTGAAAAACAAATTGTGCAATAAAAACGCTACTGAACAGTTTTAATTTGAAACCATTTCACATTTCATCTCACTTCATACTAGTGCTACGCGTTTTACAAACATTGTCACCATAGTATATCTCCATTGCCGCGATTTTAGTACCGTAATTCTCACAACCTTGCTCTCGTCTGACCTCCTTCACGTGCAAGTCTTCTTCAGTTTGCAAGTATTATCGACTTGTTTTGTGTAATCTCTGTTAATGTCATGTCTTTCGGCAGAGAGCTCTATCTCTTGAAGAGATCCGGACCATTGACAAGCATCCTGCATTTAAACTTATCCTTGACTTTGTGGCAAATGATTCTTATTCTCACGAAAGGTATTTTTTGTGTTTTACGAACGAACATGTAGGTCTAGTTTTGTTATTTGACTAAGTTAATGTCTTGCCATAATTACACTGCGAATCAGAAAGCGTGAATAGTAGAATTACTTCTAGAATATCATTGTTTCGCGATGAAAAACTAAACTGAAGAAAGGCAAGTAAACTGTCATTCATTTAAGAAACTTTCGTGCAACTTGTTGCAAGTTCCACGTACAATGTTACACCCTACAATTGCCATGCAACTTGTCCTGGCCAAAGAAATTGCATAAGTTGAAAGTTGACTTAAACAGTGTGGCGAAACAAGTTGCGAGAGCCATGTTACACGTATTTTTGTTGTGCAACTCGAAAAAAAAATCTGTTGCAGAAAGTAGAAAACGATTCAACTTCTTTCATGCAACTTAATAACAAAAATTTAGTTGCATGGGGGGGGGGGGGGGGGTTACACCAAGCAATAGAGCGTATGCACTCACGTGGCAAGCAGCTATGCAAATTTATTGGAACAAAAGAAAGTGTTAACATAAGAAAAGCGTTCAAATCCCACAGGATTGTTTTGGTACACCAACATGGCCGCCGTTCTATTGTTTTGGTACACCAATATGGCCGCCGTGACGTCATGTGCATACGCTCTATATCAGTCGTGCGTGCGACTTGCAACAATTTGTGTTTTCTTGCGAGAAAAGTTGCACAAAAAATTCTTAGTTGTAACAGCACCTAAACGTTTCTACTCATGGCTTTGTCCAGGTGAATTTAACCGCGAAATTTAATTGTCTGAGCGGTGCAGATTTTCCTTTGAACTCTTTACTCTTCAAATGGTTATTTTCTATGTTAGAAAGATAAAAATACCTTGACCAAGCTCTTCATTTTAATAAAAACTTTATTCACCTTATTCCAAAATGGCGGCCATTTGATTATTCTTTTATATCCATGTAAATTAGCCCTCTTGGCCTCGTCAGCATGTGCAAAATACAAGAGAATTTTCAGCGAAAATGAGGCCAAGAGGGCTAATTAACATGCATATAAAAGAATAATAAATTGGCCGCCATTTTGGAATAAGGTGTATTGAACGAGGGTAAAGCCTAAGGAATACCGTTCAGAAGGACGTCGGACACCTTATTGAAACTTATATAACGGAGTAACTGGTTAGCTTTCAGTTGATGTTATGGGTAGCAGTTTATTTAGTTAAATTTAGGCCTGAACAACCCGAGAAGCTAGGTGGTACAGTGGTACGGTAGGCTATCTAAGCCTAAGCCTAGCTGAGATCACAGGTTCAATCCTGAGTGGGGGATTTTAGATCTTCTTTTTTACACTTAAAAATTTATTGAAAATAAAATTCTAAGTGTCGACATTACGTTATTTAAGTCTTAATAAGGTGTCCGACGTCCCTCTAAACGGTATTCTTTAGGCACAACCTTGAACAAGTTCGTTCGGTCCAAGTTTTTTTGTTTTTTGCAGGTTTATGGACCTCGCCTTCGGCTCGGACATAAACTCAGCAAAACAAAAAACCAAAAGCCGAGACCAACCGAACAAACTAAGTTCAATAACATCTATGTATTGATTCACGTCATGTTAGCTGATGCTTGGATGTAATGTTTCTTTCTTTTCTCCACAAAGGATCCAAGCCCTTCTTCAGCAGAGAGTCAAACATGCTAACTCTGTGGCCGATATTTACCTTTTTGCTGCTGATTTTCTCCGTATTTCCTCTGAAACAGACCTTGTCCAGGTATGCTTGGTGTATTAGATCACTTCTGTACTCTAGTTGGAATCAAGCAAGAAGGTAAACATATTTGGGTCCTTCGCACAATCTCCTTTTCTTCCCATAAGATGGAAATAAGTGAGCAGGTCAGGTTAACGGGAAGGGGTCAGTCGGAGGTAGTTGTCGTGGTTCTGTTCTCGAAATATTTGTGTGCTACTTATGCCCTCGTTAAGAAAGTTCACAAGTCCGTTCTTGACTGAAAACCTACGACTGCATAAAAAAACACAAGACTGTTACTTTTCATAAAATGTTTCATCCAGCTTATTATTTCACGTGGAGCTTGGCCATATGCCCCTCTACTGTTCAGTACCTGAATAGACAAATTTGGCTAACGCATTGTTGTACCCAATTCAAACCTTTTGGGATTAGAACTCTCTGTTCGTCATATTTTCATATCAATGAAGCATTGACATGAAAATTATATGGAAACATTGTGAACAAAGAATCATATTCCCAGAAGGTTTGAATTGGGTACAACAATGCGTTAGACGAATTTGTCTGAACAAACTGTTTTAACTCTGACTCGTCCCCCATCGTTTCTCTCGAGTAACAAGGCGGCGCAAGGGATGATGGGAAGAAGGGAAGAGGAGAGACTCTCCATTTCCTTTTCCTCCTTCCCATCAACACCCTCATCTTGCGATTCAAAAGAATAGACAATAGAGACGATTAGAGACAAGTCAGGTTTAAACGTGTTTATTTTGAATTATCCACAGGCTCCAGCTGTTCTTTTCTTGCAACAGTTTCTTTCATCTCAGAAGTACTTCCCAAGGTAAAGTCACAGCGCCTTTCTTGTTGTACCATTGCAGTAAATGTGGCGAATGTTGAAGGACAATTTTTTGTTCCAATTTTGGAAATTTCAATAATTAAGACCACAACATCTCTCAAAGAAACTACCTCGAGGCAGTGTTACTCGAGACAATTTTCGTACAACTCGTTTCGCAAAATCAAAATCAATAAGAGTAGAACAAAGTTCCTCTTCTTGTCACATTGTATCTAAAAAAAAGACACGGGGAATGTTCATTATAGAGCGTATTGCACTGGACAGATTTTTTTGTGCAACTTTTTTCCCGTTGTTTTTTTTTTCCTGGTACAAGGTGCTTGTAACTGTTTCATGGTAATGTTGCTATGTTTAATTACTTCTACAGTCACTATGCAGACAATCTTGACGGGTGTGGTTTGAGCTTGGAAAATAAAGTGCGGCGTGCTTACTATGCATTGGTTAGAAGATGTTTAGAGGGAGTCAAATCATATCATTCACAAGGTTCAAGCCAAAGGTATCACTAATACTCTAACTCAAACACTGTCCAAAACCGACCATAAAACGCCCACATTAACATGCCTTTGTTTTCCCACTGTTCCGTACAGGTTATCACTCATGAACAAAATCAGAGTTAATATTTTATAGTGTATTTTGTCTCTGTTACAGAAGAACCTCTACTTTGGGACACCTCCATTAAGAGACACTTCTCCTGGTCTCAGCCGGCAAAACACTCATAATCTTTGTAATTATCACCTCTATTAAAGGGACACTTCTCCTGGTCTCAGCCGGCAAAACACTCATATAATCTTTGTAATTATCACCTCTATTAAAGGGACACTTATATTAAGGGGACACTTCTCCTGGTCTCAGCCGGCAAAACACTCATATAATCTTTGTAATTATCACCTTAATAAAGGGATACCTCTATTAAGGGGATACTTCTCCTGGTCCCGGCCGGCAAAAAGCTCATATAATCTTTGTAATTGTCACCTCCATTACAGCGGAATTCAGCTTACCTTGGCCGCGCCGGTTGCCAAGTTCGTTGGGAAATTCGAAACTTCATTGCTAATTTTCCAGTTGAACAAAGCTCACACACAGTCTACCTCTATAGTACCGGGAGGGGGGGGCTTATGTCAGTTATTACGGGCAGTTCACTTGGTGCCGAAGGGAACAAAGCACACACAAAGTCTACCTCTATAGTACGGGGAGGGGCTTATGGCAGTTATTACGGGCAGTTCACTTGGTTTTGAAGGGAACAAAGCTCACACAAAGTCTACCTCAGTCTATAGTACGGGGGCTTATGTCAGTTATTACGGGCAGTTCACTTTGTTTTGAAGGGAACAAAGCTCACACAAAGTCTACCTCTATAGTACGGGGAGGGGGGCTTATGTCAGTTAATAAGGGCAGCTCACTTGGTTCCGAAGGGAACAAAGCTCACACAAATTCGCGACTATGACTCTCGCTTCTGTCCCTTGGGTGTCCGTTTTGAAGATGTTCGATTGTAATTCTATTCTCTTCGTTGAGAACTTACCATTCATAATTTTTATGCGACTTACTGCTTTGTGTTGTGTATACTTCTTAGGCCAAGTTCTGCTACATTTGAGTGTCTTCGAGCATTTGTTCTCCACCTTCTCGATACAGAATGGAAGGTTTGTCTCTTTCTGATTCCAGTAAACCATCTCTGTTTTTGTTCTTTTTCGAAGTTTTTCAATGTTTTAGTGCTTGTGAAGTTTCTGTTACGTCTTTCATAAAAACCTTTTTCATAAATAGCCGCCGTTTTATTATTTTATGTTAATTAGCCCTACTGGCCTCATTTTAGCAGAAGTGCAGCAGCTGCTCAGAAGAGCTGTCAAGATTGGATAAAACAAACAATAGTTTTCATTGTCGACTCGTTCTATTGTTTTCTTTGTATTGTTTCTCGTTCTGTTGTATCGGTCCAATAGCTAGGCTCGACTACCAGCCGCTGTTCGGGAAACGAGCCCGCGCTCCTCCCCCGAAAAGACGGCTGGACGCGTGAACTTGTTATAGTTAATTTCCTCCAATCAGAAGCTTGCCTGCTTAAATCGAGCAGGCGAATAAATTATTTTTCTAGAGCATAATTTCCAAATGACGGATGTGAAGGAGTTATTTGATTTGACGTGCGATCGTGCTGTAGAGAGATTTAAACCTGAAAATCTCAACGTTTTACAACGGAGAGCGCTGGAAAGCTGGTTGACCTTAAAGATTTGTTCGTTATTCAACCTACGGGATCAGGAAAGTCCCTTATTTTCCAATCCGCACCAATGATTTTCGATATTGTGCAAGAGACGAGTTTTAAGTCCATTGCTGTCGTTATTTCACCCTTGACTTCGCTAATGGAAGATCAATTAAATTTCCTAAATTTAATAGGCATTGTTGCCGAGTTTATTGGCGAAGATCAAAAGGACGAGGAGGCGAAAAAATCCGTTGAAAGGGGAGACTGCGAGATCGTCTTTGGATCACCGGAGTCATTTTTGTGTTGTGATAGATCTGATAGATGGAGGAAGATGTTCGGTGTCGAGTGAAGTCTACGAAGAGAGATTGTGCCTCATTAATAGGCCTTATCACGGTTTTTCCAAAGTTTTATATGGGCCTGATAGCAAAAATCCATCGACACTGCTGGGAAAAGCATCTCAAAATTAGTAAAATGGCCGAGTTTAAAAGTGATACCTTTAAAATGGTGGAGATATAGCTCCGCAAAGTCGGCAAATTTCACAGACGTTTGTATCGGCCGTGATACAAACGTCTGTGAAATTTGCCTTTCTCCACTTTTTTAAAAGATATCGCTTTTAAACTCGGCCATTTTACTAATTTTGAGATGCTTTTCCCAGCAGTGTCGATGGATTTTTGCTATCAGGCCCATATAAAATTTTAGAAAAACCGTGATAAGGCCTATTGATGTGGATCAAGCTCACTGAATTTCACACTCATATACATAGAGTGACATATTGACAAGATCTGGCGCTACATCACTTGTGTTTGACATATCCGGTGTTCAGTAGCGATGTATAAATTAAATTTTGAATTTACGTCACAGACACAATCGGTGGCCCACGCGTCCAGCCGTTCTTCTCGGGGAGGCTCAGAGACCGGACGCGAGAAAGCGGCGGAAATCGAGCCTATCCAATAGCCCATTTCCGAGTTGCTCTTAGCCTCCTTTTCAAACCGAGGCCAAGTGCAAAACCATTCATATGGATATAAGTTTTATTTGCATGTGAAAGAAAACTCATTTTCATATGAATGGTTTTGCACTTGGCGTCAACTCGGAAATGGGCTATTGGGTTAGATCTTCTGGGAGCCGATACGTCGTCCCATTTTAGAGTAAAAATCCGTTAAAATTTTGCACATGCTAACGAGGTTAATACGGCTGATAAGCAGGAATATAAAATAATAAATAATTGGCCGCCATATATGAAAAAGGTCTTTAGGACCGTCTCCTTTGACAAACGATGCGACGCATTCACAGTCAAAAGATATTAGTCTTTTTTTACCATTTTTAATATATCTCATTATATTACTCTCTTATTAGGGCTATGATCACACTTTTGTTCTTGATGTTCATCTACCGGAATTCCTCCTGGATACATCAAAAGGTTCGACACTTTTATCGCTCTATACATAGAATAAAACATCTTTAAATTGCAGACGTGAGAAAAGAGGGCAGAAACTGGTATAGAGAAAAACGCTGAATTTTTTTGGGGGGATGGCAGTTTTGAGATGGCGGGTGCGTGGGAAATAGAAAAAAAAAACATATGGCTTTCTCGCCGGCTGAGCGTGCGAAAGAGGCGAGAAATGAGGTTCTCACACACTGAAGGGGGGCTGGACCCGAGTTAGGATGTCACGTGCCCTACTAGTCCCGTGACTCAGTTTTTCTGTTTCTTGCCATACGAGCAACAGCTTTCCCGCCCACCCAGCCCTCTGCCAGTCTGTATGCGTCTTGCGAGCCCCTGTAGCCTTGGTGCTCAGTCTTAATCTACAGGCTTAGGTCGTGTTTTTTACTGGTAGTGTCACATTTATTATCATCATATAAGTCAGTTTTTGTGGTTTGTTAATAAAGTGCTGTTGCCTTGTGTGGCAGACGAATGACATTCAGTGTGTGAGAAGTAATAATTCTTAACGTAACAGTTTGTAATGACCAAAGTGCAGCGAAGCGGAAGTTACCAAGGAAGAGGTGGAAACCGGGAGTAATTGGTGTGGAATGCTGGATGTTCTGACTCTTGATCACTCTTCTGCCCCTCCGCCCCTCTCCCCTCCTTCCCCCTCTCCCCTCCCTCCTTTTCTAGACCACCCATTTTTTTGCCTTTTTTATGTGACGCAGATAGTTTTATTATTTTAGCTTGCATTTTGTCATATTCATTGCAACATTTATCAGTGAAATAAAAAAAAACATAATAGGTTTATTTATTTATTTATTTGTTTATTTATTTACTCATCGTTAATACTTCAGCAACTGTGGTGCACCCTAAACATGAGGTGAAGGACATGAATGAGCAGCAGGAACTGGAACACTATGAAGAAGGGAATAAATGGCTGGAGGAGGCTAAACAGAACTTTGATACTTGGTTCTCTCGCCTGCGGAGAGACGCACAGACAGACCAAGAACGAAGGGTTAGTATCAATTTTATCTTCACTTGAAGAGTGACGATATGCAAATTTGTCACTCAGGCGTAGACGCCTGTCGTAATTAATCGGCCCTGCACGAGTGCCCGATATCAAAACGATAACTGTCGAAGATCGATCGTTCCTGAACGCCCCTGCGATCAAAGTAAGCACTGAGCGTGCATCGTTCTCGAAGTTTTCATTTCTATTCCACGCGTAGTCAATCGATTCAGAAAGAAAACACACCGTTTTATCGTTGGAAATGAAAAGTAAATGCCCTAAAGAACACTCGACAGTTGATAAAGTGCCTATCCTACAATGCAAGGCGAATAAGAGATATAAGCAAAATTTATCTCATCACGTGGCCCTCGCATTTGCCAGTTACCGCCGACGTGAGCAGTAGCTGTCAAGACACCCTTTTCTTGGCCTGTAGTTTGTTGGTCCTCTTTTTAGTCCAGTAAATAGGTGCCGAGGTTGGACAAAAATGTTGGCAAAGCATTTCTGTCAAAAATATGTTTATTGGGGGTAGATTAGTGCACAAAAAAAACCCCACTCGATTCTGACCCCTGGAACCTACTTTTACACGTGACCGTGAGAAATCCAAGATGGCCGCCGTTTTACATTATTGCCTCCTCAGAATGGTATTAGCCAATTAAACAAAGTTTTTTTTCTCAGAAACATAACCATTATCATCGGTACAAATTGCCCGTCAAGTTCTGTTCAATGTGGCACCCGGGAAGTTGTTGTAGCCTAGGCATTTCGAAAATCCAAGATGGCCGCCAATCCAAGATGGCCGCCAAATATACACACTGTCTCTTCACCACACTAGTAAACATTTTAACAACATTTTCGTTTTTGAAAGTTTATCAATATCATAAGTTCCATATGCCTGCCGAGTTTTATTCAATGTTACCCACTAGAAGTGTTTGTATTTAGGAAGTGGTTCAGTCCAAAATGGCGGCAACTTTAACATGATAACACATTGACTGTGCAGGAATATAGTTTCTCAACCAGAGGTAACCATACTATGTATCATCCCCATCGTCGTCATCTTCGATTCCGCTCTCTATTTGTGGGCCATTAAGGCAAGAAATACCTTTACACTGGCCACAGGCCGATGAACACCGGAGGCCGTTCTTCTGGCAAGTACAGTTCTTCTTTTGGCAATTACCACTGCAATTACACCGTATAACTTGAAGGAGCTTTTCCGGAGCCGCTGACTGTTGCATTCGCACTGGATAGAGTTCATCAGCACATACTTGCCAACCCCATTCCTCAGGAGGAAGATCATTGGCCAGCCATGCCTGAACCTGGTGATAAGTGCGCTGGCTGTGGAATCTCGCCGCGTCTGAAGTAGGGGGGAGCTTTTCTGGGGGAACATAGCCTGCAGATGTCGCTACTTTCATAGAGAACTTTTCAACACGGGCAGATGTTAGGTCTCGACTTTCTGGGCACCCATAAAGCACCAATAGGGCTTTTTCACCTGCCTTCTCCACTGCCCCCTTGGAAGATGATTTGTCCATGAAGACCTTTGCGGAAACCTTCAGAAGCGCGAACTTTTTCAGGACTGTCACCTTTCCCAAACCAAACGGCCTTGACGTGGTGTCACACCCACTCAGTGCATGTAAGAACAGTAAACCATGTGAAAGGGATCGGTCTATCTTCTTCTTTAAACGAGAGATACACACTGTTTGTTTGGCCATTACCATATAAAGATCAAACTGCGTGTCATCAACATGGTGCACCATCAACTGAAACACGTCTGAGTCCTCCGCAACAACTGCTGTTGGCTTGGTAGCCGTAGAAACACACGCCGATCTGCATATCGTGTAGTCGGCATCGCCCTCTGCGTGCTCTACTCGGATGCCTTGCTCTTCCATTTTCTCCGCTAACAGATTGATGAGGGCTTGCTTGTTTGATCCATTTCCAAGGAATGCCTTCTTCTTCATCGACAGACGCATTTCGTCGGAGACAGCAACCGATGCGCCGACTTCTACGCCTGATCTTTTCCGATGAGCCTCGTCTTTAGTGCTTGGGCCTCGATACCCGTCAAAGACAACAAGCGTACCCTCGCCATAGCTGTTATGGATATGCCTGACGTACGTCTGGCATATCTCAGCATAGGTGGAGTTCTTTGGCCACTGGAACTTGTGAAGCAAGCCACCTCCATCCACTACAAACTGAAGACCTGATTTCGGCAATCTCAAAATAACAGAGGCAGGAACAAGCTTCATGAAATGATGTATAAGTTCCGCCTTGTCACCTGTGCGCATTTGCAAACTGTTGTCGAAAAGTGATGATGGTAATAAACACAGCTCATACTGAAGAAGCTCACGAAGAGGGATCTCTCCTACACCCATAAGTAAGAGACGCTGGTACAAATGGGAGGGATTGATTTCGATTCGTTCCCCAGAAGAGGTTTTGGCATAGGTTGCCGACGCGAGAGTCTTAACTTCATCCTTCTGAGAAAACTTGTAATCTGCTACACAGCAGCCACTCATGGATGAAATGACCCGCTTCCCCACGGCTTGAGCATCATCAGCATTCACGGACTGATCTCCAACTAAGCCTGTCGATAGGCTCACAAGCTTATTAGAAGCCGAGCTGAATGGATCACGTTCAATAAACACCTCAAGCAGCTTCTGGATGTCCGACATGTCGCGATTGATTCGTGATTGTTGCAGGTCACGATGGCCATCTGGCTTGTCTGAGGTCAGTCCAGCAACACGAAAAATGGAATGGCAAACCTCTGCGCAGATTGGTCTGGACAACATAAACAGCAAACGGGTGCTTTCCTCAAAGCCTCTGCCACGTGTCAGGCCTCCACTAGACTTTATGCCTGCCATTAGGACTTGCTCAATAAAGAGATCTGTGGGAATGCCTGCCCAAACTCCCTCGGTCCTACGAACTGGAAAAAGTCCTTTACTGAATGCCTCGTACACATCTGGATGATTTGTCTGCAGGTCTTGCATCTTCTGGATAAAAATTGATAGAGACTTTGTGTAGTTATTGTGACCGGCAGCTGCAAAATACGGGTGCATGTCACAAAGACACTGAAGATAAAGATACCAGTCGCCGATGCGCACCGAGCGGATGAATGCGCGCAGTATCTCTATCATGCGCTGGTACTGGATCCACAGCTTTGCGGTCCGATGGTTCGTCATCTTGGCGCGCCAGTCATCTCTTGCCTTCTGTATGCTATCAATCGCACTGCTCTTCAATGCTTCACCCAAAGGTAGCTTGCCCTGTTTCACTGCATTAACCAGAAGGTTGACACGAACGAGTAGAGCAGAATTATCATCTCCTAAATATATAAAACAGAACAATGGTTGTAAATATACATTGTTCAGTGAAATATAGGTTACTAATGCAAATGACTTTACCTTGTGTAGTTGGTTGTCTTGAGCTTTGGGCGCTTGTCTCGGGTGGTATTTGGTCTGGCATACATGTCTCTTGTCTCGTTTCTTAAGTAAAAAAAAGCAGCGTTAGTCAATGAAAACAAAAGGGCCAGAAGTGTTTTTTACAACAAAACTATAAACTTTGAACCTTGCGTAGTCTGTTGACTCGTCGATGAGCTTTGGGCGCTTTGCTTGGGTTGGATATGGCTTGACATATCTGACCATTGAAATAGAAAAAAATGCTTCTTTAAAAAACGATCAATCGGAGTGCGCAAACAAAAAACACCACAAAACTCACCTGTTAAATCAGGGATTGGTAACTGAAGTGCAGCAGATGTAGACAATATGTTGAGGGCACTGTCCACTAGGAGATGACCACGCACTGCACGCGACACTGCCTTACCACTTAACATATGATCGACAGAACCCTCTGCATACACTTGTGCTATCATCTCTTTAAGACCTGACCCATCCATGATATGTCCAATTGCACCCAGGAAACTCATTTGAGTATGAAACCCTCCGAGTAGCAAAACAACTTTGCGTAGGCGACTAGTGCTGGGTTGGTCTTCAATGACCATATAAGCGATCCAATACAGTTGTTGGTCGAACGTGATTATTGGAGTTACACCTTGCTTGTTGGCAATGTCGCACAAGTATTCAAGTGTTGACCGGACACATGTTGGATTACTGGGCGTCAAATCGATCATGGGCAGAAAAAGCTGCGTGCGTTTGCCTTGGTTTGGCGAACCTTTGTGCAGTTTTTCCATATAGCCGGACCATAAAGGACGAGGGCGAGATGCGTGCATTGATACCTGCCACATAATGTCAATTCTGCTATTGTCTATGTCTTGTGCCTGTTCTCGGATAGTACTATACTTAATGTTCTTGAGAACCGCCTTAGGGTCTTGCTGAAACACAACTCGGTGCTCACCAATTTTCCGGATTGTATCAAGGCTGACTTTCTTTCGTTCTATGTTATTTCTGTTGGGTATTGCCGGAGTTATAGCTCCCATTTGTCCCATCATATGGACAACATTCTCTCCATCGAGCGTGCATGCATTATGGTCAACGTTATCAGCGATCAAGTGAAGCAATGACCCAGATGGCATCTCACTTTTGTCTACACCCTGTACAACTGCTGCATTCCTCTTATACAGGCTGCACTCAGAATATGACGAACTAAACCCTAGAGTGTATAATAAATCTATGAGATCGCGGTGTCCATATTTGTTATCTAGTGTTACACCTAGTCCCACTTGTAATGGATTTAGAAAGCGCTTAGGGCAGGTCGCGCTCATCATGGCTTGACCTAGCGAGGCACGTCTGAGGTCGACATTTTTGCCCTTAATAATTGTGCTTAGTAGAAAGCACAGTGAAGGGGGCAGGATTGAAAGGTTGTGCTGTACTGAGCCCATATCGGTAGCTTCGGGATACACATTATTATGCTTTTCGATGTTCTTGATTTCAGTTCTGATGTAGTCTCCTACTATGGCAATCAGCTCATTGATGTCAGACCAGTCTTGAGAAAGTTTTTTATGGGCCTCTTGTAAAATTTGTTTCACATTTGAAGTAAGGGTAACAACCAGAGGTTGCTGTTTAGATGAAGTAATTGATACCTTTTCGCCATAGTGTTCTACTAGGAGGCGCTGTAGCGATTTCTTCGAATATACCTCATCACTTTCAGAGCAACGCTGCATCACATCATAAAGTTCGTCTAAGGTTACGGTTTCATCGTCGTTGCTTTCGAGATAGTCAATAACACTCATGAATGCAAACTGCTTTTCCTCATCGCACGAGCCAGCTGGCCGCCCACGCTTTTTTGGAATCGGCCCATCGTTATTGGCGGTTAGATCTTCTAAGTTATACCTTCGCGGCGAGCAGAAATACTTATAACAGCGCCGGTGATAGATTGCTTCCTCTGCGGGTAGGTCATGAATGGCTGCCATTCTTCGTAAAATTGCATCCGCCCATGCATCATCTTGCTCCTTCAGACGCTCATTGCAATGTTTTCGTATTGTTTCTTGAATGGTTAAAGACATGACAGTGTTGAACTCATATTCGGTGTGGTTTGGGAGTTTCTTGGCCTTTTCCTGGTCGACAAAACTACCACAGATAAAACAGTCGGCCTTGAAAGAAAATCTGGAACTACTGGATCGACGTTTTGGAGGCGGGGGCTCCTGGACATTCGTTAACTTTCGTTTCAACTGATCATATCGACGAGCATTATTGTGGTTCTTTCGGCAGCTTTCATGCACATACTGTTTTTTACTTTCATCAAATGCGAAAATAGGATATGCTGATTCAGGATTTAACTCATTATACTGTTGGGAAAACTTGTTTATAGTTTCAAGACCTGCTTTCCCCACGCGAGCAAAAGCTTCTTTTTGAGATATGGTCACCTTGCACAACAGGCAAATGAGCTCGTCTGAAGAAGTAGAAGTCATTGGACATTTCTAAAAGCAGAAATAATTAATTGACATTTTAGAATACACTCAATAGGTAATCACTTCACATCCAGTTAAATAAAGATAACACTTATAACTATTATACTTTTTGTAGAGAACATAGCAAAAACGGCCATTTTCAATCAAACTAGAGCCACAATGAAGTAGCCTCGATTGTCACTTTAGTGTCCTAAAAGATTCTGCTGATCCTTAAAAAATGTTTGTTATTTATCAGGAAATCCTCCAATATTCATCAAAGAACAGAAAATGGCTTTTTATAGAACTACAGGCTTGAAAAGAAACAGAATTCAAACCTAGTTCTTGAAGCTAAACCAGGCTATTTTTGCAGTGACAGACTGGATACCGAATCTTCGGTTTCAAACACCAGTATAAAAATGCTAGAATATTCGCCAAACTATTGTCAAAATCACCTTTAAATGTCGCAGAATTGCAAAGCACTTCCCTATCTGTTAATTTATAAAGCCTTTTTAAAGAAAACTCACCTTAAACCATAACCATAGCCCGAGAAACTTCCAATGATTCAAGCGTTGGCATCGTATTTTAATGGTGAATACCGCTGACCGGAAAAAATAGAAAAGTGCTTCCCAGTCCCCCTCCCGACTGAAACCTCAAATTTTGGGAAAAAATAAGCAAATTTACCCATGGTAACTCTTTAAATCAAATGTGTAAAGCAAAATAGCAATAAAATCTGTGCAAAATAGCAATAAAATCTGTATAAAAACTTATTTTTTTAAAAAAAAACTTTAATTTTTTACCTTGACCTTGACCTTATTGTCGACCTTGACCCTTACATAGCAACATCGGTATCATCATATGATCAAGCAAACTTCTTTGAGTTACATTTGATATTTTATTTCTGCAATTGCCCTTTGCCGTGTCGCAGAAAAGGCATTTGTTAAAACGGCGGCCATCTTGGATTTCCCACGGTCACGTGTAAAAGTAGGTTCCATGGGTCAGAATCGAGTGGGGTTTTTTTTGTGCACTAATCTACCCCCAATAAACATATTTTTGACAGAAATGCTTTGCCAACATTTTTGTCCAACCTCGACTACAAAAATCCGTAGGTTTACTGGACTATTTGTCAGGATTTGTAATGTCAACAAAACTTCTTGCAACGAACAGACACATGCTTTCGAAGATTTGTTCAAAGGATGACACGACAAATGAACTTTTAGGCCCCGTCCACACTGATGCGTTTTTGAAAACCTCCTCCTCCCCCCCCCCCCCCCCCCCCCGGCTAAAAGGTGTTGTTTACAATCGAAACATCTTCGGATATTTCTGGAAACTCTTCGGAAATCATCGGTAATCTTCGGAAAATTCAGATAAATGGTCAGAAACCTTCGCAACAACCGTCGGACGAACCTCGTTGGACAGTATTCGGAGAATTTTCGAAAATCTTCGGAAATTCTTCGCGAAAAATTACTTAAAACTTCGTAATTACTGTAGCGTTGCCGTTTATATAATAAACAAAATAATAGATGGCTACATGGAATTAATAATTTTCTTTTCGATTGTTTAACTCGATATCTTACTTGTTCGCTGCGCTCACTAGTGAGATATCGAGTTGTACACTCGAAGATAAATTCCATATCTCCAAGCAACCACGTATAACTTGAGAAAATTCAATATTTTCATTATCCAGAGAATGCACCTGTTTGTTGCCCGGTTCTCAGACAGCCTTGATGTAGTGATAACATGTGATGGTTGTGACGTCGGTCTGTCGGGCAGGCGATACCGATGCCTTAACTGCCTGGATGTCGACTTATGCAATAACTGTTACATGTGTAAGTAGTTGTATTAAGTAACAATCCGAGTAAGAAGTAGGCAACCCAAATCCACGGAATGCAGAAAGGTGTGAATTGTGCTATTGTTGAAACCATCCACCTCATTGGCTAAAACATGAAAATCTACCATAACTTCATCAGGCAGCGCATTTATTTATCTCTAGTTTACTAATTGATTCCCTTTTAGTGAAAACTATTGTGCTTTTTAATGCAACAAAAATTCTATGTGGGGAACATGGAAAATTAGAAGTCTTTCTTGGCCATTGTTTTGGAGTCTCACGATTGGCTGAAATCTTGTAGCACAAAAGAAACATCGCTTTAAAATAAAGTTTCAGTAAATTTTATTTCAAAACCATGTTGTCCATAGGTTGACGTATTCTCAGTACGAAAATCTAAACATTCTTATGGAGGAAAGTGAAATGCATGGGAACAATAGAGAATTGCCTACTTCTTACACGGATTGTTACTTAATGTCATCCATTGTTGCTGTCATCCGTCAGTTTTGCCATGATGTTATTGAACAACATAACATGATGAAAGGCCCTGGGCTTTTACAACTTCGTGCGGAGTCTTGAAGGGGCTTATAACTAAGTGAACTTATTACACAATGGAAGCAGAAAACCTACGTAAAAATCGTTTTCTAACTTTGACACATATAATGTAATATGTTGGTATTCTTTGAAGCAATCAAGTGTAATGTTGTAACTTATACATGATTTAACCATCATTTAACTTGTAAGAGAATGTACTACCGGTATGTTTCATGCAAATAATTTGCTTTGTTTCCTTTTCTTCTGTTATTTTCTGTTTTGCTCTATAGCTGGGGTGAAGCCTGAAGGCCACTTGGAATCTCACGACGTTATAGATATGAGGTGAGCTAGACAATAAACACCTTACTTGCTCACCCCTCCCCCCCTTCCCCTACCCCTGCCCCCCCCCCCCCAAAGTGGTACGTATGCACTTCACACTTTGCAGAGCTGATTTTCCGAGTCGACCCCCCCCCCCCCCCCAAAAAAAAAAAAGGTAAGGACCATCTAAATTTAACTAAAACAGTAACTGTACAACTGCATAATTGCAAATATGAAATTGGACCCGAAAATCGAACTCGGGCCACAATGAAAGAAGGCAAGGGAACATGATATCTCTCGAACGGACCACTGCACTATAGATAGAGAATACTAGTACTTCTGATGGCGTATTTATTGTTGAATTTTTCAGATTCAAGTGTGATGAGTGTAGCAGCTTTATTGTTGGAACACGGCATCACTGCAATGAGTGTGAAGACTTCGATCTGTGTTTTGGTTGTCATTCATTAAACAAGTTTCCGGGAAGGTGAATTAAATTCCTTTTTTATAGATTGTAGAATTTTTCATCCTGTTCTGCCATGTTATATTGACAGTTAATCATTGTTTTTATTTCAGACACTCTTCAACCCACAAAATGACGAAGTTTCCCCTGAAGACAGGTAAGAATATGCAACTAATCAAAATTACCACTTAAAAAAAAGGAATAGACAAATTGGGTACAATAATGCGTTAGCCGAATAGCGTTCCGCCCAGATTCTAAAAATAGAATTGGCACGCAGCATCATGGGATTGAAATGCGTACAAACATTCAAGACCTATGCAGGTAGCTACGAAAAAACAGGTGCTACGAAGTACTGTTCTTGGGTACAACTCGACAATTATCCACAACATGTACAGGAATCGCAAAAACTGGTGTTTCCGAGGCAGCCATTTTGAAATATTTGTCCGCATTTCGATCCCACAATGCAATGCTGCCAAATATGACGTCATCTGGGCGGAACGCTATTTGTCTAGGGGAAATGGGGCAGGGGCGTATAACCGGCATTTTACGGTAATCCTTAAAAAAACTAAAACGTATAAGCTTCACTTATAGACACGACGTCAAATGATCCAACAAGTCGTGTACAGGCGTACACCCATCATCACGCGTGGCTTCAGTTTGCTGCCTTGGCGCTTACGCTAGCAAACTCCATCAATGAACCAAACAAGTCTGGTACGTTTCACTTTGAATGTTTTTAAAGGGACGGTGTCATTGTTGTCCGCTTTTAAAGAACTGTTATTTACGTTGTAGGCCACCATATGTTGATCAAAACGATTTATGTAGATAAAGTAACTACAGTCGAGCCTCGTTAATTGGGACAACAAAGGGACCGACCAAAATGTCCGCATTTTTTGAGGTGTTTGTATTCTCTATTTTTCATTTCCGCATAATACGCTTTGTTTGCTCCCCAAATCATCCTCTTGATGCTCTTGGGAGAACTGCATATTCTCAAGAGTTTATGCAAAATTTGGGAAGCAAAAACAAAGTGTATTATGGAGGATTGGAAAATAGAGAATCATAGAGGCAGGGATTGTATAAGTTTTGGTATCTTCGGGACCAGATAGATTGTCCGTAATTGAAAGGTATCTGTCAGGAGAGGTTCGACTGTATTTCAAGAAATAAATTTGACAAAAACCAATGCCCTTTGGCGCTATATCTTACATGCATTAATAATTGATCCTTCAGGCTAACCATCAGCCTCATTTCCAGGGGCCAAAACTCAATGTCGGACGTAACTGCTAACATCTGTCGTTGAAATTGTGAGTTTGACTGGGGTGAACGTCCGACGTTGAGTTTTATGAAACTGGTCCCAAGGTCCTTTCTCTTCAGTGCGTCATCATTCCTCTCTCGATGATGACGTGAAGGGAGAGGGTCCCGGGAACGAGGTTGGCCAACAATGCATGTAAGTTCAATTCAGCACTCGCGACTGTAATACGTGCCAATCGTCCTTGAAATTAAGCCATCCGTACCGTGTTTGCAGCATATAATGCTGATGTGAGGTTAAATCATTTGCAGTTGTTGTTATTTTAGCATCGTTAATGAATGGGAAAAATTTGGCAAGAATAGGGTGACATGTCTCTTAAATATTTCCACTGTTTACTTTGGAAGAGACGCATGCACAAGTCGGCATAGAAATGACTTTTTGTAACTTGTGAACAACTTGTAAATCCAGCACTGGGGAACCTGTTTGGCCAGTTAACGCAAGTCTGTACGCAACTTGTCAAATTCTAAACTTGTCGCATCAACTGACATTTCCGGTTTTGGTAGGGCCTTGAACTTTCTCTGCTCTGTAACAAAAAAAAAATTATCGATGGTTTTGTAAAAAGTATAGAACGACTGGGCACGATGTCGGGCTGGCTGAATAACCCAACACGCGGGTGAAGTCCACATGTATACGAGTTTCTATAAGCATCATATCTCGTCTCTTATTTATTTTCTTTTTTGATAGTGTTCAACGCAGATTACCTGCGCACTGCTGGCCATCTACACATGGAGTGCCTTAGTTTGGTCACCAAATGCTTAAGCCACGCCTCCTTTAAGCCAGACAAAGGTAAGTGCTTCTATTGTTAGAAGAAAGAAGTATTGGACGTTGAAATATCCCGCTTTGAAGGCAAAATGTCAATTTTAAGAAGCAACGATTGACGCCCTGTTATCGTTAAGGATTTACAGTAACTGTAATGTATCTCCACAGCTGAAAGTGGAACAGACAGTGCGGAGTCCTCTGGGGAGGCACTTACCTCGACTGGCTCTCCTCCTGAGACAATTCCAGAGGGGGAAGGAGAGACAATTCCAGAGGGGGAAGGAGAGGGGGAGATCTCAGAAAGCACAGCAGGGGCTTCAGCGGCACCGAAGAAAGAAGAGAGCGTCTCCAAAGAAACCAATCAAGAGTCTCAAGACCCTAAGGAGACGCCAGCAGCAGAGGTGAAGACGTCCGAAGCCAGCACATCTCAGGAGGACAAACTAACAACAGAAGGTGATAAACCAAGTGAAAGTGTTGTGAGAAGCGAAGAACCTTCAGCTGAAACAAAAGATTCGTCGTCTGAGGAAAAACTCGATGGAGCTGCGCCGCAGGCAAGGACAGAAATACGCAGTCCAGAGAACTTTGGAAAGCTGTTTTCCCCTGCAGCCCAAGAAAGACTTTTAGGACTACTTGGAGCGATTCTTCCACAAGATTCAAAGGTAATATACTCCCACATGTCATGGAAAAAGTTCATAACATTTTAGAACTGATTTTTGTAACTTTGACAAAACACGGAGTGTACAACAATCACTGGTCCTTAAAAAACAATTAATTCACATTCAAACGTCTCAAATGTCCATTCCAGAATATTACTCTTTGCGTTAAACGCGAATTGATGGTCACAAGTGTAAGTGATTTTCATCGATATTCGATATTATATTGGTATCTATTATTATGTAATATATCAAACATGAGACACAGTGTTTTATCACAAGATCAAACACTTAGAATAGAGTTGAAAATACGACGCGCAGCGGAGTATTTTTGACGAACTTCGAGGTGTTTGATCTTGTGATAAAATACTGTGTCGAATGTTTCATATTATTTCTCAAACAAAATGATTTTAGAAGGAGAAATTAAGGATGCATAAATGAGGAGTGTTTCATCTGATTTCCAAACACTCATTAAACATTAATTTCCTTTGTATTTTCTTCGTGAATTATTATAATAATACCAATAATATTAACTGTTTATTCACAAATGAAACGTGAAAAGGAGATAAAGGTGGTTATCCCTTTCTAGTTTATCTCCCTCACTAGACTTGTAAAAACACGAGTAAACAAAAAATATATATACATCAAAAGGTCCAGGGGAGGGGATGGTCCAAAAGTTTCATATTCACGAGTTGGCCCATAGGAGCGTTTGATCATTATTCGAGGGTTCTGCCACATTAGACATGACAACCTTTGATACTTTTAGCATAACGGTTTCTTTTCTGTTTCACTGTAGCTCTCTCACTGGTCATCCTATTGTACCGGAATTGAAGAATTTTTATCCGACAAATTCCTACCTGCTTTGTTCAAGATTATCAGGTGCGAGCAATTGTTCATTCAGTGTGCACTTGTTATAGTGGTGTAACGATTAATCGAATTCTCGATTAATCGCGATTATGATCATTCGGTTCGATTCACGATTCTTTGCTTCCACGTTTCGATTTTGGTTCGATTTTTGCATACCTTTTCCAGGGTGCCCTCAATGAGTTATTATATTGTGAAATCAGAATTCAGAACTCTTTAAGATCTGCGTTTCTGATTGACGAGCAAAGGCGTTTGCAGTTCGTGCACCATTTTGTGTTGCCTGGTAAAATTGCTGCCTTTCTACCACTCCTTGAGAATTTTCAAATAAGGCAAACCATGTGCAACACGCTCATTGTCACGTTCTCATTGCGACGAACGACCAAGCAATCGTGATTCTGCCTGCATCTTTTAGATCAGCTGTGTGGAAATGTTATGGTTTTCCGGCTAAAGACGGTACAACAGATAAGTCTAAAACTATCTGCAAGAAACATTTGAATCGAATCGAAACATTTCGAATCGAGATATTCGAAATCGAAAGGCAATAATCGAAATCGAATCGAATCTCAAGGAATATGAATCGTTACACTCCTAACTTGTTACTTCGAGCTACGAGCAAAGACATGTACTGACGCTTTCTTGCTTGTTTTAATCAGAGATGGAAATGTTGACGACAACACGAAGAGCCTTGCTCTTGGAATTCTCGGCAAATTTCTCCAGTGCACTTGCCCTGATGTAAGTGTCATGCCTTTTTTTATTTTTTCAATGTTGTCTTTTCCTGCATTGTATTTGCTTTTTGCTTTTTGCATGTCTGTTTGTCTTCTTAATACGTATGCGTGAAGACTCTGCTCTA
The DNA here is from genome assembly GCA_022457155.1 of Cladopsammia gracilis. NCBI lineage: Eukaryota > Metazoa > Cnidaria > Anthozoa > Scleractinia > Dendrophylliidae > Cladopsammia > Cladopsammia gracilis. Next base: position 3,080,220 of record JAJGOT010000001.1, read on the forward strand.
AGAATAATCATAAGGAGCCTTAAGGAAGGCCAACTACGAAATTTAGAGTGCCCAGCAGTTAAGCTTTATGCAAATTGAATGTTTTCTTGTCGCCTAAAGACAAAAGCGGCTACAGGCACTGCATAGGGAACCCACGCGTTTATCAAGAATGATCATAGAATAAAGTTACAAATGGACTTACGTGATGTAGTGTTTCATTCCAAATGTGCCGTTACATTTGTGCTGTTGAATAACCGGTGTTGAATAACTGAAATCAGTTTCTGCCGGGATTTTTAGCAGCTACAACGGTCCGATCAAATCCGTCGAAACGATCGTGTCTGTACTGAATTTTTTGAATGGTCTCGCATTTCACCGTCCGTTATTAAATTTTAACTTGTCAGCCGTCATGCGGGATGGTTTCGTATTTCGGCGTCTAAACCGTTAAAAATTTAAACTCTTAATTTAATTTATAACAAACGGTTACGTGATATGTGCTGACAAGTTAAAATTTAATAACAGACGGTGAAATGCGAGACCATTCAAAAAATTACAGACACAATTTGATCGGACCGTTGAAGCTGCTAAAAATCCCGGCAGAAACTGATTTCAGTTATTCAACACCGGTTATTCAACAGCACAAAAGTACGTAAGTCCATTTGTAACTTTATTCTATGATCATTCTTGATAAACGCGTGGGTTCCCTATGGGCACTGCTAGAGCACAGCCCTGGTGCATGCTTACTTGTTTGTCAGCTTATTTGTCTGTTTGTTTTGCTGCTGTTTGTTTGACGGCTTTTACTCGTAGTTATAATTGCTTAGTTTAGGTTATGTCAACCTTACTCAGGACGTCGTGTATTGTTTTTCCATGAATTTGATTAATGCAACTTGCAATAAAACCAAAATGCTTGTTTTTAGCCAAGTTCTGAGGTCGGTGCACACGGGGAGACTAGTCGCGACGACTGGTCAGTCGCTGCAACCAGTCTCTTCGTGTATACAACTACAGGCGACTTGGTCGCCGAGTCTAGTCGCCTTGCGTGCGCCGACCGTTAGTGTAGTTAGTTGCATTTCAATGAATGATTGGCTGTACATCGTGAAATTATTTTCAGCTTTCCGATCGCGGTGTTGCCCCGTACTATACATCACCCGTTAAAACAGAGAGCGAGAGCAGCAGTGAAGAGAAATCATCTGGCAAGGCAACTGTTGAGTTTCTTTTTCAACTTGGAGCAGAATACCTGGCCAGGTTTGTAACTCTGAAACTGGATGGCATAGAAGTTGTCCTAAGTGTCAGTGCGCAGACGCAGTTGTCAGCCCTTATAGTACCTTTTAGCAGTATTAAAATGCTGCAAGCGTAGATACCCTTGAACCAGTGTGGGACAGTCTCCCAGCTGACTTATCGTGTTTACATAACATTACCAGGAGCTTGCTTTAAGCTTGGTCGATTTTCTTAAAATGGGAAGAAAGAAAATTGCCAAAAGTGATGGAAGTAAAGAAATATAGAATAAAGAGACGAAATCATGAGCCGAAGGCGAGTGATTTACCAGCTTTTCGAGTGCTCTTCCAACAGCCCAAGTGGTTTATTGCACCGATAAACCACAGAGATATGTTGTATATTGCTGAATATAACTAGCAGTAATCGGGATTATGGAGACGCGTTGGAAGGTTTCCGGCGGAAATGAGCCCTTGAAAAAAGCAATTGGGGCGGCCATTTGGAAGATCGGACACCAAAAAATCTCAAATTTTTCTGCATGCAAGGCACAGGGAAACCAACACGAAATTAGGATTGCCTTCTTTGAACGCGATAACTTCATTTTCCATGCGGTTTACTGGTATCAGTCAAAAGCTATGGACCAATCAGATCACTCGCAATATCTTTAGTTATTGTATAATTATGCGCAGTATAATGACTGTTCTGTGTTACAGATCCGATCTGACGGCGTCTTCTGGCATGGCGTCCACTCTACAGCAGCTGGCCTCCTCGTCTCAGTGGCAGCCCAGTATAGCCGATCACGTGGGACTCTGTCTCGAGCGCTTGGCTCAGCCTGCTGAGGTACTATTACTTTGTCTTTGTTACTGTTATCATTTCATAACTTCAAGTGGTAGGAATTAAGGGACAATCTCCCGGCTGAAATATCGTGTTTTCATGACTAGGCCAGGAGCTTGCTTGAAGCTCGCTTGTGATGAACGCAAAGAAATATGAACAGGGTTGCCACGGTCAGGGAAAAGTCAGGGAAAGACAAAAATTTTTCAAGGTCAGGGAAAAGTCAGGGAATTTTGCAAAAGGTCAGGGAAAATCTTAGTTCTTGTCAAAGTCAGTGAAAAGTCAGCGAATTTTGTTTGAATTTTGGTGAAGTCAAATGCCATGCGTTCAAAATCCCGTGAAAAACGTAAAGAGATCTAAAATGAAGAGAAGAATATTGATGGTCTGCAAAAGAAGCTGAAGCAAATGTAATAGTGGATGTGGCTTATTTGATAATTCGCCTAATGCAAAGTCAGTGAAAATTGTTTTGAGGTCAGTGAAAAGTCAGGGAACTTTTTATGTTCTAATGAGTGGCAACCCTGATGAACTTAAAAGATAAATAACGACTAAAAAAACTCAAAATGCCACCAGAATAAAATCTTTGATTTCTTGACCGCCTGTCATGAAATCAAATTTGATGAACTGTAATCCACTTCCAGCCTTGTAATACTACACTTTTTCTCCAAACCGCTGCTTCTGTTTTGCTCTGTAGAATCTTTTTATGCAATTTAATTAGTTGTATATGTGGTGGTAATTGGCGATGTATCATGGAAATTAAGTGAACACAATTTTGTATTTCGTTGGGATAATGTCCCTCTAAGGTATTGCACATTAATTTTCGTAATTTTCGTTCCATGTGCAGTACCTTAGTTAATCCGTTGACGCCTTATAGGCCTTTATCACGCGGCGGCCATGTTGACTCCTCGGAGAATAAAATGCTTTGTTTTTCCCCGCCCAACCTCGTTTTCAACTTTTTCACTGCGAGGCTGGGCGGCGTAAATCTTTTGTTTTTAGACAAAATGGCGGGGCGTGATAAAGGCCTATAGTGGCCTGCAGTAAAAAACCGTTATGTGGGAAGTAGATACAGTTCGTTAGAAGTACAACATAATTAACAGCACCACACTGGAAAGCACACCCTGTACGGCTTAGTAGCTTTCATTTATATGTTTATAAATAGTAATTTTTAAAAAAGATCACGATGTTTTTAATTTGTAAGATCATGATTTTAGTAGGTTCAAATCTAGGAGTGACAGGGTAACACAACTGTTTATACGCGACAGCCCACAGCTGAATAAGATCTATACCTGGTTATGTTTTCTTGTAGAATGTGGACTTGAGTGCAGTTTTTGGCCTACTTGTCTTCGCACGATTTCCTGATGTAAGTATTCTCTGGGAATATCGAGCCCTTTTTTCTGCTGTCGTTAACCACCTTGTTCTTCACCTTATTCTTCAGATTGTCACTCAAAGACTATATATTTCATGAATTCCTCCGCAGATTGCTAGTTAGCCTACACAATCTCTCCACACGTATCGCTTTTGTTTTCAGGTTGTTCGCATGGGTTCCGTGACAGAAATGAAGGATATCAGTGGAGAGAAGCGGAAAGCTGTGGTGTTTAAACATATCCCCGACAAAGGATCTGTCACTGTTGTTGATGTAAAGTCACGCAAGAGAAAAACGGTTAGCGTTACCTTTCTCTTTTTCTCTGTAAAAGTGCTTTGTCACGCACAAAAGTTCTCTTTCGGCGCACTTTCTTGAAAACTTAAGGCGTGCTTTCGCAACGTATTTCTCCGGTAAATTCAAACCTTCATTGGTGTGATTTATACACTGTTTTGTACATGTTTAGAGTAGTTTTCATTTGAGTGTCGTAAAACCAAAACCAAAGTAATTACTCTGACCAATCACAGCAGTCGTAAACAATCCAATGAACCAATCAGAGCTCGAAGCAATTACATGTCGGCGGCGCCAAGCGCGGGAAAACGCGTGCGAGCAAGTCACGATTGGTTTTGGTTTTACTTCTGATTGGTCGAGAAAGTGGCACGAGATTTTTTAGCCAATCACAAAGCGTAGCAATGCAGAACCAAAGCAATTGTGTAATTACTTTCGACACTCAATTGAAAACAAAATTCACTGTTTCCCTCGGAACTAGTCATTAAGTGTTTATTATTAACTCAATTGATAACAATAATAATAGTAATTTACATGCTTATATTGCGCATATTCCATGCAAATGATAATAATAATAATAATAATAATAATAATAATAATAATAATAATAATAATATGTTTCTTATTATTATTATTTAAATAATTTTTTTATCGAAAAAAATGTATATATAGAAATGTAATTCTTTTTAACTTTCATTCATTTTCAAGTGTCAATTTATAGTTATTGTAAATTATTATTATTTATAATAATAATAATAATAATAATAATAATTAATTATTATTATTATTATTATTATTATTATAAAATAATAACAAATAACTTTATTCACAATTTAAAAAATATCTTAATTACAAAAAATAAAAATAGAAATAATTGATAATAAAAATCTCTAGCGTGTGCAAAATTCAAAAAGCTAGTAGTATAAATAAGGTCTGTGGGCTTGATGTCGTTCCAAATTCTCATAACCAGCGTTTGGTAATCAGTTAGCATGCGTGTGTTGTTGCTAAGCAACACAAATTTATCTTAATTGACAGGTCAAGGAACACCAGTTGGAAGAATCTTCATCGCTGAGTGAAGCCTTCAAGACGTCAAGATTCTCTGTTCTACTCGATATTGTCGTAAAGATTCTGAAACTTTTAAAAGATAGTAAGTTTCTACACAAAAAATTAACCCATACACTGAAACACTCTTGTATTGAGCGCTTAGTCTACCTTACTTGGTCTCCTACAAAACGGCTGCGTCACGCAACACTCCTTCAGGAGAATTAAAAAAATTCATGCTCAGCAATCAACACAAAGAAAAGAAGAAAAAGAAGAATACTTTGCGCAAAAAAAAAAAATCCTGCACAGCCAGTAGAGGGGAGAAAATCATGCGACCTGAAAAGTCTACATGTATTTGTTACAAATACTGATTGGTTCTGCGTCTGTTGTTATTGATCAGAGTAATTACTTTGGTTTTGGTTTTACAACACTCAACAGAAAAATGCTCTGGAAACTTCAGCAATGCTGTCCTTACTGACACCTCTGTATAAATTGCATTGAAAAAAAATTATACATTGATGATATAATACGACGCTTCTATAATGTTGACACTTTTTCGAATGTAGTTGCGAGTGTTTGCATTTAGTCACTTGGTCGCTCGCAGTGGTAAAACGAGAGAGATGGATTTCTCAGGGGCGTAGCTAGGATTTTTTAAAGGGGGGTTCACGCTGTGTCACAACCAAGGTACTTACCAGATTGTCATGCCGACACCCACGCTGTGATTTACTAAAATTATCTCACAAAAGGGGGTTCACGGGCACCCAACGACACCCCTCCCCCCTCTTCCCTCCGCCCTCCCCCCTCTTCCCTCCCCCCCTCCCCCCTCTTCCCTCCCCCCTCCCCCCTCTTCCCTCCCCCCTCCCCCACTCCCCCCAAGCTACGCCCCTGTTTCTTACACGGAAATTCCCTGTCTTGTTTAAATCTTAGGATAGTTTCTTCATGTTACAATGACTGTTATTTAAAGCATTGATTTTGATTTGTTTTATTATTCGTTTACTTGTACCAGATAAAACCGTTCCAGTTGAGAGAATGTGGGTTCTTTATTTAGCATTGAAGGGGCTGCTTGGAAATATAAAGGTACCGTACAGAGCTCTGCCTTCAGTTAAGTCGTTTTGCCACAGAAAAAAGTCGCTAAACTGAAAAGAGGAAACAACAACAATAGATTGGATCGACAGAAAGACACAAATGAATAGATGTAGGTTGAAAACTCATGCTATGATCAAGGTTGTTGTTTGTTTGTTTTTCTTTTAGGCAAATCCCAGTTTAAATTCAGAACTGGTATCCAGTGGTATTGTTTCATTGCTGGTCAACATCGCTTGCCGCGGAACTGCATTTAGTGGGCAGTGGATTTTACGTGACTTGGAGGTGAGTGGAACTATGGATTTTATGAAGCGAACAAATCGGGTTCGGATTTTTTTACCTTTTGTTACTCTAAAGCGTAAAATAAGTATATTCCTTCTTTTACTCTAAAGCGTGAAATTAGGTTGACTTCGTGAATTTTTTAAGAAAAGTCAGATTGAGATATGAAAACGAGTGTTGACCAACTCGGAATGACATAGGGAGGTTGCGTGTGAGACATGGATTGCAAGACTAGATAGGAAGGAATGTCGCTCAGTGCCGTTTCTCATGTGCAGCTAGACAACCAGATACCCTAACTCAGTCTCACCCCTCATTCAGTGTGCTGATAGAACATCATTTCTCGTCTGTTTTACAAGCTCAGGCGGTGAGAAAACCATTGTTATTATAATTGAATATGACGATTTTTCGTGACTGAAACTCTTACTGCTTTTATGATCGTTAACAACAGGTGCTGTCGCTAAAACTCTACAAATCAGTGCAAACATCCTCGTCGACTGCCGATAAACCCGCTGTCAAAGAAGACAGCAAAGCTGCAGTGGAAACTACTCAGGAGTCCGGTGCCTCGGCTACTGCTGCTACCGCTGCTACCGCTGCACCTGCAGAAGCGGATCCGGTAGTGGAAGAGGATGAAGGCGGCCATGACCCGTTTGAGGGGCTTGACGATATCACCAAGACGTGCTTTGAGGTTGGTGCAGGCTTTTAGCCAGAAATTGAAAAGTGGGCGTCCTGAAGATATTTCCCATCATAAATGTTTAAAGTATTAGGTGCAATTTTCATGAATTTCTTCAAAAAGTGGGCGTCCTGTGGACGCCTGGACACCCAGCTGGCTAAAAGCTTGGGTTGGTGCAAGATTCACTTGTGATATGTTAATTTGATGCGTCCTATTGCGAATACGAGTGTTATTTTTGTCAAGCTCCAAAAAGTGACTAGGGTACTTGAACTGCTGTGGTTGCGATAGCTAGCTGATTTTTGTTGCGTTTTTAACAGACAATACACGAGGCGATGCCGAATATTCCGCTGTCAGTTCTGAGAGCCATTTTTGAGAGTGTGGGACAAGATCAAAGTAAACTGTTAGTGGAAGTACAGAGAGGGTGAGTAGCCTTCATTGTAGTTACTAAAAAATATTCGCGATCAGACATGTTACAGCCAATGATGCAGTGAACAGTGCGTCCTCCAACACCATGTAACTGAACGAAAGCTCGGTCACGAAGGTCAAACGTTTCGTCCGCACGGGAATCAAAGTTCGCCTGTAAATCTACATATAACCTTCGAACAAAGGAATGACCTAAAATAAGGGCTGTGGGAGGCGAAGCCATATTATACCAGCGAATTAGCCCACCGAGTACGACCGAAACCACGTGCGAAATCAACCCACCGAAATACAGAACTTATTAAGATCAGAAATGTCCCCGAAAATTGTAAAAGCGAAGCAGGGGATACAACAAACGACCGAAATTAATCGATCGATAAATTCGGAGGGCAATCGAGTCGCGTACAACGCAAATTATTTAGGCTTACCTCGCAATAACCAAAGCAGGTCTTGACATCAAGCTGACCCGAGATGAATGACACACATGTGTCTTTTAGGATTGCATGACAAGCAAATATTCTTAGAGGGGGAATGCACATATACTCATTTGGGTTCTCCCCCGAACCAGTCCCTCTCATAACAAAACTAAAACATAACAAGCCGAGGAAAGACATAAACATTCTATTTGCGAGCAAATATTTTATTTGAACTTTCTTTGCTAACCAGTCACATATGGAAATTAATTCAGTGGCAGCGAGGACCATGGCTAGAACCGTCTGTATCTCGCATTGTTGTTAAGAACAATAGAACACCAATAGGCCACTTCGAAAAATACCATAATACTCTTTAAAGTGCAGGTTTGGGTGGTGCTTGATGTAAGCCTGATTTTTCCAATTTCTTTTGTTTTCAGTACGAACTGCACGTGCTATGCTTCAACTTCTTGGCAACAGGCCATTTGCACGATGACGTCATTTGACTACTACTACTAGAATCCTTCAGTTTTTTGTTTTGTAGTGCAAATTAGGGCTATTGTTATTTAAACCGCACTGGGATTACAAAATTTAAATAAGAAAGGAAAAACGAAATGAATTCTGGTAGTAGTAGTCAAATGACGTCATCGTGCAAATGGCGTATTTGCATACCGTGCAAATTTGTATACGAACACACAAAGCTACGTCCTAGCGTTCCTACATGTTCTTTGAATTCCATAGTGCCATTCTAACAGAGGAGACTTGAATAATTACACTCCGGTGAGGCTGAGCCTGCACATAAAAGATTATTATGGTATTTTTCGAAGTGGCCCATTACCCAAACTTTGTATTTAGACCGTTAATTCTTTCTGTTGGTTAATTTCAGTTTTGATGGCTCAGTTTTTGAAGTAGACGATGAAATCAAGGAACAAGCTAAGAAATGGTAAGTTTGTGAACTAACAAAAGCATTTCAGTGCAAAATGTTCACCAACGAATTTAAATAATGTATGCTGAAAGAAAGAAAAACCAACCTAACTTTTCATCTCATGAAAGCGTGAAGCGTTTAACGAGATATAGTATACGGGGACAGATATGAAAATTTCCACTCGTTCCATTACCTGTAAACTTTTTTAATTCCCCAGTGTATTACGTGTTAAAAGATAATTGCTGTAATTGAATAAGTAAACTTCTTTTAATTCCCCAGTGTAATTACGTCACCCAGTTGTCTAGACAGTCTCGTTTCACACACTCTATATACCTAATTCAATAAAGGTTGCTTTGGTAATTGGACTTTGGCATTTGGGCATACGGAACACAGTGCAATGCTTTGCTTGAGTGACCGCCAAACAATAGCTTCCCAATGCCCAATGCCCAATGACCAAAGCAACCTTTTTTGAATTAGGTGTATTAATGCCACGCTAAGATGTTTTGGTCCTTTTAAATCTGTTTTACTCTTCAAGTTTTTTTAAAACTCAGTTTAAAAAATTAAAACCGGTCTGAAGACTTAACCTTATGTCGTTTCGTATTCACGAGATGGCCCTTAAAGCCCTTTTATTTTTCCTTGTATCCTGCAGGGTAGTAACAGATAAGCCTGTTGTTAGCGCGCCATCAGGCGCTGCTGTGGATATTGGCGTGGTACGCTACACTGCCAAAGAGATATTACCTGCTAATGTGCAAGCCAAACCAGAAGAGGGAGAAATGACTCAGAAGCTGATTCCAACACTCAGTGACGCGGAGATTGAAGAGGTTAATTGCGTAAATAATAAATAAATAAAATAATAAATAAATGGAAATTTAAGTGGAAATCCACAAAGTGGCTCTCAGTAAATTCATGGTTCGTACAATCTTGAAAAAGTCTTGAATTTTAGCAGTCGTCTTGAAAAGTCCTTTAATTTGGTTAAGGTTCTTGAAAAGTACTCGATTTCTTTAGTAGGTCTTGAAACGTCCTTGAAATTTAGGACTTTGTGTACGCCCTATCACTTTTCTGATAAATTAAATGATTTTGCTACGAAAAAATTGGCCACCAGCGACTTTTAAAATCCGAAAATAACTAGCGAAAATGTCGGCATAATACGTGAATGCGTACATGAAGCAAAATTGTAATCTTTGCCTCAATTTCATGCACCAAGGATTTCGTAAATAAAACGTAGTCCTTGAAAACTATTTTTTGTCCTTGAAAAGTCCTGGAAAAGTCCTTGAATTTTATTTGTCTGAAGTTGTACGAACCATGGTAATAACCTTGCAAATTTAATAATCAGAAAACTATCAAATTTCATTTTGCAAAATATTAAAATGGTGACACTGTATTTTTCGCTTTCCACGCACTCAAAAGTGAATAACCTTCAACACTAACAGTATAGTTGATAGTACCACGGTGAAGCACTACTCAATAACTAATCTGAGATCAAGAGAGTTGACTGCAAAACAGTCCGTATTTTTGCGCGAGTCGGACGAAAAAAGCAGCAGAAAAGAACTGGAGCTATTTTGAATACAGAGCGTGAGACTGGGGAGAGGCTCGTGCGCGAGGATCGGCGCTTTGCGTCTCCCTAACGAGCTTAAGAGGGGAAAACGACTGTTTTGCAGTCTGTCAAGAGAAAAACACTTCCTGATCGTAGAAAGGTCACACATAAGGATTTCATCTGGTCTCCAGCCCAGAAGCCGCATAACCGGACTCCAAAAGCGTGCTCTGAAGTTATAGGTAAACACTAAAATTACAAGCATTGTGATAGCGCTATGGAGGCAATTCCTTCGGAGCGTAGAAATCATACGGCCACCCATTAACACCGCCACTTTATTTTCACCCGAACAAATGCCTTTCTTTATATGTACATGTACGTCAGTACGACCACACTTTGTTGGTCTGTTTTTGGCCAGATTAACGTTGAATTTTCACGTACTATTCTCCCAAAAGAATGTTGCCAGGGTAGATGGCAAAATAAATGACAACGGTGGAATTTTTCGCAGACTATCCACTCACACGTTAGTCTCCTACGCAGCCGTTAATAGGGAGGAGCGGTGCGTGATGACCCAAATATCGGAGACTACTCAAACTTGTTTCCAAACAAAAATCGTATTTTAGTTATTTCGGTTGAACTTGCAAAGCTGATTGACGACTATGTTATCTTTCAGACTCGTGAGAAGCAGGCGCGCACTAAATCAGCTGAGCTTCTGAAGAAAGAGCTGGACAACCAGGAAAACCTGGGATCTCCCGATTATCTGAGTAAAGTAAGCAACTAATTCTTGCTAAGGCTGTTAAATCTACAACTAAATCTCTCGTAAAAGCTACCTTCGATATCAGGCAATGTGGGAGGTTGGTCGCTAACGAGATTCTAAATAACTTGTGGCACTAAAAACGGATCGATATGAACGCGATTTTGTGAAGTTGTTGACTTGAAGGTCACGGTTTCTGCTTCAAAGAGATTAATCTCTAGCTTGTTAACTTTAAGAAACAGGTATTGGTAAAAGTGCATGAAAAAACGGGATAACGGAGACGTTTAGGGAACTGTACGGTCTTAGCAGAAACAGTAAAGGTTAAATTTAATTGTTGCCCTCGCGTTGCATTCTTGGACAAGACACTTTGCTCCGCGTTGTTTTAATTCACCGAGGACTTACCCAGATATTTAACTATAAGATGGGTGCAACGTCGACTTTGTGTTGTTTTAACAGACAATCACTTTGTTCCACCTTGTTGTATCAGTAGACACGTTGATACTGTTGTGTCTTTACACAAAACTATTTTCTCCATACTGTCTCTCCACTCGGGTATATAAATCGGTACATTGTCCTTGTGTTGTTTAAATAGACAAGTTACTTTGTTCCCCCTTTTTGTATAAATAGGCATGTTGATACTGTGTTGTGTCGTTACGCAAAACTATTTGCTTCAAACTGTCCCTCCACTTAGGTATATAAGTCGGTACATTGCCCTTCTGTTGTTTAAATAGACATTATTACATTATTACTGTGTTATGTCCTTAGATAAGACACTTTGCTACACATTGTCTCTCCACCCTGAAGAAAATTGGGTACAGTTTTACTGTGTTGTCCTTTTCCCCGCAAGTTCTTAAAACGACTGTTATCCCATACTTTGTTTTCCTTTCAGGTTAACCTTGCCTTGTCTGTGATTTACTCACGCCACTTGTTAGCCATATTACTAGGGAACTGGTGTGACTGTGGCATGATAACCAGTGAGCTGATGGACAGCAGTGATGAGGTGCAGCTGGTTGGCCTGTTGGACATTTTGCAAAGACTGGAGAACAAAGAAATGTTTGAAAAGGTCAGTCACTCACCAGATGAGGTTTCTTCAGATTGTTGTATTGTTTGTGATATTAAAGCGTAATATTACCAACACTGACAACCATTCTTTGACAGCTCTCATTTTTAAACCAGTAGCATGACAGCTTTCAAGGAGACAAGTCAAGAACGTAACTTGTGATACCAAAACACCTTCATTTTATAGCAACGTGCTGGTATGACAAAGAGGTGAATTATAGTGTTATAGGAGGACTGAACTTTGGCTCTGGAATATGACGTTACAGAAACAACCGTAAACCAAAACATCTTGATAATCTATTTGACCCTTTTCGCCGGCACTTACGGTAAATAAACATTTCAGTAAAATCCTAAATTTTCTTTAATTTGTAAAATTCCTTATAAGAACAAACAGTACTATAGAAAAGTACATCTGCCGAGCTTTCTTTTGATTGGTCAAACGGTAGGCCTTTATTCGCAGACTTTGAAATTTGAACCACATACGCCTTATTCCAAAATGGCGGGCAATTTATTACTCTTTTGTATGCATTTCAATTAGCGTTCTTTGCCTCATTTTCGCGTGAAATTTCTGTTGTATTTTGCACATGCTGTCGAGGCAACAAGGGCTAATTAACATACATAAAATAAATAATAAATTGACCACCATTTTGGAATAAGGTGTATATAGTGACTCGTGTCGCCTTGACAGTGTGGTTATTGACTGTTTGGTGTTCCTGTGGTTGCAGGTGGTGAGTTCAGTTGTACGGTATGGAGACCCTAAGCTGGTTCACCCGCTGTCGCTTGCTGCTGCTCACTGCATGGGTGAAGTGACGCTATCCACTGAAACCAGGGAGTCCAGTCATAACTATCCTAATGATAACGTGGACGAGGTGATTTTGCGTTTTAAAGAACAGCACCTTGTAAACGACTTATTTGTATACGAAACCGGCAAACAAGAGACTGTAAAGATTAATCATACAGCAGTCGAAGATTAATTTAATTACAATATAAAAGTAACCATTTACCTTTTTGGTGTTAGAACCATATCAATATCGAAACAAGGAAAAACTTACTTCGTAAAAGATCGAAAAATAATCAGGTTCAAATGAAAGTTCTGCTAAAAAGCTTTCAGTTAAATGGTCACATTGTGGAATTTTATCCACATCCTCAAAAGTTAGAACCACCTTGTACAGCATAATATACAGTACCGCAGGAAAGTACTGCTCAATAGCTTTCATTTGAATGGTCACACTAAAATTTCATCCACAGACTCAAAAGTTAGAACCACCCTGTGTAGCATAATAAACAGCACCACAGGAAAATACTACTCAATAGCTTTCTTTTGAATGGTCACACTGTGGTATTTTGTCCACAGACTCAAAAGTTAGAACCACCTACTACAGCGTAATAAATATGGTGAAGACAAGTACGCTACCAACCACAAACAAACTAACAAATTGTTGATCTTTTTGCAGGGCAAGGTGCATATTCCTGGAGCCGCTACACTCTTCGTTAAATTTGATTCCAGGTACGCCACGCCACTCTGTTATTATTTTTTCATATGGGTATAGAGGTTTTGCACGGCAGCCATGTTGCGTGGCAGGAACAATGAAAATGTTTTGCATTAGAAAGAACATTCTTTCCCATGGGAAAAAGGATCTATTGTTCCTGCCATGCAACATGGCTGCCGTGCAAAACCTCTATACCCAAGTCTATCCTTCTATTTCTTTCAAGTATACTTTTTTAAATTTTAGCGTGTTGTTGTTGTTGAAAAGCTCTGAACGATATTTACGTCACACTAGCTACTTTTTCGGTGTGAACTTGTAAAGTTTTCATCAACGAATTACAGAGCAATGGCGTTAAAAAGAATAGCCGCTTAAAAACAGTGTGAAATTGCCAATTATTTTCAAATACTTTTGTACAAACGAAGCTTCAAGGTGAATTTTATGGTAATGACATATGGGTATAGATTATTAGGTAAATGAAGCAGTCACATGGCCATTTGAGGCATGTGTGGCTCTGGATCTAGTCAGCTTCAATCTTTAAACAAGAAGATTTATCTTTGATTGCCACGTTGACTTTAGCCTGTTTCAAAACGAGGCCTAGCGTATATATAGGATATATATGTTTGTTCTCAGAGGTTCATATCCGTGAAAATCAAAATCATTTTTTTTAACAACGGTTTAGTACCAAAGAGAAAGACCAAACTGAGAAATTGCCTACAACGAACGTGTACTGTGACCTCTTTCCCAGGGTCTCCCTTCTTCCCTCCCCCTGGAAGAAGAATACTCTGAGACGAATTTTCTTGTGTTGTTGGCACCTAGACCTAGTCCTCTCTCTCTCTTACGTTCTCCACAGGTGTGCCACTGAAGATGGATGTGACGAGCTTCGAATTGCGTCATCCTCTGATTATGAACAAAACAGACACGTGTTTTCTGGCCCAAGTAGTCGATGGATGGATGTGGAAATACCAGGTGTGTGATCGGTGTTATAAACGGTGAGGAAAAAAGCCGGGAGGGCACTTCTATCGATCTTTGCATGATTATTGAGTAGGAAAACCACTAAATATGACTAATGTTTGGTAGCTCTCAACTAATGACAGCACCTTATCAAGGAGAGAGCTTGAATAGTGATAGCGAGGATGAAAATAGAAAACGTATTTAAACAAAAATGAAAATGTCACAACCACTTTTTCATATTCGGCTCAAATTCTTGGATCACCACGATGAACAACAACCCTTTTTACGACATTAATCAGTATTCTTGTTATCTTACAAACATTCTTTTCCTCTAACGAACTTGTCAGTTTCCTTCTTTGGTCAGCGTTCATACACTTTATTATTTAGTTATTCAATGGAAGACGAGATCAACCGACAACATTTGAATGAAGTTTATATCGTCTTGCATCCTTTCGATAATTGTACTGTCCACCGATGAAGTGCTGATAGACTGTCTTAGCAAATAATCGTAGCAGCTAATCTTCAGAAGCTCTGCCTCATCTGTTTTCAGGTGACACGTTGTACTACATATTCACGTCAGACAGCAGTACCAACGACTGGGGCTGGAAATTTGTCGTCACAGGAGGCCAACTTGGCAGGTAACTAGACCGTGTTTTGTTGCACTTCACTTCAAATTCAGAGCCAAGGCCCTGGCCAAAGCGACTCACTTGTCAGCTTTTAAACGCCATCTTGTAAATACCACGAACGTATAGCTCGCAAAACCATGACAACAGGCGCCTTGCGGTGCGCGAGCGCGAAGAGTGAGCAACGCGTGCGGATCGCGAAGCGACTGCAAAAGCGCCTGTTGTGTAGGCTACGAAGATATTTCGCGTTTTATCGGTTATTCCGTTGCTGTAATAACCACAAACATGTCACCAACTTGCAAGATTTTCGTTAGGTAGCCAAACGGTTAGCAAACGCAAGTACATAGTATATTATATAGTAATACGTATAGTGGAGTTTGCCTTGTCGGGACCTTGTGTCCGTTCGCTAGTCTCTTCTAAAACGTTCTTGTTTTTTTTTCCTTCTTTGTGTAGTATTGTTTAGTAATCTCTTTTATATTATTATTGTATACATTCAGTGAGTTTGATCATGAATAAAGTCTCTTAATAAAGTAGTACAGTGCAATACGTTGTAGTGAATTTCAATTCATTGACTGGCAAATCTGTTTGGCTTGGTCGAGACCTAACTGGACCGAGTAAATGCTAACCCATAGCGACTGCCTGATTATTGCCGGTGTCCGTGTGTGTAACTGATTAAAGAAAAATGAGGTTTTCATAATTTCTTACACACATTTTGTTATGTTAATTGCAGGTTCAAGACTGGTTTCACAGTACTGAATGCTATGCTTTCACTGGATAACAAAGTCGCCAGGTATGTGTTCAGTGTCATGGCAGTTAATTATCGGCTACGATTCTTAGTGCGGCACATGAAATAAGAAATGAAAGCATTTCCTTACATTCGCCTCTTTAAAGGGCAACAAGCAAAAAAGCTAAAACATAAATACAGCCACCATTCAAGTAAACGTTGGATTATGTTTTTGTTTTCTTCCTAATTTTTGGTAAAACGTAAGTAAATCTCAATAAGTTTTGTATGACTATACACACGTCTTATCGCCACCTGGTTGGCGCAGTTGGTAGAGCATCAGTCTGCGTGTCTGCGGCGTCATTCGCGGGTTCGAATCCCGGCCGGACCAACACTCAGGGTCTTAAAATAATTGAGGTCGAAGATGCCGCCTATTTCATCTGCAAATAGTTTCACGTGGCAAGGATGACCACGTAGAAATGGCGGTCCCGTCTCCCATGGGGACGTAAAAGAACCACTGAGGACGAATCAAAACCCTGGCTGTGATCATCCTCAGTGCCATACATTGTTCATTGGTGGGGTGGGAATGGACCGATAGCAGCTGCCTGAGGCGCCTTGACGAGCTGACGTCCGATCTCATTCTCATAAGTGTATGTGAAGCGCCATGAGACATATGATATGTGCGCTATATAAGTTCATTATTATTATTACATCTTTGGTTTGAGCGATTTTTCTTTTTTTGGCAACCAAATTTGTGTGAAATGAAATTTCTTTTTGTTTAGTATCGTACCTTTTAATGGCTTGTATGTGAATGGTTTATTGCCTGTTTTCTCCTTCCCAGATCCTTACCTCTGAAGAAACTGTGGGTGTGGCTTGTTTCAGTCGCCTGCTGTCAGACTGGTCAGCAGCGACTTATGGCAACAGGCTTGTTATTAAGGCTTCTCTTAGTTGTCTCAGGGTAAGTTTCTCAGGCTCGTATCTTTTAACCCAGATTATCGGAAGCAAAGTTGCCCCCCCCCCCCCCCCCCTCTCCGCTCCCCTCTGTGTTAAAGTGATTTAAAAACACGTTACAGCGATTCACCCTTTGATTGTTGGGGTCTTTCTTGTGTATACCGGAGTACAGATGACGTAAAACAAAAGGAACAAAAAACGACAATAATGCAAATGCAAAACAAGACCAAAAATACAATACCTCACAAACAGTAGAAGACAATGAGTACCGGTACACGCAGAAAGACCCGAATGTTGTTTCCGTAAATGTGGGCTACAATTGCTGAACGGACTTATCGGTTCAGAGATAAAGTAAATTGCTGTAAGGAATGGCAAAACATCGCCTCGGTTGATGCACTGCCCTACTCTATTTAATTTATCTTTTTAAGTATGACCAAAATGCCGATAGCAAGCCACGATTTCCGACTTGCCGGCGATTTTGTAGGGGAGGAGGAAGGGGCGGGGGGGGGGGGGGAAGTTGGTTTTGTTACAAATTAAAGGACCACCTTCACCCAAAAGACGTTGCGGTCGTTTGTTTTTGTTTTGAAATGCTCCATTGTTCATACGCGTGATCTGATTGGTTGCATGCATTCAAGCGTGAATTTCGTGTTACACGAAATTCAGCACAAAAAGTGATCACGGCGCGCACAGCATTTTGAGTGAAGGCGGGCCTTTAAAGTAAAAATGTGGTGCGTTATGTTGTTGATCACAGACAAGCTACGTTGTTCAGCTCCAATGGAGGAATGTGAGAGACATGAACTTTAGGGGGAACGGGTGGGTGTAGATGGTATTGTTATAAATTTAAAAATGTGTTGCGTAATGTTGTTAATAGACGAGCTATGGATAGTGATGGCTCGTGTTCAGTTCCAATGGAGGAAGATGAAAGACCTGATCTGAGTTTGTTAAAGCCTCTTTGGTCTCTTTACACCAGCATGTTGGAGAAAGAAGGAGGTAAGATTTTTCAGTTTTTCATCCCGCAACCAAGGCCCCAGGAACTAAAACCTTACTTTTAAATTAGTGCTGGGCATTCACGTCCGCATTTCACCCTTTCACTGCCAGAGTCAATTATGGAGACTAGTGATGTAGGTCTAACTTTTGAGTCGATCGACAAAATCCTATGGTGTGACCATTCAAATGAAACCACTTCGGCAGTACGTTTGCCTGGTACAATTTTTTTTTTTTTTTACAATTTTACAAAATAAAATTTTGATTTTGTTTTTTAATTAAAATGATTTTTGGTCCTCTTGGGGGTTAAACGGTTAACTGATGATCACGTATTAGAAGCTCCGGATCAAAAATGGTCAAAAATGGTCAAGTATTCAACCAAAGCCGTTCGTTAACTGTTAATTTCAACCAGTTCTATTCAGGTCTTAAGTATAGGTTTAAGATTTTCATCTCAAGTTTGTTTTGTAATTATTGAGTCCGACGCCCATGATGTTGAAGTTAGTTGGCTGTGCTGTTGTCATCTTTCAAGCTAAAATAGCAGACCTGTTTCATTCTGCATTATGTAAAGGTAAATGGTTATGTTCGTCTCCAAGCTTAGTTGCTTTTCAAACCGTCACTTAATTACAACCTACTGAGTCTGGTGCTGTTTGATCGCGTTGGTCAATGGGCCTCAGGCTGCTGCGACTGTTGAAATGCGTGTCATTATGTCCACAGGTTCTGGATCAGCTCCCACTTTAGTGCCTCCTGTCCTCAGAGGTCTCACAGAACTCTTCCTTGTAGTGGAGAACCTTGCACAGGTCAGCCACACCAAATTTTCATAACTGTTTATTTTTTTAAATTCAAAACAGGCGGTATTAAAAAAACAGGCCCCTTTTAGGGAGCATGTGTCTTCCATACGCTGCCAAATTTTTGGATTTACAGTTAATTCAACCTTTCTTCTTTTGTAATTTTTGGGTTTACCTCGTTGAAGTCCAACTCTTCTAGATCGCCCAGTGGGTAGCAGGGGTGGCGCAGTGTTGAGAGTGCTCGCCTCCCACCAGTGTGGCCCGGGTTCAATTCCCGGCCCGGTATCATATGTGGGTTGAGGTTTTTCTCAAGGTACTCCGGTTTTCCCCTCTCCTCAAAAACCAACACTTCCAAATTCCAATTCGATCTGAAATCCGAGGGCCACAATGTTCAAAGTGTCGGCTTTTGCAGAATTTAGTCTCGTGAATTTAGGTCTCGTGCCATTAACCTTTAGCGATGATTTGATTTGCGATCTCTTTCTGGTGGCTTGGTGATTGCATCATTGTCACAGCTGTCATTCAGGTGTTGGCGGTTTTATTGCTTACAACTTCCGCTTAACAAACTTCCGGTTAACAAACTTCCTGTGACACCGTCGATAGCATAGTGTCTCCGCGCTGATGCGCAGTAGGCACAAAAAAATAGACAGAAAAGCTAAGGGAAATGATGGGTTAATCAAGTTACAGTCTGCCGTAGAACGTTAACCTATTTGCGTCGTGTTTTTGCCGTGTAGGACTGGGGCATGGCACAGGACCTTGTTGTTGGTTTCACTACAATCGAAAGCTTAAAGAGATGCTTTTCGCAGGTAAAAAAAAAAATACAGTTTACAACACAACTAACTTGGTTGCCAATTCATCCGCGCTGTTGCTCGGTGTTGACGTATTTACTGTTGTTTCTTTAGGCTGTTCAAAAGGTAGGCCTTATCGGTCTTGCCATAGGACAACCAAACAAGGCCTCTGAGGCTCTTATAAAGGCTGCAGCTAACCCACAGCCCAAGCAGGACGAAGGCAAAAAGGTATGTCACGATGTCACGCAAATTTGTCACGCAAGATCATCATGCCAGTTATTACTCATGCGCGAAGCGGCATGAGTTAAGGTTTGCTCTCCGTTTTTCTTTTTACTCATGCGCAAAGCACAAGAATTATAAAATGCCCTCCGTTTTTCTTGTTATTTCTTGTCACGATTTTGCATGCAAATTTATGCACGCATATTTTAATGTACGCGAACTCGCCCCTGCCTCCCCTAGAAAGTTATTTTTGTCCCCTATTGTTATAAAAGGCTTCAGGAAGGTTAAACCAATCACAATCCGTCTACTGCGCACATGTTTGGGAGTAGAGAGAACCGGTTTGTCAGTCGGAGAAGACTAAGGCTATGTCTACACTATACCGGATAGCTCTTGCGCCGGCACGAAAACCATACCGGATAGGCCTTTCGTTCATACATGAAATGCTAGTTTCGGAACGATTTTTGTTCCGGAGCGTCGCTGCGACGCGGCGCTCGTGAAAGTGAATCGTCACATATCGGATAGATTCTCGTACCACTCTCTGGGGTAATGTGAACAGGCAATCGAACCGAACCGTAGCAGAAGTCAATAACTAGGAGCGAGGATTGAAACCCACTGAAAAAGAAGTAAATATCCAGTTCTGGGTCGTTTCTGTTCACTCCAGGCCGGAGTATTTTTCATGTCGACATGATAAGCTGTCCGGTATAGTGTAGACATAGCCTTAGATTTCAAACAAATGATGCCCGCTTCTGTACTCCACACTTTAATTTTTCAGACGTTCGTTTTTCCATTAAAAAAAAACTAAACTTAATCAAAGTGTATTTGGAAATACAGATGGTTAAAAATATTATAAGCGCGACGTTTCGGTGTCGTACTGACACCATTATCAAGCGAAAGGGAAAGATAGAAAAAGGACGCGTTTACAAGCGAAAGGAAATCTGCATACTCTATACAAGGGAAGAAATCTGACTGTTTGTTTACGGATGGCTTGTGCTCTCTAATCAGGAGCATTTCATACAATAGGCAGTCAAATTTAGTTTGGCACTTTTTCAAGACACTAAAGTTCTTTGTAATGTCCTTAGGTGTTAAATCGTGCGTCGTGCGGTAGTGTTTGCCTATACTAGATGAAGTGCCTTTGTGTTCTTCAATCCTTTCATGTAGGTGTCTATAGGTAAAACCTATATAACTCTCATCACAAGAGTCACATTTGAACTTATATACTACATGTTGCTGATTGACGAGGGGTGGTTTCTTTTCTCTCAATTTAAGGTCTTCATCGATCTGATGAATGAATTGCAAAATACTACCAGCAGACACTTACACTTCCGGTTTAGTGACTTCCGGCTACTCACTTCCGGCAAAACAGCGTTACTGAAGTGCCACGATAGCGTCTCCTACAACCCTACTTACATTACTAGTGTTCACGTTAGGTATATATAACACTCAGAAGAATCACTGGCTTTATTGTGGTAGAGCCTTCATTTATAAAACATTCAATAGTAACAACGTGATTTGCAGGAACGATGACTGAATGAAAGGAGTAACTCTTCTCCATGTCGGACATCTTCTTATCTTGTTTTTAAATATATGATGAAACTTCCGTACGCATGCGCATAAGTATAGGCTACTTGGAGCCTCTTGTTTATTGATAAATTTTATCCTGATATCAAACTGGACCTTTTCGTTCGCTCGAACGGTATGTGCTTCTCCGAAGGGTTCATGAGTTGCATTTTAAGATTCACGTTGAAGTAAACGACCAGTCAGACAACATTTGAATGTAATTGTTATGTGGTGTTGCCTAAAAAAAACTAATCTTGAATTACCTTTTTTTGTCCATTACAGGAGAAGACCAAATCAGCCGGTCCAGTTCGGTGAGTATTATACCTATATTCTGTCGCTTAATTAGAACCTGGGGGGGAGGGGGGGTTACTGCGAGAACAGCAAT
This sequence comes from Cladopsammia gracilis, assembly GCA_022457155.1. Classification (NCBI taxonomy): domain Eukaryota; kingdom Metazoa; phylum Cnidaria; class Anthozoa; order Scleractinia; family Dendrophylliidae; genus Cladopsammia; species Cladopsammia gracilis. Next base: position 3,101,498 of record JAJGOT010000001.1, read on the forward strand.
GAATTTCCAGTGCAAGGAAGACCGATACAGACCTATGCAGACGTTTAGTGCGCGGGTAATTGTTATAGTAAAATAACCTAACTTTAATTTAATTTAATTTAATTTAATCAAGTTTCAGATTACAATTACAAAAAAAAGAAATCTGAGGTAGACTTAAAACAGAGTACAAGAATTAAAAAATTAAAAACATTTAGACATGACGATCTGCAGTAACAGAACGTTCTGTAATGATTGTTTTTTCTTAGTGCTGAGGGGTTTGAGCTTCCCTTTTCTATTACTATTGCTGGAGACGAGAACGAAGATGACACCACAGGAGACCCATCCAGCGATGACTCTGGCAGCAGCTCCTCTTCTGACACATGGAGCTAACCATGTGGCCTGTGGCACGCACGTGACTCGGCTCTGATGTCACGTGATCCATTCAGAGTGCAACCCATTGAAGACTTTAGGGGTTGGCTCGTTAATGTCTTGTTACCAGGCCGTATATTGAGCGGGAACAAATAGCAATGTAGCCACCAAGTAGTTTTATATTGGCGCTTGATTTTAAATTCGAACCTCAGTTGCAATACAAGAACAAGAGGCAATAATTAATACTTCTCCGTGTGAAAATTGAGAAAGTTCTTTAATCGAAACTACACTTCATTGGTAGAAGTGAAAAATTAAAAATATATATCGCTGCGAAGTGGTCGCGCCCTGTTTAAGGAAATCGTCAGCGAACTGTCTTGTTTATTATTTTTGAACCCTTGGCGTTTTTCGGCCCTTTATTTGGTTATGTATTAGAACAGTTTGTGCGACAACAGCTCAGAGCTGCGTCGTCGTACTCAGTCAAAAGTTAGAACCATTTTGCGTTAGTGGTGGTACGATTGATTGCGTTAGTGGTTGACACATTAACAGCTCCTCTCTACCGACGGTAACCTGCATGTCGGCCGACTATTGGCCACCTTGGTGGGAGGGGCCCGGGGACCCAATCTCCCCCCGCCCCACCCCACCCCACTTTATCTTGCCACAAAGATAGTATATATCCGCTACTGCATACCGTAATTTTCTGATCCTGAAGATAGTTCCTGACTACAGATTAAACCACATATTGGCTGTCTGCCGGTAGTATTTTGAAAAAGGTTTTGATGCACGTTTATAAGTCAAGCAACGTGGCAACTTACGCCAATGCACTCTTCCTTTAATTCTTAATGTTAATGCTGTCTCTCTTAAAATACTTATTTCAAACTTGTTAGTATCCCAAATGTTCCACCTTATTTGCCTCTCGTGGAGCTTTGACTGTTGTCGCCAAAATATCGCAGAGCGAGCATTTTTAAAAGAAATGTATTGAAATCAGTAAAGAGAATAAATATTACGACCTTGATACATGTTGTTTTAATTTAGGCTGCAATGGAGGCTCTACAATTTCGCGCGAGATTTGAAATAGTGACTCCGCTCACCGGCTTGTAACCTGCACCGTGTCCGGCTTCCATCTCTCGCTTAAGGAACTTGGACGAAACCCAAGCAAGAAAGGCCAGCTCACGAGCTAGTGTCTTTTCCTGTTTGTTACCTATCCCTTGAACCAACACACACACAAAGCAAGTGCCAAGCTGAATGAATTGCCGAAGACAACCAAGAAAGTCAATAGAGGAATGTGAACTCTCTACCCCCTCCCCCCATCCCCCCCCCGGTTTTTTCTGTTTTACTCTTTGCTCCAGACCCCGTTCTTGCCTCGGACCCAAGAAAGAATCGGGCCAAAAAAAAAATAAAATAAAAAAAATATATATATATATTTTTGGTATAAGATCACCTTAATGCAACATTTTACATGTTTTAGGGTACCATTCCCGCCTTAAAGTAAATATAACGTCCTGAGTTAAATGACATATGGAGTTGAGCTTAACGATAGGATTGAGGTTCAGGTTTTGGTCTAGGCCTATTGTTAACTTTCTTTGGAATATAAGGGGTTAGATTAGCCTAAGGGTAAAGCAATTTTTGGGGGGGTTTTAGGTTAAGGTTACATTTTGAGTTAGGGATCAGGTTAAGAGTAGTTGTCCTAGTGATACAGCATTAGTGCAGTGTTGCCCAGTATCGCTACAGAAGCAATAGCTGTGAAGTCCACTAAGTACTAGCATTCGTTTTACAGCTTTCGAAACACACAAACGAACGAGATAAAAACAGAAACACACACACACATACAATGAGACGCTATTGAAATAATTTGAAACTGGTCTTACTAGAATAGTGATCCAGAGATAAGAAAAAAGAGCTCGTAGAACCTATTCTCAGACGAAAGTTAAAATGAACAAGATCACTATATTCTGACTCACCGCGACCGTTAACTAGCTATTCACTTCGACGATCGGAAGTTTAACACTCGCGGAGCATAAGCTATATTCACGAAATTCGGATGGAAGGGCTATAGTCTTATGGAAAGTGTTTTGCTGAACTAGTTCAACAGCTAAAGTGAAAAAGCAAAAGCTATTTTCCTTGCTAACAATTCCAAAGCGTGAAAAACATCCGCTGTCAACAGGACGCGTGATGTTTGAGATCTAATTAGTCGATAAACCACATTCTTTTGCTAAAACACACAGTGAAAATGCGTTTCTTTTACCAGAAAATTCAGCCAAGACTGACGGCATCTTTATGCCAAAGCTGGTAGGCTGAAATTAAAATATGACAAATACTGAACGCGAGGGAAGCGGTTTAAGCTTTACATATTAAAATCGTGTAACAACGCGCCAAAACTGACACGAAACATAGCGGTTCGGCTTGATGCAAAACCAAAACACCATAGTTATTTACTGATACAGATATAACAAAATCAAGTACAGAGTCTAACTGCGAAACATTCAAACACTTACGGAATTTTTGGTTTTACTTCGGTGCACCTTCCATTCCGCTCGCTGACCAAGGAACCAGAATGTTTTCTGACCCTTTTCAAAGTAACGCAAAGTAACGTGACGCCGCTTATAGAAGCTACAACGTACATGTACGATCTCCTACATTTCGTCTCGGGTAGAAGGATAAAAAGACGCTTCTTTCGCTGGAGACGAGCAATCTACTTTATTGCTGAGATTACTGCCTTTCCTGCCTCTTCGTTTTTTTTTTTTTTTTTTTTTTTTTTATCGCAAGCTTCTCATACAGCAGAAAGAACGCAACAGATACCGCAATGAATTGTGGGAAACTCCTGAGTTCAACGAACGCGGAATCAGCCTCCAACTGATTTTTCACAAAAATGTAAGTCTAAAAGCACCTCTTCAATTCAGAACTTCGGTCACGGGCAGGTGTCACAAATGGGCTGCAACTCACGATCATACAGGGTTTTTTTTAAGACAAAACGTGCTTTTAGACTCCGTCTGGATCGGCTTGCTTAAACGGCCGCAAGAGTGCAAACATCAGCACTATTCAACAGTCTAAAAAGCAAAACACCAGTCCTTTCTTTGAAAGGTGCTAGTGACTTACGGGTTTCTGGACTTAATGATGTCCTTCAACCACCAGACGGGCACAAATGTGGCGAATAAAGAAAATACTTTTTTGAATACAGGAGCTCAAAGCCAAACGTAAGCTTCGAGAGTCGCTTCAAGATCGATCGACCATCCTTACTTTCCCGCTTTGATTTGAATATGACGACATCATGGACACGTGATAATTCCTATGAAAAAGACTCTTTTCCAGATCTCGATCTTCCGTAGTTAGCGCGAAAGTGCTTTCTGCTAACGTTAACAAGTTAAAACTCTGGGCGTTATATAATTACCTCAAGGTACTACTACCTAAAATTACCTCGACGCTTACTTACAGTGCATTTTAACTGTTTGTTCTCATTAACACATATGCAATCCCAGTCGTTTTCATCGTTTTCGAGCGTTTTAGTGTGAAAACGATACAAAAACGCTTTTTGCTTCGTTTTTGCCAGGATGAAAACGGAGACTTCTGAAAACGCATTTCACGGACGGAGCCTTAGTGGCCAACAGGACAGGGGCGTACTCAAAATAGTTCAGTTCCATAGACATTCAGGAAGAAAAAATTTTCTCGAAGTGAAGTTTCAACTAAGTAAAATAGCACAAACTTCAACTTATCCCTCGACTCTCCCTGGGCAAGACCCCTCCCCTCCCTGGGCAAGACCATCCTAAAAGGCAGGGGGGTAGGGGTTTACATGATGTGGGAATGCCACAGGCTACGGCTTACAAAAAAAAAAAAGCACATTCCGACCTTGCCATTCAAACAGTGACTTATTTTTCTCCCAGAACGTGGAAAAAACTCAACAACAAACAGATGTCAGTTTAAATCTTACCATGGCCCGTAACTGATATTAGGCCTGTCCCGATTGTGCTCGTAAAATGCTGGAAAGTTGTTCCAAAAAGTTGCTCAAAAATTGCCAAAAATCCAAAAAGTTGCTAAAATTTCAAAAGTTGCTGCCTAAATTTCCTGATATTTTTATGTAAACGTTAATTAAAAGCTTTACTTTGCGTTCTTCACAATAATTGCTAACATCGGTCAAGAAAAATAGCTTGAAATTTAGCTATAAAGAGGATACTCTTAAGTCTAACGGAACAAAACACATGGTTCATTTGACGTCTTGCCCAACGAAACTAGCTCTACTGATTGCATTCTCAGAGTCTAAAACCATATCAGAAATCACAGAAACATAATTTTATAAACAGAAACTAAAAATCTCGAGACCACTCTTGACCGAGATCTTTGGGCGAAACTAAACTTTTCTCACATAAAAAGTACATTATTAGAAGACATATTATTAGGAGATATTATTATTATTATTATTATTATTATTATTATTATTAAGAAGTATATTATTAAAATGCATCTTATTTTATTGAGATAGGTATTTCATTGCAGCCCGAAACGAGAACGTTTGGTCTGAAGCACTGTACACTTGCAATCGAAGGACGCTTGCAATCGAAGAGTTTAGATTTTCATTGGAAACTATGGGAATTAATTCTAAACTCTCGCTCTCTTGTCTCGTTCTCGCTCTCATAAAGTTTGAACTATCTACGCTCTCGCTCTCGTTATTTTAATCACATTCGAATCGATCAGATGCATTGAGTTCTGCATTAAATTAAAGTTTTAATTTATAAAGTTGTTCTGCTTCACGTGAAACGCGATGGAATGTTTGACTGACTCTGATAACAATAGGTGACTGTGAGAACAATAGGTGAGAACAATAGGTTATAACAATAGGTGGTTTATAACTCATTAAAATTCATGAACTTGTGTCACTTGAGCGCCGTAGCTCAGGTGATTGGCCATTGGACTCCGAGTCAGACAGAGGGCGAGGTCGCACGTTCGAACTCGCGGGGTGGCGGGAAAAAAGGAAAAAAAAGGGGACTGGTACCAGAGGGGGTAGGGTAGGGTAAGGTAAGGTAAGTTAAGGTAAGGTAAGTTAAGGTAAGGTAAGGTAAGGTAAGGTAAGGTAAGGTAAGGTAAGGTAAGGTAAGGTAAGGTAAGGTAAGGTAAGGTAAGGGTAGAGGGTAGAGGGTAGAGGGCAGAGGGTAGAGGGCAGAGGGTAGAGGGTAGAGGGTAGAGGGTACGGCCGTACGGGGGTGGACTAGCCTGCGAGCAAGCTGTGCTGGGTTAAAGGGGATTGGGGAGGGAATGAAAGGGCCTCCCTAATCCCCCTTAACCCAGTACAGCTTGCTCGCAGGCTAGGGGTTTTGCTTTTTTTTTCTATTGACGCAAATTGTAGATTTGCACAGTTTTAAAACGAAATGTTGTATTTAATTGTTTAATTTTATTTATTTTTAAACTGTTTATATTAATTTTGTTATTCAATAACATTTGTATTACTTTTCATCGTTTATTAGTTTTATTGTTATTTATTGTTTATTATTTTATTAATAAGAAAAGACAACAACCTACTATGCAATAAAAACTATAATAATAACCACAAATCAATGAAGAGTCTGATCTTTGGATAATATATAGAATAATTGGTTTTGATTAAATTCCTGTACACATACGATTTTTTATTACGATTTTTACATTTTTACACACGTATTTTTACACATACGATTTTAGTCGCACTCTCCGATGCAACTTTTTTCGCAAGTGTAAACTAGCGGCGATTTCTGTGAGATTCGGGTGCGACATTTGCTGTGATTTTCCGAGGTTTAGATCCTAGATGGAACACTTATGCATAAAGTAAAGTTGAGTCCATTGGCATCCGAGCAGGCGGCCTTATTTCAACTTAAGGGGCTGGTTTTTATCAAAATAGTGGAATTTTCCCATGAAATTGTTTTGAAAAAAAAAAATATTTATAATGCAACATTTTACATGTTTTAGGGTACCATTCCCGCCTTAAAGTAAATATAACGTCCTGAGTTAAATGACATATGGAGTTGAGCTTAACGATAGGATTGAGGTTCAGGTTTTGGTCTAGGCCTATTGTTAACTTTCTTTGGAATATAAGGGGTTAGATTAGCCTAAGGGTAAAGCAATTTTTGGGGGGGTTTTAGGTTAAGGTTACATTTTGAGTTAGGGATCAGGTTAAGAGTAGTTGTCCTAGTGATACAGCATTAGTGCAGTGTTGCCCAGTATCGCTACAGAAGCAATAGCTGTGAAGTCCACTAAGTACTAGCATTCGTTTTACAGCTTTCGAAACACACAAACGAACGAGATAAAAACAGAAACACACACACACATACAATGAGACGCTATTGAAATAATTTGAAACTGGTCTTACTAGAATAGTGATCCAGAGATAAGAAAAAAGAGCTCGTAGAACCTATTCTCAGACGAAAGTTAAAATGAACAAGATCACTATATTCTGACTCACCGCGACCGTTAACTAGCTATTCACTTCGACGATCGGAAGTTTAACACTCGCGGAGCATAAGCTATATTCACGAAATTCGGATGGAAGGGCTATAGTCTTATGGAAAGTGTTTTGCTGAACTAGTTCAACAGCTAAAGTGAAAAAGCAAAAGCTATTTTCCTTGCTAACAATTCCAAAGCGTGAAAAACATCCGCTGTCAACAGGACGCGTGATGTTTGAGATCTAATTAGTCGATAAACCACATTCTTTTGCTAAAACACACAGTGAAAATGCGTTTCTTTTACCAGAAAATTCAGCCAAGACTGACGGCATCTTTATGCCAAAGCTGGTAGGCTGAAATTAAAATATGACAAATACTGAACGCGAGGGAAGCGGTTTAAGCTTTACATATTAAAATCGTGTAACAACGCGCCAAAACTGACACGAAACATAGCGGTTCGGCTTGATGCAAAACCAAAACACCATAGTTATTTACTGATACAGATATAACAAAATCAAGTACAGAGTCTAACTGCGAAACATTCAAACACTTACGGAATTTTTGGTTTTACTTCGGTGCACCTTCCATTCCGCTCGCTGACCAAGGAACCAGAATGTTTTCTGACCCTTTTCAAAGTAACGCAAAGTAACGTGACGCCGCTTATAGAAGCTACAACGTACATGTACGATCTCCTACATTTCGTCTCGGGTAGAAGGATAAAAAGACGCTTCTTTCGCTGGAGACGAGCAATCTACTTTATTGCTGAGATTACTGCCTTTCCTGCCTCTTCGTTTTTTTTTTTTTTTTTTTTTTTTTATCGCAAGCTTCTCATACAGCAGAAAGAACGCAACAGATACCGCAATGAATTGTGGGAAACTCCTGAGTTCAACGAACGCGGAATCAGCCTCCAACTGATTTTTCACAAAATATATAAGTCTAAAAGCACCTCTTCAATTCAAAACTTCGGTCACAGCCAGGTGTCACAAATGGGCTGCAACTCACGATCATACAGTTTTTTTTTTTTTTAGACAAAACGTGCTTTTAGACTCCGTCTGGTTCGGCTTGCCTACCGACTGTGAACGCCCGCAACACTGCCAACATCGGAACTATTCAACAGTCTAAAAAGCAAAACACCAGTCCTTTCTTTGAAAGGTGCTAGTGACTTACGGGTTTCTGGACTTAATGATGTCCTTCAACCACCAGACGGGCACAAATGTGGCGAATAAAGAAAATACTTTTTTGAATACAGGAGCTCAAAGCCAAACGTAAGCTTCGAGAGTCGCTTCAAGATCGATCGACCATCCTTACTTTCCCGCTTTGATTTGAATATGACGACATCATGGACACGTGATAATTCCTATGAAAAAGACTCTTTTCCAGATCTCGATCTTCCGTAGTTAGCGCGAAAGTGCTTTCTGCTAACGTTACGTTAACAAGTTAAAACTCTGGGCGTTATATAATTACCTCAAGGTACTACTACCTAAAATTACCTCGACGCTTACTTACAGTGCATTTTAACTGTTTGTTCTCATTAACACATATGCAATCCCAGTCGTTTTCATCGTTTTCGAGCGTTTTAGTGTGAAAACGATACAAAAACGCTTTTTGCTTCGTTTTTGCCAGATGAAAACGGAGACTTCTGAAAACGCATTTCACGGACGGAGCCTTAGTGGCCAACAGGACAGGGGCGTACTCAAAATAGTTCAGTTCCATAGACATTCAGGAAGAAAAAATTTTCTCGAAGTGAAGTTTCAACTAAGTAAAATAGCACAAACTTCAACTTATCCCTCGACTCTCCCTGGGCAAGACCCCTCCCCTCCCTGGGCAAGACCATCCTAAAAGGCAGGGGGGTAGGGGTTTACATGATGTGGGAATGCCACAGGCTACGGCTTACAAAAAAAAAAAAGCACATTCCGACCTTGCCATTCAAACAGTGACTTATTTTTCTCCCAGAACGTGGAAAAAACTCAACAACAAACAGATGTCAGTTTAAATCTTACCATGGCCCGTAACTGATATTAGGCCTGTCCCGATTGTGCTCGTAAAATGCTGGAAAGTTGTTCCAAAAAGTTGCTCAAAAATTGCCAAAAATCCAAAAAGTTGCTAAAATTTCAAAAGTTGCTGCCTAAATTTCCTGATATTTTTATGTAAACGTTAATTAAAAGCTTTACTTTGCGTTCTTCACAATAATTGCTAACATCGGTCAAGAAAAATAGCTTGAAATTTAGCCATAAAGAGGATACTCTTAAGTCTAACGGAACAAAACACATGGTTCATTTGACGTCTTGCCCAACGAAACTAGCTCTACTGATTGCATTCTCAGAGTCTAAAACCATATCAGAAATCACAGAAACATAATTTTATAAGAAACTAAAAATCTCGAGACCACTCTTGACCGAGATCTTTGGGCGAAACTAAACTTTTCTCACATAAAAAGTACATTATTAGAAGACATATTATTAGGAGATATTATTATTATTATTATTATTATTATTATTAAGAAGTATATTATTAAAATGCATCTTATTTTATTGAGATAGGTATTTCATTGCGTTTGGTCTGAAGCACTGTACACGCTCTCTTGCGACGCTTGTGCGCAATCGAAGAGTTTAGATTTTCATTGGAATCTATGGGAATTAATTCTAAACTCTCGCTCTCGTTCTCGCTCTCATAAAGTTTGAACTATCTACGCTCTCGCTCTCGTTATTTTAATCACATTCGAATCGATCAGATGCATTGAGTTCTGCATTAAATTAAAGTCTTAATTTAAAAAGTTGTTCTGCTTCACATGAAACGCGATGGAATGTTTGACTGACTCTGATAACAATAGGTGACTGTGAGAACAATAGGTGAGAACAATAGGTTATAACAATAGGCTGGTTTATAACTCATAAAAATTCATGAACTTGTGTCACCTGAGCGCCGTAGCTCAGGTGATTGGCCATTGGACTCCGAGTCAGACAGAAGGCGAGGTCGCACGATCGAACTCGCAGGGTGGCGGGGAAAAAAGGAAAAAAAAAAAGGGACTGGTACCAGAGGGGGTAGGGTAGGGTAAGGTAAGGTAAGTTAAGGTAAGGTAAGGTAAGGTAAGTTAAGGTAAGGTAAGGTAAGTTAAGGTAAGGTAAGGTAAGGTAAGGTAAGGTAAGGGTAGAGGGTAGAGGGTACGGCCGTACGGTAGGGGGTAGGGGGTAGAGGGGTAGAGGGGTAGGAGGGTAGGGGGTACGGCCGTACGGTAGGGGGTAGGGGGTAGGGGGTGGACTAGCCTGCGAGCAAGCTGTGCTGGGTTAAAGGGGATTGGGGAGGGAATGAAAGGGCCTCCCTAATCCCCCTTAACCCAGTACAGCTTGCTCGCAGGCTAGGGGTTTTGCTTTTTTTTTCTATTGACGTTAATTGTAGATTTGCACAGTTTTAAAGACGAAATGTTGTATTTAATTGTTTATTTAATTTTATTTATTTTTAAACTGTTTTTTAATTTTGTTATTCAATAACATTTGTATTACTTTTCATCGTTTATTAGTTTTATTGTTATTTATTGTTTATTATTTTATTAATAAGAAAAGACAACAACCTACTATGCAATAAAAACTATAATAATAACCACAAATCAAAGAAGAGTCTGATCTTTGGATAATATATAGAATAATTGGTTTTGATTAAAGCTGTAAAGGCTGACACATACGATTTTTTATTACGATTTTTACATTTTTACACACGTATCTTTACACATACGATTTTTGTCGCACTCTCCAATGCAACTTTTGTCGCAAGTGTAAACTAGCGGCGATTTCTGTGAGATTCGCATTTGCTGTGATTTTCCGAGGTTTAGATCCTAGATGGAACACTTATGCATAAATTAAAGTTGAGTCCATTGGCATCCGAGCAGGCGACCTTACAGTTTCAACCACCTTAATGCAAAATTTTCCTTGTTTTAGGGTACCATTCCCGCCTTAAAGTAAATATAACGTCCTGAGTTAAATGACATATGGAGTTGAGCTTAACGATAGGGTTAAGGTTCAGGTTTTGGTCTAGGCCTATCGTTAACTTTCTTTGGAATATAAGGGGTTAGATTAGCCTAAGGGTAAAGCAATTTTTGAGGGGTTTGTTAACGTTACATTTTTTAGTTAGGGATCAGGTTAAGAGTAGTTGTCCTAGTGATACAGCATTAGTGTAGTGTTTGCCCAGTATCGCTACAGAAGCAATAGCTGTGAAGTCCACTAATTACCAGCATTCGTTTTACAGCATTCGAAACAAACAAACGAACGAGATAAAAACAGAAACAACATACAATGCGACGCTATAAATAATTTGAAACTGGTCTCACTAGAATAGTCAACAGATCTGATCTGGCCATAAGAAAAAAGAGCTCGTAGAACCTATTCTAAATTTATATTATTCTCAGACGAAAGTTAAAATGAACAAGATCACTATATTCTGACTCACGACCGTTAACCACTTTGACGATCGGAAGTTTAACACTCGCGCCGAGCATAAGCTATATTCACGAAATTCAGATGGAAGGGCTATAGTCTTATGGAAAGTGTTTTGCTGAACTAGTTCAACAGCTAAAGTGAAAAAAGCAAAAGCTATTTTCCTTGCTAACAATTCCAAAGCGTGAAAAACATCCGCTGTCAACAGGACGCGTGATGTTTGAGATCTAATTAGTCAAATTGCCGAGCAAAAAGTGTTTTCTACCGATAAACCACATTCTTTTGCTAAAACACACAGTGAAAATGCGTTTCTTTTACCAGAAAATTCAGCCAAGACTGACGGCATCTTTATGCAAAAGCTAGTAGGCTGAAATTAAAATTTGACAAATACTGAAGGCGAGGGAAGCGGTTTAAGCTTTACATATTAAAATCGTGTAACAACGCGCCAAAACTGACACGAAACATAGCGGTTCGGCTTGATGCTAAACCAAAACACCATAGTTATTTACTAATACAGATATAACAAAATCAAGTACAGAGTCTACGGCTGCGAAACATTGAAACACTTACGGAATTTTTGGTTTTACTTCGGTGCACCTTCCATTCCGCTCGCTGACCAAGGAACCAGAACGTTTCTGACCCTTTTCAAAGTAACGCAAAGTAACGTGACGATCTCCTACATTTCGTCTCAGGTAGAAGGATAAAAAGACGCTTCTTTCGCTGGAGACGAGCAATCTACTTTGTTGCTGAGATTACTGCCATTCCTGCCTCTTCGTTTTTGTTTTTGTTTTTATCGCAAGCTTCTCATACAGCAGAAAGAACGCAACAGATACCGCAATGAATTATGGGAAACTCCTGAGTTCAACGAACGCGGAATCAGCCTCCAACTGATTTTTCACAAAATATATAAGTCTAAAAGCACCTCTTCAATTCAAAACTTCGGTCACAGCCAGGTGTCACAAATGGGCTGCAACTCACGATCATACAGTTTTTTTTTTTTTTTTAGACAAAACGTGCTTTTAGACTCCGTCTGGTTCGGCTTGCCTACCGACTGTGAACGCCCGCAACACTGCCAACATCGGAACTATTCAACAGTCGAAAAAGCAAAACACCAGTCCTTTCTTTGAAAGGTGCTAGTGACTTACGGGTTTCCGGACTTAATGATGTCCTTCAACCACCAGACGGGCACAAAGTGTGGCGAATAAAGAAAATACTTTTTTTAGCCAAATGTAAGCTTCGAGAGTCGCTTCAAGATCAAAATATATAAGTCGCTTTGATTTGAATATGACGACATCATGGACACGTGATAATTCCTATGAAAAAGACTCTTTTCCAGATCTCTTCCGTAGTTAGCGCGAAAGTGCTTTCTGCTAACGTTAACAAGTTAATATCGTAAAAAGGGTTGTTGTTGTTCATCGTGGTGAACACACTAGTAAAGAAGTATTTTTCGTTTGTCTCACGATGTAGTCACTTCCGATGTGGATCGCGACGTTTTCGACTGCATACTGCTAGTCTTCTTCAGGCGATGGGGTCGACTGGTTACGCGTCACCTTATGAAGCACGATGTTCTGCTGTTATTGGTTGGTTTTCAACAGCTGTGACTGGCGCATTTTGATCCTCGTTGTTTCGGCGAATTGTTCCCTCGGCGGTCCGTAGTCGTACGGCTCTCCTGTTGTTGTGTTTCTTGATCGTGGGCATCCATGCTTCTGGAATTTCTATTCCACTGTCCCTGTTGATGTTGTTAGGGTTAAGTCTTATGTGGATCGCCTCTTTGACCCTGCGTGTGTACCAATGAGGATCACGATCAATAAACTTTACTTCATTCCAAAGCGGGTGGTGTAGTAGGTAGTAGTACCTCAAGGTACTACTACCTAAAATGACCTCGACGCTTACTTACAGAGCATTTTAACCGTTTGTTCTCATTAACACATACGCAATCCCAGTCGTTTTCATCGTTTTCGAGCGTTTTAGTGTGAAAACGATACAAAAACGCCTTTTTGCTTAGTTTTCGCCAAGATGAAAACGGAGACTTCTGAAAACGCATTTCACGGACGGGGCCTTAGTGGCAAACATGACAAAATAGTTCAGTTCCATAGACATTCTCTCGAAGTGAAGTTTCAACTAATCCCTCGACTCTCCCTGGGCAAGACCCCTCCCCTGCCTGGGCAAGACCCTCCTAAAAGGCAGGGGGGTGGGGGCTTATGTGGGAACTCTACGGCTTACAAAAAAAAAGCACATTCCGACCTTGCCATTCAAACAGTGACTTATTTTTCTCCCAGAACGTGGAAAAAACTCAACAACAAACAGATGTCAGTTTAAATCTTACCATGGCCCGTAACTGATATTAGGCCTGTCCCGATTGTGCTCGTAAAATGCTGGAAAGTTGTTCCAAAAAGTTGCTAAAAAATTGCCAAAAATTCAAAAAGTTGCTACCAAATTTCAAAAGTTGCTGCCTAAATTTCCTGATATTTTTATGTAAACGTTAATTAAAAGCTTTACTTTTCGTTCTTCACAATAATTGCTAACATCGGTCAAGAAAAATAGCTTGAAATTTAGCTATAAAGAGTTGGGCGAAATTTAAGGATACTCTTAAGTCTAACGGAACAAAACACATGGTTCATTTGACGTCTTGCCCAACGAAACTAGCTCTACTGATTGCATTCTCAGAGTCTAAAACCATATCAGAAATCACAGAAACATAATTTTATAAACAGAAACTAAAAATCTCGAGACCACTCTTGACCGAGATCTTTGGGCGAAACTAAACTTTTCTCACATAAAAAGTACATTATTAGAAGACATATTATTAGGAGATATTATTATTATTATTATTATTATTATTATTAAGAAGTATATTATTAAAATGCATCTTATTTTATTGAGATAGGTATTTCATTGCGTTTGGTCTGAAGCACTGTACACGCTCTCTTGCGACGCTTGTGCGCAATCGAAGAGTTTAGATTTTCATGGGAATTAATTCTAAACTCTCGCTCTCGTTCTCGCTCTCATAAAGTTTGAACTATCTACGCTCTCGCTCTCGTTATTTTAATCACATTCGAATCGATCAGATGCATTGAGTTCTGCATTAAATTAAAGTCTTAATTTATAAAGTTGTTCTGCTTCACGTGAAACGCGATGGAATGTTTGACTGACTCTGATAACAATAGGTGACTGTGAGAACAATAGGTGAGAACAATAGGTTATAACAATAGGTGGTTTATAACTCATTAAAATTCATGAACTTGTGTCACTTGAGCGCCGTAGCTCAGGTGATTGGCCATTGGACTCCGAGTCAGACAGAGGGCGAGGTCGCACGTTCGAACTCGCGGGGTGGCGGGAAAAAAGGAAAAAAAAGGGGACTGGTACCAGAGGGGGTAGGGTAGGGTAAGGTAAGGTAAGTTAAGGTAAGGTAAGTTAAGGTAAGGTAAGGTAAGTTAAGGTAAGGTAAGGTAAGGTAAGGTAAGGTAAGGTAAGGTAAGGTAAGGTAAGGGTAGAGGGTAGAGGGTAGAGGGCAGAGGGTAGAGGGCAGAGGGTAGAGGGTAGAGGGTAGAGGGTACGGCCGTACGGGGGTGGACTAGCCTGCGAGCAAGCTGTGCTGGGTTAAAGGGGATTGGGGAGGGAATGAAAGGGCCTCCCTAATCCCCCTTAACCCAGTACAGCTTGCTCGCAGGCTAGGGGTTTTGCTTTTTTTTTCTATTGACGCAAATTGTAGATTTGCACAGTTTTAAAACGAAATGTTGTATTTAATTGTTTAATTTTATTTATTTTTAAACTGTTTATTATATTAATTTTGTTATTCAATAACATTTGTATTACTTTTCATCGTTTATTAGTTTTATTGTTATTTATTGTTTATTATTTTATTAATAAGAAAAGACAACAACCTACTATGCAATAAAAACTATAATAATAACCACAAATCAATGAAGAGTCTGATCTTTGGATAATATATAGAATAATTGGTTTTGATTAAATTCCTGTACACATACGATTTTTTATTACGATTTTTACATTTTTACACACGTATTTTTACACATACGATTTTAGTCGCACTCTCCGATGCAACTTTTTTCGCAAGTGTAAACTAGCGGCGATTTCTGTGAGATTCGGGTGCGACATTTGCTGTGATTTTCCGAGGTTTAGATCCTAGATGGAACACTTATGCATAAAGTAAAGTTGAGTCCATTGGCATCCGAGCAGGCGGCCTTATTTCAACTTAAGGGGCTGGTTTTTATCAAAATAGTGGAATTTTCCCATGAAATTGTTTTGAAAAAAAAAAATATTTATAATGCAACATTTTACATGTTTTAGGGTACCATTCCCGCCTTAAAGTAAATATAACGTCCTGAGTTAAATGACATATGGAGTTGAGCTTAACGATAGGATTGAGGTTCAGGTTTTGGTCTAGGCCTATTGTTAACTTTCTTTGGAATATAAGGGGTTAGATTAGCCTAAGGGTAAAGCAATTTTTGGGGGGGTTTTAGGTTAAGGTTACATTTTGAGTTAGGGATCAGGTTAAGAGTAGTTGTCCTAGTGATACAGCATTAGTGCAGTGTTGCCCAGTATCGCTACAGAAGCAATAGCTGTGAAGTCCACTAAGTACTAGCATTCGTTTTACAGCTTTCGAAACACACAAACGAACGAGATAAAAACAGAAACACACACACACATACAATGAGACGCTATTGAAATAATTTGAAACTGGTCTTACTAGAATAGTGATCCAGAGATAAGAAAAAAGAGCTCGTAGAACCTATTCTCAGACGAAAGTTAAAATGAACAAGATCACTATATTCTGACTCACCGCGACCGTTAACTAGCTATTCACTTCGACGATCGGAAGTTTAACACTCGCGGAGCATAAGCTATATTCACGAAATTCGGATGGAAGGGCTATAGTCTTATGGAAAGTGTTTTGCTGAACTAGTTCAACAGCTAAAGTGAAAAAGCAAAAGCTATTTTCCTTGCTAACAATTCCAAAGCGTGAAAAACATCCGCTGTCAACAGGACGCGTGATGTTTGAGATCTAATTAGTCGATAAACCACATTCTTTTGCTAAAACACACAGTGAAAATGCGTTTCTTTTACCAGAAAATTCAGCCAAGACTGACGGCATCTTTATGCCAAAGCTGGTAGGCTGAAATTAAAATATGACAAATACTGAACGCGAGGGAAGCGGTTTAAGCTTTACATATTAAAATCGTGTAACAACGCGCCAAAACTGACACGAAACATAGCGGTTCGGCTTGATGCAAAACCAAAACACCATAGTTATTTACTGATACAGATATAACAAAATCAAGTACAGAGTCTAACTGCGAAACATTCAAACACTTACGGAATTTTTGGTTTTACTTCGGTGCACCTTCCATTCCGCTCGCTGACCAAGGAACCAGAATGTTTTCTGACCCTTTTCAAAGTAACGCAAAGTAACGTGACGCCGCTTATAGAAGCTACAACGTACATGTACGATCTCCTACATTTCGTCTCGGGTAGAAGGATAAAAAGACGCTTCTTTCGCTGGAGACGAGCAATCTACTTTATTGCTGAGATTACTGCCTTTCCTGCCTCTTCGTTTTTTTTTTTTTTTTTTTTTTTTTATCGCAAGCTTCTCATACAGCAGAAAGAACGCAACAGATACCGCAATGAATTGTGGGAAACTCCTGAGTTCAACGAACGCGGAATCAGCCTCCAACTGATTTTTCACAAAAATGTAAGTCTAAAAGCACCTCTTCAATTCAAAACTTCGGTCACAGCCAGGTGTCACAAATGGGCTGCAACTCACGATCATACAGGTTTTTTTTTATTATTTTTTTTTTTTTATTTTTAGACAAAACGTGCTTTTAGACTCCGTCTGGATCGGCTTGCCTACCGACTGTGAACGGCCGCAACACTGCCAACATCGGAACTATTCAACAGTCGAAAAAGCAAAACACCAGTCCTTTCTTTGAAAGGTGCTAGTGACTTACGGGTTTCCGGACTTAATGATGTCCTTCAACCACCAGACGGGCACAAAGTGTGGCGAATAAAGAAAATACTTTTTTTAGCCAAATGTAAGCTTCGAGAGTCGCTTCAAGATCAAAATATATAAGTCGCTTTGATTTGAATATGACGACATCATGGACACGTGATAATTCCTATGAAAAAGACTCTTTTCCAGATCTCTTCCGTAGTTAGCGCGAAAGTGCTTTCTGCTAACGTTAACAAGTTAATATCGTAAAAAGGGTTGTTGTTGTTCATCGTGGTGAACACACTAGTAAAGAAGTATTTTTCGTTTGTCTCACGATGTAGTCACTTCCGATGTGGATCGCGACGTTTCGACTGCATACTGCTAGTCTTCTTCAGGCGATGGGGTCGACTGGTTACGCGTCACCTTATGAAGCACGATGTTCTGCTGTTATTGGTTGGTTTTCAACAGCTGTGACTGGCGCATTTTGATCCTCGTTGTTTCGGCGAATTGTTCCCTCGGCGGTCCGTAGTCGTACGGCTCTCCTGTTGTTGTGTTTCTTGATCGTGGGCATCCATGCTTCTGGAATTTCTATTCCACTGTCCCTGTTGATGTTGTTAGGGTTAAGTCTTATGTGGATCGCCTCTTTGACCCTGCGTGTGTACCAATGAGGATCACGATCAATAAACTTTACTTCATTCCAAAGCGGGTGGTGTAGTAGGTAGTAGTACCTCAAGGTACTACTACCTAAAATGACCTCGACGCTTACTTACAGAGCATTTTAACCGTTTGTTCTCATTAACACATATGCAATCCCAGTCGTTTTCATCGTTTTCGAGCGTTTTAGTGTGAAAACGATACAAAAACGCTTTTTGCTTCGTTTTCGCCAAGATGAAAACGGAGACTTCTGAAAACGCATTTCACGGACGGAGCCTTAGTGGCCAACAGGACAGGGGCGTACTCAAAATAGTTCAGTTCCATAGACATTCAGGAAGAAAAAATTTTCTCGAAGTGAAGTTTCAACTAAGTAAAATAGCACAAACTTCAACTTATCCCTCGACTCTCCCTGGGCAAGACCCCTCCCCTCCCTGGGCAAGACCATCCTAAAAGGCAGGGGGGTAGGGGTTTACATGATGTGGGAATGCCACAGGCTACGGCTTACAAAAAAAAAAAAGCACATTCCGACCTTGCCATTCAAACAGTGACTTATTTTTCTCCCAGAACGTGGAAAAAACTCAACAACAAACAGATGTCAGTTTAAATCTTACCATGGCCCGTAACTGATATTAGGCCTGTCCCGATTGTGCTCGTAAAATGCTGGAAAGTTGTTCCAAAAAGTTGCTCAAAAATTGCCAAAAATCCAAAAAGTTGCTAAAATTTCAAAAGTTGCTGCCTAAATTTCCTGATATTTTTATGTAAACGTTAATTAAAAGCTTTACTTTGCGTTCTTCACAATAATTGCTAACATCGGTCAAGAAAAATAGCTTGAAATTTAGCCATAAAGAGGATACTCTTAAGTCTAACGGAACAAAACACATGGTTCATTTGACGTCTTGCCCAACGAAACTAGCTCTACTGATTGCATTCTCAGAGTCTAAAACCATATCAGAAATCACAGAAACATAATTTTATAAACAGAAACTAAAAATCTCGAGACCACTCTTGACCGAGATCTTTGGGCGAAACTAAACTTTTCTCACATAAAAAGTACATTATTAGAAGACATATTATTAGGAGATATTATTATTATTATTATTATTATATTATTATTTATTAAGAAGTATATTATTAAAATGCATCTTATTTTATTGAGAAAGGTATTTCATTGCGTTGGTCTGAAGCACTGTACACGCGACGGTTGCAATCGAAGAGTTTAGATTTTCATTGGAAACTATGGGAATTAATTCTAAACTCTCGCTCTCTTGTCTCGTTCTCGCTCTCATAAAGTTTGAACTATCTACGCTCTCGCTCTCGTTATTTTAATCACATTCGAATCGATCAGATGCATTGAGTTCTGCATTAAATTAAAGTTTTAATTTATAAAGTTGTTCTGCTTCACGTGAAACGCGATGGAATGTTTGACTGACTCTGATAACAATAGGTGACTGTGAGAACAATAGGTGAGAACAATAGGTTATAACAATAGGTGGTTTATAACTCATAAAAATTCATGAACTTGTGTCACTTGAGCGCCGTAGCTCAGGTGATTGGCCATTGGACTCCGAGTCAGACAGAGGGCGAGGTCGCACGTTCGAACTCGCGGGGTGGCGGGAAAAAAGGAAAAAAAAGGGGACTGGTACCAGAGGGGGTAGGGTAGGGTAAGGTAAGGTAAGTTAAGGTAAGGTAAGGTAAGGTAAGGTAAGGTAAGGTAAGGTAAGGTAAGGTAAGGTAAGGTAAGGTAAGGTAAGGTAAGGTAAGGGTAGAGGGTAGAGGGTAGAGGGTAGAGGGTAGAGGGTAGAGGGTAGAGGGTAGAGGGTAGAGGGTAGAGGGTACGGCCGTACGGGGGGTAGGGGTAGGGGGACTAGCCTGCGAGCAAGCTGTGCTGGGTAAAGGGGGATGGGGGAGGGAATGAAAGGGCCCCCCTAACCCCCCTTACCCCAGTACAGCTTGCTCGCAGGCTAGGGGTTTTGCTTTTTTTTTCTATTGACGCAAATTGTAGATTTGCACAGTTTTAAAACGAAATGTTGTATTTAATTGTTTAATTTTATTTATTTTTAAACTGTTTATATTAATTTTGTTATTCAATAACATTTGTATTACTTTTCATCGTTTATTAGTTTTATTGTTATTTATTGTTTATTATTTTATTAATAAGAAAAGACAACAACCTACTATGCAATAAAAACTATAATAATAACCACAAATCAATGAAGAGTCTGATCTTTGGATAATATATAGAATAATTGGTTTTGATTAAATTCCTGTACACATACGATTTTTTATTACGATTTTTACATTTTTACACACGTATTTTTACACATACGATTTTAGTCGCACTCTCCGATGCAACTTTTTTCGCAAGTGTAAACTAGCGGCGATTTCTGTGAGATTCGGGTGCGACATTTGCTGTGATTTTCCGAGGTTTAGATCCTAGATGGAACACTTATGCATAAAGTAAAGTTGAGTCCATTGGCATCCGAGCAGGCGGCCTTATTTCAACTTAAGGGGCTGGTTTTTATCAAAATAGTGGAATTTTCCCATGAAATTGTTTTGAAAAAAAAAAATATTTATAATGCAACATTTTACATGTTTTAGGGTACCATTCCCGCCTTAAAGTAAATATAACGTCCTGAGTTAAATGACATATGGAGTTGAGCTTAACGATAGGATTGAGGTTCAGGTTTTGGTCTAGGCCTATTGTTAACTTTCTTTGGAATATAAGGGGTTAGATTAGCCTAAGGGTAAAGCAATTTTTGGGGGGGTTTTAGGTTAAGGTTACATTTTGAGTTAGGGATCAGGTTAAGAGTAGTTGTCCTAGTGATACAGCATTAGTGTAGTGTTTGCCCAGTATCGCTACAGAAGCAATAGCTGTGAAGTCCACTAATTACCAGCATTCGTTTTACAGCATTCGAAACAAACAAACGAACGAGATAAAAACAGAAACAACATACAATGCGACGCTATAAATAATTTGAAACTGGTCTCACTAGAATAGTCAACAGATCTGATCTGGCCATAAGAAAAAAGAGCTCGTAGAACCTATTCTAAATTTATATTATTCTCAGACGAAAGTTAAAATGAACAAGATCACTATATTCTGACTCACGACCGTTAACCACTTTGACGATCGGAAGTTTAACACTCGCGCCGAGCATAAGCTATATTCACGAAATTCAGATGGAAGGGCTATAGTCTTATGGAAAGTGTTTTGCTGAACTAGTTCAACAGCTAAAGTGAAAAAAGCAAAAGCTATTTTCCTTGCTAACAATTCCAAAGCGTGAAAAACATCCGCTGTCAACAGGACGCGTGATGTTTGAGATCTAATTAGTCGATAAACCACATTCTTTTGCTAAAACACACAGTGAAAATGCGTTTCTTTTACCAGAAAATTCAGCCAAGACTGACGGCATCTTTATGCCAAAGCTGGTAGGCTGAAATTAAAATATGACAAATACTGAACGCGAGGGAAGCGGTTTAAGCTTTACATATTAAAATCGTGTAACAACGCGCCAAAACTGACACGAAACATAGCGGTTCGGCTTGATGCAAAACCAAAACACCATAGTTATTTACTGATACAGATATAACAAAATCAAGTACAGAGTCTAACTGCGAAACATTCAAACACTTACGGAATTTTTGGTTTTACTTCGGTGCACCTTCCATTCCGCTCGCTGACCAAGGAACCAGAATGTTTTCTGACCCTTTTCAAAGTAACGCAAAGTAACGTGACGCCGCTTATAGAAGCTACAACGTACATGTACGATCTCCTACATTTCGTCTCGGGTAGAAGGATAAAAAGACGCTTCTTTCGCTGGAGACGAGCAATCTACTTTATTGCTGAGATTACTGCCTTTCCTGCCTCTTCGTTTTTTTTTTTTTTTTTTTTTTTTATCGCAAGCTTCTCATACAGCAGAAAGAACGCAACAGATACCGCAATGAATTGTGGGAAACTCCTGAGTTCAACGAACGCGGAATCAGCCTCCAACTGATTTTTCACAAAAATGTAAGTCTAAAAGCACCTCTTCAATTCAGAACTTCGGTCACGGGCAGGTGTCACAAATGGGCTGCAACTCACGATCATACAGGGGTTTTTTTTAAGACAAAACGTGCTTTTAGACTCCGTCTGGATCGGCTTGCTTAAACGGCCGCAAGAGTGCAAACATCAGCACTATTCAACAGTCGAAAAAGCAAAACACCAGTCCTTTCTTTGAAAGGTGCTAGTGACTTACGGGTTTCCGGACTTAATGATGTCCTTCAACCACCAGACGGGCACAAATGTGGCGAACAAAGAAAATACTTTTTTTAGCCAAATGTAAGCTTCGAGAGTCGCTTCAAGATCAAAATATATAAGTCGCTTTGATTTGAATATGACGACATCATGGACACGTGATAATTCCTATGAAAAAGACTCTTTTCCAGATCTCTTCCGTAGTTAGCGCGAAAGTGCTTTCTGCTAACGTTAACAAGTTAATATCGTAAAAAGGGTTGTTGTTGTTCATCGTGGTGAACACACTAGTAAAGAAGTATTTTTCGTTTGTCTCACGATGTAGTCACTTCCGATGTGGGTCGCGACGTTTCGACTGCATATTGCTAGTCTTCTTCAGGCGATGGGGTCGACTGGTTACGCGTCACCTTATGAAGCACGATGTTCTGCTGTTATTGGTTGGTTTTCAACAGCTGTGACTGGCGCATTTTGATCCTCGTTGTTTCGGCGAATTGTTCCCTCGGCGGTCCGTAGTCGTACGGCTCTCCTGTTGTTGTGTTTCTTGATCGTGGGCATCCATGCTTCTGGAATTTCTATTCCACTGTCCCTGTTGATGTTGTTAGGGTTAAGTCTTATGTGGATCGCCTCTTTGACCCTGCGTGTGTACCAATGAGGATCACGATCAATAAACTTTACTTCATTCCAAAGCGGGTGGTGTAGTAGGTAGTAGTACCTCAAGGTACTACTACCTAAAATGACCTCGACGCTTACTTACAGAGCATTTTAACCGTTTGTTCTCATTAACACATACGCAATCCCAGTCGTTTTCATCGTTTTCGAGCGTTTTAGTGTGAAAACGATACAAAAACGCCTTTTGCTTAGTTTTCGCCAAGATGAAAACGGAGACTTCTGAAAACGCATTTCACGGACGGGGCCTTAGTGGCAAACATGACAAAATAGTTCAGTTCCATAGACATTCTCTCGAAGTGAAGTTTCAACTAATCCCTCGACTCTCTCTGGGCAAGACCCCTCCCCTGCCTGGGCAAGACCCTCCTAAAAGGCAGGGGGGTGGGGGCTTATGTGGGAACTCTACGGCTTACAAAAAAAAGCACATTCCGACCTTGCCATTCAAACAGTGACTTATTTTTCTCCCAGAACGTGGAAAAAACTCAACAACAAACAGATGTCAGTTTAAATCTTACCATGGCCCGTAACTGATATTAGGCCTGTCCCGATTGTGCTCGTAAAATGCTGGAAAGTTGTTCCAAAAAGTTGCTAAAAAATTGCCAAAAATTCAAAAAGTTGCTACCAAATTTCAAAAGTTGCTGCCTAAATTTCCTGATATTTTTATGTAAACGTTAATTAAAAGCTTTACTTTTCGTTCTTCACAATAATTGCTAACATCGGTCAAGAAAAATAGCTTGAAATTTAGCTATAAAGAGTTGGGCGAAATTTAAGGATACTCTTAAGTCTAACGGAACAAAACACATGGTTCATTTGACGTCTTGCCGAACGAAACTAGCTCTACTGATTGCATTCTCAGAGTCTAAAACCATATGAGAAATCAAAAGTTAATACACAGAAACATAATTTTATAAACAGAAACTAAAAATCTCGAGACCACTCTTGACCGAGATCTTTGGGCGAAACTAAACTTTTCTCACATAAAAAGTACATTATTAGAAGACATATTATTAGGAGATATTATTATTATTATTATTATTATTATTATTATTAAGAAGTATATTATTAAAATGCATCTTATTTTATTGAGATAGGTATTTCATTGCGTTTGGTCTGAAGCACTGTACACGCTCTCTTGCGACGCTTGTGCGCAATCGAAGAGTTTAGATTTTCATGGGAATTAATTCTAAACTCTCGCTCTCGTTCTCGCTCTCATAAAGTTTGAACTATCTACGCTCTCGCTCTCGTTATTTTAATCACATTCGAATCGATCAGATGCATTGAGTTCTGCATTAAATTAAAGTCTTAATTTAAAAAGTTGTTCTGCTTCACATGAAACGCGATGGAATGTTTGACTGACTTTGATAACAATAGGTGACTTGAGAACAATAGGTGAGAACAATAGGTTATAACAATAGCTGGTTTATAACTCATAAAAATTCATGAACTTGTGTCACCTGAGCGCCGTAGCTCAGGTGATTGGCCATTGGACTCCGAGTCAGACAGAAGGCGAGGTCGCACGATCGAACTCGCAGGGTGGCGGGGAAAAAAGGAAAAAAAAAGGGACTGGTACCAGAGGGGGTAGGGTAGGGTAAGGTAAGGTAAGTTAAGGTAAGGTAAGGTAAGGTAAGGTAAGGTAAGGTAAGGTAAGGTAAGGTAAGGTAAGGTAAGGTAAGGTAAGGTAAGGTAAGGGTAGAGGGTAGAGGGTACGGCCGTACGGTAGGGGGTAGAGGGTAGAGGGTAGAGGGTAGAGGGGTAGAGGGTACGGCCGTACGGGGGGTAGGGGGTAGGGGGTGGACTAGCCTGCGAGCAAGCTGTGCTGGGTTAAAGGGGATTGGGGAGGGAATGAAAGGGCCTCCCTAATCCCCCTTAACCCAGTACAGCTTGCTCGCAGGCTAGGGGTTTTGCTTTTTTTTTCTATTGACGTTAATTGTAGATTTGCACAGTTTTAAAACGAAATGTTGTATTTAATTGTTTATTTAATTTTATTTATTTTTAAACTGTTTATTATATTCAATAACATTTGTATTACTTTTCATCGTTTATTAGTTTTATTGTTATTTATTGTTTATTATTTTATTAATAAGAAAAGACAACAACCTACTATGCAATAAAAACTATAATAATAACCACAAATCAATGAAGAGTCTGATCTTTGGATAATATATAGAATAATTGGTTTTGATTAAAGCTGCACATACGATTTTTTATTACGATTTTTACATTTTTACACACGTATCTTTACACATACGATTTTTGTCGCACTCTCCAATGCAACTTTTGTCGCAAGTGTAAACTAGCGGCGATTTCTGTGAGATTCGCATTTGCTGTGATTTTCCGAGGTTTAGATCCTAGATGGAACACTTATGCATAAATTAAAGTTGAGTCCATTGGCATCCGAGCAGGCGACCTTACAGTTTCAACCACCTTAATGCAAAATTTTCCTTGTTTTAGGGTACCATTCCCGCCTTAAAGTAAATATAACGTCCTGAGTTAAATGACATATGGAGTTGAGCTTAACGATAGGGTTAAGGTTCAGGTTTTGGTCTAGGCCTATCGTTAACTTTCTTTGGAATATAAGGGGTTAGATTAGCCTAAGGGTAAAGCAATTTTTGAGGGGCTTGTTAACGTTACATTTTTTAGTTAGGGATCAGGTTAAGAGTAGTTGTCCTAGTGATACAGCATTAGTGTAGTGTTTACAGAAGCAATAGCTGTGAAGTCCACTAATTACCAGCATTCGTTTTACAGCATTCGAAACAAACAAACGAACGAGATAAAAACAGAAACTATATACAATGCGACGCTATAAATAATTTGAAACTGGTCTCACTAGAATAGTCAACAGATCTGATCTGGCCATAAGAAAAAAGAGCTCGTAGAACCTATTCTAAATTTATATTATTCTCAGACGAAAGTTAAAATGAACAAGATCACTATATTCTGACTCACGACCGTTAACCACTTTGACGATCGGAAGTTTAACACTCGCGCCGAGCATAAGCTATATTCACGAAATTCAGATGGAAGGGCTATAGTCTTATGGAAAGTGTTTTGCTGAACTAGTTCAACAGCTAAAGTGAAAAAAGCAAAAGCTATTTTCCTTGCTAACAATTCCAAAGCGTGAAAAACATCCGCTGTCAACAGGACGCGTGATGTTTGAGATCTAATTAGTCAAATTGCCGAGCAAAAAGTGTTTTCTACCGATAAACCACATTCTTTTGCTAAAACACACAGTGAAAATGCGTTTCTTTTACCAGAAAATTCAGCCAAGACTGACGGCATCTTTATGCAAAAGCTAGTAGGCTGAAATTAAAATTTGACAAATACTGAAGGCGAGGGAAGCGGTTTAAGCTTTACATATTAAAATCGTGTAACAACGCGCCAAAACTGACACGAAACATAGCGGTTCGGCTTGATGCTAAACCAAAACACCATAGTTATTTACTAATACAGATATAACAAAATCAAGTACAGAGTCTACGGCTGCGAAACATTGAAACACTTACGGAATTTTTGGTTTTACTTCGGTGCACCTTCCATTCCGCTCGCTGACCAAGGAACCAGAATGTTTTCTGACCCTTTTCAAAGTAACGCAAAGTAACGTGACGATCTCCTACATTTCGTCTCAGGTAGAAGGATAAAAAGACGCTTCTTTCGCTGGAGACGAGCAATCTCCTTTGTTGCTGAGATTACTGCCTTTCCTGCCTCTTCGCTTTTGTTTTTGTTTTTATCGCAAGCTTCTCATACAGCAGAAAGAACGCAACAGATACCGCAATGAATTATGGGAAACTCCTGAGTTCAACGAACGCGGAATCAGCCTCCAACTGATTTTTCACAAAATATATAAGTCTAAAAGCACCTCTTCAATTCAAAACTTCGGTCACAGCCAGGTGTCACAAATGGGCTGCAACTCACGATCATACAGGTTTTTTTTTATTATTATTTTTTTTTATTTTTAGACAAAACGTGCTTTTAGACTCCGTCTGGATCGGCTTGCCTACCGACTGTGAACGGCCGCAACACTGCCAACATCGGAACTATTCAACAGTCGAAAAAGCAAAACACCAGTCCTTTCTTTGAAAGGTGCTAGTGACTTACGGGTTTCCGGACTTAATGATGTCCTTCAACCACCAGACGGGCACAAAGTGTGGCGAATAAAGAAAATACTTTTTTTAGCCAAATGTAAGCTTCGAGAGTCGCTTCAAGATCAAAATATATAAGTCGCTTTGATTTGAATATGACGACATCATGGACACGTGATAATTCCTATGAAAAAGACTCTTTTCCAGATCTCTTCCGTAGTTAGCGCGAAAGTGCTTTCTGCTAACGTTAACAAGTTAATATCGTAAAAAGGGTTGTTGTTGTTCATCGTGGTGAACACACTAGTAAAGAAGTATTTTTCGTTTGTCTCACGATGTAGTCACTTCCGATGTGGGTCGCGACGTTTCGACTGCATATTGCTAGTCTTCTTCAGGCGATGGGGTCGACTGGTTACGCGTCACCTTATGAAGCACGATGTTCTGCTGTTATTGGTTGGTTTTCAACAGCTGTGACTGGCGCATTTTGATCCTCGTTGTTTCGGCGAATTGTTCCCTCGGCGGTCCGTAGTCGTACGGCTCTCCTGTTGTTGTGTTTCTTGATCGTGGGCATCCATGCTTCTGGAATTTCTATTCCACTGTCCCTGTTGATGTTGTTAGGGTTAAGTCTTATGTGGATCGCCTCTTTGACCCTGCGTGTGTACCAATGAGGATCACGATCAATAAACTTTACTTCATTCCAAAGCGGGTGGTGTAGTAGGTAGTAGTACCTCAAGGTACTACTACCTAAAATGACCTCGACGCTTACTTACAGAGCATTTTAACCGTTTGTTCTCATTAACACATACGCAATCCCAGTCGTTTTCATCG
This sequence comes from Cladopsammia gracilis, assembly GCA_022457155.1. NCBI lineage: Eukaryota > Metazoa > Cnidaria > Anthozoa > Scleractinia > Dendrophylliidae > Cladopsammia > Cladopsammia gracilis. The sequence goes on from JAJGOT010000001.1 coordinate 3,129,079, forward strand.
TTTTCGAGCGTTTTAGTGTGAAAACGATACAAAAACGCTTTTTGCTTCGTTTTCGCCAAGATGAAAACGGAGACTTCTGAAAACGCATTTCACGGACGGGGCCTTAGTGGCAACAGGACAGGAGGGCGTACTCAAAATAGTTCAGTTCCATAGACATTCAGGAAGAAAAAATTTTCTCGAAGTGAAGTTTCAACTAAGTAAAATAGCACAAACTTCAACTAATCCCTCGACTCTCCTGGGCAAGACCCCTCCCCTGCCTGGGCAAGACCCTCCTAAAAGGCAGGGGGGTGGGGGCTTATGATGTGGGAATGCACTGCTACGGCTTACAAAAAAAAGCACACTCCGACCTTGCCATTCAAACAGTGACTTATTTTTCTCCCAGAACGTGGAAAAAACTCAACAACAAACAGATGTCAGTTTAAATCTTACCATGGCCCGTAACTGATATTAGGCCTGTCCCGATTGTGCTCGTAAAATGCTGGAAAGTTGTTCCAAAAAGTTGCTAAAAAATTGCCAAAAATTCAAAAAGTTGCTACCAAAATTTCAAAAGTTGCTGCCTAAATTTCCTGATATTTTTATGTAAACGTTAATTAAAAGCTTTACTTTTCGTTCTTCACAATAATTGCTAACATCGGTCAAGAAAAATAGCTTGAAATTTAGCTATAAAGAGTTGGGCGAAATTTAAGGATACTCTTAAGTCTAACGGAACAAAACACATTTTTCATTTGACGTCTTGCCGAACGAAACTAGCTCTACTGATTGCATTCTCAGAGTCTAAAACCATATGAGAAATCAAAAGTTAATACACAGAAACATAATCTTATAAACAGAAACTAAAAATCTCGAGACCACTCTTGACCGAGATCTTTGGGCGAAACTAAACTTTTCTCACATTAAAAGTATATTATTAGAAGACATATTATTAGGAGATATTATTATTATTATTTCCTTGCAGCCCGAAACGAGAACGTTTGGTCTGAAGCACTGTACACTCTCTCTTGCGACGCTTGTGCGCAATCGAAGAGTTTAGATTTTCATTGGAATCTATGGGAATCTAATTCTAAACTGTCGCTCTCGTTCTCGCTCTCATAAAGTTTGAACTATCTACGCTCTCGCTCTCGTTATTTTAATCACATTCGAATCGATCAGATGCATTGAGTTCTGCATTAAATTAAAGTTTTAATTTATAAAGTTGTTCTGCTTCACGTGAAACGCGATGGAATGTTTGACTGACTCTGATAACAATAGGTGACTGTGAGAACAATAGGTGAGAACAATAGGTTATAACAATAGGTGGTTTATAACTCATAAAAATTCATGAACTTGTGTCACTTGAGCGCCGTAGCTCAGGTGATTGGCCATTGGACTCCGAGTCAGACAGAGGGCGAGGTCGCACGTTCGAACTCGCAGGGGTGGCGGGAAAAAAGGAAAAAAAAGGGGACTGGTACCAGAGGGGGTAGGGTAGGGTAAGGTAAGGTAAGTTAAGGTAAGGTAAGGTAAGGTAAGTTAAGGTAAGGTAAGGTAAGTTAAGGTAAGGTAAGGTAAGGTAAGGTAAGGTAAGGTAAGGGTAGAGGGTAGAGGGTAGAGGGTCGAGGGTAGAGGGTAGAGGGTAGAGGGTAGAGGGTAGAGGGTAGAGGGTAGAGGGTAGAGGGTACGGCCGTACGGGGGGTAGGGGGTGGACTAGCCTGCGAGCAAGCTGTGCTGGGTTAAAGGGGATTGGGGAGGGAATGAAAGGGCCTCCCTAATCCCCCTTAACCCAGTACAGCTTGCTCGCAGGCTAGGGGTTTTGCTTTTTTTTTCTATTGACGTAAATTGTAGATTTGCACAGTTTTAAAACGAAATGTTGTATTTAATTGTTTTAATTTTATTTATTTTTAAACTGTTTATTATATTCAATAACATTTGTATTACTTTTCATCGTTTATTAGTTTTATTGTTATTTATTGTTTATTATTTTATTAATAAGAAAAGACAACAACCTACTATGCAATAAAAACTATAATAATAACCACAAATCAATGAAGAGTCTGCTCTTTGGATAATATATAGAATAATTGGTTTTGATTAAAGCTGTAAAGGCTGACACATACGATTTTTTATTACGATTTTTACATTTTTACACACGTATCTTTACACATACGATTTTTGTCGCACTCTCCAATGCAACTTTTGTCGCAAGTGTAAACTAGCGGCGATTTCTGTGAGATTCGCATTTGCTGTGATTTTCCGAGGTTTAGATCCTAGATGGAACACTTATGCATAAATTAAAGTTGAGCAGGCGGCCTTACAGTTTCAACCACCTTAATGCAAAATTTTCCATGTTTTAGGGTACCATTCCCGCCTTAAAGTAAATATAACGTCCTGAGTTAAATGACATATGGAGTTGAGCTTAACGATAGGGTTAAGGTTCAGGTTTTGGTCTAGGCCTATCGTTAACTTTCTTTGGAATATAAGGGGCTAGATTAGCCTAAGGGTAAAGCAATTTTTTGAGGGGCTTGTTAACGTTACATTTTTTAGTTAGGGATCAGGTTAAGAGTAGTTGTCCTAGTGATACAGCATTAGTGTAGTGTTTGCCCAGTATCGCTACAGAAGCAATAGCTGTGAAGTCCACTAATTACCAGCATTCGTTTTACAGCATTCGAAACAAACAAACGAACGAGATAAAAACAGAAACAACATACAATGCGACGCTATAAATAATTTGAAACTGGTCTCACTAGAATAGTCAACAGATCTGATCTGGCCATAAGAAAAAAGAGCTCGTAGAACCTATTCTAAATTTATATTATTCTCAGGCGAAAGTTGAAATGAACAAGATCACTATATTCTGACTCACGACCGTTAACCACTTTGACGATCGGAAGTTTAACACTCGCGCCGAGCATAAGCTATATTCACGAAATTCAGATGGAAGGGCTATAGTCTTATGGAAAGTGTTTTGCTGAACTAGTTCAACAGCTAAAGTGAAAAAAGCAAAAGCTATTTTCCTTGCTAACAATTCCAAAGCGTGAAAAACATCCGCTGTCAACAGGACGCGTGATGTTTGAGATCTAATTAGTCAAATTGCCGAGCAAAAAGTGTTTTCTACCGATAAACCCTAACCCTAACTCAAAATGTTCATTTTGTAAAATCTTCATTGGTTTATGGTTATTACTATTGTTTTTATTCAGGATTTTCCACGGGAGGAGCATTATTCGCGGCTGGTTCTTCATCGGGCTGAGCATTTTGAACTGGAACTACGACTGGTGCGTTTTGTACAGGCACATCTTTTCTACTTCGTTTCTGTCTTGGGCACGTACATAAGTGGGGCGCTGGACAGGCGGCGGTGGTTCAGCCGTGACGCGCGCACAGCGTAGATGCGAAAAATCGCTGACCACACTCTGAGCTGTTGTTCGACAAGGTTAACACTCGTTAACATCTCTCAAACTGACTTTTCCTTTTCACTTTAAGGTGGCTGAACACAGTTTGCGCGCGCTCTTTAATTCCAGCTGCTTACGTGAGTCAGCGCGAGCAGAGTTTTGAGAAAAACAGACGTGGCGCCTATTCAGCGATCATTTTATTTTGCTCAGCGTGGATCGCGAAGGTGTTGTTTGTCGTCTTAAAATCAAACAATTTGTTGTTCGTAAAAATGTTTGTTGTATCAATAGATAATTTATAGAACCATTGAAAAAATACACTGCCTTTTTGGTCGTTTTTGTCTTTGGATCGAGAACCCAGTCAAATGCAACGCATGCGCAGTTCACCAAAATATTATGACTGGATGTTTTAGCGACTTTCCTCGGAAACGTGCTGATTGCTACGGAGCCACTCGTTAGAATTCCACGAAATTTGGCACAATAATAGTTCCGAATATGCCGAATTCGCCTTTCTTCAAAACTTTGAAATCTAACAAAGGAGATTTTTACAAAACGCAAGCATATTAAACCAAAATTGCAGAAGATCTCTCTGTCAAAATTACATAAGACCAGTGTTAACATACGAATATTTTTACGAGTTTACAGGAGAAAAATGATGGACAAAATCTAACTTCTAGATTTTCTGAAAAAAACGAAACCAATTACTGGAGGTTGATTTATAATCCACCGTGTTGCCATGGCAACACCCTAAAAGCTCAACAAAAATATCAAAATATAAAGCTTGCTGCTTAGTCGCATGCCAAACCAATTTTGGACGCCCAGACGTTAGTGGTTTTAAAATGATGACGCATAGGTACAGTAATGTGAAACTGTGTTCAGCCTCCTAAAGTTACCTGAAGTAAAACCCATTTCACACTTTAAAAAGAAAAAAAAAAGAACAGAATAGTGTAAGCCTCGAACCCGAGTCGTTCGCTTCATAACTTATACACTACACCAACGTGGACTTGCTGCTGGGAGATGTAATTTTTAACATATCTATAGTCACTGTGTTACCCATAACAATAAATGAAAGCTGACCGTTTTCAAATCAGTGCTTAACCCTTAACATTGTAGATCAATGTTAAACCCCGAAACGCTATTTATTGCTTAACCGGAGCTTTGTTCTCTCAGTTCTCTGCCCAATAAATGGGATTCTATTCTCGTGTACGTCAGTACTACGGCGTAACGAATACTACGTTGTGCAAAACCCCATAAGGCGTCCAAGGTCAGTTTGAGAGATGTTAACGAGTGTTTACCGTTCAACAAATGCGCACAACACAAAGAATGGTGGTAACATATACAACGCTATGAATTGTGTGATAACTATTGTTATGGAAATATTGTTTTATTTTCGGTACTGAGAATAGAAGAATGTTTTACATAACGTGTCAGTTTACAGTATTAAGTATGCAAATCAACAATACGGTGGTCACGCAATGTTGCACTTTTTATCAAACACATGTTTGATATCAAGGCACTTATTAATGCTGTAATGCCTTAATGACTTACTCCTAAAAACAGTAAAAACTATACTAGGAGGCCTAAAAAATAAGAAATACAAATTTAAAATTGGTTTACATTAAGAAAAATAAAAAGAAACTAATCTAATCTAACTATATGATAATAGATAAATAAAAAGATAAATACATGCATAAATAAGTGGTATTTATACCATAGATGTAATAGTTGCGATAATTGTAGACTTAAAAATAATAATACTCTGGAAGGACAATGACATATAGGAAGTTGATACCATATTGCAATTGACCCAGGGTAAAAAGAGAATTTATAAATGTTACAATTGGACTGTATATGGCGATAGGGAGAAACATTTGGAAGTCGAGATACCCTACCTCAGGAGGAAGTGAAATACCAATTAGACCCTGCTGGATCTTGTAATCTGCGTTGTTCAAGTGTGTCCCAGTTGAGTTGCTTAATCATGGAAATAGCCGAAATAAACAGCTAAGAACTGCTGACAACGCGCTATTCTTTAATATCTTACACCATTTTGTTTATTTAAAGTCCATGAAGTAATAATGCATCGACATACTTGCACCTTCAGCATTTCCATGTTCCTCGCTATCTCCTGGAACGTCAGATTTATCGGCACCCGGCTCATCTGAACACATAGATTCGTCTGGCATTTTGTCTTTACCAAGGAATCGAATCGCGCACCTGTCGCCAAAACGCTCGGTCAAAATCTTCTCGGAAATGAACTTGAATGATGGCGGCATACCTTCGAGGGATTCCGGTGCAAAAAACTCTAGGAAATATCTGCCGTCAGGTTTGAGGCAAGCAAGCATTATATCGCTGTACTGCTTCAGCCGTTCATCACTCATCATGTTAACAGCAGTCATGGAGCCACGATCCCAGATGAGGTCAAATTGACCCCCGGCGACTTTGGCTGAGAAATCAAAGATACTGCATTCGTAAAGCGAAATATCTTTTTCATTCGCTTTAAAAATCGCCCCTTGGATCTCTGACGTTAGTACAATGGGTTCTTCGCGGTGTGTCAATTTGTTGTCGCTCAGAAATGCTTCGATTCCCTTTCGAATCAGTTCTACTCCCACGACAGTGTGTCCTTGATCGGCCAACCAGATCATATCCAGCGATTTTCCGCACAGAGGAACGAGCACTCTTAAATTTTTTCGACCTCCGGTGAATTCGTGGTGTTGTTTTATCAACATTGCGTTCACCTCGTCGGAGTGGAAGTCGGGTTTGTCTGTGGTCCAATCCTGCTCCCACGTTTCCTTGCTTTCAAAATCAAATGTGGTCAAATGTTCTAAGTTCTCTTTTAGATCCATTTGTACGTTAACAAAGTACACGTGGATAACAAATCTATAGAGGTCAGATTCACCCCGCTCGCAAGTTGATCAGACTCTATTTGCTAATTTATGCAAGTCCTGACGTGCATAAATAATGAATCAGATTACCTGCACGAATACCTCCTACAGAGATCTCTCGCTTCCGTTTGAGCAGTTTAGGAGTATTTAATAAACACTGAAATGAAATGTTAGGAGCATTACAATACACACGCGGGTCAATTGCCATTGCTGCCGTACAGCAGGGATGATATGAATGATTTGTGTTCGTGACGGCATTTCGATTCAGCATTTTTTTTAATATTTGATAGAGGTGCATGTCACGCGATAGACAAGTCACGCGACGTCATATATTTTTCACTACATTTGTAAGTAAACGAGAGACTACTACACATTTTACTTGAAAAGTATGTCGTAATTCCTTCGTCGATGATTTCAACCTTATTAGATTGGATTTACCTTTTTAATTCTACGATTGTTCTGTCACATGCAATAGCCCAGAAAGCTCCTTAAACATGTAACTTAATTAATTCTTATCTCACAGCATTAGAAAGTCAACTTTCAATCGACTTATGTTTATTGAAAAGAACTAAAAATGTCGTTTTGGGTACAAAAAAAGATCAGCTATTAAAGATTTTTTGAAAGCAAAACAGCTCGTAAATTCAAGAAACATAGTTCGACTTAAGTTAATAACTCATATTTTTTTGATAAATTTGCCACTTAAAAGGACATATGCAGTGTCCCTACACTAAGAAGCAGGATCAGCCCATGGATTTTTGATGAAAGAAAATGTATCAGGAAGAGAGAGAGGACAGAAGATCAAAAATGCATTTATTTCCTCATATACATATTGGCTCTAGGCCCAGTCAGAACCCTTTCAGTATACTCTGTTAAACTGTGCACAGCAAAGAAAATTAAACATTTAGAAAGCAAGACGGCAGAACATATCAATTTGTAAATTTTTCAATAGCAGTGCCTTTAATTGACATGAAAAGAAGAAATATATAGAGGGCAGTTTCCAATTGAGTGTGCAAAACCAAAACCAAAGTAAATTATTACTCTGACCAATCACAGCAGTCGTAAACAATTCAATGAACCAATCAGAGCTCGAAGCAATTACATGTCGCGAGCAAGTCACGATTGGTTTTGGTTCTACTTCTGATTGGTCGAGAAAGTGGCGCGAGATTTTTTAGCCAATCACAAAGTGTAGCAATGAAAAACCAAAGCAATTGTGTAATTACTTTTCACACTCAATTGAAAACTGCTCTATATGTATTTAGTAATTGTAATTAATAATTAGTAATTTATTGTAAAACCCACTTCAGATGTGGTTGACTGAGTTGTAGCGGTAGTGGGTTTTCCACTTTGAAAAGTTGAAGATGGACCATTTTACTTTGGACGGTAGCTGAGGGCTAGACAAATCCAAAACATTTTCCTGGAAGCAGCAACCTCCAGTGCCCTAACTCCCCTGCCCCTTCAAAAATAAAATAGTCTGTTCCATTAAATATTTACTCTAGCATAAATGTAGCATAATTGTAAAATGTCAGTGCATTATAATTTATTGTGTATTGAGTGGTCTTCCACCAGAGGCACCAAATCTAACATATATGTTGTGGTGCAATTTTGTCCTTGGTGCAAATTTTATTTTCCTTTGTTTTGGGGTATGATAATGTATGAAGATAAGTTTTTAACAAAGGAAAAGAAAATTTGCACCAAGGAAAAAATTGAACCACAACATATGCATGTAATAAACATATGCATGTAATAAAAATAATAATAATAATAATAATAATAATAATAGTGATTAAGAGAGTACTTTCAAACTGACCGAGCACATAGCACAAGGACTTATGAGCATGCGATTACCCCTGAATTGTATGACACGAAGTTCAATAATTATTACTAATTAATTGCATCAATAAAACTTACACTCAAAACTACTAGGATATTTTTATCAGTTTGAAAGTAGGAGGAAAGCAACAAAAAAGAACTCATTAATTTAAGTGAAAATGATTGATGCAGGCATAACGTAGGTATCCAATGACTGTTATTGGACAGTCCCGCATGACCGTGCACCAATTGCATAAGAAATAGGCATACAGATGACCAATCACAATCCAGAATTTTGTTATTGCAGTTATGATTATAATAATAAGCATATGCACATGAACCTGTGCATACAGAACTAGAAACTACTTAAGGATCCTTTATACATCAGATACAGTGTACAATCAGGGGCATATGCAGGGGGGGGGGGGGGGGTTCGGACAAACCCCCTCTTGCCATTAAATGCTCCATTAAATCTTTGTTTTGATCACCTTTCCTCGCCACCTGGCTATTTGGCGTGGGTAGATGGGACATGTCTTATGTTGTAACCCCCCTCTGCAAAATCCTGCGTATGCCCCTGACAATGTACATTTTGTTTGTTTAAAACTGGTTGTAAAACTAGTTTTTCTCAGCTTCTGTCAGTTTGTTTGTTTGAAGTCCATGAAGTAATAATACATCATCATACGAGCAACTTCAGCATGTGCAGCTTCAAGCAAATCAGATTTATCAGCTCCCGAGTCCATTGAAACCAAAGGCAGTTTTTCTTTACCAAGGAATTGAATCGTGCACCTGTCCCCAAATAACTCAGTCAGTTTCCTCTCAGAAATGAACTTTGCAGTTGGCGGCATACTTTCAAAGGATTCGGGCCGAAAAAACTCAAGGAAATATCTTCCATCAGGTTTGAGACAAGCAAGCATTATTTCAGTGTACTGCTTCAGCCGTCCGTCCTTCATCATATTAATAGCAGTCATAGAGCCACGATCCCAGATGAGGTCGAACTGGCCTGTGGCGATTTCAGCTGAGAAATCAAAGATACTACATTCATAAAATGAAATGTCTCTTTCATTTGCTTTGAAAATGGTGCCTTGCATCTCTGATGTTGATGTAATGGGTTCTTCACTGTGTGTCAACTTGTTGTCATTCAGAAATGCTTTAATTCCTTTTCGAATCAATTCTACTCCCACAACAGAGTGTCCTTGATCAGCCAACCAGATCATATCCAGCATTTTTCCGCACAAAGGGACAAGTATTCTGAGATTTTTCCGTCCTCCGGTAAAATTGTGGTGTTGTTTTATCAACATAGGGGTAACCACATCTCTGTGAAATCCTGGGTTGTCCTTGGTCCAATTCTGCTCCCATGTTTTCTTGCTTTCAAAATCAAATCTAGTCAGACGTTCTAGTTTCTCTTTGCCATTATTCATTTGTCCATTGAAAGGAAAGCTGCAAAAAGGGGAGAAAAACAAATTACTTTTTGAGCTCTAAAATGTCGAAAACTGACTGACTGTTGCATGATGGCGATGATAATAGCTCTGCATCTGTCCTGGGGAGGGGGACACCCACATAAAAGGAGATGCTTGTCAGAAATTTTGAATTACTAAATGCTTTAAAGTACACCAATCTGTACATGGGTCAAGTGATAATTCTAACGGTGGTCGTGTTAGATTTTAATACCCTAAGTGGTACCGAATCTACAAATTTTGACTCCTAAAAGGTAAGACGAGCACCCCCGTCATTTTCATATGGGATTCCCCCTCCCCCCTCCCCCCTCCCCCGGGGCTAGTATAGGCACTATTGGACAACAATTCCATAATGTTTTCTTTTGTTTGGTTTTTACTAATTTTGGCTAATTTTGTTTAATTGCTAGATACTGTTTCATGGTCTAAGTAAATTAAAGTTCTATACCTATCCTTTACCTATGTAGTAACAAGTAGTAAAACATACTTCTACTACTACTTATGAGGAAACTTCAGAAACTCACATGAGCGTACTCTAGATCAAAGATGTTACTGATGAGCAGTTTTGCTATCTTAGGGCGCTTACCATTTGTCAGAACTTGCCGGCCAGACCCGGGAAGGGGGGGGGGGGTACTCCCTATAATGGGCTATACGGGGATGCTCCGCCAAAATGGGGTAACTTTTTTAGGCTGGAGGTATATGAAAGGGTCGGGATTTCATGAGTTGAAGTATGTGGAAGGGTAGGGATTTCACGAAGAATAGGAAATGGTAGCAAAAACACAAGTTGAAGCATAAAAAAGGTAAGGAAAACTGCGATTTAAGTATTATAAAAAGGGCCTCTCAAACTATATCAAACAGATGCACGTAAAGGCTATATAAAAGGGGTACCATTTTCAATGAAAGGGGTACCTTTTCTGTCAAAAACGGTAAGGGTTTGGACCTCGGGGCGGAGCATCCCCATACAAAACTTTCTTGTGTACCCCCCCCCCCCCCCCCCCCCCCACACCGGTCAGTTTCCTACAAGTCCATTATAAGGTCATGTACTATTTCCGAATTGACCAGCCTGGCTGACCAGTTTCCCCCCCTCCCCCTCCGCCCGGGCATACTGAAATGGTAAGCGCCCTTATAAATTCGAGTTTAAATGAATTTGTTATTACATTCCAGTCCAATCTCCCGTAAGCGGACACGCTAGTGTATCAGAAAAAGGTGTCCGTAACTGGAGCTACGGGCATGATTCTCCCTCGTTGGAGGTGAATTCTGAGAATTCAAACGGGGTTTTTACAAGATGACCGCCCGATCAGAGGGATTTGAATGTTTTTCTTTTAGTCGAACAGCTGGTCAAGGTCAAGCACGATTCTTTTAAACTTAAAATCAAATCTTCAAATCGGATATTCAGACATTACTTTTTAACACAGATAACAAAATCTGTTTGTTATTCGCACCTTGAAGAAGTCTTTCTGGATATTGAAGAAATCCACGACAGTACTCGTGCTATAAACATTTTCGCGGGCTCAACAGAGATTGCGTTACAGTTCGTTCATCCGGCCAGGGGAGAGTGGGAAGGAGGCAAAACACTCCGCGAGCCTGGCACTTTTTTCGTGTTTGAATGTAACTTCGTTCTCAGCTGCAAGGACGACAATGAACAATTTAAACAATTATTAAGGTAAGATAATGTTTATTTTAAACTTATATGTAAATATTGATCGCAGTATTTTAAGATAATAGGAAACTTTAGATATTCCCAAACATTTCCTCTAAATTTGATAATACGAACGGTCACACAGTTTGTGTTGAAGGTGTTGGAGCACAGGTAGCCCAAGCCATATGTGTCACAGAACCGTTACGGGCGAAATTATAAGGATTTGTATGACGAAAAATGGTCCATTCTAGGAGTTAAAAAATACGAACAAGATTTCAATAAAAATTGCCTACCCTACTTCGGTTGTGTGTTTCCTTGTCTCCTGTGTGGTTTTTGGGGCGATTTAGAGCGTTTCCAGTGAGTTTTAGTTCCATTGCTTGAAAATCTCTCTATAGGGCGTTTTCATCTGACGTCACGGCGGCCATACTGGTGTTCCAAAACAAAGAAACGGCGGCCATATTGGTGTACCAAACCAATCCTTCGGGAATTGAACTCTATTTTTATGCAAACACTTTCTTTTGTTTCAGTAAACCAACATGGCCGCTGGTCACGTGAGTGAAAACGCTCTATACATCCTTTCCCAATGCCGGAACTAAAACTCACTGGAAACGCTCTAAATCGCCCCAAAAACCACACAGGTGACAAGGAAACACACAAGCGAAGTACGGCAGGCAATTTTTATTGAAATCTTGTTCGTATTTTTTAACTCCTAGAATGGACCGTTTTTCGTCATACAAATCCTTATAACTTTCGCTCGTAACGGTTCTGTGACATAAAGCTTGGGCTACCTGTAGTTGGAGCAAGACATTTATTACGACCTCCCCCCCCCCCCCCCAATCACTTTTAAGCCCCCCTCCCCCTCCTCAGTTTTCCTTCACAACCAAAAAAATAAACAGCATTATTACCGGGAGCATTATTACCGTACCAATTAATCGCGTTTCACTAAATTATAATAAGATCTCCTCTCTTTTATGCCCCCTCCCCCCTCAAACGTGCTTGAAATAAATAAGCACCCCCCGGAGGGCTTAATGAAATCTTAAAGTTTGACCGTTTATTGAAACACGAAGATTTTCGGTTGATTAGGTTTATTGTTCTCCGTAAAGTGCCTCAAAAGCTGACGTTCAAAAGCAGGGAGATTCGCTCTGACGAAGAGCTAGCGGTCCACTCCGTTTTAGCGGTAGCCAATTTGACCTACTTCGCCTTTATCCCCTTCGTTCAAATGAAAACTGATCATGACGAGCATTAGTTTACTGATGTTACTGTTAGTTTCTCAGTATTGGGACTGATTCCATTTTTTATGCGCACACCCCCTACAGAAGGCCAGATTCCGACACGCTAGTGTTTAACTCGTGAATTCGTATTGCGTAAAACGAGTTATAGTGATCGGTGTGTTAGTCGGTGTGGCAAATTTACACTCCAACGGCCGTAAACTTTTATTTGTAATTCCGCTGACCAGTCACACACGGCTTCGACCCCTGGAGGACTTCAAATGGATTTTTCAAGACTTAAGAAAACGTTACAGCACGGTAAATGATGTTTTTAAATGTGTGAAGTTTCGCTGCCATTTGTAAAACTTCAAATCGAAAACGATCAATTGAAAACATATATGTCAAATAGGCATTGTTTGAAATAAGGAGAGAACTAGATGATGTAATGTTTTAAATCTGTTTACTAATCAATTCTTGATTTAAAACTCAGTATTGAAACTTAAAACCGATCTGCGGACTTCAAATGGATTTTCTAAGACTTAGGTATTAAACGCGACAGCACGGTGAATGTTGTTTTTATCTCGTGAATACGAGAATCGTTGAACGAGATATTGTATACAGGGATAGATACGGCGGAAATTAGCGCTCCATCAGTTTGCCGAGTCATCATTGGGATGTCGCGGTAAAGTTTTTTGTAATTCCCCAGTGTATTACGTCACTCAGTTTTCTCGTTTCACGCAATGCATATTTATGTCACGCTAAGATGTTAACTTGAAACTGGAGACGTTAACTAGCTGGACTGGTGTTTTCCGACGCTCATGAAACGATTACATTTTAACACCGCACGGATAAACCGTCTTCGCTCTGATGCAAATCCCTTCGCAATTCCAAAACGACTAAAGAAAGATACGAACACACAGGTAAATCGTTTTGTTTTTCATTACATAATGCATTAGGGTATTTTATAGTTATAAAGTGCTCGGGTTTGCTGCGTTGTTACCGGGAGCGCTGGCCCGTGTTCGAATTAGAATCTTTTTTTTTTCTTTCTTTTATTTTTCAACGAAAATTTGATGAAGTTGGCAACCTTTATCGAAAATCTTCATTTAAGTTCTTTATTTCTAAAATTGCGACCCAAAACATTGGACTCAAAATCTGCGGCGATTTTTGTCATTAAAGTTATTTACCGCAGTGACGCCACCGAATTTTAAAATAGTAAAAGTCAGAGGCGAAATGGTAAAAATAACGAGAGTCATGATCAGTCAGGATTTGAGACTTGACGTCACTTCCTTGATAGCCACCACAAAACACTTCATAAATACAATAATGAAAGACTACTACAAAGGATTTGACACTTCAAACTTTGACCTCAATTCCTTGTTTAGCCACCACAAATTAAAACACTTTATCGATACAATAATGAAAGATTACCACAAAAGATTTGACGTCAATTCTTTGATAGCCACCGAAAAACATTATATTTATTTATTTATTAAAGTAATGCTCCACATGCATAAGAACTATCTTTCCCACATAGAATATTTTTGGTTTCAAGAATAGAGGAGGGGCTGATGGTTCATAATTATATTTCATTATAAAAATAAAGAAAATCCATTTGCGTCAAATAAATTTTAGGAAATGATCGTGCTTAACCAATCAGAAGGAGCAAAAGACAGCTAATAATTTTTCTTCTTTGATTAAGTTCACCAAACTGACAATATCTTTTAAAACTTGCCTGTTTTGCGATTGCATGGGTGTCAAATTACTTGAAACCTTAAAAAAATTAGATAAAATGCACCTTGAACCTTAACGTTTTAGAAGTTTTTAAGTCTAGGCCAATGAGATCACCAGTTGTAACAATGAAAAAAGTTGACATTCCATCGTGCATTGCCGTTCAGCGCTATCCTTCTTATGCGGATCATTACTTAACATATAAGTCTACACTCACTTATGAGTGTTTTAGACTGTGTTAAACTGTTATATAAATACAGTCGACCCTCCGTATGTGACCACCTTTCGTAAATGACCACCTCTCGTAATGATGCGACCACTTTTCTAAAACACCAAATTTCATTTAAATCACTATCATTCCAAATTCCAAAACACCAAATTTCATTCAAATCACTATCATCCGAACCTCTCGTAAGCGACCGCGATGACTTTCAACGCTAATGATTTCAATTTGTCTGTTGTTTTTAACCAGTGCCTCAATTGCGACCACTCGCCCACATGTCGATGTCTGACCTCCAGTAAGCGACCACCTTGGTTCTCATATAATCGCCCCGGTCGCTCCGGTCGTCCGAGTCGTTTCAGAAGTTTTTTGCAAACGACTCAGACGATCGGGACGACTCAAGCGATTTGGGTTCTCATATGATTATCCCGGTCGTCCCGAACGACAATACAGGGGTCGTAAACTGGGTCCGACAACATGTTTTGGGCGCGAGAATCGTAAAAATATGGCGGCTGTTAAAGCAGAGTTAAACTCCGAAGTTGTCGCCATTTTGGAACTGGTAGAGCTATGAATACCGGGAATAATAGTGCATTCTGGGGATAGATTTGGGTCGCTTCGATCGCTTCCGTCGTCCCGGGGTGCTTACCATTTGTAGGAAAAAAACGGTTGGGATGACCGTTACATAATGGTAAGGGATTTTCCAAATTTTCTGACCAACCGACGAGGTTGCACCTACCATTTAAAGACCTCTCTTTAAATTTTCCATTTCTCCGTCCTGGTACCCAGACCGTTAACTCGATTGAGCGATTTGAATTTTTTGTAAATTCAAATGGTAAGGAAAATTCCAGTCGAAACGTCCCAACCGGAATCGTGGGACAGCCTCTGAAGGTTGTCCACTTGTTCCAACCGGAATTCTCGGAAAATCAACCTTACCTCCAATTTGCTTTCCAACCGAAAATACCGGTTTTCTTGTTTTAATGGTAAGCACCCTCGGTCGCCTAAGATCGCATATGATCGTCCCCGATTATTCACGATCGTTCCAGTCGTCCACATAGAACACAGTTCTATCCAAGCGACCGTGATCGTCCCAGTCGTCCGGGTCGTTGGCGATCGTCCCGGGTCGTCTCAGAAGTGTTCTCATATAATTGTGAAAAGGTGAAATATACGTCCTCTATTGGAGGCTAGCTCGTTGTAGAGCAGAGGTACGCGGGATCGGCACAGCAACACACTTCAGCTTATTTCTCTTCTTACTTAACCTCTTTTGACTATATTCATCTTTCAACTGGTCCTCTTTCGACTACATCTCTTTCTTGACTTGTCCTCGACCTTCCAACTTATTCTATTTCGACTTAACCTTTCTCCTTATATATATTTTCATCGCCTTGATTACATGTAAATATTTCAAAACAACTTTTACCGATCACGAAATGTTTGCTAGTTAATTAACATAATATTAAAAATCTCTTACGGAGGTTTTTCTTTAGAGCGAAAGTAACTAAACAGCAAATTATTAATATAACCTAAATAATAGAATTACAGGCTACATATTGACAATCTCTTATATGAATTAAGTTAACTTCAAGGAGTAGAAAGTCGCTAGCAAAAGTTGATCTAGGGACAGCGCCCTATTCTGTCTATTCTAGTTGAACATAATCGTGAAAATCATCTAAACCACAGAGTAAATATAAAAACCAATTAAAGTTTCCTGCACTTAATTAGTAGAAAAGGCTAAAAGTATTTTTAAAAGGCCGATTCATTAAATTTGTGAAGGAAACGTCAATATTTAAAAGGTTTGTGTTAAATGTGGAGACAAGATGTCCCGAACTTGAAGCTATTGATAACATTTGTTATTTTTATGATTTATCTGCTTTTCCTTTCCACGAACACCCACTTAATGGAAGTTTCTAGAAAACCTAAAAAATGCTGCAAGTCACTCTGTGACATAATCGTCCCGGTCGTCCGTGCACTTTTTGAAACGACTCGGACGACCGGGACGATTATATGAGAACCAGCCTTTACGGAGGGTTCAACTCTAGTAATATTAATGTCATTAATGATAAATAAGTACATGACATAAAAATAACACGATTAAATAAGTCGATCCTACACTGAATGATAAGCATATGACAAAAAACACCATTCAGTCTACACAAACTTTGAAAATAGCCTTTTTGAACTGGAACAACGAGCTGTACAATGTACATAAGGGAAAGATCCTTTCGTAAAATATGCTAGTTGCAACTCAACACGACGTTTAGCAAATGAAGTCTCTTTCGTACACTTTCATCGTCTCGTTGCTGTCAAAACGGACCTGTTTTAACTTCAGTTTATCCTTCAATACACGTTTGACGCACTCTGTCATCCCTTGATCTTGAAACGTGAAGAACGTGAATTTGCCGTCGATGACTTCACACGCGCGTCTAAACTGATGTAGAATGGGCCATTCCATTTAATATCCGCACCCCCCCTATTGAGGGGTAATTATGAATTTTACCCCTTTGGAAAAAAAAGATCAAAGTGCCGACACATTTCCCCCTTCAGAAAAAGGAAGATGTTGTTGATTGATCAAAGGTTCCGACAAAGTTACCCCTTCAGAAATGACTCTTGAACCCCCTCCCCTCCCCCTAGGATTTCCCTACCCTTCAATAGGGGGGGTGCGGACATTAAATGGAATGGCCCAATGTGAGCTTCGAAGACAGTTGGATCATCAGTATAAGCAGTAGCTTGCCATTCCACGGCTTTCACTCTCTGTGCATAAACCCCGTGACTGAAAGACCTCGGCCAGTTCTCGACGGAGCCTTTCTCCACGAAGAAGTGCAAATCGTTTTCTTTCAGGATTAAGTCGACATTTGATCGTAGAGGCTCAAACGGATTCCAGTCGAACAAAAGCACACTGTTCGGAAACAGCTTCTCGATTTCCGAGGGAGACAGGATAACGTTGGAGAAGTAATCTTTCGTGCAAGACTCTATTCCCAGTTCATTCACTGCATGGAGAAGATTTCCCGCGCGAATAGGTTTCTCTTCCACATAAAATGCCAGTACATCCTGCTCAATAATTCTTCGAAACGGGAGATCTAGAAAGGAATTCCCCCGTTCTCTGAAAATTTTGGGAAAGTTTGCTCGCACATGTTCGTATATAGCCTGAATTATATTTCGTACGAGACCCTGCCCGCGAAGATCGGGCAAAATGCGCGATGCTCTGCGGACGAGTGTTTTTCCGTCGTCAACAACGTCGCATGCTTCTAGACCGATGAGTTTTGTCCCTGCGTGCAACAGCATAATAAATTTATGTTCCATCTTAAGCCATTCATGAAATACAACTGGAATATAGTCGTAGTCACCAAAAACTCCATCTGATAGCTTCATTATATCATCGTAGTCACTTGATTTAGCGAGGCGACATGCGAGTTCTCCAGGCTGAGTATGAGTTGTAAACCTTCGACTTGAAATGGGCTGAAGACTCAAATGGCGTATCATCGAAACTTGCCTTTGTAGAAAACTCAAAACTGTCGCCATCTTAAAAACGATGTTCAAAGCGATTTTTACAATAAACGACGCTTTTAAAATTCGTTGAAGCTGTATCGAAGGTGTAGATCGAGGATCAAACACACACGTTTATACACACATCGGGTAGCCATAATGGACTGAAAATCAAAATACACGACAAGTTTCATACTAGTTTGAAATTCGCAACAGGGCACAGGGAGCAGAGGAGCCAAATTTGACCTTTACCATGTTTACGCGTTCGATCTTCGATCTGTTGTTTACAAGTCTGTTTTTCGCCCCAGCGGGACCTCAAGCGTAATCGGAGCTTTCCGTTGGGTAACCGCAAATTGCTGACTGTGGGCGCAACAAAATCGTTACGCAGCAAGAAGAGAGACAAGGGAGGAAACAGATTTGAGCCTAATTTTTGATCCCCGATTACTCGCTTTTGATTCAATAAAAAGTTCTGATTTTTGGCATGTAGCTTTATATGGACAGTCTCTGGACAGCTTTTCAACAATTTCGATGAAGAGATCCATTAAACGCTCTTTTCGGTGATCGCTCTTTATGGCTTGAAAGTTGACTTTCGTAGGATGTGGACCCACAGGCTTCCCAAGCTACATACGTGGTGTATGCGACAGCTTGTGTATACAGAGAAATATATGGGAAAATCACGGATTCTCTAAAATTGGGTAAATAACTATCTATTTTGAAATAAAGTTTACCTACCTCAAATGAGGTATTTTGAAATACCTTTATTTATTTTGAAATAAAGTTTACCTACCTCAAATGTGTCGTTTACTTGTGTCTTGTCTTGTATTCACCATTTAGCGAAGTTATTGGAGACAACGACTTCCAATAACTTCGCTAAATGGCGTCGGAATGGCTTCAAATTCGGTACAAGACGCAAGTAAACAACACATTTGAGATAGGTGAATTTTATTTCAAAATAGATAGTTATTTACCCAATTTTAGAGAATCCGTGATTTTCCCATACATTTCTCTGTATACACAAGCTGTCGCATACGCCACGTATGTAGCTTGGGAAGCCTGTGGTGGACCGCAACATACTGGTGACGGAAATACGTCATACGAGAGGTGTGCTCCACTTCACTGCAGTGGAGCACCGAAATAAAGATAACTCGCCGAAAATCGCGCTAAATCGCCCCGAGGAGCAAGCAAACAACAAAGAATACAACACAGCAACAGGGTAAGTCAATTTTATTCACATAAGATTCGAATTTTTAAGTTTTGAAGCAAAACCGTTTCGTTCCCATACAAACCTTTATAAATCGAATCTTTGTCAGTAACACAATACCGCTCATAAAGCAAGGGTCACGTCCCGGTTATCTAATAGTGAGCTTGGGCCGCCTGTGGTCGACTTTGCGGAGCTATATCTCCACTATTTTAAAAGATATCGCTTTTAAACTCAGCTACTTTGCTAATTTTGAGATGCTTTTTCCAGCAGTGTCGATGGATTTTTGCTGTCAGGCCAATATCAAAATTTGGAAAAACCGTGACAAGGTCTCTTTTGAACGGTTGGCATAACTTCCGTTTTATTGACGGCATGTCACTTTCGGAGTTTTTACTTCCGTCACCAGTATGTTGCGGTCCACATCCAACGAATCACGTGGTACTATGTTTCTTCCCTTGTCTCTTTTTCTTCTCGGCACTTCCTGCCTCGCTTACGCTTTCCGGAAAGCGTCGATTACGCTTGGGGTCCCGATTACGCTTGGTTGTCGAAAACAACAGATCGAATAACGCAAGACACAGCGCGCGTTTTAAGCTCAAAGATCGAACGCGTATTAGGTCAAATTTGGCTCCCCTGCTCCCTGTGCAGGGCCCAGTGTGTTATAATTTCCGATGTGGTCAAGAAATAAAATTAGTAATCTGTCATGATGTCTGTGTACTTAGCGCCCGGCCTAACCAATGGATGAAAATAGATAATCGGAATTCAATCGATATCAATCGATAATTGTTAATTACCTTATTATAGCAAATTAACGCTCCATGAAATTAAGGTATTGGAAATTAGGGACGGACCATTATTTTTTTTGACGGGGGGGGGGGGGGGGGGGGGGGGGGGGGGGTTGGAAAATTTTGAAATAAATTGTTTGCAGAGGCTATAAACACTGAAATAACTGAAATTGTATGCAAGCAAAAAATGAAGAAAAAAAATTGTTTGCTGGAAGTATAGCAGTTGGACGGAGACACAAAATAAATTGTTTGCAGCAGGTGCCGCATATAAAAAAATTGTTTGCATGCGAAAATTTTCCAACCCCTCCCCCCCCCCCCCCCCCCCCCCGTCAAAAAAATAATGGTCCGTCCCTTAACGCGACTTAAATTAACGCGAATTTAATGGCAAACGACTTTCGAATAAAGAAAATTAACGCGAAAGAGGAGGGAGAATTGCACAATAAAGGAAATTAACGCGATTAAGATACAGTTGGTGGTGACAACTGGAACAAATTTATTTCAACACATGCGAGAAGTTTGGCGATTTTGAAAGAGAGGACAGAGGAAGTCTCGTATTCTGTCGAGAAAGACTATGTTGACGATTCAAAATCTATCATGGCAGAAATCAAAAGAGAAGATATTGAAAACATCACTCTTCTGACAGTGATAACGATGAAGATGAACTTGAAATATTGTAAACCTTCACTTTAGCTTTTGTGAAAGATTAAAATAAAGGTGTAAAGAATGTCTAGACAGGTTCCAAAATTGGGGTTAAAATATTGCAATTTAGAGCGCGGAAATTAACGCTGCTCTTAAATAACGTCGCGGAAATTAACGCTCAACAAAATTAACGCGACTTAAATTAACGCGAATTTTAACGATTCGCGTTAATTTCATGGAGCGTTAATTTCCTATAATAAGGTAATTGATATCGACTGGTATCGGCCAATCGATGAGCAATCGATTGTCACAACTACAATCTTCTTAAATGCATCGATTAAAGTATATTGTCATCGATATCTCGCAGCGTAATATAGTGGATATGTAATTGTGCTTACTGCATGAGTTCGTAGACAACCGTGTATAACTATACTTATCTGTCAGTTTTGGGACGCGTGTATACCAAAACGGACGGAAAAAACTTCCAAAATTTTAAGGTCACTACTCTGGTAATGCGTTCGAACATAAACTATTTACAGCCACGAGTTCAAGTTATTTTTCCGTGAAACGGTTATTGATTGTTTTACGATGTTGTCGCTCCAACGATGCAGAATTTGTATTTCTTCGATCGAATTGAAATATATGCGTTCGGAAAAGTATCCGTCATTTCCTAAGCACTGATCCGACTTTGAAATGCGTTCCAAAAATGTTTTTCACTTTTCTTCGTAAGGTACAATCAAATTAAATGAGTATAACGTATTTAAACTTCGATCTATTCATTTACTTACCCTTATTAACTCGATCACTTGTAAAAGATGATCGATCCTGAGATGTTTGCAGAACGAGTCACAAATAAAATAATTACCTCTCGTATTTATGGCGTTTCAGGCAAGCAGGACTTACTCAACAAGCAGATGTTTGGAATGGTATTCCATTTTTAATTGCAGTAATAATAATGGAAAATGGAACGGCTTTATCATGATTGTAATTCGGATTTACGCTCCGTCAGTTTTGAACCCGACTCAATGTCACTGAGTTAAGATGTTCTGCCCTGTTCCTGAGCATAAGTTTGAAATGGTATCTCATAATTACTTTTTGGAGGAAACGGATTCTTGCATTTTGGCTTAGTGCCTGACCGTGAATTTACTCAGAACAAGAGAACATAAAGATAGCTTTATGTTCTCTTGCTCAGAATAAATCATTACACTTTATTTTATTTTCGATTTAGCTCATTGTAAGAGTAACAGGACATAATTTTGACAGATTTCACTCTTACTGTTCTTGTGAAAATGTTCCTTATAAATATATATAAAAGATACAAGAGAGGTTTAGCTTTACGCTTTGTTTGGGTATAAGACACAACACCAGTTCAAATGTTCTGCTCCCGAGCATAGGTTTGGAATGGTATGATATAATTATTTTTGATGGAAACAGATATTATTTTAATTTGCAGTGATAACAATGGATATATAGGAATGGCTTCATTGTAATTTTATTTCCGCTCTATCAGTCTTGGCCACAAGACACAATGCCAATCAGGTCTTCTGCTCTCGAGCATAAGTTTGGAGTGGTATGTTATAATTATTTTTGTAGGAAACGGATTCTTGCATTTTGGGTTTAGCTGGCTGTGCATTTACGCAGAACAAATTATTACTTTTATTTTATTTTCGAGTTAAGTCATTATAAAAGTAAGAGGACAAAATTTTGACATATTTCACTCTCATTAATTGTTCTTCTAAAAATGTTTCTTATAAATATAAAGATTACCACAAAGGCTTTAACACTTCAAACTTTGCTGCAATTCCTTGATAGCCACCGTTGAACTTCATCGATACAATAATGAAGATTACGTACCACAAATTACAGAGTTGAGATCAGATTGTTCACGGGATTCCTTGGCAGCCATTTACTTATTTATTTATCTATTTAATTATTTATTTATTTACTTACTTATTTATTTATCTATTTATTTATTTACCATATAAATCTACACTCAGTACTGAGTACCAGTTAGACTGCTTTAAATAATCAGTATAGTTGAACCCCGGGGGGGAGGGGGGGGAGGTACCCAACAAAGTTTTGTACGGGGATGCTCTGCCCCAAGGTCCAAACCCTTACCCTTTCACATACCGATTTTGACAGGAAAAGGTACCCCTTTCATATACCTTTCAATGAAAATGGTTCCCCTTTCATATACCTTTCATTGAAAATGGTACCCCTTTCATATAGCCTTGACTTGCGTCTGTTTGATGTATTTTGAAAGACGCTTTTTATAAAACTTAAATGGCAGATTTTCCTACCCTTTTTTATACTTCAACTTGTGTTTTCCCTACCTTTTCCTACACTTCGTGAAATCCCTACCCTTTCATATACCTCCAGCCTCAAAAAGGTACCCCTTTCGGGCGGAGCATCCCCGTATAGCCCATTATAGGGAGTACCCCCCCCCGGGCCCGGGGGGAGTTGAACCTCCATGTACGACCACCTTTCGTAAGTGACCAACTCTACTAACCGACCGCTATACCTAATTTCCTCCAGTCAAATCATTATAATTCGAACCTCTCGTAAGCGATAGACCTCGACTACTTCCAATGCTGATGATTATTTGTATTTATCTATGTTTTCAGCCTCTGGTAAGCGACCACTCGGCCATATGTCGATGTCATTGCAGACGCTAATTGAATTAATATGTGTTACAATGCAAGTCCAATGAAACCAAAAATTGTCCTTTGCATCAAAACTTAAATATGATACAACATTTTGCGCTGAGGTGCTTTGTACATTGAAATTACCATAAGGAGAAAAAACAGATCACATGCAGGTGTATGGTTAGCGGTGCAGGAAAACAGTGAATATGGTGTCTGTCTTTCGTATCGCGGGGTGAAGAAGAAATCTCGAGAAACCCATATTCGATCTATTCGGTTTTCTCGAGTTTTAGTTTCCCACACGGCTGAAAACTCATACTTTACAGAAAACAAAAAGCCAAAGAGAACTGTTTCAGGGTTTAACAATCTGTCCAGTGTTATGACAGCGCGGATCGCGGAAAACGAGCGCGGAACTCGAGGAAAAGAGGAAGAGAAAAAAGATGTCGCAAATTAGACAAAGCTAAATGGTTAGACCTTCACGTGGCTCAGATAACTTCGTAGAAATGGCGGTCCCGTCTCCGATGGGGACGTAAAAGAACCACTGAGGACGTAACAAAACTCTGGCTGTGACCACCCTCAGTGCCCTCAGTGCCATTGTTCATGGGTGGGGTGGGGGAGATGAGATCAACAATGACATGGACCGATAGCGGCTGCCTGTGGCGCTTTCATAAGCTGACGTCCGATCTCATTCTTTTAAGTATATGTAAAGCGCCATGAAACATGTGATATGTGCGCTATATAAGTCTCAGAGTCTATTTATTTTATTATTTTTATTTATTTATTAAGTAATTCCGTTCCCCTCCCTTAAACGCCGTCCCCATCGGTAAGGCAGGTGATCATTACCATTCGCATTTGGAACGGGAAACATTTATGCGCAAGCCTTATGCTTTATACACTTCTCAGCGGAATTACAGCACCGACAGAAGGAAGGAGTGAAAATCTGCATATTTGTCCCTTCTCCCCCACCTCTGCTATAACTAGTTCAACGCTTCGGGTATTCACGAGTTTAAAAAAGTAGAGGATCTTTTGACTGATATCCTCACTTAGGAAACGTAAGTTTGATGTGTTTCTGGGGCCTGTTTAAATAAAGTCCTGATATATAGTGTGGTGGTGTAGTCTTTAGACCGACAATCAGCCCGATTTGTTTCCGCAACTTATGATTCAAATTTATTGTTAACTCATTAAAATGGACCCATGTTCAACGAATACTGAAAGGAGCAAAACTGAATGTAATATCCAACTATGAACTGAGTAATGTGACTAAATGTCGCCAAAGGTTAACGTTGAAAGGAAGCTCGTACAGCCGAGGCTTGTGGATGCTTCAACTGGTGATGTCAATTAGAACATGGGCCTGCGCACTCGCAAATATAGCGCTGAATGTTCGCGCACCGCTCTGCTAGCCACTTGCCGTGAGTTGAATCGCCGTCACCACTGATCGATATAACCACGCAGGGCATGTTTTGTGGGTAATCTGGTGCCCAGTTCCAATACGGAGCCAGGATTCGTCCAGGCCAACGAAACTCTCCCTCGAAATTCAGTAACCCAATGTGGTATTTGCCTGCGGAAGACAACAGAAGTCAGTATAAAATAAGCTTTACTGAGTTTTCCCTAAATATCTTAACCAATTTTTCGAAAACTCAGTTTCAGTTACTACATGCACCCAATTCTTTCACCCTCCCTCCACCCCCCACCCGTTGCGGACCGGGGAGGGGGTGGTTGGGTTAAAGGTATCCTGCATATACAAATGGCGGCCGTAGGAATTTAACCCCTCGTTTAGCGGATGTGCATGACTCTAATACTGCACCCCACATCGTGATGGAATGATAAAGTCCAATCCGATGCGGAAGGTCTCAGCCGCTTTCCCAGAAATGTGAAACTAACCGTACGTGATCATCATTATAGACCATATGTTTTTCACGTATGCCAATTGCATGCTGAAAAGGAGAAAGACAAAGCAACGGATTTCGATTTTTTTTCTATATAAACACTGTATTTCATGACGTACATGAAAGTCCCGTTTCCAGTGTGATACAAACCACGAGTACTATGCGGCCCTAACACTTTCATTTTACTGACTATATTTTGAATGCGGATCATTGCATACCTGGCTCGGTAGAAAGAGCAAGAATCCTGTCATTGTCATCCTTAGACATAATCTTGACCAGGCTGCCTTCAATGCTGCTATAAGTTTGAAAACTCTTACAATGTTGTTGTGCTGCCTTGCGCGTTTTTGTGATGTTGGTGAAAAATCGAATATAGCCTGTTTTGTAGCGATGCCATTTTGCTCCACAAAGTGTCTCTAGGACGAAGACAGACACAGGAGCTTTTAAAATACATATACATATTTAGCTGGATTTTTGGAAACCAGGATGTTCTGTTAATGTCCCCGAGAGTGTGATGAAAATGGGCATTGCTGGTCTTTTTTCTCCTCCCCTCGATTCATTTTTATTTTCTCTTTCTTTTGTGTGATTTTAAAGGTTTCTTCGGGGTCAAATATTATAATTCTTGTCTGAGAGTAGTTGTTGTAGTGAAAGTGCTGTAATTTTCATCAACCAGATTTTCAAAAAAATATCGGTCTAATGCAGTTATATCCCGGCGACGTCAGAAACAGAATGAGAGAGGCAGTTCAAGAAAATCCACCTCCCAGAACCACGTTCGAAACTACGTGGTGGTCTCTCCTGAGTAGGATGAAGTCCGCAGGCATCAAGTGTGGCCATGGCGCCAACCATAGCACACAAGACAAAGCAACAATTATCTTCACTCAGACTCTACTGGGAGTAATCTCCAAGAACACACTCAAGGAAGTTCTCAGTGCGGAATGGTCATAGAACCTTTCCTGTGATGCGACAACGACAACGACAATAAATAAGCATATATTATGACTTGAAAACCCACTTAAAGTCCACAGAACTTGTCACTTGAAATGCGAAGGCATCGATGCTAACTTGCTAAAGTGACATTGTATGGTTTATAAGTATGAACGCCATGCTTACCAGATATATTTCCGGTTTCTCCAGTTGTTTCATTTAAAGCGACACAACGGTATCCTTTACCAGTAAATCCTGTTTGACATTTGTGTCCTGGAGGGCATGAGTTGCTTGCACAATAGTTCTGTCATCGTTAAGAGATCATATGATATATGAGACATTTTTCCCATTAAACTTACTTTATTTTAGAAATATTAACTAATGATACAAAAAAGGCTAAAAACCAAAAGCCAAACTTCTACACAACTGATGGCAATTTTGATTTCTTGACGCCCTTTGAAAAGTACTTTCATCCGATGTCTTCTTTTAAACCCAATTCGTCAAACATCAGGCCCTGGTTGTTCAAAAGGTGGATAGCGCTATCCACCGGATAAATCACTATCTAGCGGATAACACAATGGATTTTGTTAGTACTTATCCAATGGATAGTGATATGATGATTTATCCGGTGGATAGCGCTATCCACCTTTTGAACAACCGGGGCCTGCTCTTTTTCAGACAAATGGTCAGGTGATATGTCACATTACTTATGAGAAGGCCTTCTATTTATTCAACCCACAAAGGCAAAGTGAATTGCCTATTGCACTTAGAATACACCATTTGTTCGGGTTAAAGTCTTTGATAGTTACCAGATGAGAAATTCGTAGACCGCGTTGGCACAAAGATTGCGCGGAAAGATTAACCAAATTTTTTGGCGTTGTCGAGTGACGCGATATCTCACTTAAACTCGAAATAATGTGAAACCTAAACCTTAATTGATGCACAAAAAGAAGTAATTCACTCACACTCACCCACACTGGTTTGTGAATAAATGATTCCCGCTGCTTCAGATCTTCAAGATGTATATCGTGATCCGAGCTGCTCAACTCGCATAAATACTGTCCGTCTTCCTGTAGTGGTCCGAGGTTAGCCGACATACAGTCGTCATCCTCAAAACAGTTTGCTTCACAACCAATCTCTGATTGTACGCGGATACTTTTAATCACGTGACCCACTAAGATACTGTCAATTATTGCATATTTAAATTGCATCACTCGACTGTCTTCTGAATCTGGGTTGTCTTGAAGCGCTGAAATTAGTTAATTCAATGTTCGAATTAGTAAAATGAAAATGCTCATTTTTGTTCACTGAAATTATACACATATCTTCTCAGCTTTGATCTAGCAATTTTCGTGTTTTAATGAAGTCGCAGTGTAACTGCGCTTTTCAATAACTCAGAAGTTCAAGCAAACTCAAAAGACTGTCGTTTTCACAACGGGGAATGGGGTGGGGAGATGAGAGAGGGCTTAGGCTATCATACTCACGATATGGAAACAATTAGAAATAGTTCCTTTGCTATTTCGTTTACAAAATAAACGCACAAGATACCGATAATCGAAAGGCGTGCCAAATAAACCGATTTTAATTAAAATATAACTTGACTCCAAGCCGGTTAGGGAACTACAAAAAAAAAATATTACCTTATTTTCTCGATTAAATGCCGGACTCCGAATAAACGCCAGGTTCAAATAAAAGCCTGGTCCGCGAGGCCGAGTTTTGAATTAACCCGAGAAAATACGGTAGATATTTATCCCTGAACCTCAGTATCCGCGGTTACACGTTTCAACTTTTACCTTTCAAAAGGTAAATTTGAATTTGTTTTTTTCAATTAAGCGTTATTATTTTAACATGCATGCCGAGGCTATTACTGACTGTATTTCAAATTTATTTAGGTAAACGTTTTAACGTCTAACTGCAGCTTATTGTGATTTATTTTGTTATAAGCTACGGAGTCAAGGATAATAATTTTAATATGTCGAAATAGGCCTATCGGCTGGCTAAACGTATCAGATCGAGAAACATTTCATATAATATGATTAAGTACAAGGCGTCCAATCGAGCCATATATTGTATAACTTGTGTGGGCTTAATTTACCCCAACCTTTGAATTAAACATTGATGGAATAATCGTTGTTTTCTGCTTCCATCGATCTTTGATAAATCAGATATCATGCACCTCTTCAGAGCCCCTACAGTGGGAACCTCGATTAAACGAAGTGCCAAGGGACGTTTGAGCTGCCGGATTGTGTTCGTTATAAGGAGGATTTCGTTATATCGAGGTTCTTTTCCATACATTTTACTTGCAATTTTGCCGGGCTGAAGAATCGTTCGTTATACCGAGGACTTCGTTTTATAGAGGTACGTTAAATCGAGGTTCCACTGAAATTTCATTGGACCTGGGTATTACGCAACTGTATTGTTTTCAGCGCTAGGGTCCATTGTTCTGATGTTATATTGTTTTCTCAGCCAATCCTGTGAGGCGTTCCAAGACGTACATGCCGCCTCTGATAAATGGTTTTCAACAAATCGAGCGCGCGTAGTATTCTTTTGTACCATAGCTCATACGTGACATGTAGAAAGTGCCACCTTTTTTTTCCTTAGTAGCGACTTTTGTAGCGACTTATGTAGCGACTTTTTTAGGGTTAGGGTTATTTCACCTAACCGCATGAGAAGGACCTTGAGCCCGCATTGTAGCGGTTAGGTGAAATAACCCTAATCCTAACCCTAAAAAGGTCGCTAAAAACGTCGCTGAAAAAGTCGCTTCAAACGTCGCTAAAAATCTCGCTAAAAGGGAAAAAATATGGCACTTATGAGCCACCGTACTTTTGTTTGCACGTGCTCTGCTTCTTGATCACAGGTGTTTGATTTTTATTTATTCCCAGACTCTCTTTATCACATAAAACAAAACCGCTGTTGAAGTTCAACTTAAGTTGTCACAGCTATCCATAATGGATCAGCTTGTCTCCCAGGAAACTGGGAGAAAATACGGGAATAAAATAAAAGTATACGAATGAACATAACAGGCGTAGAAACGGCAGTAGTGGTACACGCTCAACAGATGATCTTTCTTCAAGAAAATTCATTAGCAAAGCCCTAACGATTATCTATAAACTATAAACTATTGGGCAAATTGCAGATCAATTCCATGTTACACATGATTGACGATTCTTTACATGGTCCAATTCAATGTTATAAATGATTTACGATTATTTCATTATCCTTATACAAGCTCAGTTAGCACATTACCACAATATGCCTGTTGTGTGTGGTATAGAAAGTAATTAACAAGCAGCGATAATTAAAAAGTGAAAAAGGCCTTAAAATATTTTTTTAGAACACGAACCAGGAGGAAAAGCAACGAGAAATCAAAAGCAATTTTAAGTTACGACTTTTATCGAATTTGGGCCAGGATGTCAACAGTCTTGTGAAGAGATTTCGTTGCCACACATGCATAATATATTTGCTCTTACAAAAAAAAGTCTAAAACTTTGAAACAAACTGGAATTTCGCAGCGTTCTCAAATGGAATCGTGCATGAAAGCAATCGTTAGCTACTTCTGCAATTCGCTTTTCTTTTTCTTTTTTCGGATTTCAAGGGTAAAACTAATATACGGCTTTTTTTAATTTCAGCTGGTTTTATTTTCAAAAAAAAAAAAAACAACAATAATTTATTTTTGCCCAGTAAACTATTTCGAATTCTAGTTTCTCGCGAATCGTTAATGCAAGAACGTTAACTTTAGATGCTAGTAGCAGCCTTAAACAACGCAAAACCTTCGTTTGTCCACTCCTCGATTTTGATTTGTGGAAGTAAGAAAACAAATTATTCGAGTGTCTGTAATGTGTATTTAGCTAGATAACAAATTGTGAATACTGCAATACAATACTGCAATCGCCTTTCTTTTTGATTGCAATACTACGACCTACATATTATATAGCTATTTGCGACCAAATTATTTATTATTACCACTATCAGTATATTGCATGCTTTCGACCGTTCGTCAAAGAACGTTCATGGAATCAATCATTCTAGCTTAAAGGCTTGCAATTACTCATAAATTCTGATGTCAATGTTGGCATATCCTTGCTTGGTTGGTCTGCCAGGTCACTTTGTTTCAATTTCAAAAATGAAAACTGCGTGAAAATTCTGGCATGGAAATTCCGTTTATAACCTTGTGATTTACCCCGACATAAGTATTTTTCATCGAGTACGCCACTTAACGTACTCTGGGATGTACATGCAAATTTAAAACCAGTGGTACAAGGAGGGTGGGGGAGACGATATTTAAAACTCGTTTTATTTCTTATGTATCCTCTACAAGTTAGGTGGTCTCGATGATGATGATGTTATGACGTCAGTTTTTATATAACCGCCATATTAATTCTGCCGGTCTTGGATTTTTTGATCTCCAATAAATCAGCTCTCGTTATTTATCTAACTGAATTGAAACCACTAAAATGATGCTAAAGTAGAGTACAAAAGAGACGATATCTAAGAAAACGTACAAACAAAATGAATTTAGTCGTAACACAAACCCAACATTTCAGTTGACATGCTTATGAAACGGCTTATTTGCCATGGCACTATCATGTGCCGAACGAAAAGAATTTTTACATCAAAATTTATCTATTGTAAAACTGAACTGCCAGCGTAAATACTAACTATATTGAAAGTTGACACTGTTGACTTTTTATTCTGCCTGGTATATAAATACTTGTAACTCAATGAGCTTTTGCACGTCATTTTATCACGTTCCTGACTAAATTAACATGAACAGATTTTTTTTTCAGTTGTTAGTAAGAAACATATTTCGAAATATGTCCATGACAGTGTGTCGAATTTGCCTCATCTTCCAGCAATAAATCACAGGGTTTAGAGATGAATTAACAAACACCAGCGTTAAAGCGTAATGTTGAAAATTTAATAACAAGGTGCTTTGAAAACCACTGCTTATTTCGGCAATACTGATACAAATTCCTGGCAAGTAACAAACCAAAAACACGATATACACGTAGAATGTACCGGTGGCAGATTTTCTCAGCCGCGCAGCATTCGCCATTTCACCATTCTGTGCTTCTTGTTGTACTTGAAGAGCTTGGATTTGATTGGTGTGCCGTCGTACTGCTAAATAGATCTTGATGTAAAACAGTGTTGTTGCAATGAGGCAAATAGCTTCAATAGTTAAAAAAGAAACGTAACCGGCAAAAGGTGGGATCCACGGCGCAATCAACGAGACCAATGCACTCAACACCCAAACTGAGATCACCACAGCAACAACGCGCTTGTTGGTCACAAGTTCCTGATATCTGAGATGGAGATGAATAGCCAAGAATCTGTCTCCACTTAGAGCAAAGACACCAAAGAAGGAAGCGTAATAAAATAAATTAATTAACGAAGCAAACGTGACATTCAAAGTGGGATTGTAAACAGTGTTTCGCTCCATCTTTATGGCAAGGAGTGCAATAAACAAAGGCTGGACAAGTAATCCAATGCCAAGATCAGAAACAGTGAGACTCAGGAGCAATGTTTTTAAAGGGTTTGGCAATGATGAAGTCTTCGTCAGTGCGTGGATCGTGACACTGTTTAAGATGATGGCGGCGAAGGACAACAAACCGTTTAAGACACAGATGGCGATGGCCGACGAATTTCCTTCTTCCCGCATTATAGAACTGTCCAATGTAGATACGTTTCAGGAGACACTTAGCAAACAGTTTAATCAAGGCTTACCAATGTTATGATACTTCCAGGCTGTATTTTGGAACTATCACAAACGCCCAGTTGATTAGTCTCGCTCACAAACTCCGTTCAGTTAAAGCTTGGTCAAATATTTAAGATCTTTACCGTTCAGTCCCTCGTTACATTTAAACACTTTTTGAATGAATACGCTCTTTAATACAAGGACAACAAACCGTTGACGACACAGATAGCAATGGCGGACGAATTTTCAGTTCCTTTCATTGTGTAAAACTTGTTAAACACGATGCAGCAGCAAGTGGAAGTCTCCAATGTCGAATTGCCAGCGGGCACTCAGCGCCGGCTGAGATGGCTTGATTGTGGGCTGTATTTTTATAACAAATCGCAGAAGATTATAGACCATAATCTTCGACAAACGTCGTTCAGTTATAGGCTTGATCTATACCGTTCAGAAGTGGTCAAAAGCTTCGCCGAATTACACTAAAGTTAATTTGAGATAATTCAATTCCAATAAAACAATATACCTTAATCGACACAGTACACTGAAGTTTCATGTGATGAAATATACATGCCTTTTTAATTAAAATAACTCAAAATTCTCCTCGTTTGTTGTCAGCGTCTAATAAATGAAAAACTTCAACAGCGGCTCAAAAAGAAATATA
This sequence comes from Cladopsammia gracilis, assembly GCA_022457155.1. Classification (NCBI taxonomy): domain Eukaryota; kingdom Metazoa; phylum Cnidaria; class Anthozoa; order Scleractinia; family Dendrophylliidae; genus Cladopsammia; species Cladopsammia gracilis. Next base: position 3,161,273 of record JAJGOT010000001.1, read on the forward strand.
GCTTTCGCTACCACAAAGCCAAACCTTTTTTTGATTCCTCTTTTAATAGAAGGAGTGCTTTTTTCATTTTAATTTTGAATAACACATATTTAATAAACTAAAATAAATTCAATTTGTTGTTTATATCGTAACTGAGTTTTTTAGAAATAGGGTTCAAAACAATTATTTAGTCAATATCTATTGTAGAGAAACCTGGGCTGAAGCTATTGGGGCAGCTGTTATATATACTAAATTGAATCCATGCCAATGTGGACTTAAAAGATTCGATCACTCGAAACTGTTTTTTTTGCAGTCCGTTGTCATTATACAACGCTTTAAATTTGAGATATTTGAGATTTGAGATATTCAAATCCAATAACACAATATAGCCTCGCCACGGTACATTGAAGTTTCATGTGATAAAATATATTGCTTGATTCTTTTTAGACGTACATCTCTTTGTAATTAAAATAACTCACAATTCCTAGCCTCGTTTGTTGTCAGCGTCTAATAAATGAAAAACTTCAACAGCGGTTCAAAAAGAAATATAGCTTTCTCTACCACAAAGCCAAACCTTTTTGTTCATTCCTCTTTCAATAGGAGTTCTTTTTTTTTTTCATTTTAATTTTAAATAATACATATTTAATGAACTAATTAAAAATAAATTCTATTTGTTGTTTATATCGTAATTGAATTTTTTAGAAATCGGGTTTAAAACAATCGTTCAGTCTATATCTATAATGGAGAATGGCTGCTGGGCTGAAGCTATTGGGGCAGCTGTTATACTAAATAGACAATATTCGTATTCTCGGTATTGAACTGGAACTAGCTTACAGTCGAGACTAATGCGGGGGAATATCATTAAAAATATTTACATGTGAAAAGATTCCCCGCGTGAGCCTCGACTGCACGCTAGTTCCAGTTCAATACCGTGAATACGAATATTGTCTATTGAATTCAGTGTGGACTTTAAAGGTTCGATCACTCGAAACTGTTTTTTTTTTTCACAGTTCGTTGTCATTATACAACGCTTTAAATTTTGGTGCAAACGAAATTGACTTTTTTGAAATACAATCGCTTTTAGAAACCACCATTTTTAACGTAGGGTATCAAATTAACAGGAGTTATTGCGTGGTATTTCAGCGTAATTATATTTTTATCTTTCCGTATTCGACCTCGGTAAATTTTCGTAAATTTCCGACAATTTTCGGCACATCTTCCTACTTCCCAGGAGACCAAAGTAGAGTCAATGAGTCAATATCGGATTTAGGGGGAACACCCCCCAAAAATGGCATTAAAGGGGGGGGGGGGAGGCTGCTTCAGAAAATGGAGTGAAAGGGAAGGGGGGCACTCTAAAATAATTACCTGAAATATCGTGAAAGTAAAAAAAGAAAGAAAGAAAGGTACAAAAATAATCGCAAATTACAGTTACAAATTTATGGTTCCCCTGTCAGAGTACTTTTTTATTTTGCCACAAACTGCCGTGGGAATTTGAATTGAACACTTTGGAAATATCTGCAAGGGCCAACGGACAATGCAAAAGCGTCGGATTCTGGTGGATCTAGTCAGCAAATTTGATATAAATACGAAGGAACTAAAAAAGCGAGGCTGACTGTACAACTGGGATAATAAGTACATTCAGCTTTCCAGGCAATATTTCGCCAGGCAGGGCCTGACTTCTTCAGGGAATAAAATGACAACAAGAAAAACGTTACAATATAAATCGTCAAGAAACAAAAGGATATAAGATTACAAGTCAAAGACCTTACATTTCAAAAATATAAGATGAAACGTTGCAATTCAAATTTTAGAGAAACAAGAGAATATAACTGGGGAATAACAAGATAAAACGAATGAAAGAATATATGTAAAATGGTAAATGCGAAGTTTACATTTCTTTATGCTTGTTGATACCTTTAGGTTTAAGGGTTTGACCCGGCCTTTCAATAAGATACGCTTCTCGAGCTTTGCGTATAGCGTCACGAGATGAATGTATGAGTTCTAATGGTCGTCGGAAAGAAAATGGTCTGAAACTGCAGTACGTGTAGAGGAAGCGGTGGGTCTGTCATCCAGTCGTCAGTGTTCGTTAAAGCGGTCTTTAAGTCGTCGTTTCGTCTCACCCATGTACTGTTTGTTGCAACGTCGGCGGTTTACCATGTAAATGAGATTTTTGGAGTCAGGGATAGTTCTGGTCTCCCCGGTGGCGGGAGGAAAATGTGTAGTCGGTGCGATCGTTCGTGATGTAGTTGCAAGTAACACAATTGTTACCGCAACTGAAGGATCCCTGAGGAAGGTTGGTTTGTGTAGCAGTGCGTAATTTGGATCTGACTAATATGCCACTAAGGCTGTCAGTGCGTCAAAAGGTGGGAATTTGCGTTTTTACAAGAAGAATGGCTCAAAAATGCACTCTTAACCTAGAAATTTACAAATCGGGAGAATCTTTCGTCGATTTTCCTTCCTTTTTCGTCCTTGGGAGTTCGTGTTTCAAAATGCAGGAAAATGCATCTCCGGGAGACTAAACTGAGAAAAATGTTCACGGGGGGGGGGGAGGCATGGCCCCGGACTCCCCTAGAGGGGAAGGGCCTTCGGCCCTTTCGATCATGTGCCCACCTGCTCAAACTCATTGCCCTCCTGTTCAAAATCTTATTGAACCCCCCGAGAGAGGCCTGTTTATAAGCAGTTCCCTATGACAGTCAATGAAATAAGTGTTGAGTAGTAACTTTAATTATGAAATCACAGAAATATCAGTATTTAATTAAGCTTTAATATTTTTAACCCTATTCGGCCTGGGGGGGGGGGGGGCACAAAGTGCCCGCGCTAACTTTGAACGTTCATAACTTCTTTAATATGTATTCAAACGCCATCAAACTTTGTGACTTTTCCTAAAATTTATCTGGCAACAATTTTGTATGACAATTTTTTGATCACGTGACTTGATGTTTCCACGGCAACAAGATTTTGACAGCCATGTTTTTTGAAATTTGCATATTTGTACCTTTGAATGAAGAAAAACAATGTTTATTTGTATAACTTTTATATTTTTACGTCATTTAGCGTTTATTTATTGGTTTTGATTAATTTTGAGTGAATTTGGACGGTTTTTAAGAGGTTTTAAAAAATTTCAGAAATCCAAGATGGCGGATCCAAGATGGCGGCCGTATAACTAATTACCTAATAACTACGTCATATGACGTCATCGTTCCTTATGCGGACTGCAAAGGAGACAGTTTCGGACGTACTATATACCCTCTAGGTTTCATTGTCGTAGCCTTAATGTTCTTGAAGTTACGAAGGGGGGGCACAATGTGCCCCCCCCCAGGCTCAGGAACTCAAAAAAAGCCCAGGCCGAATAGGGTTAACGTTCATTGCAGAATGAAGAGTACGCATGCCTCCTCGCGTGCATTATACATTTTGGTATTCCCTGCAAAACAACAACTTGAAATGATCAAATGATAGGTTTTGTGGAGAACGTAAAAACATGACGGTTTTCCTTTCCTATTTGAAATTGAAAGTCGTCCCTACGAATTCAAAAGGGGGCCAAAAATTATAACGTAAGCGAAGATGATTGACAGATCGGGAAAGTTACCATGTAAATTTAACATGCATAACAAGCTTGAACTCGTGGCGTCTTTGACCCATTGTAACGAAGAAACATAAAATTATGCATAAAAAAAGACTACGAAATGAAACTTGCCGGAACCAAAATCCCACAGCAATAAGCGGTGAACATAATATTAAACGGTCATATATCCATCCATGAATGCCTTCCATTGTCTTGAAAACTTGTACACTGCCATCTTGAATCCAGAGCGAGATCACGAGGTCGCGTGTCAACCAATCAGACCAGTGAAACTTAAATATGCGTGCATAAATTTGCATGCATTAATGCGACACACATAAAAAAAAGAAAATTCAGAGGAGAAAACATAACTCGTCGGCTTTGCCGAGAGTAATGAGCTTATTTTATCTTAACCCTGTTACGGAACATTTTTCGGTAAAAAGGTAGATTTCAGTTAATTTTGAAACAGCATAATCTTCCATAATCGTAAGCTAGTTGTATAGGTGTTATGCACCTGTGCACCCGCTCTTAGAACAAAGCCTTCGAATAAGAAATGAGCTCTAGGCTCTTAAAGAGGTTCTAAGGGCGTGAAAAGTAATATCATTAAAATTCCTTTGTTTGTTTAGCTTACGTAAGTCAAATTGCGTATTGTCGAAATACTATTGGCTACAACTCGCTTATGACAATTGTCCGTTTACTGAGTTCTGCCTGTAAGTGAGTGAGTCAAGAACACCATTAAACACCATGTTCATTGATGACGTTTTGGTCCACTTCATATAAAAGATCCCGGAATGTAGCAGGGCACCTCTCGCTCAGCCATGGAGCTAAATTCCCCAAAAGCCCCTGTTACAACCCTTTGCGAGTACAAGCGAAGTTTATACACCCACCGTGGTACAATAAAAGGAAAAGGATTGTTGAAACCTTCCTTTGTTTTATTGTTGCTGTGTTAAGATATGTTATCCTTGTAAAAGCTTCAATAGATTATCCATCATGTCGTGAGAAAGGCAAGATGGTCACGTATTTATGACAATGACACATGAAGAAAAAAATACGTTATTTGGTTTTAGAGCCGCCGTCTTCGATCGGCCATCTGGGATTTTTACATTTTCAGAAAATCAGCTCAGTCTATTGATCCGAAATAAACCAAATTATGTAACAAAAGCCAACATTTTGGTCGAACAGCCTATCAAAACTTGATTGCCATGGAAACATGGTTATACGGTACGTTTTCTCTCTCCTCCTGGATAGTGTCCTAAATAAGCAAACTGAGCTAAATACCACTGACACCTACATGACACTTAAATGGTGATTTATTTGTTATTTTCAGTCTATATATCACATTTACTGTTTTTAATTTTACATGATATATTTACAGTCCTTTAAGAGACACGAGACTCGCACTAACCAGCTGGTAATAAGTCTTGTAACAGAACTAATATATTCTTATATCAAGGTTACGTTCGAAGCCAACCTTGTTTTGGGCCAGCCAACTACAATGTAGATCTGGATAATATATAATGTAACATGGTAAATAGTATTTATTCAGTGCTAAACACCGCTGACTTTAACAGAAGCGGTGATTTATTTATTTATTTATTGCATTTTTTTGTTGATTATATTTGAATATTTTACTATTTTTTTTTATTTTACGTGATATATTTACACTCCTTTAAGATAAACGAGACTCACAGTACTCATATATTCTGACAACTCAATGTTCGGTTGTTGATCCTGCCAAGTCAGGTTGCTTCACTTTCAAAAATGACAATTAAGTGAAAAATCCGAGATGGAAAGTCCGTTTGTAACATTTCATGATCCGCTTTCTGTCATTATTAACAAAAACCCTGTGATTTACCCCTGATTAGTTATCTTTCATTACGACTAAACGTACCCTCGGGTGTATATGCAAATGTATACCCCCCCCCCCCCCCCCCCACCGTGGTACAAGGAGGGTAGTGGAGTAAGCGTTTGCTGGAAACGCTTTTAGGATTTTGCTTTGTTACGATATTTTGTCTCCAAAATATAGCCCATAGATAGATAGCCCACTTTCCTGACTTATTTAACAATATTTTTCCTCAGTTGTTACTTAGAAACATTTTCCGAATTATGCCCATGATAGCGTATCGAATTTGCTTCATTTTCCAGCAATAAATCACAGGGTTTAGAGATGAATTTAGAAACACCAGCGTTAAAGCGTAATGTTGAAAATCTAATAACAAGGTGCTTTGAACACCGCTTATATCGGCGATATTGATACAGATTCCTGGCAAGTAACAAACCAAAAACACGATATACACGTAGAATGTACCGGTGGCAGATTTTCTCAGTCGCGCAGCATTCGCCATTTCACCATTCTGTGCTTCTTGTTGTATTTGAAGAGCTTGGATTTGATTGGTGTGCCGTCGTACTGCTAAATAGATCTTGATGTAAAACAGTGTTGTTGCAAGGAAGCAAATAGCTTCAAGAGTTGAAAAAGAAACGTAACCGACAAAACGTGGGATCCACGGCGCAATCAACGAGACCAATGCACTCAACACCCAAACTGAGATCACCACAGCAACAACGCGCTTGTGGGTCACAAGCTCCTGATATCGAAGATGGAGATGAATAGCCAAGAATCTGTCTCCACTTAGAGCAAAGACACCAAAGAAGGAAGCGAAATAAAATAAACTAATTAACGAAGCAAATGTCATATTCAAAGTGGGATTGTAAACAGCGTTTTGCTCCATGTCCATTGCAAGGAGTGCAATAAACAAAGGCTGGACGAGTAATCCAACGGCAAGATCAGAAACAGTGAGACTCAGGAGCAATGTTTTTAAAGGGTTCGGTAAAGATGAAGTCTTTGTCAGGGCGTGGATCGTGACGCTGTTTAGGATGATGGCGGTAAATGACAACAAACCGTTGACGACACAGATACCAATGGCCGACGAATTTTTAGTTCCCCTCATTGTGTAAAACTTGTTAAACACGATGCAGCAGCAAGTTGAAGTCTCCAATGTAGACAATTTTATTGCCAGCGGATACTCAGCGCCGGCTGAGATGGCTTGATTGTGGGCTGTATTTTTATAACAAATCGCAGATAGATTAGTCTTCGACAAACATCGTTCAGTTATAGGCTTGATCAAGTATCTTTGATCTACACCGTTCAGAAATGGTCAAAGCTTCGCCGAATTACACTAAAGTTAATTTGAGATATTCAATTCCAATAACACAATATAGCTTAATCGCCACAGTACACTGACAATTTTATTGCCAGCGGACACTCAGCGCTGAGATGGCTTGATTGTGGGCTGTATTTTCATAACAAATCGCGTAAGAACAGACCATAATCTTCGACAAACATCGTTCAGTTATAGGCTTGATCAAGTATCTTTGATCTATACCGTTCAGAAATGGTCAAAAGCTTCGCCGAATTACACTAATTAAAGTGAATATGAGATATTCAATTAATTCCAATAACACAATATAGCTTTTAATTAAATCCATTTTGAAATCACTGGTGATCCTTGGAATCTGATTGGTCCAAAATGGTGCAATTTATTTCCAAATTGCACCATTTTGGACTCTAAATCGCATCATTTTAAAATGGTGCAATTTATTTCCAAATTGCACCATTTGAAATCACTGGTGATCCTCTTATTACAATATTACACTTTTTTGTGCAATATTGGGGGATTTCAAAATGGATGTAATTAAGTGGTAATTGAACTTCGTGTCGTGCAATTTTGGTCTGAAATCATACTTGTGATTTCAAATCAAACTCGCGCTATCGCGCTCGTTTGATTTTGAAATCACGCGTATGATTTCAGACCAAATTGCACTCCACTCAGTTCAATTACCAATATTAATAATCGCCACAGTACACTAAAATTTCATGTGATGAAATATACATTTTTTTTTAATTAAAATAACTCACAATTCCTAGCCTCGTTTGTTTTCAGCGTCTTATAAATTAAAAACTTCAACACAGCGGTTCAAAAAGAATTATAACTTTCGCTACCACAAAACCAAACCTTTTGTTGATTCATCTTAATTTTAATAGAAGGAGTTCTTTTTTCATTTTTATTTTGAATAACACATATTCAATGAAACTAAAATAAATTCAATTTGTTGTTTATATCGTAATTGAATTTTTTAGAAATCGGGTTTAAAACAATCGTTCAATCTATATCTATAATAGAGAATGGCTGCTGGGCTGAAGCTATTGGGGCAGCTGTTATACTAAATTGAATTCAGTGTGGACTTTAAAGGTTCGATCACTCGAAACTGTTTTTTCTTTTTTTTTTGCACAGTTCGTTGTCATTATACAACGTTTTAAATTTTGATGCAAACGAAATTGACCTTCTTTTAGAGATACAACCGCTTTTAGAAACCACCATTTTAACGAGGGGTATCAAATTAACACGAGTTATTGCGTGGTATTTCAGCGTAATTATATTTTTATCTTTCCGTATTCGACCTCGATAAATTTTCCTGAATCTTCGGTATATCTTCCTACTTCCCAGGAGACCAAAATAGAGTCAATGGGTCAATATCGGATTTAGGGGGAGCACCCCCAAAAAAGTGGTATTATTTTATTATTTTTTTATTTTATTAGACTGTATTAAAGGAGGGGGGGGGGGGCTGCTTCAAAAAATGGAATGAAAGGGGAGGGGGCACTCTAAAATAATTACCTGAAATATTGTGAAAGAAAGTTACAAAAAAGAATCGCAAATTACAGTTACAAATTTATGGTTCCCCTGTCAGAGTACTTTTATTTTACCACAAACTGCCGTGGGAATTTGGAAATATTTGGAAATATCTTCAAGGGCCAACAGACAATGCAATAGCGTCGGATCCTGGATCTAGTCATCAAATTTGATATAAATACGAAGGAACTAATAAAGCAAGGCTGACTGTACAACTGGGATAATAAGTACATTCAGCTTTCCTTCCAATATTTCGTCAGGCACGGCCTGACTTCTTCACGGAATAAAATGACAACAAGAAAAACGTTACAATATAAATCGTCAAGAAACAAAAGGATATAAGATTACAATGCAAAGACCTTACATTTCAAAAATATAAGATGAAACGTTGCAATTCAAATTTTAGAGAAACAAGAGAATATAACTGGGGAATAACAAGATAAAACTAATGAAAGAATATATGTAAAATGGTAAATGCGAAGTTTACATTTCTTCATGCTTGTTGATACCTTTAGGTTCAAGGGTTTGACCCGGTCATTCGATAAGGTACGCTTCTCGAGCTTTGCGTATAGCGTCACGAGATGAATGTATGAGTTCTAATGATCGTCGGAAAGAAAATGGTCTGAAACTGCAGTACGTCTAGAGGAAGCGGTGGGTCTGTCATCCAGTCGTCAGTGTTCGTTAAAGCGGTCTTTAAGTCGTCGTTTCGTCTCACCTATGTACTGTTTGTTGCAACGTCGGCAGTTTACCATGTAAATAAGATTTTTCAGTGGAGTCAGGGATGGTTCTGGTCTCCCCGGTGGAAGAAAATGTGTAGTCGGTGCGATCGTCAGTGATGTACTTGCAAGTAACACAATTGTTACCGCAACTGAAGGATCCCTGAGGAAGGTTGGTTTGTGTAGCAGTGCGTAAATATGTCGCTAAGGTTGTCAGTGCGTCAAAAGGTGGGAATTTGCGTTTTTACAAGAAGAATGACTTAAAAATGCACTCTTAACCTAGAAATTTACAAATTGGGAGAATCTTACGTCGATTTTCCTTCCTTTTTCGTCCTTGGGAGTTCGTGTTTCAAAATGCAGGAAAATGCATCTCCGGGAGACTAAACTGAGAAAAATTTTCACAGTGGGGGGGGGGGGGAGGCATGGCCCCGGACCCCCTAGAGGGGAAGGGCCTTCGGCCCTTCCGATCATGTGCCCACCTGCTCAAACTCATTGCCCTCCTGTTCAAAATCTTATTGAACCCCCCGAGAGAAGCCTGTTTGGAAACAGTTCCCTATGACAGTCAATGAAATAAGTGTTGAGTAGTAACTTTGATCAGTTTTGAAATCACAGAAATATCATTTGCAGAATGAAGAGTACGCATGTCGTTTCACACGTATATATATATATATATATATATATATATATATATATATATTAATCTGTGAAATGGGGGGGGGGGGTCATCTAAATAAAACTACATACTATAATGGGGGTATGTGAAAAAAATTGGCATGTGGAGAGGGGGTCATGCCATTTATTACCAACAATACACAAAATCCCACCAGCCACCCCATGCTCATAAAAAAGAAACCCGGTTAAAATTCCCAAAAAAAATAACTAAAGAATAATAATAACTAATAAAGCATAGGTGTTTGTAATGAAATAGCCGAGTTTATTTTTCTGAGCGGCCACACCAGAAGGTTGAACTTTGGAAATGAGAGATCATGTTATCTTTTGCTATATTCTTTATTTTTTTTTTGTGACATTGTTAAGTTTCTATTCATCTGTTGGGAAAGAGAAACGAAATAAGCCTGCCAAGCCTCCGCCGGGCAGCAACCACGACGGCGAAGGCAGCGAGAGCGGCAGAAAACAATGCCTCTTCATGTGCATTTTACATTTTGGTATTCCCTGCAAAACAACAACTTGAAATGATCAAATGATAGGTTTTGTGGAGAACGTAAGTTTACACATGACGGTTTTCCTTTCCCTATTTGAAATTGAATGTCGTCCCTACGAATTCAAAAGGGGGCCAAAAATTATAACGTAAGCGAAGATTATTGACAGATCGGGAAAGTTACCATGTAAATTTAACATGAATAACAAGCTTGAACTCGTGGCGTCTTTGACCCATTGTAACGAAGAAACATAAAATTATGCATAAAAAAAGACTACGAAATGAAACTTGCCGGAACCAAAATCCCACAGCAATAAGCGGTGAACATAATATTAAACGGTCATATATCCATCCATGAACGCCTTCCATTGTCTTGAAAACTTGTACACTGTAAATTTTTCCATCTGCTTCTCAGAGATGTTTCTGCCATCTTGAATCCAGAGCGACATCACGAGGTCGCGTGTCAACCAAGTGAAACTTAAGTGAAACTTAAATATGCGTGCATAAATTTGCATGCATTAATGCGACACACATAAAAAAAGAAAATTCAGAGGCGAAAACATAACACGTCGGCTTTGCCGAGAGTAATGAGCTTATTTTATCTTAACCCTGTTACGGAACATTTTTCGGTAAAAAGGTAGATTTCAGTTAATTTTGAAACAGCATAATCTTCCATAATCGTAAGCTAGTTGTATAGGTGTTATGCACCTGTGCACCTGCTCTTAGAACAAAGCCTTCGAATTAGAAATGAGCTCTAGGCTCTTAAAGAGGTTCTAAGGGCGTGAAAAGTAATATCATTAGAATTTCCTTTGTTTGTTTAGCTTACGTAAGTCAAATTGCGTATTGTCGAAATACTATTGGCTGCAACTCGCTTATGACAATTGTCCGTTTACTAAGTAACTTTGAGTTCTGCCTGTAAGTGAGTGAGTCAGGAACACCATTAAACACCATGTTCCTTGATGACGTTTTGGTCCACTTGATATAAAAGATCCCGGAATGTAGCATGGCACCTCTCGCTCAGCCATGGAGCTAAATTCCCCAAAAGCCCCTGTTACAACCCTTTGCGAGTACAAGCGAAGTTTATACACCCACCGTGGTACAATAAAGGGAAAAGGATTGTTGAAACCTCCCTTTGTTTTATTGTTGCTGTGTTAAGATATGTTATCCTTGTAAAAGCTTCAATAGATTATCCATCATGTCGTGAGAAAGGCAAGATGGTCACGTATTTATGACAATGACACATGAAGAAAAAATACGTTATTTGGTTTTAGAGCCGCCGTCTTCGATCCTCCCTAAAGTGCTGCACCTTAAAGTGGTGGGGAGGTTTGCGTACCTTAGTGATCCTGGAAGCAATACCAGCTGGGACATCAGTCCCTGGTAGGTTCAACCTTGCTGGGAAGGTTCCAGGTGAAAGGTTAGACGAACTGCAGCACCTGGCCCTCCAGGTTGGGGGTTGGGCGAAGGGCCAATAAGCCTTCCCTGTAAAAAATATCTATTACGGAAACCGCAAAAAAAGCGGCCTTATGCGCAACCGAGCGCGAAGAAGGAAGGTAAGGTAAGGTAAGGTTGGTTTTAGAGCCGCCGTCTTCGATCGGCCATCTCGGATTTTTACATTTTCAGAAAATCAGCTCAGTCTATTGATCCAAAATAAACCAAATTATGTAACAAAAGCCAACATTTTGGTCGAACAGCCTATCAAAACTTGATTGCCATGGAAACATGGTTATACGGTACGTTTTCTCTCTCCTCCTGGATAGTGTCCTAAATAAGCAAACTGAGCTAAATACTACTGACACTTTTAAATGGTGATTTATTTGTTATTTTCAGTCTATATATCACATTTACTGTTTTTAATTTTACATGATATATTTACAGTCCTTTAAGAGACACGAGACTCGCACTAACCAGCTGGTAATAAGTCTTGTTTCAGAACTAATATATTCTTATATCAAGGTTACGTTCGAAGCCAACCTTGTTTTGGGCCAGCCAACTACAATGTAGATCTGGATAATATATAATGTAACATCGTAAATAGTATTCAGTGCTAAACACCGCTGACTTTAACAGAAGCGGTGATTTATTTATTTATTGCAATTTTTTTGTTGATTATATTTGTATATTTTACTATTTTTTTTTAATTTTACATAATATATTTACACTCCTTTAAGATAAAACGAGACTCACAGTACTCATCAATAGAAAATTCTTACAACTCAATGTTCGGTTGTTGATCCTGCCACTGAGTCAGGTTGCTTCACTTTCAAACTCAATTAAGTGAAAAATCCGAGATGGAAAGCCCGTTTGTAACATTTCATGATCCGCTTTCTGTCATTATTGACAAAAACCCTGTGATTTACCCCTGAATAGTTATCTTTCATTACGACTAAACGTACCCTCGGCTGTATATGCAAATGTATACCCCCCACCGTGGTACAAGGAGGGTGGGGGGGGGGGGGGGGGGGAGGGTGTTTGCTGGAAATGCTTTAGGATTTTGCTTTGTTACGATATTTTGTCTCCAAAATATAGCCCATAGATAGATAGCCCACTTTCCTGACTTATTTAACAATATTTTTCCTCAGTTGTTACTTAGAAACATTTTCCGAATTATGCCCATGATAGCGTATCGAATTTGCCTCATTTTCCAACAATAAATCACAGGGTTTAGAGATGAATTTAGAAACACCAGCGTTAAAGCGTAATGTTGAAAATCTAATAACAAGGTGCTTTGAACACCGCTTATATCGGCGATATTGATACAGATTCCTGGCAAGTAACAAACCAAAAACACGATATACACGTAGAATGTACCGGTGGCAGATTTTCTCAGCCGCGCAGCATTCGCCATTTCACCATTCTGTGCTTCTTGTTGTATTTGAAGAGCTTGGATTTGATTGGTGTGCCGTCGTACTGCTAAATAGATCTTGATGTAAAACAGTGTTGTTGCAAGGAAGCAAATAGCTTCAAGAGTTGAAAAAGAAACGTAACCGACAAAACGTGGGATCCACGGCGCAATCAACGAGACCAATGCACTTAACACCCAAACTGAGATCACCACAGCAACAACGCGCTTGTGGGTCACAAGTTCCTGATATCGAAGATGGAGATGAATAGCCAAGAATCTGTCTCCACTTAGAGCAAAGACACCAAAGAAGGAAGCGTAATAAAATATATTAATTAATGAAGCAAACATGACATTCAAAGTGGGATTGTAAACAGTCTTTTGCTCCATCTCCATGGCACGGAGTGCAATAAACATAGGCTGGACAAGCAATCCAACGCCAAGATCCGAAACAGTAAGACTCATAAGCAATGTTTTTAAAGAGTTTGGTAAAGATGAAGTCTTCGTCAGGGCGTGGATCGCGACACTGTTTAGGACGATGGCGGTAAAGGACAACAAACCGTTTAAGACACAGATGGCGATGGCCGACGAATTTCCAGCTTCTTCCCGCATTGTAGAACTAGCCAATGTAAAAAAGTTATAGGAGACACTTAGCAGATAGTTTAATCAAGGCTTACCAATGTTCTGATACTTCCAAGCTGTATTTTGGAACTATCACAAACGCCCAGTTGATTAGAGCACAAGTCTCAGTCACAAACTTCCTTCAGTTAAAGCTTGGTCAAATATTTAAGATCTTTACCGTTCAGTCCCTCGTTACATTTATACACTTTTTGAATGAATACACTCTTTAATACTAATCCCTTTGAATATCCCATTGTCGAGAGGTTATTAAAAACAACATGTGGTTTAAAAGTTTTTGTACTTAAGAACGATACTTCTTGCTCTTTGGAGGCCACCAAACGTGAGGTCTGCCAATCAAAAGAGGATGATTGACGGTCTCAATTCTAGCTTCGCGTTAGTCGCCAGAATGCTTATTGGTACTTCCAGTAATGAAACCAAGATACTAACATGAGATATTAATATGACATATTGAATTTGAAGACCACAATAGATTCCCACAGTTAGTTTTGTAAACGATAATAAAAATACAACTATATCTGTTGAATTCAATTTCTTTTTTACATGTTTTTAATTCAAGATACTCACGTTTTCTACTGCAGTAAAACAAATGTGTTGCTTTTGCCACCACGAAGCCTTTTAACATGATTTCTTCTATATAATATATATATATATATATATATATATATATATATATATATATTCTTTGTTTTGCTTTTAATTATTTTCTTATTTTAGTTTGATTGTTAAAAGTGCACAATATGTAAAATTGAAATGAAATAACCAGTTCAGGGTAAAATTTTATTAAAATAAAAAATATATATACATAAAGAAAAAATCAATTAAGCTTCAGCGGGCGAAGCCTTTTCTGTCACCGGGCGGTATTCCCCTTCTTCTCTTATTTTTCTTTTCAACGTTCAGTGCATTCATTCTCCTTGAATAATAAGTTGTAAATCATCTCTCAGATTTTAAGTTACAATAACATAGTACAGTTGTAGGATCATACATTCTTCTTACTCTTCCAAATCTAATCTATAGTCGAATGCATATTAATGAATGAATGAATGAATGAATGAATCGTTTATTAAAATCAATACTTACAATCCGTAGATTGAATTACTATCGATAAAAATATTTACAATGACTTGAGATAAAAATGGATCTGAATATAAAATATTAATAAAACTGTTGTAATCATAAATACTAGGCGAAAATATACTAATTATTATTTACTTAAAATCTTCCAAGATTAAAAACGCAGGCTGAAATGTGGCATCTGCACTAAAGTAGGAAATAAAAGAGCATTTAAATCTCTTGGTCTTGATTGGTCTAATCCAATACTCCTTTTCATCGTACCAAGGATTATTAATAAGGAGGCAAATTGTTGGTTTTCAGGAAATACATGATAAGAAAAGTTTATCCTTAAATTAGTGAAGAGTTTTCAAATTTAAGTCATCCCTTGGCGCAGTTCATTCCAGCATTTTCTAGTTCTTGGAAAATGGATGTTGATCGACGCTTTCGTATCCATTATTATTATTACGCCATAATAAACAATGTAACTTATTTATGATAGGCTTGACAAATATTTCTCCTGCGTTTGGCTGTTTCTGATCTTGGTTTTGGTTTGGTGACCTAACACTCTTGAGCTGCATTTTGGGATTGGGCTGGGTGATTGCGGCCGCATTACAACGCTTTCTATTATTGCAAAAATTGTGGTTCCGTTGCAGCAACCTCTCCCTTTTTAATTGCTCCCCATAATTTTAAAATCAGCGCTTGTGGCAATTTTCTAACTATTCACTGCTGAAATGACTCAAAACCACTACTATCACCACCCCACTGGGGTAGTATTGTTTTGGGGTTGGTCTGTTCTAGAAACATTATAAAACTAATAACAAATATATGTTACCACAGTTACTAGTTGAAAAAGGAAAACAACCAACTAGAAATTAAATATGGCGAAGTTCGGCCGACCCCTTCATTCCGACCTCTGCCCTGTTTTTTCAGTCAGAGCATTAATTTTACTGTCAGGCCATGCCGTCTTCAGTAGCTATTCCTTTATTACTAAGGCACATTTTGACTAAGTTTGGGGAGAATCAGTCGCTATGGTAATTAACAAGATATTACGTCATGACCTTTTTAAGTTATAAAGACCCTTTTTGATACAATTTTTATCGCGCACAAGTTAAATTTTTAAATCGCGTGCGTAAACTAGCGGCGATTTTAGTGCGACTTGGGTGCACCCGTTACACATTACGTTAACAGACACTAATAATAATAATATGAAGTAGGATTAAAAAATCTCTCGAACGTCGGTAAACGATACATACATTTCGCATGATCCTTGGGATTCACATGGCTAGCTTGTTGATTTTGTTTTTGTGGTCACTAATTAAAATAGTTGTTCTCGTAATTAAAATAACTTTTTAACCAACTTGAGCCACGCATGTGGAGATCAATTATAAGGCCTATGGGAGTCTCGAAAAGAAACCCTATGAGATTCCAAGGGCCGACTAACCTAGAAATTTAATTGATTCGCGAGGAGTACAAAGAAAATATTTGAACCTGGTGGGATTTGAAACCACGATCAAACGTGTGGGTAGAGCTCCGTCACTGAAGGGGATTTCGAATGGAACCATTAAAAACTATTTCATATTCAATACTTTTCAATTTTGCTATTATACTATTCAATTTGTCCATCCTTTTATGATTTTTATTATTTTACACCACCTTATCAAGGAGGACATTGTAAAATTCTAAACCAAATTGGTTGAAGATCATGATTGAATACATGCCCTGCAAATTTAGTAGGGGGTACAACATGGTGACATGTTAGCGCTGATTGTCCAAACGATTAGCAAATCGCGATCGGCGATTGGCACATTTAATGTGTATCTGGCCCGGGGTATCTGGTGTTTATGCTTTGTTGTTTGCCACACTATTCCACTGTTGCTAGTATAATATCTGAACCGAACATCGATGTTAACATTACAACCCATGTACACTAGGACCTTAGTAACACTTAATTCATCTCTCAATTCTCTGATCTACCGCTGGAAAATGAGACATAATCGACACGCTGTCATAGATATCCTTCAGAATATACTAGCGTCAATTTTGAACTGAGGAAAATAAAACGAACTACAGCAATACTCATGCTATCAGTTTTTCTCCATGGTAATTGTTTTATAACTACCTCAGAAACGTTAATCTATCTGGAAACAAGCTTTCGGGATCAAAAGAATCTCAGCAGCTATAGCTTGCAAAAAAAAGCCCGAAGATGACCGCAAACACACGTTTCACTAAGATTGTGTATTGCAATGTATTAAACATGACGATACTTACAGGCGAAACCGATCGCACATTTCAAGATGTATATTTTTAAAAGCCCAGTTATTAATGCTGATAGCACTTTTTTTAGCATAGCACTTGAAATGTTTAAGAAGATTTTTAAAGGGGTGAATGCGTTCATTTACATAATTTACGATTGACAAAAATGGCACATTTTCTCGAAGGATCGCAATATTAATGACGAGAGAAAAACAATTTGCAATGGTACGTGTCGTCCAAAAGGCAGATGTAATTTCCTCCAAGAGACACATTCTACCGGAAAAGCCGAAAAACAATGAATAAATGGATGGCGTAGTAAACAGTTTTGTTTTGCAGTGTTGCTTTGAAATGGCTTCAATTATGGCACACCTCCCGCAGGCTTGTAATTAATGACGGAAGAAAAACAATTCGCAAGAAATTGCACTCAAGAAACTTCATGGCCATTATATTGTGCTACTTCCTAACTTGGTGAGTTAAATTGAATTGTTTGTTTGCAGCCTAACCTCTCAAGACAGTGAAAGATACATTTTTAATGATACACATGGTGTTTTCGCGACGCTAAAGTTTTGTAAGACATAAACTTCAAAGATCATGAACACCTTACCACAAATTCAGCATCTGGGTTAATTCGTCAGTGAAAAATCAAGGTCGAATCATCTGCCTGGGCATTTTCGTTTTGTTCTATAAAAATCGCGCTCTAAATCATGCGTCTTCCGCCAAAATATATAGTAAAAAGACTGACTGAAAAGTTGCAAACGTTTACACAAGAAACAGTCTTCAGCTTCTGTCACGGATAAGTTACTAGCAAGAGTCTTCTCAATGTGGGTATTCAGTGCAATCTTTCGTTAATGCAGGATTCCAAATGGATCTCAGAGAATGTCAGAATCATCATTGACATAACCCTTGTGCGTGCAAGTGAGCGTGCAACGTTTGTGGGATACATATTCATTTTTTGTCCGTCAAATTTTGAAGTGGAAAGTTTTTCTTAAAACATGTGACGTTGCCATTGCAGCGACCACGTTGTAATAGGCATGTCGACTGAAATACTTCGTTTTTTCTTATTAATTAATTCTCTGTTTTTAAACTTTGTTTTCTCATTTTTGCTTTTGTAGTCTATTTAAGCTTCCCTTTATCGATTTCGATCAATTTTGGATCAATAATTATGGAGATTTTCTACAGATAAATGAAAAAACTCCAAGATCCAATTTTGCGGCTCTACAAATTAATGACGTCACATGAAGTCGTCATCGACACGTGACCATGGAGTATCTATGAAGATGTCCCATCTATGGAAGTCAAAACGAGATTAAATGATTTCAATACAGCAAAAACCCGTGGGGATCCAATCCCCCCTCCCTCCCTTGAACTATGCCGGGGGTTACATAAATTATTTGTTTGTATATCCCAGGGTTGTAATTTATTTTTAAAGTAATTGCTTGTAATTTTGGTTGCATAATTACAGGATTGTGTTAGTTCCAGATTTATTTAGCCGTAAACAAACGTCAAAATAAAATTCTAACTCAGCAAGTAAAATAGAAGTACAGAATGGTATAAATCCATTTCCAATTTTGAAAGGCTCAGGTCCATTTTACGTTCAGACCCGTTCAACTCGTGTTTTTTGGCTTTGTTTTGGGTTGCTGTTGTATCTCAATTCATTTCTTAATCCTTTGATTTACTGCTCGAAGATGAGATACATTCAACGTGACGCAAGACAAACTGGGATATTGTCAAGTCACAATTAATTATTATTATTATTATTATTATTATTATTATTATTATTATTATTATTATTATTATTATTTAGGTCGACGAAACTAACTACTAACTAACTAACACAATTAATTAAAGGAAAGATAGCTTGTGTTGGCCAAAAAATGAAACGACATCGGATGACTGCCTCCAAGGCTATATATTTGAACTTCTTTCCTACCTTATACTCTCTGTATCATGTACATTTTTTATTAGCTCTTGTTTTTTTGGGCGGATCTACTTCTAATGCAGGAAAATCCTCGATCCATTAGTAGAGTAGAATAGCCAGGAAAAACAACGACGACGTGGATGAGCTTTCGCCACACCTTAAACTATTTGTCCTACATTACATTTAGTGTCTGAACGGGCTGTAACAGCAGCATAACAGACTCTTGATCTTGCGTCGAAATTTCTGGCTCACGAAAACATAAATGAAAGGATTGACTGAGGAGTTGGACGCAACGATAACAATGGAGCTGATGTGAGTAACGTCTCCGTAGTGAAACAAAGGGGAGAAATAGTTCAATGCATAGATAGTCAGGTGTGGCATCCAACACAATCCGTAGATGACACTCACGGTCAGAACCATCTTGGTTACTCGCTTCCTTACTTTGATAACAGCCTGCAAAGATGAATATGAAATTAAATAAAAAATTAAAGCAACCCTATGAGCATCTCGAAGATTAAATAAAAAATGTATCAAAACCTTTTAGGGCGAGAACATAAGGTCTTTGAATGCTATAATAATACTGAAATTTTCACATCGTTCCCAGCGCTTTTCCCTTCAAAAGGGGACGGAGGGAAAAAGCGCTGGGAACGAGGTTGTGGAATTTTTTACCAATACCATAAAATGAGATTCAGGTTCCTTTTTGGGGTAGAACGTGCAGAACATGCAGAACCTGCAGATCGTGCAGAACGTGCGTTCGTATAACATGTAGAACGTAGAACGTGTAGACCTTGCAGAACGTGCAAACTGACGTAATTCGCGCTTAAGTGTTTGTTTAGCCAACTATTAGTACTGATGTAAATTTTAGCTGTAGCCTACTAAAATATTCGCTCAGTCTGTAAAATTTTCTTTACTCTTGATAATGGCGTCATGACCACACCGAAACGTCGAGTTTCAAACCTTATTTTAATTTTTGTATGCCTTTGCTTTAGCAAATCTCTTTTGATCAGGACGTAAATTGTTCTATATTAAATGTATCCTAACTTAAGTCTACTTGCGCTGGGTTGTACACTGCAACAAACTAGCAACGCTGCTGTTATTAGTGGCGTAAACAGCCCAGGCCAACATAGAATCTGCATGTCAATGTTCTTCTTTACCAATTTACTACCATCCATATTTCATATTTTACATTTCATATTTTAATATGAACAAGCTCTTTAAATTAGCTTTTTAAATTTGCAGTTGATAGCTAAATGATTGAACATATAAAAAAACTTCTACTCAGACGAAAACCGAATGTTTGATAGCTTTTAATGCATTAAAAATTTAATACTCAGTGACCACTCGGCTGCGAAAACATGTTGCACGAAACAAAAGCAAACCGGCTGAGCCGGTCAACATGTCATTGTTCTTGTACCGTTTACCTCGTTTCCATATCCATAACAGCTGCATCCCAAGCTATAAACCTTGAAGGGGCAAATGGTGTAAATCAGGATATATAATCCAGTTTCGTGACGCATTTGATGGAGTCACAACATAATCATTAATGATTTAGTTTACTCAGTGGTTTTTACCTGACGAGGATTGTTTTCTTGATCCTTTAACCACAGTGAATACACAACTCTGGAATACAATGCGATCATCAAAACTACAGGAAATATACCAGCAAGAAGCAACCAGAGAATGCTGTATGCCTTTGAAAACCATTGACGAGTCCAGCGTTCCATGCAGAAATTAGCATCCTTATCGAAGTGGATTACAAAGAAGAGTGGGAGATTTATGATCACTGAGAAAATCCACGACGAAGGAATAATAATCTGGGAACAAAACAAACATTTACATTACTACATTTACATTTACATTTACATAATAATAATAATAATAATAATAATAATAATAATAATTAGTCAATATTTACAATTAAAATAACTATTTACAATACATTAAAATTCTAATTCTAATTCTAATTCTAATATAATAATAATAATAATAATAATAATAATAATAATAAGGATACTAAGAAAAGTATTGGAAATGTAAAGGACAGGAAAGAAAAGCGTTTTGGTGTTTCTTTGCAACTTGTTGTTGCTCGGCACCATTACTTTACCAGCTGCTATAAGAACTTAACTTTGCTGAGTAGTTTGCCAATAAAATAATAATAATAATAATAATAATAATAATAATAATAAAGTCTATATTTAATTGAAGAGGGTTGCACTAAATAGCAAAGCTAATAAACTTGTGGCCCTCTATAACACTACTCTAATTTCCAAAACTATAAAAATTACGAATTTAGATATAATTGATAAAAGTAGCACTACAAAGTTCGAACTTGAATAGATAATAAAACTTAAACTAATTAGTTTTACATTATAAGAACAAGAAATCTAAAAACTAACATTTAATCAATGTTATTTGTTATATTCTAAGCCCAACATATTGGTGACAAGACGCTCACAAATGTTTTACAAATACAACTAAATCCAGAATATTCGTCAATTAAAATACGTTACGCACAAATGTAAACCATGAAACAAATAGCATTGCACTTTCTATTTCAAGTTACCCTGTTTAAATGAAGCTAATGTGTTTTATTACGTTAGTTTTTAAACTAGATCCAGTATCGATGCAATTGCTTAAAAATAGAAATACTTGTGGTTGGTAGGTGACGTCGGGTATAGTTGAATAACGAGGACTGCACAAGGGCAAAGAATCTACCTTCAACTTGTAATTCGTTAATTTACGTTTTCTGCTGTACGGATACATGACGGCGAAGTAGCGTTCAAACGCAATTGCCACCAGAGTAAAGACCGATGAAGCGCCTCCAACCCATGCAATATTGCTAGCTGTCAGCATTTTACAAATTATTGTGCCAGCCAGTCCATCTGGATGTTCAAACGAGTGGTACAGAAGAAATTGTGGCATCATGAATAAGCCAACTGTCGCATCAGCCACAGCCAGGTTCAACAGGAGTATGTTCACAGGCGTTCTGTTTGATGCAAACATACAAAATGTCGGTTTTAATAATAACTTCAGGTTAACTTCAGGTTAAGAGTGAACGAAAGTGCATTTTTAGATGGTAACGTTTCATGATTGTGATTTAACCCTCGGACTTACAGGCAAACTTCTACCCTCACCGTGGTACGGGGGGGGGGGGGGGAGGGGGTTGTAAATTACCACACCCCCCCCCCCTTGGGCTTTTGCGGTGTTACAATATAAATTATATTTCGAAAATGTTACCTCTAATAGATAGCCTTTGATGTGCTCTAAAAGATGAACTAAATATTATTATATATGTTGTGGTTCAATTTTATCCTTGGTTCAAATTTTATTTTCTTTTGTTTAAAACTCTTTATCATACATTACCATAGCCAAAAACAAAGGAAAAAAATAAAATTTGAACCAAGGATAAAATTGAACCACAACATATATATTGATACATCAGTGTCTGTTCAGTTCGAGGCTCCTGTTTGAATTTAAATTAAAAGTGTAATTTAGCATGTGTTACTGCAATTAATATTATTGTTGATGTTGGTAGTGGTATTGTAAGAATTCTAAGGAGTACAAGTAATGTTGTTGAAAGTGGTAGAAAGTGTAACGCGCTTTTTTGTGACATTTAACCTACTTGTCTTTACAAAAAACTAGTTGCAAGAAGACTTTAGGGCCAATTCAGACAACACAAAAATCGTATCACCCCTCCACCTTCTCTTTATCAAAGTGGTGTGGATAATGTAATTCTGAGATCGGAACGAAAACTTTTGTCATATAAAACTTTGAAAAGGGGAGAGGGGTCAACATTTTCAATTAGTCGTTTTTTTTGTTCTTTGAGGCGTGTTTTATAGGAAAACATCGCTTTTTGCGAGTGTCTCGACACCAGTTCGTTAATACAGTTGTAGTTGTATGCCGCAAATAACAATATTTATTGTTGCTTGATATCATCTACCTACCTCATAACTGGGTAAACTGTTATGACCAGGCACACAAGTGTATTACCCAATATATTAGTGATGATAACAACAGAGAACATAATGGTCAATACAACCTGCGCTGTCACTGAGTCAGTGTAAAAAGACATAGTTTTACGTTTCTTGTTCGTCAATTGAACTGTGAAGAAAACTATAAAAAAAACAAGAATCTAATCAAAATATTTTGTTAAAACTAGTGCTAGTTATGCAACAAATCTATTACTAAATGAGATTGGATGGAAAAACATTTAATTCTAACGCGAAATGATCAAAGTTTGGATTGAATAGGGTATTGTCCGAGCTGACTTTATCTGGTAAGAAAAAACATGGAATCCATCTTGTTTCCATAACAACCATCTTTTGACATATTTGCCTAAGTTTTAAATTACCTGTTTTATTTACCATCTCGAGTTTCTTCTACAACGTTTACATTTACCACCCACAAACATATTTCTTTAATGGACCAACTATTGCAAACCGCTTAATAATGTTAGTTTTGATCGATGCAAAAGGTTGAACAGGGTCATGATCTGTTTGTGATTCTAAATTGGATTCTGTGAAATTCTGCAGACAGCAAGATGATCAACTTTGAAAGAGAAATTGCATGAAAACAATATAAATACTTTCCTAGTATTATAATTTTATGTTTATCGATTCAAATACGCGTGTCCGTTTGGGGTATCACCCGCATTGTATTAATTACAGGAAATGACGCACAAAGAAGTCAGTGTATGTTGTTGAGTGTTGTTTATTGACAAAACTATTTATCCAATGTGGCCGGAGCTATTTGCCTACCTTTTTGGTATACAATATCTGTATCCGGGCAATTTTTATCATTTCGATAGAATAAGATATGTTCTGCCGTTCATTCTGAATTGGGAAAAGATTTTCTACATTAATTTTGACTTGCAATTTTCATGTGTCTCGAGGATGAAGTTATAAAAGGCCACGAATTAGCTCACATAGTTCACATAGTCACCATTTATATCTTTTATATATTTCTAGTTTTGCGACGTTCAGTAAATTGAGCGCCATATTAGTTAACACTTAGCAACGATTGAAATAATTGGTGTCACTTTTGAAACCCCTGATAAATTCAAAAAATTTCACGTAAAGCGAGTTTCACTTGTCGCATTTCTTATGAAATCAGTTACTGAATTCGCTTTCAAAAGTCATCTTAAATAGTTACCTCACCATGGGTGGTAAAAATATTTGAATAGAGAAAAATCTTAACTGACATGCCAAATTTCTGGCAATTAATTTTCGTAATAATAAGAAAAACAGAGAAACCTACGAATTATGTGTTTCCGCAATGACGGAGGCGCGCAAATTAAAAGTAAGCATATTTTCAAAGTAAAATAGAACCATTTTTTAAAGAAAAAGAGGGTATATTTTTCAATCAATATATTAATATCAGGCTGTTGACAAATTCTGTCGGTTTAAATTTAATGCCCTTGAATGGTTAGGATGTTTACGAAATTTAGACTCGCTAAAAGCCTTTGTACGGCATCTTGACAGTTCCCTGACATTTACGTCTTCGCCTTTACAATCTTGTTATTTTTAATCTTATTTAGGGCTCTTTTAAATGCTGAAATTTAAGGAATCTTAACTTAAATCAAATACCGCGTATTTTGTTTCTGGGTAAAACGACAAAAAACAAAAACAGTTATAGTACGTACAATAAGACATGCAATCATTCCTTTTTCGCACTATGTTACGAAATAACAGGAGAACAAATTTTGGCTGGCAGTTTCACCTGTATATAGTATTTCACATCTAGTATTTCTATGCTAGCATTTATGCCGTGAGGCATCTTTTATCGTATAAAAGGGAAAAAAACCTTTTTAGGTGCCAAAAACATAGCCCTTCACTGGACAAAATTACCACTGAAATTTCATAATAAACGCCAATATTAAAACAACAATTGCATAACAAAAAAGTAATGATCAATACATGGCTTTCATTTGAATTCATGTTCACACTTCAGGGTCATCGTTGCACGGACTCTATAATCGCTAGAAAAATGCACATGACTCTAGGTTTGATTGTGGGGATGAAATTTAAAGATGGCGGTTGTATGTCATTATTACAAACCCACGAACACTTAATCTCATGACGCACTGGCACTAAAATAATGATATGTGAGCTACGAAGAGACAGAGAATCAAGTTCGTTTACTCGTTTCGGTTTCATTCTCATAGGCATTGGTTTGTCATTGCTTATGTAAAAAGAAGAGAAGATACCTAAATCATACTTACACGTTTTCCAAGCTAACCTCCTAAAACGGATGCTGAAAAGTAATCCTCCAGTTAAGCAATTAAACTGTCAAACGTAAATTCATCATTGCTTGTAACAGCTTCCGTTTTTGCCCGCCTACCTATTTAAATCAGTATGCATATATAAATTTATGTAATGTGGAGACATTAAAAAATAGCGTTATACCGTGCAGGTCATTCAAACCAGGTAAAATCACGTGGACAAACTTTCAGCTAGCTTTGACGTTAATCTGCACTAGGCGAAACTTGTGCCAAATTTAAGTGACATGAAACCTGTCTTAAACGTAAGTTTAGTCAGAGTTGAAGTTGTAGTTTACGCATTTTATACCCAAGCTCAATTTTTGCTTAAATATACCTTATAGCTCGAGGCTCATACTGATGTAGGTTTAAATTCTAACTAAATGATTAAGTGCCGTTTAATGGTTTTTAAACGTGTTTGAAACTAACATTTAAGTCCCATTGAATGAAAATAAAATGTGCCTGAAACAAATGTTTAACCCTTTGGCTCCTAAAATTTCACCAAAAAACGCAAATTGTAGCCAGAATTGTCATTTGATGACCTTCATTTCCTCTAACTAAAACATTGGTTTTAGTATGAAAAGGTAAAAGGTAAAGTCACACTCGAGCCAAGATTGGCCCACGCGGCCGGAGCTTAACCCGGTTTCTGTTAGCATGAAGCAACTAGGAATATTGCTACTCCCCCCCTGGGTGGGATGCTAGTCAATCGCAGGGTTACCCCCAGCATTTTATCGCCGGTACCCATTTATACACCTGGGTGGAGAGAGACAGTGTGGAGTAAAGTTTCTTGTCTAAGGAAACAACACGACGGCAGAGACTAGGCTCGAAACACCGACCTTCAGGTTGGAAGTCCGACGCGCTAACCACTAGACCACCGTGCCGCCCATTTCCTTCTCACTGGGAAAATATTTCTTAGGATCCTATTTCAAAGGGCATGCGCAGAAATGAAGTCTTTCCGAGTGATTCCTCAGTCCTCAAAGGGGGGAGGGGGGGGGGGGTGTTTACGTGGGACGGGCAGGGATGAAAAGCGAATGCACATGCGCTCGAACGGGGAGTTTTTGATCGATTTGTTAGACTCGTCAGGCGTCAAACGAAGCATGGCGCGTCGATTTTCAGTTTCTTCTGTAAACCTAGGTGGGCGAAAACGCTTTACGAAGTGATTATTGATGGAGACAAGGACTGTATGTTCTGGGTATTTTACTTTGCGAACGAGTCGTTTTGAATCTGCGAAAACAATTTTGCTTAAATTTATACACCTTCTAATTGTTTTGAAAAGTATTTTTCTTTTCAAAGACGGTAACAAAATTCTTATTCCTTCGACAACGACCTTATTTTTTTTTAGTTTAAAGCACACTCGCGGGAAAAGCAAAGCCCTTGGGGGCCATTTTGCACATGCGAGCGCTTGATCAAATTGAGCCTGCGTTGTTAACCGCATGCCTCTGACGTTTTTCGTCCCTGCCGGGGGAACGGTGAATATTCATGTTACGTTTGCTAACTCATGCGGTACATTTTTAAA
The DNA here is from genome assembly GCA_022457155.1 of Cladopsammia gracilis. NCBI lineage: Eukaryota > Metazoa > Cnidaria > Anthozoa > Scleractinia > Dendrophylliidae > Cladopsammia > Cladopsammia gracilis. Next base: position 3,187,845 of record JAJGOT010000001.1, read on the forward strand.
GACGTGGAAAAAAATCGCATTATTTTTTAACCTATTCGTGCGCCACACGAATGTTTCATTTGCTAATTTGCTTTTTATTGCGGTATATTTAAGCTGAAATATCACTTGCAATTTGCCTCGCAAAGTTGCGAAAAGTAGAGAAGTGTTCAACTACAGGCAGCCCAAGCTCAGAAGAGACGTGTTCAACCACAGGCCCCCCAAGCTCAGCTGAGAAGTGTTCAACCACAGGAATTCCAAGCTCAGTAGAGAAGTGTTCAACTTTATCTGCAAATCGCAACGCAATTTTTCGTTGCGAGACAAATTGCGAAAAGGAGTGTTAAACGCGCAATTTCATCCACAACTTGTCTCGCAACAGACTTCGTCAGCGTTGTGTTTAAAAATGCATAAAAAATATTCTCGTGTAGTAACAGCGCCTTTATATGCTTACTGGGTTTCTCCCAGTATTTCGAGAATTAAATTCTTTTAGAAAGCGGTTCTTTGGTACTGGGAGGAGCTGCGCTCTGATTTCAAGCAACGTTTATTGGCCAAAAAAAGTGTCACATCTTCCGGTGTTTTGAAACACTCGTGATAGATAGAGGGCATGCTTTGGGCCTTTGATCTCAGGCGAACACGTACCTGACTTTTGACCTTTAAGTTACAGAGTACCTTCTGTTCGACTACTTTCTCGACATTTGTTTTTGGAGGTCAAAATAAAGGTTTTAGAATGATCTTTCATTAAAAAATTAATTGACGGAGAAATGACGGTATGACTGGAAGTTTGTTATGACGCTTGATATTTTTTCTCAAAGTGAATTTTTGGCTTGTAGGGGACGCTTTAAAGAGCTACAACTCAAAGGAAAATCAGTGAAAGGTATATTTACATAGCCAGCTCTATAAGTTTAAGTTGATATATGGGTTAAGCTAGCTTAAGAGTAATCTCGAGACGCTTTAGCTGTTACACTCGAGACACCCCGAAGGTATACTGTATTATAACCTTTTAAAGTGTATATGACAGATATTTTTTTATTAGCTTGATGGAATCTTCATGGCGTTCTGATCAGAAAATCGAAAAGAGTTTTTTCGATATCGATTTTCTTTTCCGTGTTTTGGCCGTCTAAAAGCGTGAAATTTCACTTCCGGTGGTTTACAAAACCGCGCAAGAAAAAAGACTGGAAATAGTCCGCTGTGACGTCAATACAAGAGTTTCTCGGTTCCTCACATTTTTTGGTGCGCCCTGAGGAAGAAACATGGTTACACTGAGGTGTGTTGTCTATGGTTGTAGCAACACGCACCAAAAAACGGAGGAACTGAGACCCTTGTATTGACGTCACAGCGGACTATTTCCAGTCTTTTTTCTTGCGCGGTTTTGCAACCCACCGGAAGTGAAATTTCACGGTTTTAGACGGCTATTTTAAAATCACGGACAAGAAAAAGCGATATCGAAAAACATTTTTCGACTTTCTTATCAGAACGCCATGTAGATTCCATTAAGCAAATAAAAAAATATCTGTCATATACACTTTAAGTCTTTCCACAGTATACCTTTTGTTGCTTGTAAATGGCTTAGAAATCTAGGCTTCGGTTTTCAGTCATGCCTTAGGGAAGGAAAGAGATATTCATGACCCAGTTGTTGTCTGTTTTGCGTCGTTTTTATTTTAGTCTTGACTGCGTTATAGTCGTGCTAGTTTAAATTGAATAAAGGGATTTACGATTAGTATGTAAAGAAACTGTGGTGCTGCGTCGGTGGGGAGTAAAACATGACAATTTAGTTTTATCAACTGACTTGATAAGCTAAATTGGAGATTTAAAAATCTTTTTTTAAAAAAAAAATTAAATTAAAAAAATTTAAACAAATTTGTAAAAAAAAATTTAAAGAAAGATTTTTAAATCTTTTTTTTTTTTAAAAAAAGCTGACGTTTCGAGCGCTATTCCTTCGTCAGAGTTCTTTGTTAATTCGCTCTGACGTTGGGCTAGCGCTCGTAACATCAGCTTTTTTTACGATGGCCAATTAACCTTATCGAGTCAATTGATAAAGCCAAATTTTCATGTTAGTTTAAATCGAGTCTTAGTGCAGCATTGTTTGCCAGCAACAGTCAGTATTTGTTGTTTCACTTTGTCAAATACTGCAAAGACAACATTATATTTCTTTTTTTCTCTATTATTTATTAATTATATTCATCTACATGTACATGTGCTGGTGTACATGTGAAGTGTTATACTGTATAAAATAATATACCAAAGTATTTAACATTATTATCCTAACATTTGACAAAAAGTTTCACCAACGAGTTCATACTACACGGGGGGTGACAACTCTAAGAAGGCCTGTTTCGGGAGAAAAACAAAATTCTTCCGGGAATCTGAGGATTTTGCCGGGAATCGGGAGACTCGAAAAATTTTCGGGGAAACATAAGACAATGTTGTTAAAATTTCCGGAAGTTTGAAATTTTTTCGTGAATGTCTCCGAAAAAATCGGGAAAATATTTCAAATTTTCGGGACAACTTTCAGTTCCACACAGTATTGCTCAAACAGCGTTTGTTAGAGTTATCACCCCCCGTAATGGATCACAAAGAGCATTTATCAAGGTCACGAACGATTTAGTGACATTTCACGGGGAAGGCAATGTTCTTTTATCAGGTTTTCAGCATTGTTACGTGCTCAGAGTTTGCCGATTGAACAATGGATCACAAAGAACTACTTATAATGGTACGTAATTCGATTGCAATTTTGAAGGCAAGGACCAACGTAACAAAACAGAAGCACCGGATCCAAATTTGAGGATCTAATCAGCTATAAATAACAGCAATCAGTCTTGCTTTTTTTCGTTTATGTAATCGAAAATGATGGTAACTGACCCAATAAATAAATTTATCATATGACCCGTACGGCCCTGCGAACCTTTTTTTGGCAAAACCATTGATGAAAGTCCCGTATGAGGGCCGTACGCATTTGCGCCAGCGGGGTCGGAAAAAACCGTACGGCCCTACTACAAAAGCGGATGGCCTCGCGCGTTAAAACTTTAAGAAATTTTGTCTCCAAATTGGTCATATGATAAAATACTTATTGACTAAGTTAGGTCGTGCCGGATGGCAAAATATTTGGCTCTTGGTCATGGCGCACGGACCTCGCTGCGCTCGGTCCGTACGCCATGACCTCTAGCCAAATATTTTCCCATCCGGCCCTCCCACATAGTCAATAAGTACATAATATTTACCTACGCCTCATTGTGTTCACATTACTTACTTACTTAAGCCTCATTACCTCTACATTCAGTGATTTGTCTCAATCTTTCTTCTTATTACAACAAACTAATGTAAAAACTAAAAATTATCAGACGACCCGTGCGGCCCTGCGAACCTTCTGTTTTGCAAAAAGTCCCGTATGAGGACCGTACGCATTTGCGCGAGCGGGGCCAAAAAAAGGCGTACGGCCCCCTACTATAAAAGCGGACGGCCTCGCGCGTTACAATTTCCAAGTAATTTTGTCTCCAAATTGGTCATATGATAAAATACTTATTGACTAAGTTAGGTCGGACCGGATGGGAAAATATTTGGCTCTCGATCATGGCGCCCGGAACTCGCTGCGCTCGGTCCGTACGCCATGACGAAGTGAAAAAAGTGTTAATTTTTTTTTCGTTTCGGCAATGCTGTCTTCTTCAGGGTACAAAACTATTAAAAACACCGTTAAAAAGTTCGTTAATTTAGCACACGTGCCCAATTACATTATCACGCACGTGGTAGTGCGCGCTGGCCCGCGAGTGGGAAAAAAAGTAAATTCACGTAAAACTAAAGCCTTGATTCAGAGCCATGGTTCTTTGCCTGAAAATGAAACGCATTTCCTGTTTCTTGCGATATTCCTAGTTGGCTAGGCCCGCCTTCAGTGCAGTGACTTTCAAATCCTGCAGTGAGTGATTCGGTTGGTTAAAATGCGCAGGTACAGGAAGGTCATTTCTGCCGTTGATTACATCCCTGCGGAACTAGAGTTAAGACTTTAATAGTTGTTAATTACTATCAAAACCAAGACTTGGCTGGGCTATATAAAGATTTATTGCAAAGTGCAAAACCACTGCTACTGAGCAACGTAGAAACTGGGAGTGGTGGGTGGGTTGACTCACTTACAAGGATAAGATCGATAAACTTGTGAATTAATTATCGATAATTGTCCAAACTGTTTTTTATGTAGTAATTAGATGTCTTAGCAAATGATATTGTATTTTTATCTAGATTTTGTATACTTATTAATTATTATATAGGTAATATAACTAAGATTTTGATTATTTGTATTAGGATAGATTTACTTAGGTGTCCCAATTAGCAAACTGTACTACAGTAAGCTAGAATGTTTTGACACAATAATAAAGTTCTTCTTCTTCTTCTTCTTCTTCTTCTTCTTCTTCTTCTTCTTCTTCTTCTTCTTCTTCTTATTATTATTATTATTATTATTATTATTATTATTATGACAAGAGGCGAACTGATAACTACAGGATATTACTAACAGTTCTTCAACTTAATGTCCACGTAGCAGATAAGGAAAATTCCTTTGGCTAGGGTTTAATACAGATACTAATTAATACTTTTAACGTCAATCACTAAAACCCTCCAGTTTGATACTGCTACAATCCAGTAATATGTTTAACGGTGGGTTAAAACTTTGAGTAATGTTGTGTACAATTTTGGCAGTACCAAATAATGAAATTAAAATTATAAATTATGCACCAAGACTGCACCAAAATACTGTGCAAGGTTGGCTCTCAGAAGAATCATAGAGAGCCCAAAGGCTCCCAACCATAAAATCTGGGGTGCCCCACTCTTATTGATACACTGTAGTTATGTTTTCGCTTTTTTTATTTAAGACATCGTCTGTTTAAAATTTCAAGACCCCCCCCCTCGATAACAAAAAAAGTTCCCCAGGAACCCTCCTTTTGCAGTGGCTAAAATTTCAGGTCCCCCCATTTTCTCACCCATCCCCCCCTCCCATAAACAATGAACGGTCCCTAACGTACAAAAGATAAGCAGGTAATTCCCAAGGGAAACTTAGAAATATATGCATGAATAAGACTTTGCAAAATTGAATTATGACAGAACAAGTTCAACGAAACGACAATTTTGTCCCTTCAATTTGCGCCAAGAGAATTGTAATTACTACACTGATTCATTTGATTCAAAGTTAAGACCCTTGTGGTCTGAACTCTCAAAGCAACCACCTTGGCTTCGCATTTTGAATGGTCGGAAACTTCTACTGTATGTCTATAGTCGTTATTTTGTGTTTTACCAGCCCTACATACCGCGGGCTCAAGCAGCTGCTGGAAACTGGAACGGGCACAGCTCGCATTGAATGTTGGTATTCCAATGGCGGACAAAAATATTACGTTTTCGTTATCGTGAAAACTGAAGCTCTTCTAGCTAAATCTTTGCAGTATGGGAAAAGAAAAGGAAGGACCGTTAACTCCAAAAGCCATAGCAAACAGGATAAAGGCTAAAGGATCGCAGAAGTTAAGTTGGTATTGTCAAATGTGCCAGAAACAGTGCCGTGACGAGGTACCAAACATACAATGTAAGCTTAGCTAACGTAGCTTAAATTAAAGAAGTTATGAGTTAGACGAAAATATTGTAGACCCTAAATGATGATACACAGTTCATAAGACGTTTCGTATCCAACATGTGTCAATCTATTGTGTGACTTAGTGAATAATTGTCTTTATTACACGACTAAGTCAGTCAGAGGGCCAATAACTAAAATCAAACAATCAGAATGCTTGATTGCCGGTCCAATATTATCTAAGTATTGGACTGGGCATTCTCCCGAATGATCCCGCGCAATCCTCCCGCCGGCAGGAGTCATGTAATAAATCTCTTATTAACCAAGCTTGCTCGGAACCGTACTGGGAGAATATCGGCCCTCTGTCTTTTCTATACAGACCTCGCTGTGCTCGGTCCGTACTGTCAAGACCTCGGGCCAATATTCTCCCAGTATGGCCTTCGCGCTTGGTCAATAAGATATATGTCTGGAGCAACTACAGAATGCAGGGCCAATTTTCTAGGACTATCACTGAAGTGGCTCTGTCAGTGAAACAGGAAACGTAAGAGTTTAAAGAACAAGAAATGTGTATTACAGAGTGGCTTGATGGCTCGCCAGTCAACTTGAGTGTTTAAAGAACAAGAAAGATTACAGAGTGGCTTATCACAGGCGGACCACCCGATGTTTGTGTGTGTTGCGTGATATCGTTCAATGGCGGTTACAAAAGAAATATGGGTTAACTTAAATAACTTGGCCGCAATTTGCTCTGAATACTAAGTTTATCCTATATGTTCAATAAAAGTTTAGATGAAATGTTAAATGAGTCTTATGTGTTATTTTTTGCCCATTCTGAGCCGTTTAAGGTGTCATTTCGCGAGATAATTTATCGAACCCCAAGAGTAAGAAGAGAAAGAGAGACAAGGCAGGCAACAAACCAGCGGGCGACCACGACCTTGTCCACTTCAAACACGATCTGACGCTAAACCAGCACATTTTTCACCTCGAAGACGCCGGCATCCGATTGAGCACAAATTTCTTCGTACTTGTGCCGAGCTTGAGCTTCATCCTTCCAGAATTTTTTGAGAAAAGCGATCCTGAAGTCCTAAAAACTGCTTTCTCGATATGATCGGTGCCAGATTCATGACCAAAGGAATCTGAAGAAATCGAGTCCACTTAGTATTCAGAGCAAATCGTGGCCAAGTTATTTATGTTAACCCATATTTCTTTTGTAACCGCCATTGAACGATATCACGCAACACACACATACATCGGGTGGTCCGCCTGTGGGCTTATCAGCTTGATGGCTTGCCAGTTGACTTGAGTGTATAAAGAATGAGGAAGGTACATGTATATTACAGAGTGGTTCGGTGGCTCACCAGTGGACAGGCGAGCCACTGAGCCACCTCAACAAATCTACCTAGGAAATTGGCCCTGTATTCTGTAGTTATGCTGTTGTCTTATAGAAGGTAAGTAGGGTAAACATGATGCAATGTACAGTGTTTGTATGGAAAGCCATTGGTGAATATTTTACCCTTTTCAATATTCACAACTGTGTAATGTTTAAAAAAATGTTCACATGGTTTACAAACAACATTTGTGACCTCTCACACGCGAAAACGATACTGACGGCTATCTGTTTAAGCCTTTCACTTGCCTTTCACAAACGGCAGAAGGCTGTTCGAACGGCTGTGATTTTGTGATTAGCCATTCAAAAAATTTATTCAGCCGTTCAAAAAAAATCTTCAGCCGTTTGAACGGCTAGGGCTATCCATTCGGAAAAAATATTCAGCCATTCAAATGGCTAATCCATTAGTATCCATTTAGACAAAAACTAACGGCTACGCTTATCCATTGACAAACAATAAAAAATATTTCTAGCCATTTTTACGGCTATCGGAAGAGCTCTATACTTTTGGCCATTGACTTAAATTAACAGTTAAATTTTTTTGTTTTTGTTTGCCCACCTCGCAATTTGCATATGTCAAAAGTAATTTGAAACCTTTTGGATATACTGTAAACATCTTGCTATTAAAAAAGAGAAGCACCTTCAGAGTATATAGTCATTCTATTGCCCAAATGATACTTGGAAATGAAAGCAGGGAGTTTGGAAAAGCTTAGTCTTAATTTTGTCCAGCAAAACTACAAAGAAAACAGAGAATTCTTAGAAGCGGGTGGACAAATGGTGTGTTGCATTACCAACACTGTCTCGTATGCAAATGTTAGCAAAATGCAGCTGAGTTATGCTTTGGTTTAATAGTGTACAGTGCTCGAACAGTATTAATCTGATGGTTTTATTGTTCTTAACAAGAGGCTAGCTGGTAGCCTATACTCATGCGCTTGCATAAGAACGTTTTATGGTTTATTTTAACTGGGTCACTCACCCCTTCCCTCTCAACGAATTTTGCGTGACATGTAAGTCTTGTTTTGTTTACATAATATCAGATATAATTTATTACGACTGAATTTACAACTGAATTTAAACACGTTTTATAAGCATTTCTCCAAAACTAGCGACAACACCAAGGAAATTCAATCACAAATTGATATCAACATAAATTCCCATCGAAAAATGTCATTTCTTTTCCGGTGAAGTCCAAATGCTAGTGGCTTGACTCGGCTATTTGAAAACAAGAACGTGATTACGGGCACGCCGATATCACGAGGCCGCATGTCAACCAATCAGACCAGTGAAAGGGCCAGGTGGCTCAAGAATTCGGCAGCCCAGGAACAACTTTTGAATGTCTTAAGTGAGGGAGCTTAAACTTTGCAAGACGACAGACATTTGAATTCCAAACAATCGTATATGTTTTTTGTTTCTTCAATTTTAACAGTTTTTGGCGGGAAAATGACGTCACAAGGGTAATACCAAAATTATTTTTTCTCGTTATGACAAAATTAGTCAGTGATTTTTAAAGAACACGTTAAGACAAATTCGAATCTGAAAAAATTATTGAAAAACCACAATTGGTTCAAAAGATACAGAGATCTCAATTTTGAATTTCCCGCCATTTTGTTACTCTTTTTAGAAACAATAGGAACTTTTAAACGCCATAACTTTTTAACCAATCGTGGTTTTTCGATAATTTTTTCACACTTGAATTTATCTTAAAGACTTAGTGTTCTTTAAAAATCACTGACTAATATTATTTTGCCATAACGAGAAAAAAATAATTTTGGTATTACCCTTGTGACATCATTTTCCCGCCAAAAACGGCTAAATTGAAAAAACAAAAAACATACGATTGTTTGGAATTCAAATGTCTGTCATCCTGCAAAGTTTAAGCTCCCTCACTTAAGGCATTCAAAAGTTGTTACTGGGCTGCCGAATTCTTGAGCCACCTGGCCTGGCGTGCTTTGGAGGAAATAATGGAAGTGAGTCAGGATTTTTGTTGTTTATTTTACAAGAGATGTGGTTCTGATTTGACATCCTATTGCTCTATTTATTTATTTATTTATCCATCCATTTATTAATACCACCGTAATCAGATACCACCATAATCAGACAGATGTGTTCAATACTCTCCTAGCCAGTAACACTTTTCTTGATACTGAAAAATACATGGATTACTCTCTTGCAGATGGAGGAGCAGAAAAAGATGAAAATCAGGCGCAAAAATAACTGGATAGCAAAGGTATCCGAAGGAAATTTTCCATGCAAAAGAAAAACTGTTTCATGAAAGTAGTCTAAAAGAATTTCCTGTTTCCTTTTTCATAGATACAATGTACCGTATTTTCTCGATTAAACGCCGGGCCCCGAATAAACGCCGGGTATAATAGTGGAAGTTGTAAGTAAGCCCCTCAAACGTTTATTTGTGGTATAATAAACTTAAGATTTAAGGGCAAGGTACATGTACACGGCTGGCAAGAAAAACGAATAATAACCCTTTCTTAAAAAATGGCGGGCGAGAAAAAACTGCTCATTCAAAGAAATGCCGGGTCCACTTGGCCAAGTTTGAAATAAACGCCGGGGGCGTTTAATTGAGAAAATATGGTACATGTAGTCCATTTAACACATTGTTTTCTTTCTTTTACAGAGAATCGTCGTTAAAGTTGTCACCAAAAAGCTTGGAGATAGATACTACAAAAAGAAAGGAACAGTTAAGGTACAAACCAGTGCTTACAACAACAACAACAACAACAACAACAACAATTTATTCTTTGTACAACAATACAAGAGTTGGATGGTTCGGTTTGCTTTGCAAATGGCTGGAAAGCTAATCGTGGCGGGCAAAACAAGTACATGAATAACACAAATTATCCAATAAAATCAAAGACCTTTTACTATTACAAAGCCTTGCAGATTGCACTAAACATGAATAAAACACAGAAGTTAAGTGATCTAATTAACACAGCGCTTACTGACGTACAATGCTTTAAGACAAGGAGTCTCTGACTATAGCAAGTGTATCAATGTACCTACTTTTTGGTTCTTGTGTACATTAATGTAACTGTTCACCGTCATCCTAGCATTAGGTAACTGTTCACAGTCATCCTAGCATTAGGTAACTGTTCACAGTCATCCCAGCATTAGGTAACTGTTCATAGTCATCCCAGCATTAGGTAACTGTTCATAGTCATCCCAGCATTAGGTAACTGTTCATAGTCATCCCAGCATTAGGTAACTGTTCATAGTCATCCCAGCATTAGGTTTCACAGTCATCCCAGTATTGGGTAAATGTTCAATTTGTACTACCATGGTTTGGTCGCAATAGCACACTTTAACATTGTTAGGATAGCAAATACATTGGTGCATTAATCCTCCAGTACCCCAGCCAAACGTGATCCCTTTTAAACTCATGAATACGCAAAGCATATTGATTAGTTGTAGCAGTGGGATCAAATTATACTCAATTGCTTGCTCTATCAGCTGTTACCATATAAAAGTCACCTGTCTTACCAATGGGGAGGGCATTCAAGGGAGGGGAGGGGAGGGTGGGAAGTTAAATGCAAGGAGTGGGGGGAGGGGTCAATGGAGCAAAATCACCTAACGGAAGGGAGGGTCGGCGAACATTGAGCCCACAATATGTAGTGGTCACCTGCCTTGTCCATGGTGATGGCATTGGAAGCAAGGGAGGGTGGGGGATTGGACGCAGGGGTGGGGGTCGGTGACCATGAATCAAAGCATGAAGGAGAGGGGAAGGTCCGAATTTTTTGCATTCACGTGTTCGCTTGATAGTAGGAGCCTTTGTTTAATTTCTCTTAACCTAGTCCTCAACAAATATTGTGATGATGTACGACACGCACTAAGGAGTATTTGGATTTTCATCCTTAGGTAAGACTGTGTTGGTTGTAAATGGTGTCCACAGAGGGTCAACAGCTTCGCTTGGATCTTTGGATGAAAAGAGTTTTTCATTCACATTGGATCTTAAAGATGTAAGTCAGCTATACTTTTTGGGAGACTAAAGCCCCCCCCTCCCCCCCCTCCCCCCTCCCCCCCCCAACTATCTTCACTTTCACCCACCCCTTGAACAGTTTTTGTACTCTTCCCAGTTTTTAGTGCACCATGAAACTAAAGATAGCAGCTAATCATCGATCAACTGGACAAACACATGAGAAAAAAACGGAACTGTGAACAGTCCATGTACATGCAGGTGAAGTTAAGAATGCGATGCACAATACCTGCAGTTCTGTACGCATTACATGCCTACATTATTTTTCTGTTTCTCCAGGGTCCTCGCAGAGGGAAGAGAATCGATAGAATCCGCTATGAAGACATCTGCAGACTGGACACCTGACACTAAGGGGCAAAGTCCATTCAAGAACCCAGGGTGCATGTCAGTCAATATCAAAAATGGATGCTCCGTAGTTACGTGGCTGTGTTTGGCATCAACAAAGATCAGCAAAGGAAACTTGATGCTGTATTTTCTAGTTTAATGCTGTATCGTATGCCTTTCTACTCTAACTTGTATATATGTACAGAAGACAAAAAACTGGAAAACTGTACTGAAATACAATAATGTATTATAATAGACAATAAAAAGAAGTCATGGAAATGCTTCCTCTTTCAAGCCAACCTTCTCATGTTAATAATTTTTTTGTTTCAATATTCAGACGGAATTTGCTGTTTCTACTCTTTCAAACATGCATAAAATTAGGACGCAAATCCCAAGAGAACCTTTGCAATTAACACATGAATATTAAAACAAAAGAAAACGGTTAATGAACAAAACTTAGTCCTCTTCCATTTCTTAACAAAATGGCTCATTTTTGCTCATCAACAAATTTCTATTGTTTTAATATTCAGAGGGGATTTGCTCCGTTTCTACAAGAGATGTGGACTTGAAAGTTGCACAGAATGGTCACGTGCTCACACTCTTTCTAACGCGCATATAATTAGGATGCAACTCCCAAGGGAACCTTGGCAATTAACGCATGAATATTTAAACAATAGAAAATGGTTAATGAGCAAAACTTAGTCCTCTTCGATTTCATAAAAAATAGCTCATTTTTGCTCATTAACAATTTTCCATTGTTTCAATATTCAGAGGGGATTTGCTCCGTTTCTGCAAGAGCTGTGGCCTTCATAGTTGCACAGAATGATCACATGCTCATACTCGTTCTAACGCGCATAAAATGAACATGCAAATCCCATGGGAACCTTGGGAAGAAACGCATGAATATTTAACAAAAACAGCCCGCTAATTAGTCAAAGACTTGTCAAAGATAACTCAAAGAAAAGATTCCCTTGGGATTTGCCCACTAATTTTGTGGGAGTTAGTGTTAGTGTGTAATAGCAGACGTTGTTTCGGGTCCGAAAAGAGATTAAAGAAACGTATTTTCTAGTAGGCAACAAAGTATATGTTGCAGGTAAATTTATTTTTCACTAGGTTTTTTCTTAGTTCTAGTTAGGATTAAATTTTGGCCGAGGCGAGTCTGGGAACAATAATAAGCAATAATGCAAAAAAATATACGTCACTTTTCATCGTGGTCCTGGTGGCGCAGTGGTAAGGACAGTGGACTACACATCTGATGGGTGGGAGTTCGACTCCAGGTAAGTGCACACAAAAAATTCTTCATTTCATAATTTCTCAGTGATATTAGTAAGTGTGGCATAAAGGGGGGTGAGATGGGAACAAGGGAGGGGAAGATAATAAGATAATAGGATAAATTGAGGGGGGGACGTGAAGATGGCATCAAGGGATAGGCGGAGGAAGATGAGGATAGGATGAGAATAAGAGAGGAAGATCTGAAGGACAAGATAAGAAGCGGGGAAGAAGGAAGAGAGAGAAAGAGAGAAGAAGAAGAAAGAAAGGCAAAAAAAAAAGCCGAATTTTTTTTTTCGGCTTTTTTTTTCCCGACCCCATAAAGAAATCGCTTTTCAGATATTTGATAGAAAAAAATTCCTAGTTAAAAAAAAATTAAAAGTTGTTTTTCGGGATTCTTCTGAGGTTAAAAGCGATTAAAATAACTGGCCTTCTTCAGAAAATTAAGAAAACAACAGTCAATGTGGCGGACTGAAACAACAGTTTGCCATATTGACCTTGATTTTCTTAATTTCCTGAAGAACGCCGGTTAAACAGACCGAAACGTCGATTAATAATCGCTTTTAGCCTCAGAAGACCCCCCCCCCCCCCCCAAAAAAAAAAAAAAAGAAAAACACACGCACAAAATAATTTTTGAAAAATGAGAGAAACTTTCAGATATACAATAAAAAATAGCTATTGAAAAACTTAAGTACAACATTAACAACTTTTCTAAGGTCCTGTTTCACTGTCTACATGAATGTGACTCCACTCTGGAAAAATTGGATCATTAACAGCACCATACGAGGCACCGTGCAGTAGCTTTTTACTTGATAGAATTTTATTTATTTGCGTTATATAAACTACAAAAATACAACTAACTATAATATATTTATTTCCTGTTTATTTACACTGCAAACGGGACTTTAACTTATTGTTCGATCTACTCAAAACATAACAAATACAGCAAACATAGACTACGAGCAGTCTCTTTTCCAGATTATGCGAACGGATAATGGCCGCGCGAAACTGGGGGCGAGGCAGGCACGTGCGGCCAATTATCCAATTATCCGTTCGCTAATGTGTTTTCGCTAATGTGTTGGTCCTATACTAGCGGCAAATGTAAGAAATTCAATATAATTACCCGCAATTCCGACAGTGGTGCTGGAAAAGAAGGAAAGAAAGCAAAAGATTAGAAAGACACAGGGTGCGTTCCTTTGGGATGATCCGGATCCGGATCACTGATCCAAGATCACTCGGATCATGAGGCATCAAAGGAACCGACACTCTGGACAAGGATTCATCGGTTCCTTTGATGCAGCATGATCCAAGTCATCTTGGATCAGTGATCCGGATCCGGATCATCCCAAAGGAACGCACCCACAGTAACAATTTAAGTATATTTGTCATTTTTGTTTCTGTGGCACTCTTTGGATGCTAGGCACACAAAGAATTGTTGTTATAAAGCAATAATGAAAGGATTTCAAAAGATTTACAAACAATGCAGGTGAGGATACCCTGCCTCTCTCATTTTTTTTGTATATATATGTATTTGATTTGGCGAAGCTAATAAAATAAAAATAAAAATAATAATGAAAACATCTTTGGATCTTCCTCGAAAATTTTCGTTATTTCTAGATTTACAAGCTTTGCAGATGCATTAATGAAAACAAGACAATGAACAGTAGAAACCACAACTACAAACTAATGAGAGGTGCCGGATCTGTGACAAAGATCTGGATCAGTAGAAAAACTTGAATAAATGTAAAATAACACGGCAAACTGATCCGTACGGCCGAGAAAAGATTGACTAAAGAAAAGTAAAGTAAAATAAAAGATATATATTTTGTGCCCGATATTTCGGTTTGAAACACAAACCTTCGACGGGGGCTAAAGTAAAAGTGAGTATATACGTTAATATCGTTACAATTTTAACAGTTTAAAATATGGAACCAAGAAACATGATAGGTTACTACATTGACAGGTAAATAAATCAAAGGGCTCTTAAAGCCATCTCGTTAATGCGAGAGAACGTAAGGTAATAAAAAAAACAACAAGAAGAATTGGAAAAGTTGGGTGCCTTTGATAGGTAAGATGTGATAGGTAATATGTGTAAAGTTGCTAAATGGTCTATTGAAGTTGATGTTAATTTTTAGCGGTAAAGTAGCAACACTTCTGAATGCACACGAATGGGTTTGACCTGTATGTCTTCGCGCGTGTTTTGTTTCTGACAGTTGCGTCATATATATAATATAACTTGTTTACGAATTATCTGTTTCTTTTTTATACGAGGTATAGCATACAGATGTAGTATACAATGGCTTTGTAGCTACATCGGGTGGGGTAAGACGAGGCGACTTGCTGCCTGTATTTATTCAGTATAGCAGAAGAACAAAATGCGAGTCGCACCAGTCAACTGGATATGGGTATTGGCAGGATAGAGAACATTGAGAAAAAGATTGAAAATACCTGTAGGTCTAACCATGGAGTTAGACATTGCAGTCATAGAGGACTTAAGGGCTCTTTTAGAAGCCACCAAATCAATAAAAGTCATAAGCAATGACTTGTATGGCATTACAATGGCAATTTTCTTATCAATCGAAATTTGGGAAAGATGAACGAAGGTTAAAAAAATTTACTATCTTTATTTATTGATATTTAAACAGAACTAAAACATATTGCAACGATTAATTAGGATTAAAATTGATTTACTGGCAATGTTTTTAAACAGCCAATTCATATATGCATTGTATATGTGGATGTATGAGACAAAACAAGAACTTTGTGCATGTGAATAAGCTCACTAAAAAGAGGGTGGCGAAGGATCTATGCATGACACGTGATCAGGGAAAAAATCAGTGCGTGAAACGTGAAAGTTAGTAAAATGGAAACGTGATTCGTAAATTTAGTAACTAATATCCTTGTAAGGAACCAGTCTAAGGAATTTAACGAATATGTGACGCATGAAATTCATAAAAAAAGTGCGTGAAACGGGATCGTGACCCCCCTCCCATTGTAATCTCTAAAAAGAGGAATGTTTTCTCTAAAGACTTCATTATATTTTTAAGGTAGACTATTGTAAAAAAGGCAAATGAAAATATTTTACTTGTCGCTTTTTCCGTTCACTCAACAAATGTGTACCTTCAGGCAGAATAGTGTCTCTTGTAGGAATAGAGCTGGTGATTAGGTTTCGTTTCCTTTTATAGCCAATTGAAATGCGAAGCTGTTTTTAAAACATCTCAGCTCAAAGAGGCCTTCCAAGGGGTAAAAGCGACATGGCCCCGAAAACTGCCGACACGAGACGTTCCTTTGACGTTCTGAACAGAACAACGACAAGCGACTCGATTCTGCTTCAAAAATACGACTAATTACGACAGCGACACAATAAACACTGAAAATAGACAGCAACTTCAGAAAGTTGTGCAATTTACCAATAAAAGTTAAACATTACAGTGACCATATCGTCCATATCAACATTTAATGATCTATTTCTTATTGAAACTTCTACCAACCTCGTTCCCAAGGCCCATCTCTTCCTAGCCTGCGGACGGGCTTCCAGTAAAATAGCGCCGGAAAATAGCGCCCCTCCGAACCAGGAGCCTGTTCGCAGGCTATTCTCTTCCTCTCTGCAGTTAGAGTAGACCTTAGACTCCTGGTATACATACTCGGTGACCTTTGATTTTTGGCACTCATTTATTTCAAAGTCATTCTTTGTATTCTGAATTCTGGTGATCTGTACAGCTCCGCAAATCATCCTGGACCGCAAATGATCCCGGACCGCAAATGATCCCCATAGAGGACCGCAAATGATCCCGCTCATAAATAATAATGGAATGGTGTGGATTTTTTTTTACTAGAGCTGTGCATATACATCTAGTTTATGCCTAAGCCTGGATTTAATAAATAGAGGAATGGTGTGGATAATGGAATGGAGTTGATATGGGAATGACGTGGCAGTTGAGCTTTTGTCACAAGTATTTCTAAAGCCATATTTTGACCTCACAAATCAGGGTTTACATTTTTTTTATCGAGGCTAAAGAATTTCGTTACGACACTATTGGATTCACTCTCAATCAACAAAAACGTAATTCGTTTTATTTGAAATCATAAAATTGTGAGCAGATTCTATTGATGCCCACGCAACATACGTCACATATCCTTACTTATAAACTGGACATTCATTTAGTCAAACCATACATTTGGTATTTCAAAAGAACCCTTAACAAGGAACATAACGCAATGTTACAGGCTAATTAGTTTTCTTCCAGGTCTGCTCGTCCCCTTTATGTTCACCTACTAGGCTCAAAAAAAGTTCATGCATTAAGCAAACATCACAAAAAAACAGTCATTGGAATAGACCTGCAATGCTCCACCACTGTCAAAGACGCCTTGGGTGTAACATTGAAACATTTTTCCACAGTTACTGGACAAATCTCCTCCGTATAAACTTTTCCCTCGCCGTACTTGTTTTTTAACTGTTCGGTCGCACACTGGAACGTCGCGGACTCTTAGAAGCGGAAAGGTCTATTGGTCCCAGACTGATTAATGTAGCTCAGCTTCATGGCTAAGTAACGCCATACCTCCGTTGCTTTTATCGTTGTCGTCATCTTCATAACCCAGCTGAATGAATGACTTTTAATCCTGCCTCTCCTAAACTTGAGACTATCGCCACCGGGATATTTAACATGTTGATCAGTCCCAACAATGCAATCCAGTCCCCCACTATCCATCCTTTGCCATTCTTCGTAGATAGGTCTTCCATGCGCCATGATTGACAAAATCTCTGAAATGAGCTCCGTCTGATGTGAATGGGGTTAGTTTCTAGAGAAACTGTGGTGCTGCGTCGGTGGGGGTGAAGCACAAGAATTTGGTTTTATCGACTGAGTCGATAAAGTAAATTAGCCACCGTAAAAAGATTCGAGAAAGCTGACGTTTCGATCGCTATCTCTTCGTCGGAGCGAGGGGCTAGCGCTCGGTGGCTAATTTACTTTATCGACTGAGTCGATAAAACCAAATTCTTGTCCGTCTGGTGTGGTTGGGTTTAGTCTGAGATAATTAACCAGGCTAGAGCGTAATTCTGAGACGCTCTGGGATACCATCCCCAGGCAAATTATTTGGTCATTCATCGCATGGAATAAACAATTGCCATCTTTTGGCGTTGGAGGGCTGGTGATAAGAAAGTCCCGCGTTACTGACTTCTTTATAACAGACACTGGGCTCTTTAACTTTTTAGACGACTTAACGCGTGTTTTATTAATTCATATTCTTAGATTAAATAGTTACTCTTTTTAAAAATATGTATAAGTCTGTATACATATGATATTATAATTTTTATTTTTTTTAATTTTAATGTGCATTTCCAATGTCGCGTAATTTTTACTAGCGTAAATAAAAATAAGAGATGATGTATGAAAAACTCGCGTAAACTTTTGCACAAGCTGTTCATACATCATTTCTTATTATATTTACGCACGTAAAAAATACGCGACAGTAGAAATCCAGGCTTAGGCATAAACTAGATGTATATGCACAGCTCTAGTAAAAAAAATTCACACCATTCCATTATTATTTATGAGCGGAATCATTTGCGGTCCTCTATGGGGATCATTTGCGGTCCGGGATCATTTGCGGTCCAATTTGGGGATCATTTGCGGTCCAATTTGGGGATCATTTGCGGTCCGGGATCATTTGCGGTCCAATTTGGGGATCATTTGCGGTCCGGGATCATTTGCGGTCCAATTTGGGGATCATTTGCGGTCCGGGATCATTTGCGGTGCCGGGATCAATTGCAAAGTTGTACAGATCTCTGGTGATCTTATATCGTCAAATAACAGTCAATAAGTAACTCTTCCCGCATGGTAAAACACAAGGAGGAAAACAGGAAACGAAAAAAGTAAAAAAAAAGCAGAAATCGGCACAAATCACACAAGGCTCATAAGACTCAAAAGCCTCGGAAGGATGCAAAAGGTAAGTGAATTCTTTTTATGGTATTTTAGGACTTTTTGGGAAGGAATATGATGAAGGTAACCTTGAAGATTTATACATCAGTGGTCGTTGGCCACCCATGATTGTAAGTTCAGAAAATTACTCTGAAATCACATGCACTGAAGACCTCGAAAATACAGTTGAACTCCTGACATCTCGCACTCTCATTAGACTTGTATAGTATATGACATAAAAGAAAATCGAAGGTCACCGAAAGGAAATGGATTTGAGTTCGAGATTACGGGGAGTTTGAGAGGTTCAACTAGTCTCAACTATGAAGCTGTAGGTGCAAATTGCGGATCATCGCCATACAGAATTAATTCTTCACTGTCAGAAATGTCAAGCAGAACCGGTTCAAAAACAAGCTAGGATCATCCAATCTTAATCTTTGATGTGTGCCACAACGCATCGGAAAACTGTTTACGTTTATCCGCGTTTGTAGATCTTTATATATAAGACATAAACATCTTAGAATTTTACGGAGATTTTGAAGAAGAAAAAAACTGATTACTAATCATGACCTATGACACCTATGGCGCCTATGGTGCGTGCTATACTCGTCGTCGCTATAACGTCTGTCATTGATCGGTCAGAGTCCATTCACGTATAATCGTTTAAAATATATAGCGCATTGTTCATTGCTATTTTGAGACTTAAATTCAGTCAGGAAGTCAGGACAAAAGGTGCATATCCTTAGAATTCCTCTATTCCTCAAAGAAAGAATTGAGCAAATATTTATTTTTCCAACTTTAATTTCATTTTTAAGATTCGCTCTCTCCCGTTCTTTCTAATCTTCCGGAAACCGGACATTCCACAATGATAAAAAGGAAACTTTATTACGAAAGCTGTCAAAGCCAGACAAACACTGAAAAGCAATTTTCACTACTTTTTACTTCAACTGAGTCTCAAGCTGTCGCAGTGCTATATTTTTCTGACTTTTCTGTCTTTTCTTGTGATCTTCACCGGAAATGTTTCTGTCTTTCCTGCACTCCACAATCGTGGATCCGGAAAAAAGGCGAAAAAACGTTAATCAAATGGTTTTTACTTGAGTAGTATTGGCACTCATATCTTCTCAATTAAGTCCGTAATGATGCCAATGTATGTCTTGAATCCAAACGCTGAAATCGCTTATAAAATGGTTGTTAAAATGCTTGCTTTGTCATTCAATTCAGAACAACAAACTTTTACTTGTACACGAATAGAACTGTAGAAAGAATTGCAGCAAACAATAACTTCTACATTTGCACAATTAGTTCGTTCAGCAAAATCACGAGATCCCTTGCATACTATTGCATAATCAAAGCGCAATTTTTATCACCGTCAATACATTCTACCATGTACCTAAATCTAATAATGGCAATGATTTCTTTCGCGTGATCGGTAATTTAATATCAAAAGTTGATCAAATGATAACATACTATGAGAACTCAAAGCCATTCATTTCATAAATTGAACTTAGTAATTATTGTTTTTGCTCCCTTGCCATTTAACTTCCTCAGAACGTCTCCATTCATTTTAAAAATACACCGTGAAATTTTCAGTCAAACTGCGTTTCCCAAGAACATTTGACCTTTTTTACCCTTCTAAATGAGCACTTATGGCTTTACGACATATGATTGACAAGAAAAACACAAATTTCTTGAACCTTTGAAGATCAATGCCGTCTCGGACACATCCACGTAAAAACAAATTTGAAAGATTGATATGTAACGCTATATATCAAAACTTAAAAAAAAAATTATGACATGCCAATTCCCTAGGGAAATTAACATAAGTCCGGGAGTACTCCCCAAAAATTTTAGTGGCGGTGTATGCGATAAAATCCTAACCACTTCTTGATATTTTCTTCGTATTGGCACTCAAATAATATCTTCTCAATTAAGTCCGTAATAACAAGTTCCAATGTCTGTCTTGAATTGAAACGCTCAGATCGCTTATAAAATGGTTGTTAAAATGCTTGCTTTGTCAACAACAAAATTTTACAGCTTGTATACGAATAGAACTGTAGAGAGAATTGCAGCAAACAAGAAATAGTTTGACTAAGTCTGCAAAATCACGAGGTCCCTTGCATACTATTGCATAATCAAAGCGCAATTTTTATCACCGTCAATACATTCTGTCATGTACCTAAATCTATTAATGGCAATGATTTGAAATTTGAAAGATTATTGATACCGTAGTTAACGTGAGATATCGAAACTAAATAAGAACTGTAATACCTTTGTGGTGACGTAGCGTGAGATAATTATGACAAGTTCATGACATCCCAATACCCTAAGGAAATTAACAATAGGTCCGGGGGTACTCCTCAAAAAACGCAAAGTTCGTGCTATTTTGCTCTGCCATATCGCTCATATTAAAACACAAACTTTCCTGTCCCATTTAACTTTCTTAAAACGCCTCCATTCATAAAAATACACCGTGAAATTCTCAAACTGCGTTTCCCAAGAAAACGCATCCCTTCTAAAGCAGCTTCAATGGCTTTACGACAAATGATTGAAACTGATAGGTAACGTGAGATATCGAAACTTAAAGAAGGACTTAATACCTTTGCGGTAACGTAATGTGAGATATGACAAGTTCATCACAAGTTCTGACATCCCAATACCCTTGGGAAATTAACAATAGGTCCGGGGGTGCTCTCCAAAAATTTTAGTGGCAGTATGTGACGCCCTTCTTGAAATCCTAACCGGTTTAACCAACCATATCCTCAATGCCCTAATATAGCTTCTATAAAGAAGGAAGAAGAAACCCCCCCGGACAAAAGTCCACAAAATTTTGTTAACAACTTTTGTCCCTTTTTAGTACTCGACTACGAAATCTCGCTTAATGCGCAAGCGCATTAACGAGATAAAAAGCGTCCTATGATTAACTGACAAATATAATAGTTGACTAAATAATGACAGGCAGTTTTGCTAAGATAACATAATTAGTGCAGTTCATCGCGTTTATTAATACCCGAAGGTTCTAGTGTTTTTGCTTTGTCGATGAGATGAGCTTCACGCGCCTTTCTGACAGAGTCTCTTATGTTTTTCATTAGCTCGATGGGAATGAGTATGATATTATTGAGTGAGTGGTCTGGCTGGTTGAAGTGTTGTGAGATTGGAGTAGGCGTCTGTAGTAAATGAGGTTTAGTCACTGAGCGGCGATGTTCTCCGAAGCGTTAGTTGAGTCTGCGTTTAGTCTCACCGATGTATTGTTTTTGACATTTTCTACATTCGATCATAAAATAAGGTTTTTAGAGTTGCAGGTAATGCGTTCCTTGATATGTCTTTCTTCACTAGTTGCGGAAAATGTATATTTATCTTGGTTTTCTTTTAAGAAAGGGCAGGTTAGACAGCGCGGATGATTGCATCTGTGGATACCCGGAGAAGGTGGTATTCTACGGTCATCAGGGTCAGAGCTGTCGGGTAGCTTTGTTTTCACTAGAAGATCACGAAAACTTGCGTTTCTTCTGTATGCTAGGACAGGAGGATTAGGAAACGTTTCTTTACAGCGGGTAGAGAAGTTGAGAATGTTAAGATGTTTTTTTCACAATTTTCGAGGTGTTGGGAAGAGCTGGATCGAAGGTAATAACAAAAGAAATCGTAAGGCTATTCCTTTCAGTCTCGCCTTACGATTACGACGCATTTGTTCTACTGACATTTATTTTGACAAGCGCTCTAATGAACTTATCGACCACTTGACAAAGCGAGGTTACAATCGAAACTTCCTTAAACATGAAGTCAACCGCGTGCGATCTATACCCCGTTGTGATACCCTCAAACCTAAACAGCAAAACAAAACAACTGATCGTACACCTTTTGTTATTGCCTTCAATCCAGCTCTTCCCAACAACTCGAAAATTGTGAAAAAACATCTTAACATTCTCAACTCCTCTACCCGCTGTAAAGAAACGTTTCCTAATCCTCCTGTCCTAGCATACAGAAGAAACGCAAGTCTTCGTGATCTTCTAGTGAAAACAAAGCTACCCGACAACTCTGACCCTGATGACCGTAGAATACCACCTTCTCCGGGTATCCACAGATGCAATCATCCGCGCTGTCTAACCTGCCCTTTCTAAAAAGAAAACCAAGATAAATATACACTTTCCGCAACTAGTGAAGAAAGACATATCAAGGAACGCATTACCTGCAACTCTAAAAACCTTATTTATATGATCGAATGTAGAAAATGTCAAAAACAATACATCGGTGAGACTAAACGCAGACTCGACGAACGCTTCGGAGAACATCGCCGCTCAGTGACTAAACCTCATTTACTACAGACGCCTACTCCAATCTCACAACACTTCAACCAGCCAGGCCACTCACTCAATGCCAGGCTTAACTAATCAATGACATCAATGATATCAATGTAATCAATGACTAATCAATGAGTACTCAATGACTAATCAATGACCCACAAAATTTTCGGTCATTGATTAGTCATTGATGTCATTGATTAGTCATTGATGTCATTGATTAGTCATTAATTTGCATGAAAAGAGGTGTTGACAGGTCAGACATGACTCATAAACTCGTGATAACGTGGAATGTGACCTTTAGAGTTTTGCATGCTGTAACAAGTATATCCCCAAAGGATTTTCCTTTTTTGTATGAGATATTAAAGGGGAGGCTCTTTGTACATTTCTCTTAGCAATGGTTGGTTCTGAATTAAATGCCACTTGTTCATTGATTAGGCAACGCCAGGTGGTACGTTGTTACAAAAGGCAGCATTCTTTTTCGCACGTTTTTTTTTTTGCTGCAAAGATGACTTCCGTTCATTGAATTTTACCTCGGAAATTATTTTCTCAATGAGATTGTGAGTGTAGCCTCTAGCACGGAGGCGTGCTTTGAAGTTGTCGATATTCTCACTGAATGATTTCGCTGAGGAATTTGTTCTTAAAAGTCTCAGTGCTCCACCTTTTCTGAGCCCTTTTCTGACCCCTGGTGGGTGACAGGAAGAGAAATGGGTGTACTGGAAGGTCTCTGTTGGTGTAAAATGAGTAATCATTGACATCAATGAGTAATCAATGACCCACAAAATTTTTTGGGTTCGATTAATCATTGATTACTCATTGAGTATTGGCAATACTCAATGATTAATCAATTGATTACCCATTGATTACCTATTGATTACTCACTGATGTCATTGATCATTGATTAGTTATGCCTGGTCAATGATATCATACTCATTCCCATCGAGCTAATGAAAAACATAAGAGACTCTGTCAGAAAGGCGCGTGAAGCTCATCTCATCGACAAAGCAAAAACACTAGAACCTTCGGGTATTAATAAACGCGATGAACTGCACTAATTATGTTATCTTAGCAAAACTGCCTGTCATTATTTAGTCAACTAAAGTATTTGTCAGTTTATCATAGGACGCTTTTTTATTTACCTGTCAATGTAGTAACCTATCATGTTTCTTGATTCCATATTTTAAACTTTTAAAATTGTAACGATATTAACGTGTATACTCACTTTTATTTTAGCCCCCGTCGAAGGTTTGTGTTTCAAACCGAAATATCGGGCACAATATATATATATATCTTTTATTTTACTTTACTTTTCTTGAGTCAATCTTTTCTCGGCCGTACGGATCAGTTTGCCGTGTTATTTTACATTTAATGAAAACACCTTGGGTCTTTGACAGTTTTCGGAAACCTTTTGTACGAGACATGATAGAGAACAAACCTCTCTTATGGTCATGGAGAATTGTCTCTCGCATCCATTGCAACTTGATACATCCTCACCATTTTCCCATCTCCGTGCATTCTTTTGAGTGTTCGAAATCTGAAATGGAAAGGTACATTTCGTATGAAATATAATACATGCCATTTTTCAACACAGGGTTTATTTGATGTCAGTCAAGAACTTTCCAGCGCTTTAGATGTTTCGACTGAAGCCGCGTTCACATTATTGCTGCGAGCCCCCAGGCGAGTAGCACACTTATCTTCGGTTTGGCTGTGGTTGCTTGGGTGCCCTGCGTTTTATTGCTGCAGTCTCGATTTTTTGTTGTTTGTCACGATGATTTTGAGCAAGCGTACGTCCAGCGGTGTCATCATAACTTAGATGCGCCTGGGTCTGGATGCGTCTTTCGCCGTCCATAGCACGTGCTCGCTTGTCTTCGCTTCTCGCTTCTCTTCTTCGATTTTTCTTATAGTATATTCAAGCGTGTAATCAAACCATTTTTAAGGGTCAGACAGAATGCAACCTAATACCTTAACACCTTATCTCTATATTTTCCTCTAAACACACTTATATACTTAAATAAACGACTTTTTTCTTTATTTCTTAAAATGCCGCCTAGTATTTAAATTGCCCGTGGGGGGAAATCTCTATTCCTCATAAGCACGGCTTCTCGGAGATTTCCCCGGGGGGGGGGGGGTACTCCCTATAATGGGCTATACGGGGATGCTCCGCCCGAAAGGGGTACCTTTTTGAGGCTGGAGGTATATGAAAGGGTCGTGATTTCACGAGTTGAAGTATATGAAAGGGTAGGGATTTCACGAAGAATAGGAAAGGGTACCGAAAACACGCCGATGAGGCATAAAAAAGGTAGGGAAAACTGCCATTTAAGCCTAATAAAAAGGGCCTTTCAAAATAAATCTGACGTACGTAAAGGCTATATGAAAGGAGTACCATTTTCATTAAAAGGTATATAAAAGGGGTACCATTTTCAATGAAAGGTATATGAAAGGGGTACCATTTCTGTCAAAAACGGTATATGAAAGGGTAAGGGTTTAAACATCGGGGCGGAGCATCCCCGTACAAAACTTTGTTGGGTACCCCCCCCCCCGGGGAGATTTCCCGCCACAGTCACTCCTCTCAAGCTAGTAATGTACAAATTTTAAATTTAATGTTAATTAACCTATTTATTATCGTTTTTGTTCTGCTTGTTATTCATTGTGTGTGGCAAAATAATAAAATAAAAAAAAAATAAAAATTTCATAGTAATTGTTTTCCTTTGCGGCAAGATTTCCGTATTGCTGGTTTGAGCGTGACGTCATTAATTATGCATATGCGCTATTATAAAAGAGAACAATAGAGAAAACAATAGACTGCCTTTGGGAATAGCAAACATTGTACAGGTTTTTTTTTTAATTTTTTTTCTTAGTCTTTTTCAAAATAGGTCTAAAAAGAGCATTTTCATCAAAATTTGTCGAAGAAAATGGGCCGTTTTCCGTTTTTTTCGAGTTGTAGTGCGAATGAAAAATAGACCAGAGAGAAATAAATTGAAACTCACCGTTGATGTTGTTGTGGTTTTTTTACCCCATTTTCCACCTTGTGATGCGATGCGTTGAATCTTTACTTGGTGTGTTATTGATTTCACAAAAAAAGATCACCAATGGTGCATAAGATTGCTACGCGGAACACTTCACGGGTCTTTGTACACCTGGCAAAGTTCAGCGATATGCTTGATGATGTTTACAAAGGGATCCTCTCCATAATGCTTACGCCACAAAACCTCCTGTAGAAAACCATGCCATTACAATGTCTCTTCGAGCATCGCCACTTCAACCCGATTTCGCGCGTTTCGTCCAGGTTAGTGCTTTGCAGCACTCAGATCTAGGACACTTCGCGGCCGACACAAGTAGGTTCTGTTCCTTGCACCAATCTATGCACTGTTCGTGATCTTGTAATAGAGAACACAACGAAAACCAATTCAACTTGACAAGAGGACGAGTGGACGCACACGAAGGGACAGACGAAGACGTAGACGGAGATGAAGACGGAGGTACTGTTGTCATAACGTTATGATAATAATAATAATAACAACACGGCAGAAAGTCGAAAGGAAACTGAAGGACGACTCAGTGAAGAAATTTGCATGGAAATACGTTCCTTTTTATTCTCACAGTTAACCAATAGCAAAGACATGACAAGGATTCCTACGTGTAAACTGTCATGGGAGTTGGGGTTAAATTGTTATGTAGATTTTTAGTAATTAACATAGAACACATGAATAAAATGTAATTATTGGTCAGTAACTTTCACCGAGCTCTTGTGGTGTAGTGGTATAGCACATGGACTATTAATCCAGATGTGATCAAGGGGTCACGGTTCGAGATACAGTGTCGCCGCTATGAATAGGTAAAAAGAAAACCGAGAAGAAGACTGGGACGAGAAACTGAGGAGAGAAAAGACTGGGGAAAGAGAGGAGTAGAAACCGGGAGGAAAGAAAAAAACGTAGTCTGCGGACAGGCTTTCAGTTGGACGGTCGGGTCATACGAAGCCGGGAGCCTGTTCACAGGCTAAAAAAAACGAGACGACGCAACTAAATCCATTTTTATTGTTAAAGTACGTAGCGATTACTGATGCATATATTCAATACACGCGGGAATTGCCATTATTTAAGAAAACAATAGCGCGCATACATAAGTAATGAAGTATGCATGGATAATAAATGTATGGGATTATGCGGAAATTTTTCCCTATTTACAAATGTATCATACCAAATTCAAACTCATTTGTTGCTGGAAGCATTCATCAAGGTTACGAACGATTTAGTGAGATTTCACGTGGAAGACAATGTTGTTTCATGAGTTTTTCAGCGTTGTTACGTGCTCAGAGTTTGCGAATTGAACAATGGATACAGTATATTACCAACATTGTATGATGGTACATGCATGGTTTCAATTTGGCTTTGGTTTGATAATAATTACTTTGATTTACTAAGGTATTTCCCTAGCTACGACAATTTTTGTAACCAAGCACAAGACAAAACGATACGAAAGTTATATCGGTTCAAAAACACTTGAAACAAATACTTATAAAATTGAAACATAAACAATGCACTTCCTTATATGATAAAGAAAACTATTAACACCAGCATCTTCTACAGAGAATAGTTATTGACTCTGAATGTGTTAACAAACATAACATTATTTTTATTTGCACGAAACAAACTAACATGTAAAATCTTGCAAGAGGAAACAGAATTTGGTAAAGCTTTACAAACTACTGAACCAGCTTGGAAAGAAATTTTCTGACTGAAATGAGAAATGTCACGCTAAACTGTTTCTTACCATGAGGCAGGAAAACAACTGTGTTGTCTTCAATGACAGTTTATTAATTAAGTTAAAGCCAAAGATGTTAGCACACCTCCCACCCACCCTGGGGCAACAAATGCCAATATGAAACAGGGGACTGGATTCATTGATTCACAACCGATGGCAATTCGAATGAAAGGTGTGAATATTTTTTGAAGCCAAGTAAAGAAAGCAGTTGCTTCAATCTTCTTTTCACCAAATGATCTTATGGTATTCCAGGATTTATCGTCATCATCATCATCGTCATCATCATCAGGAAGCTCGCTGTCTACCAAAGGGTCCTTACACATCTCAGGATTGAAATGAAATAGGGCGATGATATCCTCTGCGGTGGGGAGAGTATCTTTGCTCCAAGGAAACAAGCAGACTTCTACTATTCCTGATCCCTCATTTCCATAGGCCCCTTCAAGTACAATGCGTACAGTTATCAGTACAGTTTACTTCATGATCACTATACCCACGTTTAGGTACGGCAATGAATACATGTATGTTGCACATGTATCTTAAACTATGCAATAAATTATTTAAACAAAACAGCAGAGTGAGAGCAAGAGAAAGCCAGGGAAATAATTTTTTTTTTTTGCCATAACAAAGAACTTGTGCAATACATTGTATCTTCCCAAAAAATACTTTAGGCAGGTGTGTTTAATATAAGTACAGTGGAAACTCCCATAGGCAGACACCATCAGGACCAGAAAAAGGTGGCTGGTGTCTGCTTCAGACAGGTGTCCGCTTATGGGAGGTTAAAAATGTAGTCTTTGTATGTGACTAGGACTATGACAAAGTGTGGGAGTGTCCACCTATGGGAGGTGTCCGTTAGTGGAGGCGCGTCTGTAGTCCAAAAATTAACTAACTACTTGTGGGATATTTAATGGTACACCACTAGAAAGAATGGCATATAAATTAGTAACAGAACCTGGGTCTGACCAGTCAGACACTGGACAGATGTCTTGGTTCAATGGTTGAGTGGTTAATATATTAATATATATCTATCATAAATGAAGGTTTTTTTTATCATATCGTGATTGTTATTTCTAGTGTTAAATTTTCCTTGTAATTTAGTTCTTTTGTTGTGCTACGTAACCTCATTTTCCTTTGTTTTTGTACCTTAAAGTGTGTAAGTCACTACCTGTATAACTCATTCATTGTACATAGTATTAGTTTTTAGTTAGTTTTCTGAAGAAGGCCAAAGGCCGAAACATAATCAAACTAGTCAGGACCAGTTAGAAGTTCACCCCACCATTCTTCACTATACCTATCTACAAATTCAGGTGGTGGCATCGTATCCTTGGATCCTTCTGCTGAAGAGTTCACCGTTTGTGTAAACCTTTTTATTCAATATATATATATATATACATATGTAATGTTTCAAAATCATCCTTTGTCTGGATCTTTCTTCCAAAATGTTAATTCCTATTCTTCAAAATATGGAAATAAAGACAAGGAGTTTATTAGTAAAGAAGTATTTTTCGTTTGTCTCACGATGTAGTCACTTCTGATGTTGATCGCGACGTTTCGACTGCATACTGCTAGTCTTCTTCAGGCGATGGGGTCGACTGGTTAGGCGTCTCCTTATGAAGCACGATGTTCTGCTGTGATTGGTTGGTTTTTCAACAGCTGTGACTGGCGCATTCACAGCAGAACATCGTGCTTCATAAGGAGACGCGTAACCAGTCCACCCCATCGCCTGAAGAAGACTAGCAGTATGCAGTCGAAACGTCGCGACCAACATCAGAAGTGACTACCGGTACATCATGAGACAAACGAAAAATACTTCTTTACTAGTGTGTTCACCACGATGAACAACAACAACCCTTTTTACGATATTAAGGAGTTTATTGTCTTTATTTCCATATTTTGAAGAATATATATATATATATATATATATATATATATATATATATATATATAGTATAACTCTACTAGCATAGATCACTAATGCTGTTCTCTTATTGGCTGTGCTACTCACTATGATAAATCAAATGTAGGTTGTAGAAAGTGAGTAGAGTGAGCAGCCTAAATTTGGCAGCTGCTTCTTCGCATTTTCATATACATAAACTATTCTATGATACCATCTCTTAACAATGAATTATACTTCTTATTTTGTCCTGTGTGATATTATGATAAATAACTCCAGTTTTATATTACTATTTTAAAAGTACCATAAATTGTTATTTTATGACATAATTCTTGCAATAAATTATATAAAAATAATGTATACATCACCTTCAGTATAGGGACTTACCACAATCTAACTGTAGTTCCTCAGCAGCTTTCTGTATCCTCATTAAGATAAGTACAGCTTGCAAAAAATCTTTATACTTCAAATCCTTATGCGACTCAAGCTTGTACTTCGCTAAATGAACTATGCCACATTTCCAGCGCTTTGGAGGATCGGAAAACACATACATATTGGACTTGTCTGCATTTTCGTCCCAGTAATAAAAACATTCCTCAGGATCTTGCCAATCTGCCAAATGGCCAGTTGGTTTCTCTTCATCCTCAAAATCATAGACATAATGGCTGAGAACATAACTCTTAAAGAACTGCTCTGAAGAGATCACGTCCTGAGGTAACAATGCAAAGGATATTATTATTTTAGGAAGATTTAATAGGTAAGCCAAAGATATAAAAAAACTTGAAATTATTAAGTCAACTGTGAACTGAGCTTTCAATTTAAATTATTGACAGGCTTAAATTAATCGTTACGTGCTTTATAGATATACATGCATGTGTACATGACTTTTCTGCGTTAATGTCTACAGTGGAAACATCTAAATTGCTTCTACTAGCTCTTTTTTATGAGTGTTTCAGTTAATATTAATAATAGCTCTCTGCAGACATAGGTTAACAGCTCAGTACTTTAAATGGGATGCCTATACATTTTACATGTTGCAAAATGGGGGCTATCTATTTTCCTGTGAAGCATAGTTGAGGCTTTCAGTTGTGATTAGTGATTGAATTATAAAAGGGGTACATGTATGAGGGACCCTCTTTTCACAGTTTGGATCAGGCTGTGCATGTTGAACAACCTACATTGTATTAATGCATGAAAGTCTAATATGTTTAAATATGGCTGAAAGTGATGTGTAATTTAGCCCTAGGTTCATCCCTTTCTCCCTTTAGGATCTACACAATGTCTGTAGATTACTTCAATTTAATAGCTATACACATGAAGGGTTAAAATAAATAAAGTGCCTGGTCCCAAATGGAGGTTTTAGTGATAATATTTATACATGGTGCATTCTCACAAAACATGGTTTTCAAAACTGCGCCCCTGTTAAAAGAAATACATACAAACAATAAAACAATATGTGATAAAAAGTTAAAATTGCTACATGCCTATACAAATAATGCCACCTTGGTGAAAGCAATACTTGATAAAAATCTAAATTAATTACTCTATGAATGAATTACTTTATGGGTTTTGTTTTCTGTGTTTAGAGGATAAAAATAACATCAAAACTCACTTTCCATAATTTGCAGACCAACATACAGTTGAACACATCCTTTGGAGGCAAGAATTGGGCTATTTTGCCTATCATTTCTGATGGAAGATCATTTAAAGTGGCCATCTTGATTATTACGTGACAATGTAACACTCTACAGAAAAACAAAGAAAAGAAAATATTCTACAAATTAACTGCGGCACAAAATTTCCTTGACTACCAAATCCATCTTCTATCCAAATAACTTATAAACTGCCAAGGCAATCACTAAAAAACTGTAACTCTGTATGTTGAACTGAAAAGCCCATGACAGGGAAAAAGGTCAATAGGTATTTATTATTTTACAGACCTCTCAACCCCAAAATACCAAAAACCTAGAGTTCAAGGTTAAAAAACCTGGAGATTTGGGGAAAAACCTAGAGATTTAGCGACGAAATAAAAAAGAAAACTAAAACCAGGTGTTCATCAAAATATAGTTTTTGTTTTTGTTTATCAATGACGTAAAATATTATGTCACCCTAGCAACAACGTTTCTCAAATCTGAATGCGGTAAACTGTAACGATAACCTTATTTGGAACTTTTCTTCTAAATATGGTATAAGGTCCATTTCTTGGCAACCAGTCGATCAAATATGACAAATATGCTCTACAACTGCGCATTTCGACAGAATTGGCACCAGAAAATGAATTTTAAAAGGCAAAATGAAAATATTCAAGGAAAGTGCATTCTATCGGCTTGTGAATCTGCTTATCGTGAGATTTCTGTGCCTCAACGTGAGACTGTGAGACTGCCCTCAAAATCGTGAGTCTCACGGCAAAACCGTGAGACTTGAGAGGTCTGATTTTATGAAATATTATTTTGAACTTTTAATTAGTGATTTAACCCTTTCACTCCCAGAGTCAAATCTTGAATTCCAGGTTATTTATCAATAAAATTCTAAACTGAGACCACTCAATTGAAAGCTATTGAGCATACTTTCCTGTTGTGTTTAGTATGTCAGTGTGTGGAATGAAAAATTTGACATTTCTGTCAGTTTTGAACTTGGCAGCCCGCCCTAAAGGGTTATGGTTTTCAAGCCAAGATTTTGACCATTTTGGTCTGAAATAGGGTATGATTTGTGCACTCTGGTCTGGAATTGGGTATGTTTTTTAGAAGAAGCTACTTTTTACATCCCTTGAGAAATGCTGTTTGATTATAAACAATCTGAAATAGGGCATTGATTGAAGGGTCTGGTCTAAAATAGGGCATCGAATTTTGGGTCAGGTCTGAAATAGTGTAGGGAAAATCGCATACTTTGGTCTGAAATAGGGTAAGGGTTTTAAGAAGCGTCCTGCACACCCCCACCCTAATTTTCCGCGAGTGCTCCCCCCGGTCTTTGTAGTAGAAACATGAAAAGCAAGCACGTCGTTGCGGACCACTTGGTTAACTTCAAAACGCTCTGAAGAACACGGTGCATAGTAGAGATTATCTTTTTGCTATTTATTTATATTAGGAGACAGATTAGAATTCCTGTATGTAGTGTTGAGATGTGACTGATCAGATGTTTTGGGTTTTATATGTGCTACATGTATTTTGATCAAGATGGTAGTCAGCCGAATGGTGCGAAATTGTTCAAAACTTTGGGAAGAGGAAACAATATTCAACATAAATGATGTCGCGACCCTCCAGGATTTCTATTGCAATTTTACACACCCTAATTTCTTACCTGAACTCGAGGAACTCAAGCGCCCATCTCTTCGACTACGGAAAATGCAAGGCGTTCTAGAACGAATCAGAGGGAATCTGGGAACGAGGGTGGTGGACCACAGGTACCCCAAGCTCAAGTGATGCGAAGAGGTAGCTCTTGCGTAATAGCGAAATTATAAGGATTTGTAAGGGGAAAATTTACTTCGATTGAGCGTAAAACAAGGTACGATATCTGAATAAAACTGGCTCACCTGAACTTCTTTGTGTGTTTACTTGTATTTAAGTGGCTTCTGGGTCGATTCGAAGCGATTCCAGCGAGTTTTAGTTCCACTGTTTCTTCCTCCCAAAAAGTCTCTCTTTTAGCACGGTGTATCTAGAAAAACTGGCGCGAACGCCAATACTCTACCAAATCGCACGTGGCGATGACCACAGATGAACTCGAATTCAAATGTTTGTGACGTGAGTTAAGACAAACTTTTGAACGAGACCCAACCAGGTCGATACTGCTGTCCACGGTTGCATTTTGGCTTTCGGTTTTGGGCTCTATCATGTCGTTGTCGCGTTAAATGTTCTTACTTTAGTATCAGCCTTGCTTACCGTTTGATTTTATCTCTATTTTTGGCTGACTATATCTCTCCAGATCCTAGGTACACCAGCAGCATTTTCGTTCGCGGTCCTTTTCTTCTTATTTACTTTCTTTATTAAGGCTAGCTCCCTCGACCTTTTTGGCCGGGCAGCAGGGATTGCGGAAAACAGATTCAAAGTTCCCTTTTCCTTCCTTCCCCGGGTTGGGGGGGGGGGGGGGGGGTACTCCCTATAATGCGCTATACGGGATGCTCTGCCCGAAAGGGGTACCTTTTTGAGACTGGAGCTGAGGTATGTGAAAAGGTCAGGATTTCACGAATTCAGTGAAGTATATGAAAGGGTAGGGATTTCACGAAGAGTTGGAAAAGGTAGCGATAACACGAGTTGAAACATAAAAAAGGTAGGGAAACTGCCATTTAAGTATTTTAAAAAGCGCCTTTCAAAACATATCAAACAGATGCACGTAACGGCTACCATTTTCAATGTGTATGATAGGGGTACCATTTTCAGTGAAAGGTATATGAAAGGGGTACCTTTCCTGTCAAAAACGGTATATGAAAGGGTAAAGGTTTGGACCTCGGGGCGGAGCATCTCCGTACAAAACTTTGTTGAGTACCCCTCCCCCCTCCCCGGGCTTCCTTACCAAATAAGAACAGGAAGGCGATACATGACCGTATACTATTCCATACTTGTAATTCATTTAAATTCTCAACGGTCACGTAGTAGTCGCGCACCAAAAGACTCGCTGACTTCGCTCAAACCAGGAGCTCCTCGAAACTTGCGGCTGGGATGCCTGTGAACAAGCTACGTACGGCTGAAACGTTTACATGCACTGTAATGGCAACGACAAGTCAAGTGTTTTGGACATTTCAAATAATAAAAAAAAATAAGACCCCCTATCCACCCTGCATGTAGTAAATGGCGCCTTTTGGTTTTCGCGCGAATCCACCATCGAATCGGGGGTAGGGGAGGTGTTGTTTCTCTTTTTATTCCGTCCGAGATTGTAGTCGTGGGGCGCCAAACCCTGGGGATTTTGACATTTTGAGGGAAGCCAGAGTCAACCCTGGGCAAGTCAGGGCAACTGATGAATGTCAAATCCCGTCCCTAGGGTGACTGTTTCTGTGGCATTCAAATCATGCACCCACAAATAGGCGATTTGCACGATGGCGTCATTTGACTACAACTACCAGAATTCATTTCGTTTTTCCTTTCTTATTTAAATTTTGTAATCCCAGTGAGATTTAAATAACAATAGCCCTAATACAAAACAAAAAACTGAAGGATTCTGGTAGTTGCAGTCGTATGACGTCATCGTGCAAATGGCCTATTGATAGGCTACAAGCATATGGATTTTATTACCTCGCATGGTGTTTACAGTATCACAAGGAACGCAGTCTAATTTAGTCCAATAGACCTTTCCCATGTACCGTACCCTGAGTGTCAGAGGTTTTTTTAGTGAAAACTGGCGAGTTTATTCTAACGGTTTATGCGGTTAATTTCACTCATGATATTCAGAGAACCGACCTCTGGGTCCAGGGTGCTTGTACATGCCGAGAATTAAATTAGGAGGAACATTGTTTAGTTTATTACACTTCTGAATTTAGGTTAGTTTGCTAACACCCAGAAGAAGATATCATTAACTGAAGGACAAAAAGATGGTGGCCAAGACTCTCGAGTGTCTCACTGGAAAAAAAAAGCAGAGAAACCGTGGTTTGCTTCTAGTGACTTCTGCATCCTCCTGGGTTTCTTCAAGATGACGGATAACTCATTTTCAGACTTCCGCGGTTTTCTACGAACCTCACCATCCTGGGGACATCAAGTAAAATTAATGACAAAATCCCTAGTACCCAGAACTTAGAACTTTGAATCAATGACACCCAAATATATTTCTCTAATACTGAGCGGGTCGGTTTGCAGTTAAAGCCTACGTTTTTAGAGATCTTTAATAGACCAATATCACGCTAGCATGGCATGAAAATATATATAATTTAATGGGGAAAAGAGTCCTGTATCAAATTCAGCACATCAATATTAGTAAATGTGTAAAGTTTCGTAAAGATTGCTCGTACACTGACGGAGATATGAACTTTTGAAACTTAGTACTCTGGCCTAATTTTTACAAAGAAATGTATGGAAAAACATGAAAACGAGGCTGGACGGGCATCACCATACATTTCTTTGTAAAAATGCTCAGTTTCAAAATTCATATCTTCGTCAGTTTGCTAGAAATCTTTACAAAATTTTGTAGTTTTAATACTAATATCGATTTTTGATTTTTGCTGAATTTGATGATGGGCTTTTTTCCCCAATAAACTAAATATATTTTTGTGCCATGCTAGCGTGATATTGGTCTATAACTGGCATGGCTGACTGCTTAAAGCTATTTAAGGATAAAGATGTTACTAGTTCTGAAGGAAGGAAGTTCCAGACTCTGATAGTAGGTAGTAGATATATTGGCTTAAAAAGTTCGTGCAATTTTCTCAACCAATCAGAAGTTAAACTAAAACCAATTCTAACATGCTTGCATACCTATTTGAGTCCATGCACTGTATGATTTTCAGGAGTCATCTAAATCGGAGGCTGAAGTTAGCATCGAGATATCATTTTATTGTCATAAACCTAGAGTTAAATTTCTTCATTAAAAACTCTCCTTTAATAATTTTTATAGAACATTTTTTTCTAATTTGCATCAATAGTACTAAGATTATAGTTTTTGAGGAATAAAGGTATAACAGTGTTAAACAATACACATAGCATTTTAAGCCAAACAAATTCAACTAATACAAAGAAAACTCACTTGAATTAAATTATTCCGCTTTAGAGCAGTTTTCAATTGTGTCGAAAGTAATTACACAATTGCTTTGGTTTTTCATTGCTATGCTTTGTGATTGGCTAAAAAAATCTCGCGCCACTTTCTCGACCAATCAGAAGTAAAACCAAAACCAATCGTGACTTGCTCACACGCGTTTTCCCGCGCTTGGCGCTGCCGACATGCAATTGCTTTGAGCTCTGATTGGTTCATTGGATTGTTTACGACTGCTGTGATTGGTCAGAGTAATTACTTTGGTTTAAGTTTTACCGCACTCAACTGAAAACTGCTCTAATTTACCGGTACTAAAAGGAACACAAATGCTCAACTATAAAAGATTGTCCCACTTATACCTTTTAAACTTAAGAATTACAAAATTACCACAAGATAGTAACTTACTTATGTCAAAGTCAAAGATGTCAGCACACCACCCACCCATCCTGGGGCAATTTGTGCCAAAATGAAACACGGCACTGGATTCAGAGCCTCACAGCCAATTACAATTTGAATGAAAGGTTTGAATATTTTTTTAAGCCAATTAAAGAATGTAATTGCCTTCTGTCTGTCATCATGAAATGATCGTAGAGCTTTCCAGGAAACTTCATCTTCATCATCATCATCGTCGTCGTCATCGTCGTCATCATCTTCATTAAGCTCAGAGCTTACCATGGAGCTTTGACACATCTCTGGGTTAAAATGAAAACGTTCAATGACATCCTCTTCAGTGGGGAGAGTATCTTCGCTCCAAGGAAATAAGCAGACTTCTATCACCCCATCTGACTCATTTCCACAGGCCCCTAAAGGTAATACAACATGTACGGCAATCACTTATTAACTGTTTAATCACTTTCAGTGCCAATAGAGTGTTTTCACTCACGTGACCAGCGGCCATATTGGTTTACTGAAACAAAAGAAAATGTTTGCATAAAAATAGAGTTCAATTCCCGGAGGATTGGTTTGGTACACCAATATGGCCGGCGTTTCTTTGTTATGGCCGCCGTGACGTCATATGAAAACGCTCTATAATGATAATTATAATAATTTAAGAAAAATCCCAAATTTCATTTTCAATTATGTCCTCAGTTGCATTGATTTTTGTTTCCAATTTAAATGCAATATACTTTCTTGAAAGTGGTTAACCATTTAATGCATTTATCCCAAAAGTTGTATGAACTTCATTTTTTTTTTGTATTATATGCACCTGCATGCCTTAAAGTGTATATGACAGTGATTTTTTTATTTGCTTGATCGAATCTACATGATGTTCTGATAAGAAAATGGAAAAAAAATATTCAATATCGATTTTCCTTCTCCGTGTTTTAGCTGTCTAAACATGTGAAATTTCACTTCCGGTGTGTTACAAAATCGTGCAAGAAGAAAGACTGGAAATAGTCCGCTGTGACATCAATACAGGAATTCCGGTGTAGAGGTTTCTTGGTTCCTCACATTTTTTGGTGCACCCTGAGGAAGAAATATGGTTCTATCAAGGTGTGTTGTCTATGGTTGTAGCAACATGCACCAAAAAACGCTTTAGCTTTAGCTTTAGTTGATATTGGTGGCAGACAAGGGAAATAAATGAAATATGCAAATTATAACATTTTCATTTGCTTAATATCACAAAGTATTTGGGGAACATCAATAAAGTCATCTGTTTTCTGAAGAATTTGTTTAATTTTTGATTTGAATAATATAGTGAGATTTCCTCAGCGATTTAAGAGATTTAGGTAGTCTGTTCCAAATCATAGCACCGGCCAGTTCTCGCAAATGCCTTTTCCTTTTTTTTCCCGTTCGGGAGTACTCAACATAATAATTATGTTGGTTTGATGCAGACTTGGTTCTATAGTTATGTACATCATGACTTGTAAACTGCCTCAAACCATCTGTGCCAGTGAAGAGGGATAGTCCATGTACAATTTGTGATGTCATCACTGTTTAAGATAAATTAGCTGACCTTGATAAGAACATGTACATGTACCAACTTATGCAGGGTGAAGATAAATATCTTCCAAAGCGTGATAAAATGAGAGCACACCCTTAAACTGGGTCGCTGAGATACATGCAGGAAACCCAGGTCTTAATTATATGTCACGCCTTTTTTTTTGCATTAAAAAAATGTGTGTTGGAAGATTTGTGTATGAATTAAATAATACATAAGTCTGCTGACTCATTTAATAAAACAGCGTGCTCCTAAAACTAGACAGAAAATTAATACCACAATTACCATATGCATGTACATTACGTACAATAACCAGGGGTGTAGCTAAGAAAAAAATTAGCAGGCTCATAAACAAGCCCAGCCAGTATTTTCACTTGTGCACCTTCAAAATCACCCAAGTCTTGTTTTCTAGTGAAATTTTAGCCACCGATAAGTTCTCTTTCAGGTGGTGATATTAGCCGGTAGCTGGCTCTTAGCTACATCCCTGATATTATAACCTTACTTTATTATGTTACATTAATACGCAAGGCACAAGGACTCACCACAATCTAACTGTAGTTCCTCAGCAGCTTTCTGTATCCTCAGTAAGATATTTACAGCTTTGAAAAAATCTTTATACTTTAGCTCCTTGTGTGACTCGAGCGTGTACTTTGCTAAATGAACTATGCCACATTTCCAGCGTTTTGGCAGAGGATCAGAGAAGACAAACATATTGGACTTGTCTGCATTTTCATCCCAGTAAGCAAATCAGTTATCAGGAACTAGCCACCCTGCTAAATGGCCAGTTGGTTTCTCCTCATCCTCAAAATCATAATTGCTGAGAACATAACTCTTATAGAACTGCTCTGAAGAGATAACCTCCTGAAGTAAATTTAATATCATTAATTAATATTTCAATGGTAATTAACAACCAAGAGATCAAAACAATAAAGTACTGAACATCAGTGTTACATTGTACATGTAAGTACTTATAAATAAGCAGGACTTGAAAAAAGTCCTGTCCAGCCATCATCCAGGACAATAATTTTTTTTGTGTGTGTGTCAGGCAAGGATACATCTCTTCACTGCGGCGTTACCGCTGGTTGACAGATCTTTGATCATTAGAGCCAATCAGATTTTTGGGTTGTGAGAGCAATGCATAATTCATTCATCTGGCTTAGTCTGTACTCTTTTGCCAATATTTTTTTTTGTTTCTCACTAGATGGACTAAGCTGGGAAAGAGGGACTGCTCATAGTCTAGAGTTTAAAAGATCAAAATATTATTATAAACTCACTTTCCATAGTTTGCAGACCAACATACAGTTGAACACATCCTTTACATGTAAGAATGTGACTATTTTGCTGATGATTTCTGAAGGGACAGTTCAGTGGCCATCTTGTTCTTTATGGACTTTATGTAATGTAACACTCTGTATACAAACTACATATAGAAAGGATATTATACTATCACTAACACAAAATTTAATGAGGAAAGATAATTTTAATAAATGACTAACTCATCTCTAATACAAGCTGATTTCTGCTTGAGCATAAAAATTTATCAAATTCAGAACTATAAAAAGCAAAATAATTATAAGCTTTAGCTTATGCATTAACTGTTTTTGTTCCTGGTGAAGCAAGGGCCAAAGGCACGTGTCATGCATGGGTCGTGTCTCACGTGAATCGCTTTAGGGTGGTGGAATCTCAGGTTGCCTTTATATGTATATAGAGTTGGTGTCTTGCTGTTGCCTAGCAACAAAACCGTGACATTAAGCTCCAATTGACGTCATCCAGTGTGATGAGCGACTGGGAACAAGAATGTCCCAACTTCAAATTTGGGGCCATTGTGGCCATATATCCACACACAGCCAACCTCTCCAGTTATACCAGAAATTCCATCTCTCCCTCATCCATCGCTAAAATTTTGCAGTGCACCCTTCCCCGAGCATGCATCACGTTGTTTTGTACACAGGCGGCCCAGGCTCATGATTAGATTACTCTGAAACGTGACTCATGCTCCGAAGCCATTTGGGTGAGTTATGACTTTTTTGGACCAAAAAAGTCATAACTCACCCAAATGGCTTCGGATCGGCTTGAAAAGCCATAGGACAACAGAAAAGACAACAAGGCATTGAAGTAAGTCGATTTTATTGTCAAAATTAACATATATTCAAGAATAATTTTTAAACCGTTTTTTTCCCATACAAACCTTTATAAATTCCAACGATTGTAACACAACACCACCATAAAGCCGCCAAGCGCGAGTCACGTTTCAGAGTAATCTAATCATGAGCCTGGGCCGCCTGTGTTTTGTAGAACGAGGCATATGAAAACAAAAGGCTTCATTTGTATTCAATGTGATGCAAATAAGTGGTTGGGTTTTCTAGAATTTAGCCTAATCAAGCTAGTCACATGTATATCTTAACTAAATTCTTACCTGCTCTCAATTGAGTCGGAATTTGGTTCTGCGCCCGGCCAGCCATTTTGAAAGCGGAGAAGACCCTGGGGCGAAGCAACCTCGTTCCCAAGTGCACACAGGACAGCCAAGGCTTTGAGCCAAGGCTTCACTTCCGTCGATTTAGTAAGCGAACGAGAAGTGATAGATGGACAGCATTTGATGTACTGTGGTAAATGTCAATTTTAATGGCCGTTTATCGTTTATTGTCATTTCTTGTTCGCTTACTAAATCAACGGTAAAGTTCCATACAAATCCTTTATATATCTTGGTGAGCCTGGGTTTTCCGTGGTTCCCCACGCCTTGCAAGCTACGTACGAGCCAGAATTTCAAGGATTGGAATTTCGAAGCGCAAAGTTTGTGGGCCAATAACTACGTCACTTGGAATTGTACTCAGATAACAGGAGCACGAGAGTTCAGATAAGAATTTAGGGTGAGTTAAAGGATTGAACCTATGGGCAAATATTCAGAGGTGAACATGCAAATACACTGTAATTAAGTGTATTTGCATGTTCACACTAATTATTAAGTGGCCGGATATATATCTTCTCCTGTTCAGTTTCAACTTCAAAGACTGCATGCCCTTTTTACTTCCAAGTTCAGAACTGACAAAAATGTCAAATTTTATTCCACAAAATCATAAACACAATCTGACAAGTTGCCGATCAGATAGGTACCCATGGTCTTCTATTGTTTGTGAGGTATTGTGATATTTTTGGTCTTGGTTTGCATTTGTATTATTGTCGTTCTTTGTTCCTTTTGTTTTACGTAATCTGCGTTCCGGTACATGCAGAAGGAACCTTTAATTTGAAGTGTCACACTAACATCGTAGTCCACAAACTCTCCAAGTTTAATAGGCCATGACATCTTGACTCACAGCTGTATAATAATCTATGTCATTTTAGTATCAGGAAGTACCGGCACTTCTCACTAGCCTAATGAATTGAACTGCACTTCATGATTTCATCCACAGTCACAAATTTAGCACCTCTCTCCTCCGCAGAGGCCTCCCAGTCACGCTCCACGCTTGGCAAAAAAAACGTGCGAGGCTGGGTAGAGGTAAAAAGTAAAGCGCACGGGGAACTCTGCCCATCGTTCCCTGTGCTCCCATTTTATATTTTACTGTTCTTTACTGATAGGAGCCTCTGCGGAGGAGAGAGAATTTAGCACCACTTTTAATTTGTACATGCATGTAGCAGGGCAAAAAGCTTCCACTCATCCGGTCGTCTGAGACAAGTACTTCTTGATCTAGGACAAGTGGATTTCCAAATACAAGCTTGTCCGACGGGACGAGTACAATTTACCAAGAGAAATTTGTCTCGTTTTTCACCGAGTTCTAAGTTTCCCAAGCATGGACTTCATAAACCAACCTGGTTTCCGCGAATTTCTGTTTCTTTTTACTCGTAAACTTACCTGTTTTCCGACCGTGCAAATTTCTTGAGCACGTTTTTATTTAGCCTGGTTTCTAAGGATAATCAAGATGGCCGCTTGTTTACAAACTCTTTTCATTTTTCCTTTTTTTTGTGCAATTTATTTGTATGAATATATTTTTATTCTCTCTTCTTTGTATTCCTGTAGAGTATTACATTGTTGCATAAAAATCAAGATGGCCACTTTATGTGATCTTCCATCAGAAATGATCAGTAGCATAACCCTATTCTTGCCTCCAAAGGATGTGTTTAACTGTATGTTGGTCTGCAAACTATGGAAAGTGAGTTAATATTTAATAGTTTAATCCTCTAAATACAGAAAACAGACTCAAAGCCAGGATCAGCCTGCATACAACTATTAAAGTAATTTAATACATACAAGGTACATGTAAATACAACTCACTCCAGGGGCGGATCCATGGTGGGGGGTGGCTACAGGTAAATGCCTAAGTCCAGGGTTTTCATTAAGAATTTGAGTAGCAGGAGAATAGTGTAAAGTAACAGGAGAATATTATGAAGGAGCGAAGATAGCTACATATTTCCATCAAAATTCAGCCGGAGAATAATGTTCGTAGTAGGCGGAGAATTCTCCGATCTCCGATGCCTAATGAACACCCTGCTAAGTCTATGAAATTTTTCATTGCTGCAATTAAAAAGAAAACATTTATTTTTTTACTGTTAAAACTGATGGTCTAAAGAGGGTGTCTAGCCACCCAATCAGGGCTGTCATTAGTAACCAGCAGTAAGCTATCATGGCCTTCAACTCAGGGCTGTCATCAGTAGCCAGCAGTAAGCTATTATGGCCTTCATCTCAGGGCTGTCATTAGTAGCTGGCAGTAAGCTATCATGGCCTTAAACTCAGGGCTGTCATCAGTAGCCAGCAGTAAGCTATCATGGCCTTCATCTCAGGGCTGTCATTAGTAGCCAGCAGTAAGCTATCATGGCCTTCATCTCAGGGCTGTCATTAGTAGCCAGCAGTAAGCTATCATGGCCTTCAACTCAGGGCTGTCATCAGTAGCCAGCAGTAAGCTATCATGGCCTTCATCTCAGGGCTGTCATTAGTAGCTGGCAGTAAGCTATCATGGCCTTAAACTCAGGGCTGTCATCAGTAGCCAGCAGTAAGCTACATGTATCATGGCCTTCATCTCAGGGCTGTCATTAGTAGCTGGCAGTAAGCTATCATGGCCTTCAACTCAGGGCTGTCATTAGTAGCCAGCAGTAAGCTATCATGGCCTTCAACTCAGGGCTGTCATTAGTAGCCAGCAGTAAGCTATCATGGTCTTCAATTCAGGGCTGTCATTAGTAGCCAGCAGTAAGCTATCATGGCCTTCAATTCAGGGCTGTCATCAGTAGCCAGCAGTATAAAGCTGTCATGGCCTTCAAGTCAGGGCTGTCATAAGTAGCCAGCAGTAAGCTATCATGGCCTTCAACTCAGGGCTGTCACAAGTAGCCAGCAGTAAGCTATCATGGTCTTCAATTCAGGGCTGTCATTAGTAGCCAGCAGTAAGCTATCATGGTCTTCAATTCAGGGCTGTCATTAGTAGCCAGCAGTAAGCTATCATGGTCTTCAACTCAGGGCTATCATTAGTAGCCAGCAGTAAGCTATCATGGCCTTCAACTCAGGGCTGTCATTAGTAGCCAGCAGTAAGCTATCATGGCCTTCAATTCAGGGCTGTCATCAGTAGCCAGCAGTAAGCTATCATGGTCTTCAACTCAGGGCTATCATTAGCAGCCAGCAGTAAGCTACCATGGCCTTCATCTCAGGGCTGTCATTAGTAGCCAGCAGTAAGCTATCATGGCCTTCATCTCAGGGCTGTCATTAGTAGCCAGCAGTAAGCTATCATGGTCTTCATCTCAGGGCTTTCATTAGTAGCCAGCAGTAAGCTATCATGGCCTTCATCTTAGGGCTGTCATTAGTAGCCAGCAGTAAGCTATCATGGTCTTCAATTCAGGGCTGTCATCAGCAGCCAGCAGTAAGCTATCATGGCCTTTCAGTAGCCACCAGTAAGCTATCATGGCCTTCATCTCAGGGCTGTCATTAGTAGCCAGCAGAAAGCTATCATGGTCTTCAATTCAGAGCTGTCATTAGTAGCTGGCATTCAGCTATCATGGCCTTCATCTCAGGGCTGTCATTAGTAGCCAGCAGTAAGCTATCATGGCCTTCAACTCAGGGTTGTCATTAGTAGCCAGCAGTAAGCTATCATGGCCTTCAATTCAGAGCTGTCATTAGTAGCTGGCAGTCAGCTACTATTTATGGCCTTCATCTCAGGGCTGTCATTAGTAGCCAGCAGTAAGCTATCATGGCCTGAGTGAATGTTTCCCTGCTATTCTGAGGGCTAGAAAGTGTTAACTTTTACATGCCCAGATGAGTTTTTATAAATATTGTTAGTACTTAACTTATAGCCTGGTTTTGAAAACATGAAATCGTAGACACCCCAATTATCTCATCATAGTGGAACCAGGCTTTAATTCACAGGCATCTTGTGTGTATGCTTGCCTGACACACAGACAAAAAAGCTACTTATCTCGGATGACCAAACAAGGCTTTTTTTTTCAAGACCATGTTATCCTGAATAGTATTCTATTGTTTTGATGTCTTGGGTGTTAATTACCATAAAAATATTAATAAATGATATTAAAATTTACT
Organism: Cladopsammia gracilis; assembly: GCA_022457155.1. Lineage (NCBI taxonomy): Eukaryota > Metazoa > Cnidaria > Anthozoa > Scleractinia > Dendrophylliidae > Cladopsammia > Cladopsammia gracilis. The sequence continues at coordinate 3,232,303 of JAJGOT010000001.1, forward strand.
TCAGGAGGTGATCTCTTCAGAGCATTTCTGTAAGAGTTATGTTCTCAGCCATTATAATTTTGAGGATGAGGAGAAACCAACTGGCCATTTAGCAGGGTGGCTAGTTCCTGATAACTGGATTGCTTACTGGGATGAAAATGCAGACAAGTCCAATATGTTTGTTTTCTCTGATCCTCTGCCAAAACGCTGGAAATGTGGCATAGTTCATTTAGCAAAGTACACGCTCAAGTCACATAAGGATTTGAAGTATAAAGACTTTTTCCAAGCTGTACTCATTTTAATGAAGATACAGAAAGCTGCAGAGGAGCTAAATTTAGAATGTGGTAAGTCCCTATACTGTAGGTATGTGGTAAGTCCCTATACTGTAGGTATGTATGTAGTGTTTACAACATGAGCAGCCATGTTGTACAGTCATGTAGATCTGATACAACATGAACGCAAATGTTTGTAGACTACTTATGGAAATGAAAATGAAATGCTAATTAGTTGCAACCACAGTATACATGTACATGTATGGTACCTCCACTAGTGGTTGTACAATTGTATTAACTAACTAATTTGCATTCCATAGCTGTTGTGTATTAGCAGGTTTGTCATAAAGTTTTGAAGCAGCCGACTGTATTGTTGGAGTAGGCAGCCGAGGTCGGGGAAAAGACATATCTCTTCTAAAAGAACAGCTCAGCTGAATAGGTGGTGATTTTCGCCGGCAGCCGGCTACTTTTGACAACCCTGTGTATTAGAATTACAAGCTTTCATTAGGAAAATGGTCAAAACTATTGTACTCAGACAGGACCCACCATTTTACAATGAGACTGGTGTCTCTTTATGTACCCACCTTTGCCTGAGGCCCTGCGAACGAGGTTGGCCTCGTATGAGGAAAACTGACTTAAATCTTGACTCTTCGGGGGATAATTGAGCCTCTTCGGAGGTTAATCACCAAAATGCATCATTATTTTAAACATTTGCTTCGATTCTTATCCACAGAACCACATATGTAGGACAATTCTACATTTTGCATTTTTCATCTTATACATGTACATCTTAGCAGCAGTCACATGCGCCTGTTGGGCGACTATTTTGATTTAAAATGCATAGTTCCACCCATTAACTAAGAGTGCCAAAAATCAAAACAATTCAAGAAAAATCCCAAATTTCATTTTGTAAAATATTAAAAACAAATGATACCATGCAAAAGGACTGCTGAAGAGGTTTCATTTGAATGGTCACACCATAGGATTTCATCAACAGACTGAAAAGTTAGAACAAATGGTACCATGCAAAAGTACTGCTGAAGAGGTTTCATTTGAATGGTCACACCATAGGATTTCAACAGCAGACTCAAAAGTTAGAACTACATTACATATCTTCATAACTGACTGAAAAGGTAACACATGTGCAAAATACATGTTTTCATTGCCAAACGTAAATTGAGTATAGTGATCATGAAGTAAAGTGTACTGATAACTGCATGCGTTGTACTTAAAGGAGCCTACGGAAATGAGGAGGATGGAGGGATAGAAGTCTGCTTATTTCCATGGAGCAAAGATACTCTCCCCACCGCAGAGGATATCAGCCACCTATTTCATTTTAATCCTGAGATGTGTAAGGACCCTTGGGAAAACAACGAGCTTCCTGATGATGAGGACGATGAAGAGGACGATGTCAAGCATTCCACATCCTGGAATACCCTGCGAGCATGGCATGATTGTGGAAGAAAGACTGAGGGAACTGCTTTCTTTACTTGGCTTCAAAAAATATTCACACCTTTCATTCGAATTGCTATTGGCTGTGGGTCAATGAAACCAGTTCCCTTTTTTATATTGGCACATCTTGCCCCAGGGTGGGTGGGAGGTGTGCTAACATCTTTCACTTTAACTTAATTTATTATCATTGAAGACAATAATAATAATATTAATAATAATTTATTCATTAAATTTTAATATAGTGCCTTTTAACATTAAAATGATCGAAAGCGCTTTACACAAATTTTATACTAATTAAAATGTAATCCTAATTAATACTAATTTTACACAAGTTTTTTTACGTCTAATAATAATCAAGACAGCTGTTTTCTAATAGCACATGAAAACACAGTCACGGGGTCCAGTCACAGATAAACCTGACATGACTCATTTCAGTCAAAATTTGTTTGCAAGCTGGTTCAGTAGTTTGTAAAGGTCTGTGCCGAATTTTGTTTCCTCTTGGCAAGATTTTACATTTAAGTTTGTTTCATGCAACTAAAAAAATCTAATGTTTATTAAAACATACAGAGTCAATAACTGTTCTCTGAAGAAGATGTTGGTATCAAAAGGTTTCTTTATCATAAAACAAAGTGTACTGTTTATGTTTCAATTTTAAGTATTTTTGAACCGATATGAGTTTCCTATCGTTTCATCTGGTGCTTATATTAACATAAATTATCGTACATGAAGCTAAGACAAAAATGCCTTTAGTAAAGCAAAATATTATTATTAAACCAAAGCCAAATTTATACCATGCCATCATGCAATGTTGGTAGTATGAACTCCTTGGTAAAACGTTTAGTCAAATGTTAGAATAATGTTAAATAGTTTGGTATATTATTTTATACAGTATAACACTTAACGACAAAAAAAAAATGCTTTTTAAAAATTAATGCTTTTGAAGCGAGATGAGTTTCATATCGTTTTGTTCCCTTCCCGGACATCCCAGATTCTATATAATTTTGTTGCGGAATCGATTTTAATTTAAGACAATGTATGAGAATACTCTAAACATCTTCCAAGTGTTGTATTTTGAAAAGATTCTAAATAAAGATGACTAACCTTGTGTCTGGTGTAGTGTCTACTGTTGTTTGTTTGCACCTAGAAACATTTCAAGACCGTTTTGGCGAGTTGTAATTTTCGATTTTCTCTTCGGAACGGGCCGATCAATTCGAAACTTCATTATTCCCCCGGGCAACCCCCCCCCCCCCCCCCCCCCCCCCACCGCGCCCCCACCCCCTTATGCAAATATGTTTGTGTATTTTTGCAATTTTGATTTCCAAATCAGTTTCTCGGGCAATTTTTGACAAACAAAAACGTATTTTATTCTGAAAGTAGTCGTACTAGTTATTCTAGACAGAGAAAAGTTGTTTTTGTGAACTTTTGTACGGTCTAAATGTACCGTGAGAATTAGAAAAATAGCCCGGTCGTCAATCTTTCACCTTGTTTCACCTAAGTTAAGCTTCTTCAAAGTGCTACGCTGTTAGGCTCAGCCTATCTATTGCAAGCCGACAAAAAGGACTATTAACACGTTGAAATTTTCGATACAAAAACAGCTCAGTTTCTATTAGACTACGAGTAGTCCCTCCTTTTTCCTCAGGGATAGTAGAGCGAGCGAAACGCGAGCGCGCGTGAAAATCACTCCACGCGAGAAAGGCGAGACGCGCGGCGGGGAGAGAGAAAAAGGAGAGACTACAGACAAAGCCCAAGGTTTTGACCCTTCACGGTCGACTGATTTTGGAGTGTGAAGTTCGTATCGCCTTTCAAACCAATTAAGCGCATCCAATGAGATTCCTTGTCTCATTGAGCTGTCATTGCTCTTGTCATCAGTATTAAAACGGTGGAGGATGTTTATTACAAGACTTAGTTTAGTCGCGTGCAACGGACGAGAGGTGAAGTCTGTCGGTTGTGTTTTCTTGTAGTGTTGCGCTTGGAATTGTAGATTTGGACCCCATTTTAGCGTATATTGGCATGTAGATTTTTATGTAGGAAAGGTTTGAATTTCTTTAACTTTTCTCTCTGAAATACCGGACATGACAGGATCTAAAATGATCTGTTGGCCGTGAATGCCCAGCTATTTTAGTTTTGTATTTACAGGATTTTAATTTTCAGGATCCAAGCTTTATAGCAGAGAGAGTTGAAGTTTGTCTCAGTCAAGGCTGTAATTTTAGCTTCCGTTCGCTACGCTTTATAGTGGCGTGGAGTTCCCTTTGCAATTTTGACAGTCTAGCGACTGCTTCGTTCATGCATGGTTCATGCCCGGGTTCATGCCACTATTTCATTCAGGCAAGACCATGGTTTTGGTTCTTCTCTCGGACCTCCTCAGTTGCCGGATTTGTATTTGGACGCTCGCGTTCGCAGATGTTTGTGCCATGCTATACACTTGATAAATTAAACCTTTCCCAAATCTGGATGAAAGTATCGCAAGAACATCTTTCCCCGCCAACAGTGCCTCCACCGCTTGAGTCTGTTTCGGTTTCAGCGATGTTATATTTCGAATTTTTTCCAGACATGCCTGAAGTTTGGCAACCATTGACAGAAACTAAGTGTTGATAGCGGCTGGCGCGTTTTTGACAGATGTTGACAGGTTGCCATGGAAGAGGAGAGAGAAAAAAAGGAGAGACTACAGACAAAGCCCAAGGTTTTGAACTTTAATATGCGTTGCTCTCACAACTCAAAACTCTGATTGGCTCTTCCATGGCAATCTGTCAACATCTGTCAAAAACGCGCCAGCCGCTATCAACACTTAGTTTCTGTCAATGGTTGCCATGGAAGAGCCAATCAGAGTTTTGAGTTGTGAGAGCAACGCATATTAAAGTTCAAAACCTTGGGCTTTGTCTGTAGTCTCTCCTTTTTTTCTCTCTCCGCCGCGCGTCTCGCCTTTCTCGCGTGGAGAGATTTTCACGCGCGCGCTCGCATTTCGCTCGCTCTACTATCCCTGAGGAAAAGGGAGGACTACTCGTAGTCTAAGTTTCTATTCTCTGACCCATTTTTTCTCATATTTTTTGTACCTCTGAACCAGGGCACGCCTTTTGTCTATCGGGGCATTGAATCAGTTTTTTAATGTGTTGTCCTGGAATTTATAGCAGGGGGAGTAGACAAATTTGAGACAGATCAAATGTAGAGCAAATGTCTTGCATTTATTTTCTTAATGTTCTTGTCAACCAAGACAGGCCCAAAGAACAACTTTTTTCTCAATAAGCAAGCGATCGATCTATTCAATTAAATCACAACCGGTATGGTCTTTAATCTCAATACTCCATTCCCAGACAAAACTGTGACAAGTTCGACAGGACACAGCGAACATATTGGGTCAAGAGACCACCAGTAACGGTGAAATTTTGGGTATATATGTAAAAAGGAAAAAAAACACATTACAAATGATGACTAGCCCTTACACACATTTTTAAAACAAGAGCTACGGCATGGAGGAAAGTTTAAATTAAGTGCTATCATGCCATTAATCGTATCAATAACAAAATTCTCGATTGTGATTGGTCAGCCGCGCGCCTAATTCTCACGTAATTGGCGACCCCGACCACGACCCCGGTCCCGTCCCCGACCCCGGCCCCGGCCCCGGCCCCGGCCCCGGCTCAGACCCCGACCCCGACCCCGACCCCGACCCCGACCCCGACCCCGACCCCGGCCCCGGTCCCGGCCCCGACCCCGGCCCCGACCCCGGCCCCGGCACAGACCCCGACCCCGGCCCCGTCACAGACCCCGACCCCGACCCCGACCCCGACCCCGACCCCGGCCCCGACCCCGACCCCGGCCCCGACCCCGACCCCGACCCCGACCCCGACCCCGACCCCGACCCCGACCCCGACCCCGACCCCGGCCCCGGCCCCGGCCCCGGCCCCGGCCCCGGCCCCGGCCCCGACCCCGACCCCGACCCCGACCCCGACCCCGACCCCGACCCCGACCCCGACCCCGACCCCGACCCCGACCCCGCGTTTTAATTAGTTTTAATTAGTTCATAATTAGTACGTTCGTACCGTTTGGTTCATTATACGGTTGTAGTGTTCGTACAATTCAGGTTTATAGTACGTACGGCACTTACCCTATAGTACGTTCGCACACGTTCATAATTAGTACGTTCGTACATTGGTTCATAATACGGCACTTGTAGTGTTCGTACAATTCAGGTTTATAGTACGTACGGCACTTACCCTATATTATCATATGACCCGTACGGCCCTGCGAACCTTTTCTTTGCAAAACCATTGATGAAAGTCCCGCATGAGGGCCGTACGTATTTGCGCGAGCGGGGCCGGAAAAAGCCGTACGGCCCTACTACAAAAGCGGACGGCCTCGCGCGTTCAAATTTCAAGTAATTTTGTCTCCAAATTGGTCATATGATAAAATGCTTATTGACTAAGTTAGGTCGGGCCGGATGGGAAAATATTTGGCTCTCGGTCATGGCGCACGGACCTCGCTGCGCTCGGTCCGTACGCCATGACCTCGAGCTAAATATTTTCCCATCCGGCCCTCCCACTTAGTCAATAAGTACATAGTACGTTCACACACGTTCATAATTAGTACGCTCGTACATTGGTTCGTAATACGGCACTTGCAGTGTTCGTACAATTCAGGTTTATAGTACGTACGGCACTTACCCTATAGTACGTTCGCACACGTTCATAATCAGTACGTTCGTACATTGCCGGTTCGTAATACGGCACTTGTAGTGTTCGTACAATTCAGATTTATAGTACGTACGGCACTTTAGCTTACCCTATAGTACGTTCGCACACGTTCATAATAAGTACGTTCGTACAAGACATATTATACAAGTCATATCGTTCGTAATTATTAAAAAAAGTACGTTCGTTGTTGGTTCGTACATTGGTTCATCATACGGCACTTGTAGTGTTCGTACAATTCAAGTTTATAGTACTTACGGCACTTACCCTATCAGTACGCAGTACTTTCGTAAAAGTCAATATTTATCTTGGCTACAATTCCCTTACAAGGTAGTACTTTAGTACGTTAATAAGTTAGAATTTTTTGTTTCTTCGTAATTTAATAGTGCGTTTACTTAGTAAGTTCGTACATTGGTTAATAGTTATGGACGCGTGTAATAGTACTTAGCAAGAAAAACACATAAAGGGGCTCCTAAAACGGGCAGCATATGGATAAAGGAACGTGGATTGTACCGGTACGGCGAATGTCGACTTGCTACTTGTTTAAATCGCAAAGTACAAATTTTTATTCATTCATTTCGCAAAGTACAGATTTTATTTATTCATTTCGCAAAGTACAGATTTTCATTTTTTTTTTCATTTCGCAAACTTGGGTACAGATTTTCATTTTTTCATTTCGCAAAGTACAGATTTTCTTTTTTTTTCTTTTTCTTTTATTTTATTGAAGTTTATTGATAAGTACAATACAATATACAATATTAACACACAATGAACAACGTTACAGAACTGAAATAAAAGGAACATACAAAATACAACTGCTATATCAAGCTTGTTTGCGGCTAAAGGCTCAGGGATTCACGGACACTTGAAGGCTCTATAGATAATTTGTGTTTCAGAAAAGCTTTAATGGCTGAGAAACTATATGGTTCGCTTTCTTTGGCTGCGGTGTAGATATAATCAAAGGGCTCTTAAAGCCATCTCGTTAATGCGAGAGAATGTAAGGTTAATAAACAACAACAACAACAACAACAACAATTGGAAAAGTTGGGTGCCTTTGATAGGTAAATGTAGTAAAGACGTGATAGGTAATGTGTGTAAAGCTGCTAAATGGTTTATTGAAGTTGAAAGATTGAAAATACCTGTAGGTCTAATCGTAGAGTTAGACATTGCAGTCATAGAGGACTTAAGGGCTCTTTTAGGAGCCACCAAATCAATAAAAGTCATGAGCAACAAAATAATCACGAGTATGAATATAAATAATTTTCATGTTAATTTAGCGTATTTGTTCAAAATAGTCTTCATTTTACAGCTGAGGGGAAACTTCAACTTGATAATATTAAGCGAATGAGCCGAGGCCAATTTGGTTGCTACGGGGGAAAATTATGAGGAGGGATGGGGGTGGCAAAACTACTTAGATTCAATCTATCTTTAGAGAGCCCTTTTACTTAGTTAATTTTCTATGTTTTGTATCAGTCACAGTATTTTAGTAGCAATGACTTGTATGGCATTACAATGGCGATTTTCTTATCAATCGAAATTTGGGAAAGATGTTCGAAGGTTAAAAAATATTTACTATCTTTATTTATTGACATTTAAACAAAACTAAAACATATTGCAACGATTTTCAATTGGGATTAAAATTGATTTACTAGCAATGTTTTTAAACAGCCAATTTATATGTGCAGTGTATATGTGGATGCATGAGACAAAACAAGAACTTTGTGCATGTGAATAAGTTCAGTAAAAAGACTTCAGTAAAAAAGGAATGTTTTATCTACATACTTCACTAAGGTAGACTATTGTAAAAAAGGCAAATGAAAATATTTTACTTGTCGCTTTTTCCGTCAACTAAAAAATTGTGTACCTTCGGGCAGAATGGTGACTCTTGTAGGAATAGAGCTGGTGATTAGGATTTCGTTTCCTTTTATAGCTGAAGCTGTTTTCAAAACATCTCGGCTTAAAGAAGCCTTGGTAAAAACGACAAGCGACCTGGCCCCGAAAATTGCCGACATGAGACGTTCTGAACAGCGAGAAGCGGCTCGATTCCGCTTCAAAAATACGACAAATTACGACAGCGACTTTAGAAGGTTGTGCAATTTACCAATAAAAATTAAACATTATTGACCATATCGTTCATATCAACACCCGACGGCCAACGGTCTGTTTTAATGATCAATTTGTTATTGAAACGACTACCAACCTCGTTCCCAAGGCCCCTATCTTCCTCTCTCTTGGATCGGAGGTGCAGTTAGAGTACACCCTAGACTCCCGGTATACACATACATATCCGTGACCTTTGATTTTTGATTTTTTGGCGCAAATTGGTTTTAACAAGCTTAATAATTTTCCTTCGAGCATTTTTATTTTAAAAAGAGACTTTACTTTTGATCTTGATGAAAAATTGCACTTTATCAAATAAAGACAAATAAGTGACAGGTCACGCGTGTGGTTTCCGTTCGAATTACACGCACCGGCTCCCCCGACGGTGTCAATTTGCGCGAGGGCAAAAGTAACGACCCTCCCCTCGGGTGAATGTCATTTTGTCTCTGTGACGCGGTCGCTAAGCTTTAGTATTCGAATTTCGTGGTACAGCCGTTTGGCGGACAATGGCGAAGCGAAGATGGCCAGAATCGCTCCAAAACGGAGCCCTTTTAGAGCCCGTGAAAGGAAATTTGGAAGCTAGCACGAATCGCACGGGTAGACATTTAACCTGCAGCCTCACTGGTGGCAATTCGGGGAACTTGAGTTGAATTGTTTAGAAATTATTGGCTTTCGCGTGGCGAGGGTTCGCTCAGAGGTCTCCAGCCTTCCCTTCTTTTATAGTGGATAGTGGCGCGAGTGACAAAAGTTGTAAAAATGCATTTAAACCGGTCAGGATACATCAAGAGACAATAAAGTAAAGGTGAGAAGACTTTAGTGTGTAATATTTTCGATTTTTCTATCGCTTATCAATTCCGTGACAAATCGTATTATTACCTAGTATATTTCATTACTGTGTACTGGATATCACGATTGGTCTGCCTGTGGGATCATCCAATTTAAATCTTTGATGTGTGCCACAACGCATCGGATAAATGTTTACGCTTATCCGCGTTTGTAGATCTTTATATATAAGATATAAACATCTAAGAATTTTACGGAGATTTTAAAGAAGAAAAGAACTGATCCATGACCTATGGTCGCTACAATGTCTGTCATTGATCGATCAGAGTCCGTTAACGCATATTCATTGCTATTTTAAGACTTAAATTCAGTCAGGAAGTCAGGACAAAAAGTGCATATCCTTAGAATTCCTCTATTCCTCAAAGAAAGAATTGAGCAAATATTTATTTTTCCAACTTTAATTTTATTTTTAAGATTCGCTCTCTCCCGTTCTTTCTAATCTTCCGGAAACCGGACATTCCACAATGATAAAAAGGAAACTTTATTACGAAAGCTGTCAAAGCCAGATAAACACTGAAAAGCAAATTTCACTACTTTTTACTTCAACTGAGTCTCAAGCTGTCGCAGTGCTATATTTTTCTGACTTTTCTGTCTTTTCTTGTGATCTTCACCGGAAATGTTTCTGTCTTTCCTGCACGCCACAACCGTGGATCCGGAAAAAAGGTGAAAAAACGTTTATCAAATGTTTTTTACTTGAGTAGTATTGGCACTCAAATAATAGGGCCATTTATACGACAGAAAATAAGACGCGTCTTATCTAAGACGCGACTTAAATAAGACGCGAACCGACCGTATAAACAGTACAAAATAAGCATTCGTGTCTTATTTTAGACGCGACTTATTTTTTAAGTTCTTATTTTGTCCGCGTCTTAAATAAGACGTGAACTTCCTCGTATAAATGCTTTCGTGTCCTAAATAAGACGTGAACAACAAGTGCGCCGTATCAAAATAAGACGCGAACCATTTATACGTGATCTTCGCGTCTTATGTTGGACGCAAACGTATAAATGGTACACTTCGCATCTTATTTAAGTCGCGTCTTAGATAAGACGCGTCTTATTTTCTCCCGTATAAATGGCACTAATATCTTCTCAGTTAAGTCCGTAATAATGCCAATGTATGTCTTGAATCGAAACGCTGAAATCGTTTATAAAATGGTTGTTAAAATGCTTGCTTTGTCATTCAATTCAGAACAACAAACTTTTACTTGTACACGAATAGAACTGTAGAAAGAATTGCAGCAAACAATAACTTCTACATTTGCACAATTAGTTTGTTCAGCAAAATCACGAGATCCCTTGCATACTATTGCATAATCAAAGCGCAATTTTTATCACCGTCAATACATTCCACCATGTACCTAAATCTAATAATGGCAATGATTTCGTTCGCGTGATCGGTAGTTCATCAAATGATAACATACTATGAGAACTCAAAGCCATTCATTTCATAAATTGAACTTAGTAATTATTGTTTTTGCTCCCTTGCCATTTAACTTCCTCAGAACGTCTCCATTCATTTTAAAAATACACCGTGAAATTTTCAGTCAAACTGCGTTTCCCAAGAACATTTGACCTTTTTTACCCTTCTAAATGAGCACTAATGGCTTTACGACATATGATTGACAAGAAAAACACAAATTTCTTGAACCTTTGAAGATCAATGCCGTCTCGGACACATCCACGTAAAAACAAATTTGAAAGATTGATATGTAACGCTATATATCAAAACTTAAAAAAAAAAGACATGCCAATTCCCTAGGGAAATTAACATAGGTCCGGGAGTACTCCCCAAAAATTTTAGTGGCGGTGTATCCGATAAAATCCTAACCACTTCTTGATATTTTCTTCGTATTGGCACTCAAATAATATCTTCTCAATTAAGTCCGTAATAATAAGTTCCAATGTCTGTCTTGAATTGAAACGCTCAGATCGCTTATAAAATGGTTGTTAAAATGCTTGCTTTGTCAACAACAAAATTTTACTTGTATACGAATAGAACTGTAGAGAGAATTGCAGCAAACAAGAAATAGTTTGACGAAGTCTGCAAAATCACGAGGTCCCTTGCATACTATTGCATAATCAAAGCGCAATTTTTATCACCGTCAATACATTCTACCATGTACCTAAATCTATTAATGGCAATGATTTGAAATTTGAAAGATTATTGATACCGTAGGTAACGTGAGATATCGAAACTAAATAAGAACTGTAATACCTTTGTGGTGACGTAGCGTGAGATAATTATGACAAGTTCATGACATCCCAATACCCTGCCATATCGCTCATATTAAAACACAAACTTTTCTGTCCCATTTAACTTTCTTAAAACGTCTCCATTCGTAAAAATACACCGTGAAATTCTCAAACTGCGTTTCCCAAGAAAACGCATCCCTTCTAAAGCAGCTTCAATGGCTTTACGACAAATGATTGAAACTGATAGGTAACGTGAGATATCGAAACTTAAAGAAGGACTTAATACCTTTGCTGTAATGTAATGTGAGATATGACAAGTTCATGACAAGTTCTGACATCCCAATACCCTTGGGAAATTAACAATAGGTCCGGGGGTGCTCCCCAAAAATTTTAGTGGCAGTATGTGACGCCTTTCTTGAAATCCTAACCGGTTTAACCAACCATATCCTCAATGCCCTAATATAGCTTCTATAAAGAAGGGACAAGAAACCCCCCCGGACAAAAGTCCACAAAATTTTGTTAACAACTTTTGTCCCTTTTCGTACTCGACTCCGAAATCTCGCTTAATGCGCACGCGCATTAACGAGATAAAAACGAGCGACAATCAGGCAAAGATTAAACTTATGGAAGGATCTACTCTCAGGGAGATATCCGTGTACAGATTTTCTTGCTAGCGTGGCATATCCGGCTGGGATGGTGTCGCAAGCGACAGGGAAGGCAACAGATACACAGAGACATCACACAATATTGATCGTTCAATTCAGTGGATTGTACGGCGGGTACGACGAATTTCGACTTGCTACTTGTTTATTTCGCAAAGTACAGATTCCCATTTCGCAAAGTACAGATTCCCATTTCGTTTCGTTTCATTTCGTTTCGTTCCATTTCGTTTCGCAAAGTACAGTAAGCCCAGCAAAAGGGGTTTTCCACCTAAGAACTGTCAAGAATTGTGTGACCCACTGCTATTTTTGGTTATCAAGTGTTTATGCATCTTACACTGACAGCGCACTGTTTTGACAAAGTGCAATGAAAAAAAAAAAAGAATTTGTCTAGCTGTACCGTGTTGACTGTGGTCTTTATTACGGGGGGTGACAACTCTAAGAAGGCCTGTTTCGGGAGAAAACAAATTCTTCCGGGGAATCTGAAGATTTTGCTGGGAATTGGGAGACTCGAAAACTTTTCGGGGAAACATGAGATAATGTTGTTAAAATTTCGGGAAGTTTGAAATTTTTGCGTGAATGTCTCCGAAAAAATCGGGAAGACATTCCAAATTTTCAGGACAACTTTCAGTTCCACACAGTATTGCTCAAACAGCGTTTGTTAGAGTTGTCACCCCCCGTTTTATTTATCATTTCACTGGATTATTACACGCGAATAAACGGTGAGAGTCGGTGAGCGTGCTTTGGATTGTAATTACTTTGGGACTTGAGGGATATTGCACACATCGAATCATTCATATGTCGTCTGTACTCTTTTCAGGAGGACTACTCAATGTTCTCGCACGATCGTCACACAACTCTACTCAAGTTGTACGATGCCCCCTTCTAATATACAAACAAGTTTGCACCCTCGCTTGAATGTATATATAAATCACCCAGCATTTTGAAGCAAGATCGCGTTGTAAATCAATTATCTAATAACTTTAACAGTGATTATTTTGAGAAACATTTTGTTTCACACCGCCAAAATGAAAATTTTTAAACAATAAAACATACGAATTCTGTCTTGAATTCTTGTCTCGAAGTATTTTAATATTTCAGTTTTAATTAAAATCATGACCTTGCTTGCCCCAGTCTGTTGACAGTACAGAAATCAGTGATACACATATCACTAGTGATATGTGTACGGGGATACACATATCACGGGGATACACATATACGGGGGGTGATAACTCTAACAAACGCTGTTTGAGCAATACTGTGTGGAACTGAAAGTTGTCCCGAAAATTTGGAATATCTTCCCGATTTTTTCGGAGACATTCACGAAAAAATTTCAAACTTCCGGAAATTTTAACAACATTGTCTCATGTTTCCCCAAAAATTTTTCGAGTCTCCCGATTCCCGGCAAAATCTTCAGTTTGTTTTTCTCCCGAAACAGGCCTTCTTAGAGTTGTCACCCCCCGTCACACATCACTGTGACACCGCCATTTTGAAAGCGGATAAGACCCTGGGGCGAAGGAACCTCGTCCCCAAGTTCCACGCAGGACAGCCGAGGCTTCACTTCCGTCGATTTAGAAAGCGAACGAGAAATGATAGATGGACAGCATTTGATGTACAGTGGTACATACATGTCAATTTTAATGGCCGTTTACCGTTTATTGTCATTTCTTGTTCCCTTACTAAATCAACGGTAAAGTTCCATACAAATCCTTTATATATCTTGGTGAGCCTGAGTTTTCTGTGGTTTCCCACGCCTTGCAAGATTCGAAGCGGAAAGTTTGTGGTCTGATAATTAAGTCTCTTGGAATTATACTATGCATTAGTGTTTACAGTAAGGGAGACACGCCTGCTATCTTTCGTAGTCGATCGGAGGACAGATCGAAACACGAGAGCTCAGGTAAGATTTCAGTGCGAGTTAAAATTAACTTATAAAGCTTAATTATAAGTTAAGTTTTCTTACATGTATGTAATATTGTTTTGTTTAGGTGTTTCGGCTTTTGTTATGGTATGGGGTTATACGGAAATCTTTCCTCTACTGTTCAGTTTCAACTACGAAGACTGCCCTTTTCACTGTCAAGTTCAAAACTGACAAAAATGTCAAATTTCATTCATAAACACAATTTGGCGTGCGGAGTAACTTTCATTTGATCAAATGCGGAGCAACTTTCATTTGAAATGTCACGTCACTTACATTTATTGTAGTCCACTGACGAAACGAAACGAAACAAAACAAAACGAAAACGAAACGAAATTTATTCACCCACGTAACACCTAAGAGCTCAGGAGCTCGTTACAACGTGTACGTGCGTTGCAGATCGAATTGGTTAGAATATGTTGGTTTTTGACGAGAGGGGAAAACCGGAGTACCGGTGGAGAAAAACCTCTCGGCGCAATCTTGCTCGCATCTTGACTCACAGTATAATAAGTAATAGTAATTGGACTGAGTGGAGTACAATTCAGGGAGTAATCGGGCGAGTAATTTCAAATCGGCCGAGCGCGTAGCGCAAGGACGATTTGAAATTACGAGCACGATTACCCCTGAATTGTGCGACATGAACTTCAATTACTAATTAATTGCATCGATAACAAAATTCGAGATTAAAAAGTCTATGTCAACTCTTTTGTACTAAAACTGTCTAGGATATTTTCTATCACTTTGAAAGTAGAAGGAAAACAGCAAAAAAGAACCCATTCGAGTGCAACTGATTGACGCGCGCAACTTAGGTGTCCAATTAGACCTAGCCAATTACAAAAAGTTGTAATTGGACAGCTGTAATTGGACACCCATGTGACCGCACGCCAATTACGCGAGAAATAGGCGTACGGATGACCAATTACAATCGAGAATTTTGTTATTGATACGATTAGCTTTATAATAGGGCATTTGCACGATGGCGTCATTTGACTACAACTACCAGAATTCATTTCATTTTTCCTTTCTTATTTAAAATGTTTAACCCCAGTGCGGTTTAAATAACAATGGTCCTAATTTGCACTACAAAACAAAAAACTGAAGGATTTCTGGTAGTTGTAGCCATATGATGTCATCATGCAAATGGCCTATTCAACACATTGATACACTGCCCAAATATGGTCAAAAAGTTATCGATATACGCTATGTCTACATGACGTATATCCAACGATGGATGTAAATTTCGCATTTTGACAGGAGAATGCAAAAATGACAGACCGGACTCAATATTTTTTCTTCAAACTGTGCTTTGTTATCAATGTGTTGAATTATAAAACTATTATAGCGCTCAAGCTTGCGTGATATCGCCTAATTTTAGCCGACTCAGCCTATGGCCTTGTTGGCTAAGAATTAGGCGATATCACGCGCGCTTTCGCACTATAATAGTTAAATGTACGAATAGAACTACACTTCATGATTTCATCCAAAGTTACAAATTTAGCACCACCTTTACCTTTTGTACATGTGTATAGCATACATGTAAATAAGCGAAAGTCGGACCGGATCGCTCGACCAGATATACATACATACATACATACATGCTTTAAAAATTATTGTGTCCTCTCCAAAGGGGCTTTTCAGGAACAATCAATAAAAATACTAATTACAATACATAACTTATTGCTAATTACAATGCTTAACTTATTTTATTACAAATTATAATACTTTAATAGCTTAACTTATTACTTGTTACAATACGTAAGCTAAGGAGCATTTACAAAATTGTGTCTAAAAGTTTGTTCTTTAAAAGACGTTTAAAAATTTGAACCAACTGGCTTGATTTTAAGAAAGTCTCTAAACTGTTCCAGAGCCCAATCAGGGTTCTCCTTATCAGGCGGTAACCGGTAAAATTTACCGCTTGATCGATCCTGAAGCAGCACTTATTACCGCCCGTAACTGCTTGCCCCCGGAAAATTTTTAAGACACACAGTTTTCCCTTTACCGCTTAGCAAAAATCCCTTACCTGCTGAGCTAAAATTTAGGGAGAAACCTGCCAATACTTCTGTAGTAAAATTGTTTGTTGCCCGGAGGCAGATCGGACCGGATTGGACAGGATCGCCGAATCCGGATTATCAAGATCACTATTTTTTAGTAAGCAGTCTCCTTTTAACTTGGAGAATCTTCGGGCAATTTGAAGGAACCTTGCTAACCTTATCTCGTGGACATGACACCATGGGCAATCCTGGTGACATCCTACTGGGCATTATCTGTTACAATAATATGCAAAACTATGCAATAAAAGAAAACTAACAGTCCCCTTTTTAAGCCATTAAAGACATAAAAACAAATTCAACTCCATGTGCAAGAGGAAAAGCCAAAGAATGTAAAGGAAGCCTGGACACTGAAGTTCATATACTGATCTGGGAGGACCTGGCACTAGAAAAAAATGGCTTTTAGGTGACTAACGCCTTTGAAGGAAGAGGGCCGTTATCTGTTTTCTCTGTGTTACTTGTTGTGATTTATATTTTAGTCCAGTCTGAGTCAATTTTAGCCTTGTCCGGGTTGATCCAAGTTGATCCAACCTAGACTCGGCAATCCAAGTTGATCTGGTCCGATCCAGTCAGAGTGATCCGGTCCAAGTTTTGTACCTGCCTAAATAACAGTGCCACAGGGAAAGTTCATGTATGCTCAATATTTAGCTTTCAAATTTTATTCACAGAATCAAAAGTTACAACCATAAATCATGTATCTTTAAATAACCAATTCAATATTTGACTTTGAGATCAGGGTAAAAGGGTTAATTCGCTGCATATTAAAAGTTACATTTCATAAGAAAAATAATGAATACTTATTAATTTTATCCTCTTCCCTGTCAGGAGCTTAATTGTCAGTTCAACATTCAGAGTTCTCAAAACTTTAAGTACATGTAATGATCCGCATACTGTAAGAAGGATAAGTGCTGAATGGCAGTGCATGATGGAATGTCCACTCAGCTTTTTTCATTGTTACAACTAGTGATCTCATTGGCCTAGACTCAAAAGCTGCTAAAAATTTAAGGTTCAAGGTGCATTAAGTCTATTTTTTTAAGGTTTCAAGTATTTTGAGACCCAATTGCACAACATGCAATCTTTCAAAAATTTTGTATTTGGGGAACTTCATCAAAGAAGCAATTCAAATGGACAGACTGCAAATCACAGTAGTTGCTAAATATATATATATATATATATATATATATATATATATATATATATCTGTGTCGTAACTGTTCATCAGTAGGATGCCTAAAATGTGTGCAATTATAAGCAATGATGTGTGCAATAATTAGCTATAATTGTCTTCCGCTATTCTGATTGGTTAAGCACGAACATTTCCTAAAATATCTTTGACGCAAATGGATTTTCTGTATTTTTATAATGAAATATAATTATAAACCATCAGACCCTCCTCTATTCTTGAAATCAAAGATATTCTATGTGGGAATCGAAAGAGCCAATGCCGCAGAACAAAAGAGGCTAGATTTGGTATAGTCATATTTTTTTGTGTGTGCAATTTATTTGTATGAATATTCTCTCTTGTTTGTATTTCTGTCAGATTATTACATTGTTGCATAAAAATCAAGATGGCCACTGTATATCATCTTCCATCAGAAATGATCAGTAGAATAGCCCAATTCTTGCCTGTAAAAGATGTGTTTAACTGTATGTTGGTCTGCAAACTATGGAAAGTGAGTTAATATTACAATGTCATGTAGTTTTATCCTTTAAACACAGAAAACAGACTCAAAGTCTGGATCAGCTTGCATACAACTATTAAATAAATTAATATTTATTAATAAAACATTATACAGTGTACAGTATACAAATTTAATGTAAATATACAACTAAGGGAGATTAGACTGGGTTATGATAGATTACGGTTTAATTAAGTGAGTATACAAGCGCGCTTTAAGGCTTTTGATACATTTACAAGTAAAAGACTTAAGTATAGTTGTAGCTAACATGTGTGTCTATCCCATGGTGGATTTTGTTGGTCTACCAAGAAATCTTGTAAGTTTCATTCCATATGTTGCTCAATATGCACAGCTTGAAGTCCTGCAACTGTAAAAGGAGCTGGCCGGTCCCCTATAGATACAGACCTGCTAATCCCTGATAAAGGAAAATCTGGAGATCCATATGAAAAAAAAATCTGGAGACACTATAAAAAGGAGTGAGATTTAATTATTTTTTTGCCCAGAGTTAAGATTAAACGAACCCTTTTTCCAGGAAAACTAAGCATGGAATCAAGGTTCTGTTAATTGTCAGCACATAGCAGTGGGCCTAGAAACTAGGCAAAAAATGGTAAACACGAGGCAAATCAGACAGAACTCTACTGTTCTACGTTTTAATTATTACTTTATGGTACTAGCATTCTCATTTATTTTCCATTTTTTTTTTACTCAGACAACAAGGTAGTATTTCATTTCAGAATGATTTCCCCCAAAAAACCGTGAGATTGAGAGTCTTGCTGTGAGGCCGTCAGAAAAGATAAAAAATCGTGAGACTCACGGGCACAAAATTGTGAGAGTTGGCATGTCTGTCTATATTAATAACTCCTTTGCATAATAATTTAATCAACATGCAAAAACATTGGAACTTTACTCACATCATGGATAATAATCAATGGTTTATTTATTTATCACCTTCACTCAGAAATGAAGGAAATGTGATTCTCCAGGTCTCTTTTGGACTGATGAGTTTAAACAACTTGGCAAACATGTCGTAATGTAACATAACATGTTTGTTAAAAGCAACCAAAATACTAAAATAACCAGCAACTAATTCAAGGCAAACAAAATGATTCACGAATCACGTTCAGCACTTGGTTCATGAGTGCATTGATTAGTTTACTGATAAGTAAAATTTGCATTTAATTTATTTTTAAATTTGCATTTAATTTATTTTTATGTTTACTTAAAAGATCTTAAAATCAGAAATCGTGAATCACAAATAAAATGAAAGCCTCATTAATAACAGTTGCTTCACAGGAAAATAAATTAAAGTACTTGCCCTGGTTGTTCAAAAAGGTGGATAGCACTATCCACCAGATAAACCAGTGACTATCCAGTGGATAAAAGTATTGACAAAGTCCTTTGTGTTATCTGCTGGACAGAGATTTATCCGGTGGATACCGCTATCCACCTTTTGAACCACTGGGGCCTGCTGATCTGTTAATCTACATTGTATGTCTATAGATATTTACATGTATATCAATATTAAATGGTTCATATCACAGGGAGCCCACACAATCTGTCTGTGTAACATAATATAACCACAGGGAGTCCAGACAATCTGTTTGTGTAACATGACCGTTTGTAATTTTATAGGAAATGTATGGGATTTACCTACATTTCATATTGTAGCGACGTATCGCTAAATGTATGTACTGATTAACGCTAAATAAACGTTAATTAAAATTACCTTATTTGTTGTGTGTTGTCGTCCTTTTGCCATAAAAGTGATATTTTGAGCGATTTTGAAGGATTTTTCCACATAAAATCGCATCGCTCGGCTTTCAAACCATGCAACAGAAAGGCCGAAAGATTCACGCTTCTTCTCGTACCTCTCGATCGAAAATCCGTCCAAATGGTCCGGAGCTAGCCCTCAAAGAAAATCAAAATCCCACACTTTCCAAGCGGTCGATATGCGTATCAAGAATTGGTTGTGCCAGCCAGACACCATCCTGCTGATTTGCCTCTTTCTGATTGGTCGTCGTAAAACAATAACCGATTCAAAATTTGTACCGAGGGTGGGGAGCCATAGGCATTTCCGTAACGTTTTCGTTCAAATGTAAACAAATCGCCAGGCTCCCCGGTAAATCCCATACATTTCCTATAAAATTACGAACGGTCATGCTTATACACAAACAGATTGTCTGGGCTCCCTGTGTTCATATTCACTCAGAAATTCTTATAAAAAAGAGTTAGCAGAAGCAATTTAGATGTGCCTAATTGGCACTGTATTGACATTATGCAGAAAAATCATTTACATGCATGTGTGACAACTATAATTGCCCTGACCACTTAATGATAACTGACCTGACCACTTTCAATGACAATTGAAAGCTCAGTCCATACACTGAACAGTAAGTACAAATGTAATTTCAATTTTTATGTCTTCTTGGCTTTATCTGAATTAAAATATTACTAAAATTAATAGTAATTACCTTTGCATTTTTTTGTCAGGAGGTTATCTCTTCAGAACAGTTCTTTAAGAGTTATGTTCTCTGCCATTATGACTTTGAGGATGAGGAGGAACCTAGTGGTCATTTAGCACAGTGGCAAAATCCTGATGATTGTTCTTTTTACTGGGATCAAAATGCAGATAAATCTAATTTGTATGTCTTCTCTGATCCTCCGAGACGCTGGAAATGTGGCATAATTCATTTAGCAAAGTACACGTTCAAGTCACATAAGGATTTGAAGTATAAAGACTTTTTCCAAGCTGTACTCATCTTAATGAAGATACAGAAAGCTGCAGAGGAACTAAATTTAGAATGTGGTAAGTCCCTTTACTGTAGATATGTATGTAGTGTCTACAACATGAGCAGCCATGTTGTACATGTAGATCTGATACAACATGAATGCGAATATTGTAGACTTTTTATGAAATGAAAATGAAATACTAATTAGTTGCAACCACAGTATACAAAACATGAACATCTATTAGTGGTTGTACATCTAACTAATTTGCATTTCATAGCTGTTGTGTATTAGAACTATAAGCCTTCATTACGGATAAACTTAATGTACTCGGATAGGTCCCCACCATTTTACAAAAAGACGGGTGTCTCTTTATGTTCCCACCTTTGCCCTCTAAAAAGGTGGTATCTTGTTGGTAATTAGCCAGCACTCTATCACAAATAGAAACTGAGAAAAAGAATTAAACCTTCCTGTGCCATTTTACTAGCAATGCAAGCTTTGCATGCACACAGAAATATTAAAATCTCAATTTTTAAGGCCAATATATTTTGTTCATTAGACTCATCAGATAGGTGGTATCTTGCATAACCCCCCTCCACAAGGTCAGTGGGTCCTCATTGCATATACTTAATTGTTATGAGGTAAAAAAAGGTAAAGTCGCACACGAGCCATGATGGCCCACACGTCCGGAGCTTAACCCGGTTTCTGTAGCATGAAGCAACTAGGAATATTGCTACTCCCCCCTGGATGGGATGCTAGTCCATCACAGGGTTACCCCCAGCATACCCCACCCAGGTGTATAAATGGTACCCATTTATACACCTGGGTGGAAAGAGACAGTGTGGAGTAAAGTTTCTTGTCTAAGGAAACAACACGACGGCAGAGACCAGGCTCGAACCACCGACCTTCAGGTTGAAAGTCCGACGCGCTAACCACTAGACCACAGTGCCGCCCACAATTGTTATGACCATTCCCTTAAATTTTAATTTTTTTTGTATTTTTCTTATGAAGAATAATTAATTTTATTAACATATACCATATGCATAATGATTCAATTTAGCACCCTCCTTCCAATAAGCACCCCCTTTGAGTTCTCTTCTGTCCCCCCTCCCCCTCCCCCTCCCCCTCCCCTCCCCCTCCCCCCCCCTTGAAGATGCTGCACCAAAAAGCTATCTTATCTGAAGAAAAGTGACATTGAAGACATCGAGGTATAAAATTAATAGTGAATTATATTCTAACTATGCGAACCATTGTTACTGTTAATCTGACTATATTCATGAATATGCCAAAAGTTGTTCTGACTATGTGGATTATACATTTTCTGTTATTGTTCATTAAAGTACTTTTTCACGATTGCATGTTTTTGTCAAGATTACCAGCATCTGACTGGTAATCTTGAGACCCAGGTTCAATTCCTGGCTAAACCACATTTTCACTAATGTCCTTAGTTGTGTTGATTTCTGTTACCAATTTATATGCAATACGTTTGAGTGGTAAACTGTTAAATATCCCACACCTGCCTTGCTCAAGTTATTTTTTTTGGGATGCAAAAACAATATTTCCTTAGCTTTCTCTAGCTTTATCCCAGCCTTTTTTAACCCGTGAATATACGCGCATGCGTAATGAAGGGTTATCGGTAACGGCGACAGATATGCAAATGAGCACTCGCTTCCTTCCATCAGCTGTAAACTTAGTGACGTAATGCTTTGTTACGAATGCGTTTTGTAACAAGAACAGCGTGAATCCAGCGTAACAATAACTAAATTGATGTAAACGAATACAAACAACAATAAGCTTAAAGATGTTTCGCATTTGGAGTCTTTAATGCAATGTTAAAATCGATCTAAAAGGAATTTTCAACTGAGACACGCGTTTTGATGGTTATCTACCTTCAAGTAATAAAATTTATCCCGTTTTACATCTAGTGGTGTAAAGCGTGGACTTACAGTCGAAAGGCCCAGATTCGAATCTCGCTCGGGCCGTTTTTTTTTTTTTTGCTTTCTTCTTCGGACTGAACATTATGAAAGTGATGTACGGTATTTTTATTTTTTGCGTTATGTCAAAAATCCTTACGTTTAATTTTTAAAAAGATATTGAACCGTGACAGAGTGAAAACATAAGCTTACCGAAATATTGCGTTAAATGTTGGCATTTCAAATTCACGGGTTGGCTCTAAGGACCCTTTGATTATATTTAAAATGCATAGTTCCACCCTGTAAGAGCGCCAAAAATCAAAACAATTCAAGAAAAATCCCAAATTTAATTTTGTGAAATGTTGAAAAACAAATGATACCATGCAAAAGTACTGCTAAAGAGGTTTCATTTGAATGGTCACACCGCAGGATTTTGTCAACAGACTCAAAAGTTAGAACAAATGGTACCATGCAAAAGTACTGCTGAAGAGGTTTCATTTGAATGGTCACACCATAGGATTTCATCAATAGACTCAAAAGTTAGAACAAATGGTACCATGCAAAAGTACTGCCAAAGAGGTTTCATTTGAATGGTCACACCATAGGATTTTGTTTACAGACTCAAAAGTTAGAATTAGGGAAAGAGAACGCAAAATATCTGAGCGTATTACACCTTAGATTGACGTTTTACACTTTAATGTCTCGGTTTAAAGACATTAGCTATTATGAATGCAATAATTTCAGTCGAATAATAAATCCAGTTATTCGACGGTTTAAGAATAAGGTGTATGTATTCATTGCCAAACTTCAACTGGGTACAGTTATCATGAGGTAAACTGTACTGATAACTGTGTGCATTGTACTTGAAGGTGCCTATGGAAATGAGGAGGATGGACAGATAGAAGTCTGCTTATTTCCTTGGAGCAAAGATGCTCTCCCCACCTCAGAGGATATCAGCCACCTATTTCATTTTAATCCCGAAATGTGTAAGGAGTCTTGGGAATGCAATGAGCTTCCTGATGATGAGGACGATGAAGAGGAAGATGTCAATCATTCCACATCCTGGAATACACTGCGAGCACGACATGACTGTGGAAGAAAGACCGAGGGAACTGCTTTCTTTACTTGGCTTCAAAAAATATTCACACCTTTCATTCGAATTGATGTTGGCTTTGAGTTGATGAAACCAGTTCCTTTTTTTATATTGGCACATCTTGCCCCAGGGTGGGTGGGAGGTGTGCTAACATCTTTCACTACAACTTAATTTGTTATCATTGAAGACAAGACAGCTATATGGAAACATTCAAATCTATGCAAGCGTGCATAACATAGAGGAATTTGTCTCCGAGCGCGTGTGAAATAAACATGCGATGTCACGCTCGTTGTACTGGATTTTCATCCTGAGGTCGCTGCTTTCGTACTCGAACTTCAACGGTTCTTTTGGGGATGTTCCTCTGAATCAATTGGACTGAAGCTTGGAAATATTATTGCCTATATATTAAAAAAACATACTGGGAAGATGTCAAACATTTTCATTTGTTCGTTTTTAAATCATATGCAAATGCGCTTGAAACTTTAAGGTGGCCCGCGGCTATGTAATGGCGCGGAGGCTCCCTTTTATAAATCGAATTTTCGCCATGTAAGCGTTAACCGATTTTTGTAAGTTTTGGTAGGGCGATAAAGGAGTCTTCAAATTATACAGGAAGTTAAATTTTAGTGTATATAAGATAAGCGATTAAAAGTTACAAGCGTTTTTAGAAAACCCCGTTTTTGATGAAAACGCGAATATTTTCATATAACGACGACAGATTTTTTTCTAATTAAGCTCAATAAGTTCCAATACTTCAAGCTTTACTGTGAACAATGTTACATAAAATCGGCTGGATAGAAATTACTGTACAGTCGAATGCTGAATTTAAGCTTCCAAATGTTATGCTTGCGTATTTGCCTCAGCTGTTGCAAGAACGCTAAAATTTGGCTACAGTCACACCCTATCAGCTTGATACAACCGAAAACTTTGCTGAATAACCGGAAAAGATCGCAAGCTCCAAGCAAAAACTATAAGCAAAGAAAGAACAAGACGTTTATAGTGCGTAATTTATGAATTTCAAGAAATTCAAGTTTGTTCGACTCGTGAAAAAACTACCGATTTGTTTTCTGGTATTTTTAAGTATGATAACATTCAGTGTATGTACAAAGGGCCTTTCCTAGTTTCATGTGTATAGTCTCGGCGAAATTTGGCGAATTCGGGTCGTCAAGATTGCTACTTCACGTCTTCCATTTTCTAAATGCTTTGAAAACCCCTCGTGTTACGTAAATTATTCAAAGTTGCCGCATTCTGGGATTATTTTCCACTTGGGAATCACCGTTCATCGTTAATACAATAGGCCATTTGCACGATGGTGTCATTTTTTTACCCTAAATCGAAAGATATTTAGGAAAAACTGTTTTTCGCCATGTTTGTTTACCGTTTCTATGGAAACGCTGATTAGCATAAAAAGAGCATCGTCCAAAACTATCATCCAAGCCTAGCATCTGATATAAAATTCAGATTCACTGAGCTAAAGTAAGATTTAGTACAAGCGCATTCAAAAATGGAAGGGTGGCCCAAAAAAAAACTGCTTGGAGCCACCTTAAAATGCTTTTGAAGCGAGATGAGTTTCATATCGTTTTGTCTCATGCCGGACAGCCCAGATTCTATGTATGTCATCCGTTGCGGAATCGATTTTAATTTAAGACAATGTTTGAGAATACTCTAAACATCTTCTAAGAGTTAAATTTTGAAAAGATTCTTAATAAAGATGATTAACCTTGTGTCTGGTGTAGTGTCTACTGTTGTTTGTTTGCACCTAGAGGCATTTCAAGACCGTTTTATTTAGCGAGTTGTAATTTTCGATTTTCTCTTCAGATCGCGCCGACCAATTCGAAACTTCATTGTTCTCCTGGGAGTTACAAGGTTAACGTGACCCGGCATCCTGACATTGATTGATGCCCGACAAGTAATTGTCAGAATGAGGAGGCCCACGCAAAGCTGTTTACAGATTTACAATTTGTTTGAAGTGAAGCCCTTTTAAAGCGCAGGATAGAAATTCAAAGCTAAGCTTATTGGAAAATCGTAAGAAAATTATTGTTTAAAAAACTTCAAGTCAGGACGGTGTTCAACAAATTTCAGTGCAACTTTTAATTTTGTTGTTTATGTTACGTTCCTTTTGCGTGTTGCGCGGATATCAGTGGTTGCACTCAAGGTAAGCTGTGTCTTATTAAAAACTATGCCTCGGTCTTGAAACGAATAGCTAACGAATGCTGTAAGGAGATTGTTTTTATTATTCAACAAAGCATTCTAGAGTGCAAAAACGCATCAAAACGAGTGCAAATATGACACGTTATTACACTATTCCCAGCGGTCTCACTTAAGCGTATATAAGGAGAATCCATTCTACATACGCTCTCTTTTCTCGCACGTCCGTATCCCGTACGTTTATATGGCTCTCGCTCCAGAAATCGCAGTTCAAGTTCAACGACCTCGCCAAGAATCAGAAGCCGACGTTGCCGCCCAAGTTGTACTTAACCAGCCCCAACAGGCTCCAGGACCTGTACCGCGGGTGGACCTGTACCGCGGGTGGACCTGTACCGCGGGTGGACCTGTACCGCGGGTGCACCCGCCACCTGTACGGCAACTTTAGGTATTCCGCTCCGTCTTTTCCTCTCTTAGCCTTATTTTATCTTGCGTTTTTGCTTAAGCACTCCTAGTCGTGCTTCGGTTCTCGTTTCTCCCTATGCCGTTTCGTTTTTTGTACCATTCTTTGCCATCCTGTAGCCTCGGCCCAGTTTATTTTTCCCCTTGGGGTTTTCATTTGCTTTCCACGCGGTCGCTTCGCTCGGCCTTTGGTTTTTAGTGTCATGCCGTGGCTTTTGCCATGTTTATCCCTATTTGCATTTCATACTATCGTTTTGCCCGTTGTTTTGGAATTTTTACTGCTTCTTCCAAGCTTATTTTTACCTTTTCTCTCAAGGAATTCTGGAAAGCCGACCAGCTTTAATAAATAGCAATACAATCGGCAGGTACTTGCCATGTACAACTTTAAACTAAAGCGAAACACATTCAGGCTATACAACCCGAGAAGTGGCTCTGTCTTCCGTGGTTTTGAGGGGGAAGGGTGTGGGGGACTTAGTTGAAAGAGGGGGGCTTATTAAAACCTTGAAGTTAAAAAAGGTGGGGCTTGTTGGAGAGGGGTGGTTCATAGAGAGGGGGCTTAATAGAGCGTTTACAGTAATGTATATTTCCAGTAGAGTCAATTAATGCAATGCAGCCTATTTCTGCCGTGTATACCAACGACAGATATCGCCGATCTGTGTCATTACGTGTCTAACAAGTAATGACACGTTATTTGTGACCATTACTTTTTCTTTCAAAGGTTTGAGCTTGAATTTGCGTTTACACCAACCATATAAACGGTCTTTAAAAGTCGTATTTTTTATTGGCCAGTTTATTACATTTGTGGTTAAAATGTATTACATTTATGGTGAGTCAGGTTATTACATTTATGGTTAAAAATGTATTACATTTATGGTTAGTCATTTATTACATTTATGGTTGATTCTTATTACATTTCTGGCGAGTATTACATTTATGGTTGATTTTTATTACATTTATGGCGAGTATTACATTTATGGTTGTTATTACATTTATGGGTGATACAAGGACGACTAAATTGGTCTTCAAAACATGCTTGCCGAAATACACGAAGAAAGAGCTTCTGTCCAGAATGATTCAGAAAATAAAGAAGCATGTTCTTGAATAAGTAACTAAAGTCGGGAATCTAACCAGCTGGTGCATAGGTTACATGCTTCACTGAAGAGAAGCTGAAGTCAACACGAAAAGAACTACCAGCTGCATTGAATCAGTAGGCTTTCGGTTCCGCTCAAACAAAAATCATCTGATTCGAATTTCAAACATTTTCTGTGGTGAATGGAGGTTTTTAAGGGTTAAAAGGGCTTGAAAGGGTTCAGCTTCGTAGTATCAAATTTAAGCAGTACGTACATGAGATACTGGCCCGAACAGGTTAAGTTCGAGACGGCAGTAAATGTACAAAACAATAAACAAAAAGCTTCAAATAGTTTTCCATTAATGTTATTACTGTTTTTTTTTTTTTTTTTTTCATTTATTCTTTTTTATTTTAATTGCTGGCTGGGAAACAGACATTTTTTTATCCAGCTGATGGCTGGAATTTCCCTATGTGTTATGCTGGGAAAAAGGAACAGATATATTTTTCTCGAGAACTCAAGTTAACCAAAACAAAAAACAAAGAAACATATACCTAGAACCAGGGAGTATTGTGATCGATTGTAGACATTTGAGAAAAAACCGGTCTTTTTTAACTGATCTGTTTGTTGCTTTTAAATTAAATAATATGATGTCCGTTTTAATACAGTCTATGTTTTAGTTTCTGTTCTCTCAAGTTTGCCCGTTGCGATTAATCGGAATTTCCAGTTTCGTTTCCGTCCGGTTCATTACCATTTTCACTAAACAAAATGGCTAGTGAAGCCGAAATCTACTAGACATAACTCCAAAAAGGTACAGGATAACTCCAAATGGAAAATTACTGTGTACGGTTAGTCTCGAGCCCTGTTAATTTTACAACATTTACTTCTCACAGCTTTCATATTTTGTTTCTAACCGCTCACATGAAAGGCTGCCTGAGCCTTTTCAGCTTTTAGGTCGGTATTTACACAAAAGCCTCGTATGAGGAAAACTGACTTAAATCTTGACTCTTCGGAGGATAATTGAGCCTGATAAGGTTCACCTTAGAACCGAAACTCGAGTCTTGCTTAAGAAATAATGTAAAGGCTATGCCATGAAGGCGTTAAAATTTGTTTGCGAACTGCAGGAGTGACGTGCAGGCCCGTCAGCACTTTTTAACATATAATCTGTGACAAAATCCGGAGGACAGAAAAAAATAAAATTAAAAAGTCGAAAAAATAGTATTTGTTTTCATTTTACAAAATCCATGTTTTACAAAATCCATGTTTTACAAATCCATGTTTTACAAATCCATGTTTTACAAATCCAGTCCAGTCCAGTCCATATTTTACAATATGCCTATTACAAGGAACATAAGTTGACAATCACTATCAATTTTTACGCCGCTGCACGTGCCTTTTAGTCGGCTTCTGTTTTCCTATTGGTCAAGTACCTTGTCAAGTGTAGTGTTGATCATACTTCGCGGCGTCCTTTGGCTCCTTTGAAATATACACATTTCCATGGTTACAAATTTAGAAGCCTTAACGTGAAACCACCAAATTTATGGAAATGCGAATTAATCGATCCAGTAAATTAAAGAAGCTGTCGTGCCAAAATGAAAAGAACTTGATGGCAACCTGCTGCAAACTGACAGCTATGCAAAAGAGAACTGAAATGAAATATTCAAACTTGCATTTTATTAATATTTTTTGACCGTCTCTTTGTTTTACATTAAAGAAAGTTGTATATTAAATTAATCATGAGCTATAAACATGCTTAAAACACATTTCAAGTTTGCTTAATATTTATATTTGAAAAGATCCACAGGAAAATATAACTCTGTAGCTTTTAGCTTTTAGTAGAATCAATATTTAATGAGTGTCTATATCTGATATAGTCACGGCTAAATTTTGCGTCCAATTTTCTTGCCCAAAATAACCCAAAATCTTAAATATTAGTGCAAGAATAAAATAGATCTACATCAGAAGTTTTTGAAGCCGTTTAACTAAACTCGCACTTCGTGCGTTATCAAGTATAAAACACTCGGCTGCGCCTCGTGTTTTAACCTTGATAAAGCGCTCCCGTTCGTTTATTAAACTATACATAAATAATGCTATTTTTGAACGTCTGAATAAACTAATAATCGTGCAAGGCGATTTTAGTTTCTCAAGGAAATAAAGTATAGGATAGTAGTAACTTAACACACCGGTAGTCCAATCTCCGGTGCAAAGGTGTCATCTTTATTTAAGCCGGATAGCCCTTTGAGCATTAGGCTGGTATCAATAGGGGCCCTGTATAATTTATTGCTATTACAATACAAAAGGCGTATCATAAATATGTACAATAAAAAGTAAAAGTAAATAAAAATAGTTGAACATCGCATATGATTAAAAACAATCTCGTAAATTACAATAAAGACTCATCAAGTAAAATGTTGTTTAAGCAGTTTCTGAAAATTAGAGAGCAACACAAAAAAAGGACCGAACTTAAATATCTGAAAGTGGTTTTCCCGTTAACCACAGCAACCAATAATTCATGTAATATGCCTGGGCATTGTAAGTTGTGATTTAATTCAGGCAAGAAAAACAAAAACGTACGGGTAAACTGAATAAATCACTTAATACATATTTTCAGCAGCCAATAAACTTTCTCATCTGAATTCTGAACCTTGGACTCTGTAGAGCGTAAATAATCGGATTTAAACACGTGCCTACTCCCACTGGTATCACGCATGCGTGGTAAAATATCGAACCATACTCCACTGAACCAGGCACATGATAAACCAGAAGATATGATGTGACATCCGGAAGCCAACACAATGCATGTACCACCGTGACTGTGATGGCGATTTTCGTCACGCGCTTGCGTGTCTTTATTGCCGCTTGTGATGTAGCGTGACATTTAGATTCTCCCCATAGTTTCCTTACGGTCTTTGTATAGAAAACTGTCATTAGGATTAGAGGCATGGCAAAATCTATTAGAAATGTGAACGCGGAGTAAATCTTTGCTTGGACAGGATTTGGCCACTTTTCGATGCAAGAGACGCGACTTTTGTCATAGGTCATTGCACACATTGATGGAATCTCCGTAAGGACAGCGTAAATCCAAACGCATAAAATAACCACCCTCAGCTTTCTTCCTCTGATTTTTCGTACAAGGTTCCCCGGTCTGGTCGCGTAGAAACGTTCGATAGCTATGACAAGGTGCATATGAGTAGAAGCACATCCTGCCACCCACATCGTAAATCCCCCATTGAAGACTTTGCAAAGCAATGTTCCAGCCCATCCATCCGGCGCTGTGTACACAGGACGAAGAATGTACTGAGGAATCAAGGATGTAGCCACCAGAATGTCAGCCAGCGCCAAGTTGAGGAACAGGTAGTTGATTGACGGCAGTTTTGGTTTATAACGAGCCACTACAAGAACGACTAACACATTTAAAGGCAGATTGATGATAACAATCACGGAGAAAAACACCAACAAGACAACTTCCATTCTGCTGGGCGATTGGAGCTAACATAAGGCGTTAAGTTTCTATAACAAGAGAAAGAAAGTTGAGAACCTTTTTGTCAGAAATCCATTAACCGCCCAACAGTTTAACTTGTCAGGATTATCGATACCATCTTAATGGGAAAGCATGCAAACGCGTCAAAAGTTTATTAAGTGCGTTCTTCTAGGAGTCTGATGTCAAATTATTTCCGTAAATGACGCGAAGATAAGATACTAGGCAATAGCAAATTAATTGACTTATCAATTTTGAAAGCGAGTTTATGGAAAATTAGTAACGTCACTGCATGCTACATCTCTGAAAGTTGACAATGTTAAGGGGCACCCAACGAATCTGTTCCTCACTTTATCTGTTCCCCAGCGGAATTCTTGCTGGCTGGCAAAATATTCTGTACATATTTTTTTTAATTGCCATTTTTGCGCTGGTTGACTTGAGAAAGGAGTTGCAAGAACAAACTGCGCTGGCTAACTTGAGCGGATCGAAAAGAGACTGGATCGAAGAAAATCGGAGGACACTTTGGGGCTTAAAAGGGTTCAGCTTTGTAGTAACAAATTTAAGCAGTACGTACATGAGATACTGGTCCGAACAGGTTAAGTTCGAGACGGCAGTAAATGTACAAAACAATTAACAAAAAGCTTCAAACAGTCTTCCATTAATGTTTCATTGGTTCCCAGGCCCCTTTTGGTAACTTATTATTACTGTTTTTTTTTTTTATTTATTCTTTTTTATTTTAATTGCTGGCTGGGAAACAGACATTTTTTTATCCATTTGGCTGGAATTTCCTTATGTGTTATGCTGGGAAAAAGGAACAGATATATTTTCCCAGCATCGTAGAAGAACACCTGGAAATGCTTTTATATCATTTATTTTAATTTATTTGAATAAAATAATACATTTTACCAAAGATTGTTCGTTGGGTGCCCCTGAATGTTTGTCAGTAAAATATTTTGCCTAATTTCTTATAAGCTTGCAATTTGTGTATTTTATAGAATCGGTTATATGAAATGATTTCACCTCATATTCCAATATGAGCAAGAGGATTTTTCACTTTCTTGTCAATTTTTGCATTCAAACCTTCATCATGAATATAGCATTTGGCGGGTTGAAAACTCAGATTTCCGAGTTCCGCAGTCTTACGGCACCACTACAGTTATAAGTGACTTAGAAGTTTTATCATCTTACATAAGAACATTGTACTACGTGATTGCGTAGTACTGATCTTCTAAATTTTCTATCCGCGTTTGTGCTTTTAGGAGGATTCCTTCTTAAATATTTTCTTTTTTTGATTGCAACCTTTGTAAAATGATAATTAGCTTTTTTAAAGTTCAATTGCAGTCTACCACGAATAGTCTATAGATTAAAGACAAATAGATTGCGTTTCAGAAAGGACAACTTCGGTTACCTGAAACATAACTGTCAATTACTGCTAGCAAATTGAACCACCTTGTTATGTTCATGTAATATATCAAAGTACATACCCGATATACATGGGAGTTGGTGAAAATAGCTCTAGAAAGTTCCACGAATCACACCAAACAATGCTTTTGGAAGTTTAGAAGTGCCTAGGGGGCGAAAGGGGGCGCATTCCGCAGGAGATAACGTAATCAATGACATCATTGGTGTTGACGTCATAAAATACGTGGGTGTTAATATAAACCCAACCTGTGTTCTGATAGCAACATCCGATAAAAGCTAAAAATAGATATCAACTATGCTGATGGGTCTATAAAAAGTCCTTGAATTTTAATATTTACTCATGCGTGAAGCGGCATGAGGTAAGGTTCCGGCTCCGTTTTTCTTGTTATTTTTTGTGTCACGATTATGCACACATATTTTAAATTTTGCACATCAAGTTCATAGCTTTTCCATTTACACTTCCTGTTTAGTGACTTCCGGCTACTCCAACTTCCGGTAAAACAACGTTACTGGAGTGCCACCACAGCGTCTCCTACAACCCTACTTACATTACTAATGTTCACGTTAGGTATATATATATATAAGACTTAAACGAATCACTGGCTTCATTGTGGTACGGTCTTCATTTACAAAACATTCAATAGTAAACAACGTGGTTTACAGGAACGATGGCTGAATAAAAGGAGTAACTCTTGTCCATATCGGACATCTTCTTATCATGTTTAAAATATATCGTAAAACTTTCTTACGCATGCGCATGAGTATAGGCTGCTTGGAGCCTCTTGTTAAAAATAATAATTGGAGAAGTTTCTGTTATGTTTAATCCTTTGAAGGCGATGGCTTGAATGTAAAACTTCAAGGACTCTTCAAGGACAATCAGGCCTTTTCCGGGACAATAATGACTTTTTCAGGATAACAGGAACTTTCTGAGGGTAATCAGGAACAACAGTACATTTTTTGTTAGAACGCGATATTATTATTATCTTATCTACATAACCACACAAGAAAAGAATTCGCGTGTACCCCGCGAGATGGAATGAATTTAATCAAACGTTGTTATTTTTTAATGTATGATGTTATGTTGTTAGAATTCGGCAATTATGCAGTTTGTGTGGTGCAATCGTCTCGCTTCTTCCAACCATTGCTCAGTAAGTCAGTTGACGTTGGACACTCGCACCATATAGCTGCGTAGCAGAGCCCGCTACACAAACTTTAAAATAAAGAAACAAATTGTCCAAACTTAAAATGACGTCGCCATTTTTGACAAATGAATGGCTCTATTACAATAACGTACAAATAATATACACAAAAAAAAAGAAAACAGAGAAATCGAGAGAAAGCAAAAGAACGTAATAAAACGCACTTTACGCTGAATCAGTCATTCTAACCCGGCCCGTTCGACCGCAAAATTACACACTACGCCAGTTGACTATCGAGGTTTAGAAAAAAACAATAAGGTCAAAATAGGCTACTCACTGGAATAAAATCTATTAACAGTATCTAACAAAATGCAAGAAAAATGTGACCTCGAATCGACAAAGAACACAGTAGAACCCACAATATTTCCCTGTAAGTTAAATAACTTACAGGAGATAAAAAAAAAACATTAGAACAACTTGGAATAAACAGACGCGACGAACTTTATTAGCCTTCTTACCACTAAGTTAGTTTGTCACCCGTTCAACTGTTCACTAATCATATTGAATTTCATTAATGGCCGTTTTTATACTAGAGACGCATTATCCGTCCAGACGAATAATGCGTCTGTCATGTTATGCGTCTAGTGTAAAGACGGGACGAACAACTAGAGACGCATTATCCGTCTGGACGAATTTGGGAAAACATTTGTAGTTCGTCTGGTTATGCGTCTCCAGTATAAAGACGGGCACAAGATGCATTATCCGTCTAGACGAACTATCTTTCGTAGTGCGTCGTTCAAGACGTATTTCGAAAGATAGTTCGTCCAGACGGATAATGCGTCTTGTGCCCGTCTTTATACTAGAGACGCATAACCACACGAACTACAAATGTTTGCCCAAGTTCGTCCAGACGGATAATGCGTCTCTAGTATAAAAATGGCCATTGTTTCTGTTTATCATTGGTCTTTAACTATAGCGTCTTTCTAGTTGTAACTATTTTTAGTTTTAACACACGAATGTTTTTCAAAGCGAAATATTGGATACTAATATATATTATTTCTTTTATTTATTTTCTTCAGTCTTTTTTTATTTTTATTTTTTGCCGTAAGCATCAGCCTGAGATTTGCGTTTAGTTTGTTTTACTTTAACTGTGGGTATTCAAAATAAACGCAACTTAAATTAATGCAAATAAAGGAAATTACTACAGAATATAGAAAATTAAAGCAGAAAAAAAGGATAATTCACAAATGATGGAAAATATAATGCTTCTCGTAAAATAAAAAGAAAAAGAAAACAGTTTCATAACAGATCATAACAGGTTCTTTACACATTATAATTTAATAAAACTTACGGCAGCACAGAATCCAATATCTTGGCAAAATTGGCCGTTTTTATACTACAGACACATTATCCGTCTGGACGAACTTGGGCAAACACTTGAAGTTCGTCTGGTTATGCGTCTCTAGTATAAAGACGGGCACAAGACGCATTATCCGTCTAGACGAACTATCTTTCGTAGTGCGTCGTTCAAGACGCATTTCGAAAGATAGTTCGTCTAGACGGATAATGCGTCTTTAGTTGTTCGTCCCGTCTTTACACTAGACACATAACACGACAGACGCATTATTCGTCTGGACGGATAATGCGTCTCTAGTATAAAAACGGCCATTGTTACGGTGTGTTGTTTCTTGTGCTTAAAAAGAAGGTGTTCAATTTACAGATTTTGTTATCTCGGTGTAGCCGAAAAGCTGCAATCGCGCGTGGTAAAGCATTCTTTGTAGAACTCTGTTGAGGACGACTAATTTGATCTTCAAAACATGATTGCCGAAACACATGAAGAAACTGAACTTCTGTACAGAATGATTAAGAAAATAAACAATCATATTCTTGAATAAGTAACTAAAGCCGGGAAGCTAACCAGCTTGTGCTTAGGTTATTTCATGTTTCACTGAAGAGACGCTGAAGTTAACACGAAAAGAAGTTACGAGCTGCATTGAATCAGTAGGCTTTCGGTTCCGCTCAAACAAAAAAAATCGGATTCGAATTTCAAACATTTTCTGCGGTGAATGAAACAGCATTTTCCGTTTGACTACACTCGAGAGTAGTGTAGTTAACCAAAACAACAACAACAAAAAAAAAACATACCCAGAACCAGTAATGTGATCGGTTGTAGACATTTAAGAAAAAAACCGGTTTCATCATTAAACTGATCTGTTTGTTGTTTTCTAAGTTTTCTGTGGCTTCCTTCGCCAGGGAGAAAGTTCGTTGAACAATCGGGCAGTTTTCAAGCCAGTAAAAAAATTGGGCAACTTATTCAAAAAGCCCAATGATAGACTATAATGGTTTTCCGGATCCGATAGGAGTAATCGTCTGTAAAAGCGCAAAACTAAAAGAGCTTATGGTTAATTATGCTTGTACGCGCTTTGTCTTTTGGACGTGGGTCCCAAAGGCGTGCTATTGTTTCGCTTTCGTTTCAGTTTAAAGAAGCGTATACACAACTAAAGTGGGGTTATACGGAAATCTTTCCATAAATGGCTGACATCAAATGTTTAATCGACTAGGCTTCTGTTAAATGCAGGTAAACAACGGCGTCAACTAAGAAAAGATTTAGTTTCGTTTGCAGAGACCATGCTTTGTCAGCAAAGTACCTATTCGAAATGCCAAAATTTGTTCATCTGTTGTGAATTATAATGCCAATGACCTCGAAAAATGTCTTCATAGACGAATAAATCGACGGACAAAATCAGATGATTTTTACGTCCAAAGTCGTATCCGTCCCATTTTTACACTAAAATGACTTGTTCGTCCCAAACGTTTTCCGTATTTCAGGGCGAAAACGGCCAATTAACGTGGATTAAACTTCTGTCAGCTTGCATGCACAAATGTCTCTGTAAACACTGCAGTTTTTTAAGTTTTATTTTATTTTCAAGTTCGCAGCAAATCTTTACGGAGCTTCACATTTTTTTGTTATTGAAATAAACTCTATGTGAATTTATGAATGGATACGCCGAACTCTGCCATGTCAATGCTATATGGAACACATTGTTTCCCAAAGAAAAAAAATGTGGATGTCAACAAAATTAATTGAAGAGGAAAGGAAATATACTGTCTTGTGAAAGAGCTACGACGCCTGATATTTAAAGTTTAAAATTCTTAAATTTTTCAGATTTCAAATTTTACGAAAATTATTTGAAATCTGATTCCGATTCTAAATCCCGATACAAACACATTATTTCATGACTTGTTTGTTCCAATGAACTGTGGATTTTTACCGCAGAAAGGCATGTATTTCAAAGTCGTCCCGAAATACTTATAAAACGGAGAGGGACGTACGTAATATTTGGAAACGTATGTAAAATAGACTTTAACGTGTGTTTTTTTTTTTTGTTTATTCTGTGTTGTTCAATTTCCACTGGCACTACAGCCTATGTTTATGAAAGACATGTCTTTTGCTAAACAGCTTCAGTTGACGTTTTAATATAATGAATTAGGTCGACAAAAAACCCAGCGTAAATGAATAAATTTCCAGACCAAATGTAGCACAAACTTGTAGCTTCTTACAAGGTCTACTAAAAGATGAATGAAACACAAAAATTTGAAATTCACGGTTTTAACATGAAAATATAGCGAGTACACACTGCCCACATGCCTTTCATTTTTCGTAAAATTCGCAAGATTTAAATTTTGATATTTCTTAAGGTTTGCAGTAGATCTTAACGGAACTTCACGTTTTTGTACAGTTAAATTCAGTAATATGCATCCTACCTTTGCATGTGAATGCTATCCACGCTGTTTCACAATCAATACTCTCAAGCTGGGAAAATATGCGAATCGAATGGTGGAAACTACAATAAGGACTTCCGCGCTGATTATTATCTATTATTGCTGCGCATGTCGCGCCTAGGGATTGACACATTATGTCTATACCATATTGTCGCTTTCTTCACCCTTGAAAACAGAGTATTCCGTGCCGAATTATTACTGCAGTTAATTAATATGCTCGTGATTGCGCCGAAAAATGTTCCCTGTAAGGTGGACACCCCTTACAGGGCTGGTTGGTTTCGGCCGAATTTCACTTTAATTGTCTGTAACGAAACTCCTGATAAGGCAGCCTACTCCTCTTTAATAACGACATTCCACTGAAGAAGAGCTAAGCCCGAAACGTCTGGAGTAATTTCTAATTTTTGACACTTTTCAACATTAACATTTTTCATTATTTATTGTCACAAGTGCGCGCAGTTTTTTTGAACTTTTTTGTTCAACTATTTTGCTACTCTTCTTTAAGGCGGAGAGCGTGAGCTGGTTCCGAGAAGTGCAAGCCTTCGTGACTTCCTATTTCATGCGAAACTGTCAGTGGAAAAACCAACTAGCAAGAAGGCTCAGACAGTGTCTTCAACAGGGGCTTACAGATGCAACCATCCACGCTGTTTAACTTGTCAGTTTATTAAACTAGGACACATTAATCCTTTTTTTTTCTCACTTTTAAAGAGAAACGTATTTATAATCATAAAACATGTAATTCTAAAAACCTAACCAATATGATCCAATGTTAAAAAATGCTTAAGACGTTAGTTATCTTCTCAATACATCGGAGAAACTAATCGCAAACTTAATCAACGCTCTGGTGAGCATCGACGCTTAACCCTCGGACGTTCACGCAAACTTATACCCCAACCGTGGTACAAGGGGTACAACCCCTTCCCCCCCCCCCCCCCCCCCCTTGGGTTTTTGCGATGTTGCAATATTTTGGAAATATTTTACATCTAATAGATAGCCCGCGATGTGCTCTACTAGATAAGGTAAATATTATGGGTTGGAAAGCTGCTGGGGGGTCCGTGACGTCATCCAAAATGGCCGCCAAGATGGCCGCCAAGATGGCCGCCATCTTGGATTTTGCTAAAAATTAAAATTTATCGCAAAAATGCGAAAATTACAAATATTGTTTGCTAGAGTTGCAAAATAACATACAATTAAACATTTTGATGCTTTTGGTAGCATTTTATGTGTTTTTTTCTCTGATGAAAGGTAAAAAACACGCATTTTTTTTTCAAAAATGGGCTGACCACATGTTACTGATGACGTCATATCTCGTTACTATAGCAACCGGTTGTCGCCAAACTTTACAAAAATGGGTCTTAAGGATAAATGAACAGGACTTCTAACAATGTTGAAACGTGAACGCATTTTCGCTAACGCTTGTAAAAACAAGGCTCCAACTTTTAAGTTACAAGTGTAAAAGTTTTATTGTTATACGTCCCAACTCAAACGCCATTTTTGATTGGACAAGAACGTGTCACGTGCAATGGGTCAAAACAGACTAACAACCAAGGCGAACAAAACTCACTAACTCCCTAGGGAAATAACAACCTGAACTTTCGACTCGCACGTGATCAGGCCCTGCGGTGATCCAAGAAAATGTCACACCATCTTCAGGGAGCAGTCCAGTTGAGGTACCCGTCGTGGAAGATGCTGTCCGTGTTGTCAGTTCAACCTTGGCCAGTGAGGGGGGTATGTTGTCAGGGGCAGCAAAGCCAAAAGAGCCTTATCATGTGGGTGACACTCCTTGTTT
Organism: Cladopsammia gracilis; assembly: GCA_022457155.1. NCBI lineage: Eukaryota > Metazoa > Cnidaria > Anthozoa > Scleractinia > Dendrophylliidae > Cladopsammia > Cladopsammia gracilis. The sequence continues at coordinate 3,271,139 of JAJGOT010000001.1, forward strand.
GTGCTGCGTTTGCCTGGGGTGGGGCTGCTTATGTGCTCAGAGCACATATGCTTTGGCGTTTTCAGTGCCCGCAACTTTACTGGGCCAAACTATGTATCAGAGATTTTAATGATGATACTTGGTATTTAAATAAAAGCCGCTATGGGTCTTTGCCCATAGCCGATAGCCATATTAGCCCATTCTCTGGTTTTGTTCATTGCCCAGTAAACAGAGCTCAGGCAAGGCAGCACTGGGAGGTGTGCTATTTGAAGGGGTTAGGTGAAAAGGCATAAATAAAATATTTGCTCGCAAATATAATTTTTATGTCTTTTCTAGTCTTTTCTCCCTTTCTTATAATGTTTATTTATCCGAGTAGTCCTAGGACCTGGGGAGGAGTTATTGGGGATTGAATTTATCCCCCGCTTAGGCTTGAGGGTGGGTCACGTGACCTACAAGCCATGTAGTAACTGTTTAACACACCGGTAGTCCAATCCCCGGTGCAAAGGTAGTCATCTTTATTTAAGCCGGGTAGCCCTTTCAGCACTGGGCCGGTATCAATAGACATCAACGATAGAGGCCCTGCATAATTCATTACTATTACAAGATAAAAAGCGTATCATAAATGTGTACAATAAAAAGTAAAAGTAAATAAAAATAGTTGAACATCACATATGATTGAAAACGGGCTCGTAAATAACAATAAAGACTCGTCAAGTAAAATGTTAACTCTCAAATAAAGCAAGGACCACTTGGACAAACAGCACGGCGAAGTGAAGCCGGATCTTGGTGTAGATCAGGATCAGCAGTATTGAATAAAACTTAAAACTAAATGCAAGGCTGATCGGACAGCTATAAAGGGTATTTTATTGCCCAATATTTCGGTTAGGCAAAACTAACCTTCATCAGGGGCTACAAAGAGCTAAGTAAAAATGGAATAAAACGGTTACAAGATATAAAATGATTCAAATGAAAGATTAAATATGATTGGTTAACAAAAATAAACAGCAGAAACGTTTACAAAGGCTGCTATAAAAATAGAAAGTATATTAAGTTTCATCGCGTCTGTTCATCCCATAGGGTTCAAGAGTCTTGCCCTTGGAAATTAAAAATGCTTCTCTGGCCTTACGAATGGCGTCTCTGTCAGAGTTAATGAATTCAAGGGGAATGAGTTCTATGTCGTTGATTGAATGGCCAGGAAGGGTAAAGTGATCTGAAACGGCGGTAGGCTGATGAATGTGATGTTGGTTAATGGCTTTTTCGATTGCGCGTCTGTGTTAACCAATCATATTTAATCTTTCATTTGAATCATTTTATATTTTGTAACCGTTTTATTCCATTTTTACTTAGCTCTTTGTAGCCCCTGATGAAGGTTAGTTTTGCCTAACCGAAATATTGGGCAATAAAATACCCTTTATAGCTGTCCGATCAGCCTTGCATTTAGTTTTAAGTAAAATGTTGTTTAAGCAGTTTCTCAAAATTAGAGAGCGATGTGGCTTCTTTAATTGTTTTATGTAATTTATTAAAAAGGGCCGAACCTGAATATCTGAAAGTGTTTTTTCCGTTAACTACAGCAACCAATAATTCATGTAATATGCCTGGGCACTGTTGTGATTTAATTCAGGCAAGAAAAAACAAAAACGTACGTGTAAACTGAATAAATCACTAAATATATATTTTCAGCAACCAATAAACTTTCTCATCTGAATTCTGAACCTTGGACTCTGCAGAGCATAAATAATCGGATTTAAACACGTGCCTACTCCCACGGGTATCACGCATGCGTAGTGCAATATCGAACCATACTCCACTGAGCCAGGCACATGATAAGCCAGAAGATATGACGTCACGTCTGGAAGCCAAGACAATGCATGTACAACCGTGACTGTGATGGCGATTTTCGTCACGCGCTTGCGTGCCTTTATTGCCGCTTGTGATGTAGCGTAGCATTTAGATTCTCCCCATAGTTTCGTTACGGTCTTGGTATAGAAAAATGTCATTAGCATCAGAGGTATGGCAAAATCTATTAGAAATGTGAACGCGGTATAAATCTTTGCTTGGACAGGATTTGGCCACTTTTCGATGCAAGAGGCGCGACTTTTGTCATAGGTCATTGCACACATTGATGGAATCTCCGTAAGGACAGCGTAAATCCAAACGCATAAAATAACCACCTTTAGCTTTCTTCCTCTAATTTTTCGTACAAGGTTCCCCGGTCTGGTCGCGTAGAAACGCTCGATAGCTATGACAAGGTGCATATGAGTAGAAGCACATCCTGCCACCCACATCGTAAATCCCCCATTGAAGACTTTGCAAAGCAATGTTCCAGCCCATCCATCCGGCGCTGTGTTCACAGGACGAAGAATGTACTGAGGAATCAAGGATGTAGCCACCAGAATGTCAGCCAGCGCCAAGTTGAGGAACAGGTAGTTGATTGACGGCAGTTTTGGTTTATAACGAGCCACTACAAGAACGACTAACACATTCAGAGGCAGATTGATGATTACAATCACGGAGAAAAACACCAACAAGACAACTTCCATTCTGCTGGGCGATTGGAGCTAACATAAGGCGTTAAGTTTCTATAAAAAGAGAAAGAAAGTTGAGAACCTTTTTGTCAGAAATCCATTAACCGCCCAACAGTTTAACTTGTCAGGATTATCGACACCATCTTAATGGGTAAGCAAACGCGTCAAAAATTTATTAAGTGCGTTTTTCTAGGAGTCTGATGTCAAATTATTTCCGTAAATGACACGAATTCCAAAAATATAAGATACTAGGCAATAGCAAATTAATTGACTTATCAATTTTGAAGAACGTGGCTGTGCTAGATATTATAAGCATGTGAGTGAATAGTCGCATTTTCGAATAATTGACCGGCGAGTTTATGGAAAATTAGTAACGTCACTGCATGCTACATCTCTGAAAGTTGACAATGTTCAGGGACACCCAACGAATCTGTTTCTCACTTTATCTGTTCCCCAGCTCAGCGGAATTCTTGCTGGTTGGCAAAATATTCTGTACATATATTTTTTTAATTACTATTTTTGCGCTGGTTGACTTGAGAAAGGAGTCGCAAGAACAAACTGTGCTGGCTAACTTGAGCGGATCGAAAAGGGACTGGATCGAAGAAAATCGGAGGACACTTTGGGGCTTAAAAGGGTTCAGCTTCGTAGTAACAAATTTAAGCAGTACATACATTAGATACTCGCCCGAACAGGTTAAGTTCGCGACGGCAGTAAATGTACAAAACAATAAACAAAAAGCTTCAAATAGTTTGCCATTAATGTTTCATAAGTTCCCAAGCCCCTTTTGGTAACTTATTATTACTGTTTTTTTTTTTTCATTTATTCTTTTTTATTTTAATTGCTGGTTGGGAAACAGACATTTTTTTTATCCAGCTGGCTGGAATTTCCCGATGTGTTATGCTGGGAAAAAGGAACAGATATATTTTTCCCAGCAACGTAGAAGAACACCTGGAAATGCTTTTATATCATTTATTTTAATTTATTTGAGTAAAATAATTCATTTTACCAAAGATTCTTCTTTGGGTGCCCCTGAATGTTTGTCAGTAAAGTATTTTGCCTAATTTCTTATGAGCTTGCAATTTGTGTATTATATAGAATCGGTTATATGAAATGATTTCACCTCATATTCCAATATGAGCAGAGGATTTTTCACTTTCTTGTCAATTTTTGCATTCAAACCTTCATCATGAATATAGCATTTGGCGGGTTGCAAACTCAGATTTCCGAGTTCCGCAGTCTTACGGCACCACTACAATATAAGTGACTTAGAAGTTTTATCATCTTACATAAGAACATTGTTCATCTTACATAAGAACATTGTACTAGGTGATTGCGTAGTACTAATCTTCTAAATTTTCTTGGCTATCCGCGTTTGTGCTTTTAAGGAGGATTCTTTGTATAAATATTTTCTTTTTTTGATTGCAACTTTTGTAAAATGATAATTAGCTTTTTTAAAGTTCAATTGTAGTCTACCACGAATAGTCTATAGATTAAAGACAAATAGATTGCGTTTCAGAAAGGACAACTTCGGTTACCTGAAACATAACTGTCAATTACTGCTAGTAAATTGAACCACCTTGTTATGTTCATGTAATATATCAAAGTACATACCCGATATACATGGGAGTTGGTGAAAATAGCTCTAGAAAGTTCCACGAATCACACCAAACAATGCTTTTGGAAGTTTAGAAGTGCCCAGCGGGCGAAAGGGGGCGCATTTCGCAGGAGATAACGTAATCAATGACATCATTGGTGTTGACGTCATAAAATACGGGGGTGTTAATATAAACCCAACCTGTGTTCTGATAGCAACATCCGATAAAAGCTAAAAATAGATATCAACTATGCTGATGGGTCTATAAAAAGTCCTTGAATTTTAATATTTACTCATGCGCGAAGCGGCATGAGGTAAGATTCCGGCTCCGTTTTTCTTGTTATTTTTTGTGTCTCGATTTTGCATGCAAATTTTAAATTTTGCACATCCAGTTCACAGTTCCTGTTTAGTGACTTCCGGCTACTCTAACTTCCGGTAAAACAAGGTCACTGGAGTGCCACCACAGCGTCTCCTACAACCCTACTTACATTACTAATGTTCACGTTAGCTATGTATAAGACTTAAACGAATCACTGGCTTCATTGTGGTACGGTCTTCATTTACAAAACATTCAATAGTAAACAACGTGGTTTGCAGGAGCGATGACTGAATAAAAGGAGTAACTCTTGTCCATATCGGACATCTTCTTATCATGTTTAAAATATATCGTAAAACTTTCTTACGCATGCGCATGAGTATAGGCTGCTTGGAGCCTCTTGTTCAAAATAATAATTGGAGAAGTTTCTGTTATGTTTAATCCTTTGAAAGCGATGGCTTGAATGTAAAAATTCAAGGACTCTTCAAGGACAATCAGGCCTTTTCCGGGACAATAAGGACTTTTTCAGGATAACAGGAACTTTCTGAGGGTAATCAGGACTAACAGTACATTTTTTGTTAGAACGCGATATTATGACAACCACATAACCACACAAGAAAAGAATTCGCGTGTACCCCTCGAGAGGGAATGAATTTAATCAAACGTTAATTTTGTTATTTTTTAATGTATGATGTTACGTTATTAGAATTCGGCAATTATGCAGTTTGTGTGGTGCAATCGTCTCGCTTCTTCCAACCATCGCTCATTAAGTCAGTTGACGTTGGAAACTCACACCAAATAGCTGCGTAGCAGAGCCCGCCACACAAAATTTAAAATAAAGAAACAAATTGTCCAAACTTAAAATGACGTCGCCATTTTTGACAAATGAATGGCTCTATTACAATAACGTACAAATAATACACACACACACACAAAAAAAAGAAAACAGAGAAATCGAGAGAAACCAAAAGAACGTAATAAAACGCACTTTACGCTGATCTAACCCGGCCCGTTCGACCGCAAAATTACACACACTACGCCAGTTGACTATCGAGGTTTAGAAAAAAACAATAAGGTCAAAATAGGCTACTCACTCGAATAAAATCTATTAATAGTATCTAACAAAATGCAAGAAAAATGTGACCTCGAATCGACAAAGAACACAGTAGAACCCACAATATTTCCCTGTAAGTTAAATAACTTACCACAAAGTTAGTTTGTCACCAGTTCAACTCTTCGTTAATCATATTGAATTTCATTGTTTCTGTTTATCATGCATTGGTCTTTAACTATAGCGTCTTTGTAGTTGTAACTATTTTTAGTTTTAACACACGAATGTTTTTCAAAGCGAAATATTGGATACTAATATATATTTATTCTTTTATTTATTTTCTTCAGTCTTTTTTATTTTTATTTTTTTATTTTTATTTTTTGCCGTAAGAATCAGCCTGAGATTTGCGTTTAGTTTGTTTTACTTTAACTGTGGGTATTCAAAATAAACGCAACTTAAATTAATGCAAATAAAGGAAATTACCACAGAATATAGAAAATTAAGGCATGAAAAAAAGGATAATTCACAAATGAAGGAAAATATAATGCGTCTCGTAAAACAAAAAGAAAAAAAAAACAGTTTGTGACCATAACAGGGACGATATGTTCTTTCACCTTATAATTTAATAAAACTTACGGCAGCACAGAATCCAATATCTTGGCAAAATTGTTACGGTGTTGTTTCTTGTGCTTAAAAGGTGTTCAATTTACAGATTTTGTTATCTCGGTGTAGCCGAAAAGCTGCAATCGCGCGTGGTAAAGTACACTTTGTAGAACTCTGTTGAGGACGACTAATTTGATCTTCAAAACATGCTTGCCAAAACACATGAAGAAACAACTTCTGTACAGAATGATTAAGAAAATAGACAATCATATTCTTGAATAAGTAACTAAAGCCGGGAAGCTAACCAGCTTGTGCTTAGGTTATTTCATGTTTCACTGAAGAGACGCTGAAGTTAACACGAAAAAAACTACCAGCTGCATTGCTTTCGGTTCCGCTCAAACAAAAAAAATCGGATTCGAATTTCAAACATTTTCTGCGGTGAATGAAACAGCATTTTCCGTTTGACTACACTCGAGAGTAGTGTAGTTAACCAAAACAACAACAACAACAACAAAACAAAAACAAACACATACCCAGAACCAGTAATGTGATCGGTTGTAGACATTTACGAAAAAACCCGGTTTCATTAAACTGATCTGTTTGTTGTTTTCTAAATTTTCTGTGGCTTCCTTCGCCAGGGAGAAAGTTCGTTGAACAATCGGGCAGTTTTCAAGCCAGTAAAAAAATTGGGCGAGATATTCAAAAAGCCCAAGGACAGACTATAATGGTTTTCCGGATCCGTCTCGAGATAACTAAACTGAACACGGGCTAAATTATCTCGAGATAAAAAAAAAATGAGCATGGCACCTATGGGCCACCGTATAACTGTCTATAAAAGCGTAAAACTAAAAGAGCTTATGGTTAATTATGCTTAATTATGCTTGTCCGCGCTTTGTCTTTTGGACGTGAGTCCCAAAGGCGTGCTATTGTTTCGCTTTCGTTTCAGTTTAAAGAAGCGTATATACAACTAAAGTGGGGTTATACGGAAATCTTTCCATAAATGGCTGACATCAAATTTATAATCGACTAGGCTTCTGTTAAACACAAGTAAACAACGGCGTCAACTAGGAAAAGATTTAGTTTCGTTTGCAGAGACCATGCTTTGTCATCAAAGTACCTATTCGAAATGCCAAAATGTGTTCGTCTGTTGTGAATTATAATGCCAATGACCTAGAAAAATGTCTTCATAGACGAATAAATCGACGGACAAAATCAGATCATTTTTACGTCCAAAGTCGTATCCGTCCCATTTTTACACTAAAATGACTTGTTCGTCCCAAACGTTGTCCGTATTCCAGGGCGAAAAACGGCCAATGTGGATTAAACTTCTGTCATCCTGCATGCATATATGTCTCTGTAAAGTTTTATTTTATTTTCAAGTTCGCAGCAAATTTTTACGGAGCTTCACATGTTTTGTTGTTGAAATAAACTCTATGTGAATTTATGAATGGATACGCCGAACTCTGCCATGTCAATCCTATATGGAACACATTGTTTCCCAAAGAAAAAAATGTGGATGTCAACAAAATTAATTGAAGAGGAAAGGAAATATACTGTCTTGTGAAAGAGCTACGATGCCTGATATCTAAGAAAATTCTTAAATTTTTCAGATTTCAAATTTTACGAAAATTATTTGAAATCTGATTCCGGTTCTAAATCCCGATACAAACACATTATTTCATGACTTGTTTGTTCCAATGAACTGTGGATTTTTACCGCAGAAAGGCATTTATTTCAAAGTCGTCCCGAAATACTTATAAAACGGACAGGGACGTACGTAATATTTGGAAACGTATCTAAAATAGACTTTAACGTGTGTTTTTTTTGTTTATTTTATGTTGTCCAATTTCCACTGGCACTGCCGGCCTATGTTTATGAAAGACAGGTCTTTTTCTAAACAGCTTCAGTTGACGTTTTAATATAATGAATTAGGTCGACAAAAAAACCCAGCGTAAATGAATAAATTTCCAGACCAAATGTAGCACAAACTTGTAGCTTCTTACAAGGTCTGCTAAATGATGAATGAAACACAAAAATTTGAAATTCACGGTTTTAACATGAAAATACAGCGAGTACACACTGCCCACATGCCTTTCATTTTTTCGTAAAATTCGCAAGATTTAAATTTTGATATTTCCTAAAGTTTGCAGTAGATCTTAACGGAACTTCACGTTTTTGTACAGTTAAATTCAGTAATATTGAACCTATAAATGCATCCTACCTTTGCATGTGAATGCTATCCACGCTATTTCACAATCAATACTCTCAAGCTGGGAAAATATGCGAATCGAATGGTGGAAACTACAATAAGGACTTCCGCGCTGATTATTATCTATTATTGCTGCGCATGTCGCGCCTAGGGATTGACACATTATGTCTATACCATATTGTCGCTTTCTTCACCCTTGAAAACAGAGTATTCCGTGCCGAATTATTACTGCAGTTAATATGCTCGTGATTGCGCCGAAAAATGTTCCCTGTAAGGTGGACACCCCTTACAGGGCTGGTTGGTTTCGGTCGAATTTCACTTTAATTGTCTGTAACGAAACTCCTTCTGATAAGGCAGCCTACTCCTCTTTAATAACGACATTCCACTGAAGAAGAGCTAAGCCCGAAACGTCTGGAGTAATTTCTAATTTTTGACACTTTTCAACATTAACATTTTCCATTATTTATTGTCACAAGTGCGCGCAGTTTTTTTGAACTTTTTTGTTCAACTATTTTGCTACTCCTCTCTAAGGCGGAGAGCGTGAGCTGGTTCCGAGAAGTGCAAGCCTTCGTGACTTCCTATTTCATGCGAAACTGTCAGTGGAAACCAACTAGCAAGAAGGCTCAGACAGTGTCTTCAACAGGGGCTTACAGATGCAACCATTTACGCTGTTTAACTTGTCAGTTTATTAAACTGGGACACATTAATCCTTTTTTTCTCACTTTTAAAGAGAAACGTATTTATAATCATAAAACATGTAATTCTAAAAACTTAACCAATATGATCCAATGTTAAAAAATGCTTAAGACGTTAGTTATCTTCTCAAAACATTCGGAGTAACTAATCGCAAACTTAATGAACGCTCTGGTGAGCATCGACGCTTAAATTTAGAAAATCCGCATCATCTTAGCTACCCTGCTCCTATCAGAACACTTTAATCAATCTACTAACGATATACAACTTATACCGCTGGAACTTATATGTAATAACAGAGATTCTGTACAGAGAGCGCGTTAAGCATACCTTATAGTTAAATACGTTAGAACCACTTGGAAAAAAACAGACGCAACGAACTCTATTAGCCTTCTTGTCAATAGTTTAGTTTAAATGTCACCCATCAAACTCTTCACCAATCATATTGAATTTCATTGTTTCCCGCTTTTCATTACTTTTTTGAATTGGATAACAACCAAATTTTACAAGTGTATCGCTACACCTGTAATTACAAGTCGGTGGCTTGCAAAAAGGACTTCTAACAATGTTTATCGTGAACTCATTTTCGCTAGCTTTCGCTTGTAAAAACAAGGGTCCAGCTTGTACAAGTGTAACAGTTACATTGTCATACCTCCCAGCTCAAACGCCTTTTTTGATTGGATAAGAACGTGTCACGTGCAATGGGTCAAAACAGACTAACTCCCAGGGCGATCAAAACTCACTAACTCCCTACGGAAACAACAACTTAACCTTTCGACTGGCACGTGATCACGTCCTGCGCCTTGAAACCGCGGGAAACTGTGTGTGTCAGCCGCGTCAAGCACACATTATTTCTCATCCTGGGGCCAGTTATGAAGTGGTTAATGAATAAAAATTAAGCTGTAAACAAGCAAAGTTACGTTACAAAACGTTTCATTGCATAAATATTTTCTTCTTACGTTAATTACAGCAACCGTAATATGCTTGGGCTTTGTTGTGATTTAATTCAGGCAAGAAAAAACAAAAACGTACGGGTATTCTAAACTGAATAAATCATTGAGTAAATATTTTTAGCAGCCAATAATCTTTCTCATCTGAATTCTGAACCTTGGACTCTGCAGAGCATAAATAATTGGATTTAAACACGTGCCTACCCCCACGGGTATCACGCACGCGTGGTAAAATATCGAACCATACTCCACTACACCAGGCACGTGATGAACCAGAAGGTATGACGTCATGTCTGGAAGCCAACACAATGCATGTACAACCGTTACTGTGATGGCGATTTTCGTCACGCGCTTGCGTGACTTTATTATCGCTTGTGATGCAGCGTAGCGTTTAGATTCTCCCCATAGATTCCTTACGGTTTTAGTGTAGAGAATAGTCATTAGGATCAGAGGTATGGCAAAATCTATTAGAAATGTGAACGCGGCATAAATCTTTGCTTGGACGGGATTTGGCCACTTTTCGATGCAAGAGGCGCGACTTTTGTCATAGCTCATTGCGCACATTGGTGGAATCTCCGTAAGGACAGCGTAAATCCAAACGCATAAAATAACCACCTTCAGCTTTCTTTCTCTACATTTTCGTACGAGGTTGTCCGGTCTGGTCACGTAGAAACGTTCGATAGCTATGACAACGTGCATATAAGTGGAAGCACATCCTGCCACCCACATCGTAAATCCCCCATTGAAGACTTTGCAAAGCAATGTCCCAGCCCATCCATCCGGAGCTGTGTACACAGGACGAAGAATGTACTGAGGAATCAAAGACGTAGCCACCAGAATGTCAGCTATCGCCAATTTGAGGAAAAGGTAGTTGATTGACGGCTGTTTGGGTTTGTAACGAGCCACTACAAGAATGACTAACACGTTTAGACTCAGATTCAGGATTACAATCACGGAGAAAATCACCAACAAGACAATTTCCATTCCGCTGGGCGATTGGCGCCAAAACAAGGCGTTATGTTTCTATAAAAAAGAAAGAAAGTTGGGAAACTTTTTAATCAGAAAACAATTAACTGGCCAATAGATTAACGTGACAGGATTAACGACGCTATCTTGTTAGGAGGGCAAACGCGTCTAAAGTTTAAGTGTGTTACTCTAGGAATCTAATGTTAAATTATTTACGTAAACGACGCGAATTCTAAGAAAAAAATAGCGTGATCTTCAAAATAATATACGACACTAGGCAAAAGATTTAGAAACAACCAGACAGCCTATAGAACAGACGTACCGCAAACTGATGCAAACGACATGAAGATAAAACCCTCTGCTATAACCAGGGTAGCACAAACACTGAAAGTTTAGACGCGTTTATTTTGACTTCCAATAGCAAAATGTTTTCCGAGACTAGTGCCAAATTCAGTCAGTGATTTTGGTTTCGATCGTAAAGACGACAATGAATGATCAAGAATAGCGTTTGGCAGGTTGCAAAATCGGAATTCCGAGTACCGCAGTCTTACCGAACTACTGCAATTATAAGTGACTTGAAGATATAATAAACATGCACTACATGATTGCGAAGTCAATCCTAAAATCTTCCTGGCTACCCGCGTTTGGGATGTTAGGATGATTCCTTATATAAAAATTATCGATAATTGATTGCAAACTTTGTAAAATAATAATTAGTTTTTTCTTCTAATTCAATTGTAGTCTAGAAAACACAGCTGTCAATTTACTGCGAGTAAATTGGCCCACCTTGTCGTGTTTCATGTATATAACGAAGTACATACCCGATATACAGGGGCGTTTGTGGAAAAAGCTCTAAGCAGTACCACGAATCACACCAAACATTGCTTTTGGAAGCACCAGTTTAAACGGTTTCCAGTTATAAGCCATGGCTAAGCACTTCCTTCGACAAATTTACTAAATAAACTTCCTTATCACCTGCATTTATTGGAGAGGAACTTGAATTAGTGACCACATGTAAATATCGTTATTACAACAAAACATTAAGAGCGTTTACCGTTGACGTCATACGTTGACGTCATCCGGTAAATTAAAGAAGCAAAGTTATGCCTAATTGTAGCATACAAGGTGGCAAACAACAAAAAAAAGAACCCATTTAAGTTCAACTGATTGGCGTGCGCGCAACGTAGGAGTTTAATTACAGCTATCCAATTACAAAAAGTTATAATTGGATAGCTGTAATTGGACACCTACGTGACCACGCTCCAGTTACGTAGAAAATGGGCGCGCTGATGACCAATCGCAATCGAGAATTTTGTTATTGATAAGATCAATTTGATAAGCGCGTGGGCGTTATTAGCTGAATTAAAAGCGAGAATTTCTGACGGGTAAAATGCCGCGCAAGCGGAAAATAAATTCGATTACGTTTGTACAAAGAGGAAAACAGCAAAGAAAGAACCCATTTAGGTGCAACTGATGGACGCACGCGCAAAGTAGAAGTTTAATTACAGCTATCCAATTACAAAAAGCTATAATTGGATAGCTTTAATTGGTCACCATGTGACCACGCGCCAATTACGTAGAAAATGGGCGCGCTGATGACCAATAGCAATCGAGAATTTTGTTTTTGATAACATCAATTTAATAAGCGCGCTGGCGTTATTAGCTGAATAAAAAGTGAGAACTTCTGACGTGTAAAATGGCTGCGCAAGCGGAAAATAAATACGATTATAATATCACCGTACGGCCCCGCTGACGCAATCCTACAGCAAATAGAATCGCAAGGTGATGTGAGCGGGGCCGGATGGTTTGACGTGAGCCGGTCCGGAAAAAGCCGTCAGGCCCCGCTTGAGTTCAAGTGACCTCGCACTGCACGACCATTCTTGTAATTTCTAGTCATATTATAAAAAACTTTTTGACTGAGTTAGGCGAGGCCGGACGGGAAAATATTTGGCTCTCGGTCATGGCGCACGGACTTTGAGCCAAATATTTTCCGGTCCGGCCCTCCCACTCAGTCAATAAGTGCATATTACGTTTGCTTTGAAACTGTGCGTTGTGGTTTTGCGTGGGACTCTGATTGTGTTGTATTCAAATGAAGTGACGTTTATACAGTACCACGCATTTTGCTAACTTCTGACGAAACCCCTATTAAGCGGCCACTTGCCAGTTCCCTCGAGGGTGGCCCTTACCATCCGAAGTCACAAATATGTGACGATAAATACCGCCTACACGCTTGATTCCTTTGCTATCGAAAATAGGGGTGCACAGGAAGTTCCCTATTGCATAAACGCCTGGAGAATGATTTCCGATCGTTTCGAACGATTTTTGGTGGTGGTGCGTATATAATGTGTTCAAAACTAAGAGATTTTGGAACAAAATATGGAGTAGAAAACAGCTGGTCTTCGACAGAGAGCAAACAATTTGCTTCGAAGTTGCTTGCTTGAAGTTAGTTTTTTGCCAATACAAACTGAATGAGTTGTAAATACGTGTTGTTTTTGCTTTGAAGATTTTCTCAACAAAGTACTGTTCATCGGACTAAAATTTCAGATTGTGAAAATAAATAAGTGGGTAACTTTCTCTGCTTTCGTCTTTCTAGGTTTTCATCGGAGATTTTAAAAGAATAGCGATGAACAGCGCGGATCAGATTCGAGAGTGAAGCTTTCTGGCTGAATACACAGTGAAAACAGTTTCAATTGCTGATAATAGTCCGTCCGTGTCTTTTCCTAATTAGATTAAAAGTGAATTTTAAGCTAAATTAGTATTTTCTTGTTCATTTAAACCTTTAAAGCATCTATGTGATGGGAATTTGGTCGACTGTGAGTAAAAATGGCGTCAAATTAGAACTATATATGTAACCAGTTTGCCATACACGAAATGCTTAAACAACACCAAATAAGAGAAAGATATCAACTGGATTTCTCTCTCAGTGCTCGGTTGATTTTCTTTGAAGGAGAGGCCCATTTTGTACTTCCGTTAAAGTGGACCTAACCCCCAATTTTTTCTTTTAATCAACTCAATGTACGTTGAAAAGTCGAATAGTGAAATATTTCTTGTTTTTAACGTCGCGTTAGTGAGTTATCAGTAGAGATTTGAATTTACAAAACGCTAATTAGATGACGTCAAATCAAGACTTTACCATTATTTCTACTTCAATTTACAATACGCAGTTCACAGCTTAAGGATAATCAATTTAAGAAATACTAAATGAAAACTGTTAGTAGTCAATTGATTTGTAAAAAAAATATTATTAGGAGGTGGAAACAAGTAGTTGTATAATAAACGAGTCTTGATTTGACGTCATGTTATTAACGTTTTGTAAATTCAAACCTCTATAATTCACTAACGCAACGTTAAAAACAATAAATATTTAACTATTCAACTTTTCAACGTACATAGGGTTGATTAAAGAAAAAAAAACAATTTTGGGGTTAGGTGCACTTTAAGAAAACTAAAACTAACTAACGTGAGAAAATATATAACTTTATAGACAAATGGAACCAGCGAGGACGGGAAACAATGTTCATCAAAGCGATGAGCAACACGGATCATGTTGGAGTGGAGTATTCTGGTAGGATATGCCATACAAGTGGGGGGACGACAGGGGGGAGGGAGCCTGGGAGAATAGGACGCGGGAGGAGTACGGGAGGCGGGAGAGGAAAGGGCGGGAAGCGGCAGAATAGGGGACGGGAGGAGTACGGAAGGTGGGAAAGGAAGGGGAGTGAAGCGGGAGAGAGATGCTAACCGCGGTGCGGGAGCAACGCGTAAAAGGGCAGGAGTCGGCAGAAAAGGTACGGGCAGCGGGAGGATAGGGTACCGTAAGCGGGAGGATAGGGTACCGTAAGCGGGAGGATAGGGTACCGTAAGCGGGAGGATAGGGTACCGTAAGCGGGAGGTTCTGACACCCTGTCCCCCCACCCCCCCCCCCCCCCCCCTGTATCATTTTAAAACGTATTTAACATTAAGTTATTTAACAACTATTCACCGAAGTGGAGGTGGGATAGTGGTGGATACTTACCGATATATCCACCACTACCCACCTACACTGAGGTGAAAAGTTGTTTTAGTATATACTGAAACAGTGAGATAATATAACGAAAATGATGCCTTTTAACTCATTTATTCCTGTCAACGATTACAATTTTCGCGCGCAAATTGCTGGGAGGTGAATAGCACTTGCTATTCCGAGTTTCAGTAGCCAATCAGAGCGCGCCAACAATGCTATCCACTGTTTCAGTAAATACTAAAATTGGATATCCGTATTTGGACACCCACGTAACCTCACGTCCAATTACGTAGGAAATGGGCGTGCTAATGACCAATCGCAATCGAGAATTTTGTTATTCCTCGGGAACTAAGCCGCGCGAATTCGAGCGAAGAATATATTTATATTCATATATCTATATATAGGTGAAGATGTTGTGCAGTTGCCTGGTAACAGCGCAACAAAGCTTGAATGACGTCAGACAAACTACTTCATGTAAGCCTGTAGATGGCGGACGGTAAACGGCACGCGAACCATCGGAAGGACCTTCTACCAAAGTTTTGGTTTCAAAAAAGACAAACTGTGGAACAACGCCACCAAATTTTCGACCGGCGTTGCACCCTTCCTTGAGCTTCGCGAGGTTCTGCGAGACACGTATTTCTATTTGATAAGATTAATTTAATAAGCGGGGGGGGGGGGGGGGGGGGGCGTTATTAGTTGAATTAAAAGTAAGAACTAGCTGTAATTGGACATCCACGTGACCACGCACCAATTACGTAGGAAATGTGCTCGCTGATGACCAATCGCATTCGAGAATTTTTTTTGGATAAGATTAATTTAATAAGCGCGCTGGCGTTATTAGCTGAATTAATAGTGAGAACTTCTGACGTGTAAAATGGCCGCGGAATCGGAAAATAAATTCGATTACGTTTGCTTTGAAACTGTGCGTTGCGGTTTTGTGTGGGACACTCATTGTGTTGAAGTGACGTTTATACCACTCATTTGCTTACTTCCGACGAAACCCCTATTAAGCGACCACTTGCCAGTTCAACGAAGGTGGCCGCTTAATAGGGGTTCGACTGTACTGACCACATGCTCAGTAAAAATACTGACCACGTACTGACCACATGCTCAGTAAAAGTACTGAGCACGGACTGACCACATGCTCAGTAGAAGTACTGACCACGGACTGACCACATGCTCAGTAAAAATACTAACCACGTACAAACCACATGCTTAGTACAAACACTGATCACGTCACGTACTGACCACTTGCTCAGTAAAAGTACCAACCACCAGCTTAGTAAAAATACATGAACTCAGTAAATATAAGAATTCGCTCTGATGCCATATTTCTTTCTGCTTTTTTATGGGAGATAGTGACAGTGCAGCGAAGATGTCTAGCGCTAAGGCCTGGGTTTAAAGTCTGAAGTGTTTCAATAACTAGTTGAATGACAAAAAAAAAACGTATAAGAGGACCGCGCTGCTTGTACGCTGCTTGAGGATCTGCTTCAGCCAAAACAATTAAATATAAAACTTAAACCCTCGGACGTACACGCAAACTTATACCCCCACCGTGGTACAATCCCATCTTGGGATTTTGTGATGTTGCAATATTTTGGAGATATTTTACGTCTAATAGAGCCTGTGATGTGCTCTACAAGATAAAGTACATATAATGGGTTGTGGTGTTGCTGGGGGTCCGTGACGTCATCCAAAATGGCCAAATCCAAGATGGCCGCCGTCTTGGATTTTGCAAAAAATAAAATTTATCGGAAAAATGCGGAAATTGCAAATACGTTTTGCTAGAGTTGTAAAATAACATACAATTAAACATTTTGATGCTTTCAGTAACATTGTATATGTTTTTCATCGAAAAAAGGTGAAAACACGCATTTTTATTAAAAAATGGCTTGACTTCATGCTACTTATTACGTCATATCTCGTTACCATAGCAACCGGTTGTCGCCAAACTTTACCAAAATATGTCTCAAGGATAAACAAACAGCTACTGAAGACGGCATGTGCTAATCATAAATGGTCTTGAAAAAATCGGAGAAAAACCTTAACGGGGTTAGCATCCTCCTCCCACCTTGTACGTCCGAGGGTTAAAGCAAAGCTAAATGAATCGTACATTTTGTTTAAAGTGTGTTCGGAAAATATGGTTGATACTTAATGTCTTCTGCTAGATTGCCTGGACAAAGATTAAAATTTTCCCGGAATGTGAATCTTGATATAAACTCTTGTTCTTAGACCATCGTAACTTGATTAAAAATAAAACACAAACAGAGGTGATAAACATGGTAAACCAACGCATTGTTTCAGTAATAAACTTGACGTTTCGTATGCTAAGCAACATACATTTTCAAAAGTAAGCGTTGAGTTAGAACAGTCGTCGACTCAAGTAAATTAAGGCATGGGTCTCCTGCCATTTCACAAAAAAAGTGAGGGGGTGGTCTATCTTTTGAGTCTTTATCCATAAGAACGAAAAACTTTGGCACAATAAAGAGTTTGCAAATGTGGTCATTTTCGTACGCAGAAAATATGGAAATTAAATCACGTTACTTGTCAGTGCTATTTTTAGCTGAAAAATCTTATACTCAAAATGGGAACACTTTTTACTATTTCCTGGAGTCTGCCATCAGCTTTATGATTTTAAGGTCACAAAGTACATCATTTCTGTGCTTGGAAACTTTAAGATAATTTAAAAGAAGGGCAGGAAAAAAGAAATAACTGTTATGGGGGACTGGGCACTAGTGCAAAGTACCGTTTATTTTCAAACGTAATGAAATATTCAACAATTTCCAAGCACAGATCTTTTGTTTCTCCTCTTAGGACTTATCTGGTAGTGGTGAAGTTTATTTACGGTTGACATAAACTGTTCCCATCTTTGATTTTGGTTTTTGTGGCCGTATCAAGTAACGTGACCTAATTTGCATCTTCTATATCCTAAAATTACTGCATTTGCAAACTCTTCAGTATTCCAAAGTTTTATTTTTTTATGGCTAAAGCCGCCGAAGATAGACCACCCCCTACCTTTTTTTTGAAAATAACTGTTGACCCATGCCTTAATAGCGGAGCACTTGCCAGGCCGAAGGCCTGGCTGCGCAGCTCCATACTCATAGAACCGATGCTCTTCATTTTTCATGGTCATGGCTAGCGGAATGTTTCGCGGGCGCGCGTGTGCCCGACGCCGCCCTCCACCGTCGCGCAGGACTAGCTTGCCTTCGCGCAGGACTAGGTCGCGGGCGCGTATGACGTCGGAAAACATGCGCGTACGACGTCATGTTGAAACCAAAGCGAGGCTTTGTTTTTCGCGCGGTTACACGGCCGAATGTCACGTCAGCTAGAAAAACACTTTGATGTTTTACTGTGAATTTACTAAGCGGAGAAAACCGTTTAAATTAAAGGCGTTATTTCCCTGAATATTTCGCGGTTTGCTACTCAAGACAAGGATACTAATTAAGGGATACTCAGAAGCCGCTTTAGTGTAAAAAGACGAGCTTTCAGGGATAAAATCTTGTTTTTTATCAATGCGGGAGATGTTGGTTTTCTACGGATTTCAGAACCAGAAGCGGAGATTTGAATTTCCAAGCAAGCGAGGGACTAAAGGTAAAACAGATTACTGTTTTCGATGGGAATTTATGTTGATATCAATCTGTGAGTGACTTTTTATTGGTGTTATTGTTAGTTTTGGAGAATTGATTTTAAAACGTGCTTGAATTCAGTTGTATCGATCTCTTGAATTTCATCGAAGAAAGCTTGAACTCGATGAGCTATAATTAAGCTTAAATGGTACTCGTTTTGCTTTTAAACGTAAACTAATGGAGATTTCAATAAATTTTTTCGAAAGAAGATTGTGTTGTCCATTTTTATGTGTTTGTTCATTCATTAGATGGATTTAAAAGCGATTTTATATAAACAAAACAAGACTGATTTTATAGTACAGTTCCATCTTCACTCGCATCGCCTTATGCAAATATGTTTGTGTATTTTTGCAATTTCTGATTTTCAAATCAGTTTCTCGAGCAATTTTTGACAAACAAAAACTGTATTTTATTCGGAAAGTAGTGGTACTAGTTATTCCAGACAGAGAAAAGTTGTTTTTGTGAACTTTTGTACGGTCTATAAAAATGTACTGTGCAGACGGTCGCGTAATACTGTTTTTGAGAATTGCTAAAATTGAAAATAGCCCGTTCGTCAATCTTAATTCTTGTGCTTCCAACCTTTCACCTTAGTTAAGCTTGTTCAACGTGCGACGCTGTTAGGCTTGGGCTATCTATATATATTATACCTGAGGATGAGGACACCGACCTCAAAATGACCAAAATGAACGTCGAGTCCGAAACGTCTGAAGCTGTACAGATTGATGATGACTAAACCTTCGAAAACGAACAAGTGGATTTGATCGATATGTTTATCTTGAGGATGCCGTTTACAAAACCAAAATTCAACTGTTTTCGAACTATTGAATGAAATTGTACTCTGTATGCATATGTTGTGTTCAAAGGGACGAAGCCTTAGAACTTATCAGGGCCCAAAAATATGACGAGACATTCAAAACTCTTGAAGACTGGACCGAGATAATCGCATCTCCTCAAATAACACAGCAAAGCCCGATTTCGAAGAACAGTGGAAAAGAAAATTGCGAAGTAGTGTAATAAGATCTGGGCCAGAAAATGATGTGGAGACTGATAGATAGTAGAGGACACGAAGCGCAAGCTCTTCCTGGTAAACGTTCCGTTGGACGTGTAACCAAGAAGTGGACTCGAATCCACAATTTTTTCGTTTTGGGTCGGCGTTCGGCTCGTGGCGGTCTAAAACCGCGCCTTAAGGTGGCTCACAACAGTTCCCAGAATTTTCCATCACCTATACTTTGATGGATCAATATAATTCTTTATCAGTTGATGCTTCATTAATGGTATCAAACAAATGCCCAATCATCGGTGAACAAGTTGTGGTCTCTTTTATGACGTAATAGGTTACCATGGTAACAGTATAACCTGTTAAAGACACCCTTAATTTTAACTTTACGTGCTTATAACTAAAAAACGAGCTGGGTGACCCCCATTTTTCATTATCGAATTGTAATTGACATGTTAAGATACAACGTTTTGCAAAGTTTAAAAAAAATCTGCACATAGGGTTCAGAGCCACCTTAAGCAGTTTCAAAGAAAGTTTATTTTCAGTCTCTAACATCCCCCCTATATTCACTCCTCAACCATCCCCCACCGAATTATATTCGAAGTAGCATTCTTGTTTTGATGTCACAGTAGGCAATTTGTGTTTTAAAATTATTTCTTTGCATAATTATGGTTTAACATGTTTTTTACAAAGAAAACACCTGGCATAAGTCCCATTAAAATGCAGCTGAAGATTAACAAGTTCTCTTGTGTCGAGTCGTAATTTAGTAAAACGAAACAGATGAAAACAAAAGTCATCATTTTTCGGTTTCATCAAAGTTCCAGACTCTTCTCCCTTACTATTTTAAAACTGCACCACACTACAAGAAGTTTCGACATTTGAAGGTACTTACATATGAATACTGAGTGACTTTTGAGATTTACCTCGTAGCTTTATTGTAATTAATGCCAAAACTTTCAGTACGTACCGTATTTTCTCGATTAAACGCCGGGCCCCGAATAAACGCCGGGTATGATAGAGGAAGTTGTAAGTAAGCCCCTCAAACGTTTATCGGTGGTATAATAAACTAAAGATTTAAGGGCAAGGTACACGGCTGCCAAGAAAAACGAATAATAACCCTTTCTTAAAACATGGCGGGCGAGAAAAAACTGCTGATTCAAAGAAACGCCGGGTCCACTAGGCCAAGTTTGAAATAAACGCCGGGGGCGTTTAATTGAGAAAATACGGTACATATACGTACTGAAAAAGTTTGCTAAAAATTTGTCGCGAAAGCATATAGCCATGCGTTTAGTTTTTGCCATAGAGAAAGCTTGGATTCTCTGATTCCCCAAGTTAATTTTGGTTGTTAATTTAGAATGTAGACTGAACCTTTTATTATCAATTTCAAAACATCATGGGTTTAATAAGTATCTACCAGTGGATGTACTTTTAGACAGATATGACGATAAGGCTCGGTTATTCAAGTCGCTGGAGAAGGCATAGAAATGGTACTTGTAGCTGTCACCATCGACTGAGTTACGAATGGATTCTTTGATTCCCCGTGTTAATTTCAATAGAAACATATAACGTTCGATCGAGGCTCTTTTATTTTTTCGTTTCGATTGTTAATAAAATCACTCCGGCGAAAACGCGAAACGGAAATTGGACGGCGCGAAAATTGATCGCAGGTTAGGACACATGGGCTCTGGCAATTTACTCGAGAAGAATTAACACTACCTGTTATTAATTATATACTTTTGTCTGCCAAATGTTGTTTACTTATGCCACAAAGAAACGGAGAGACTCAGAAGCACCAGGAGCTATGGAAATACTGAATATTTCGACTAAAGTGAGCATTTCGGTACGGCACCTTTTTAAACGGATGCTTTGCTATAGTAGTGTTGTTTTTTTATTTCATATACAAGGAGCTTGCTATATTATCTTGAAATAAGGAAAACAAATTGCCGAAGAAACAGAAAGTTGCCCAGAAGCAATATTGAGACTACACTGAACATTTTTTGCTGAAAATATGAAAAACGTATTCTACAGTCACACCATGCGATATGTGATGTGGTAAGGGGCGGACCATTAGAAATCTTGGGAGGGGGGGTGACAATTCCCAAAAAAAAATTCCTGCAAAGGAAAATTGTCTCAAAAAAAATTCCTGCAAGCAGTTGACCATAAAAAAATAAAATCCTGCAAGCTAACTGGCTATATATACATATATTTATTTATAAACTGGAACATATGAGAGTATGACATGCTCTCTGGTAGTAAATTCATCAAAAAGCAACTTCAGGTTGACTCAAATGCTGTCAAAAATTACCTGCCTCAAAGGTCTATCTGGTACATGTACCAATATCTTAATATAACCAAAACCTTGTTTATGTACATATTTGAAAACACTGTAAACATCATGAAATATGTAACCTGCTCTACTACACGCAAGTATTTTTTAAATACATTACAGATTGTCCAACCGTTCCGATCTCGTCGAGATTACCCCGATTTTGCTTGAAAATGAAATTCTGTCATTTTCGTCAAATTCTCATAATACTTACTATACAAAAAGACGAAATTGCGTATACTTAACTCTGATATCCAGATAAACTAAAGAAACCGCAAGAAATATAAAATGAAATCGAGTACTTGTATGTGGAGCTACGCAAAGAGACTCAAAGCGACGAGAAGCCACATCAATTTGCCAAACATTTTTGACAGAAATTGTTGTCTCAGAACACTAGAAATGGAGTTTCAGAGCATCAAGATTTCAAAATTTTCTGGTGGGGCATGCCCCCAGACCCCCCTAGCGGCTCGCGCCTTCGGCGCTCGACCACTCCGTCTCAATTCTTATTTCTCGCCATTTTTTATGCAAAGGTTCGACAGTCTGACTTAAATCTACTCTCCAGCATTTACAGTCGAAGCTCCCTTAACGGACACTCTCGTAAGCGGACAGCTCTCCTTTCGGCCACCTAGTCAAAACCCCGTTTTATTAAACTCCCATACAAACTCTGTATCTTCACATTCTCGTAAGCGGCCAGCTCCAGTTACGGACACTTTTTTCGCGCCCCGAGAGTGTCCGCTTACGAGAGCTTCGACTGTAATACCAAAAATGGATTGGGCCATTAGTATAAAAAAAAATTGGAGCTTGCACGCATTTATAAAGAAGATCTCAGAAAAAAAAAATCCTGCAGGCTTGCACCTCCAAAAAAAAAAAAAATCCTGCAGGAAATTCAGGCCGAAAAAAAAATTCATACACAGAAAATTTTTTGACCCCCCTCCCAGGATTTCTAATGGTCCACCCCTAAGAGCTTTAGATGCTAAACGGGGAACTTTCAAGCGAATCGCTTGCTAGTGTTTCGTTTTTTTTTTTCATATGCAAGGAGCTTGTTATATTATCTTGAAATAAGGAAAACTAATTGCTAAAGACATAAATTAAAAGGGACAAAATAACACGGCCAAAAAATGGCAATTTCGATTATTTTCTGGCCCGCCTGTCACGAAATCAATAACACACTTCCATCCTTGTAATCCTGAATTTAATTTATCTCCACCCTAATTGTTCTGTCTTTTTTGTTGTTGTTGTTTTGTTTTTTATCCAATTTAGTTGTATATTTGGTGACATTTGGCGATCATGAAAACTAAGTTAACGAAATTTAAATATTTCGGCGTAACTGAAAACTGGATGTCCTTTTTAAATTAGTATTTTTTTCTATTTTGAATTTGGTCTGCATGTGTATGAGGAAAATCATGAGGTTAATTTGAATATTTTTGCTCGTTAATAATTGGACCGGTGAAAACACATATGTAGTTATCACCTGTTATCATTACTTTATAAAGCTTTGCATATAATTAAATGATTCCCAGTGCTATTCTTTCATTTAAGTCACTGATGGGTTATATTTACTCTTGTTGAATTTTTTTCACGAAAACTGTCTTAGTAATTAAAATTAAATTTCACGAAAACTGTAAGATTTCTGAGTCTCTTTTTAATGATCTTTTTT
The DNA here is from genome assembly GCA_022457155.1 of Cladopsammia gracilis. Taxonomy (NCBI): domain Eukaryota; kingdom Metazoa; phylum Cnidaria; class Anthozoa; order Scleractinia; family Dendrophylliidae; genus Cladopsammia; species Cladopsammia gracilis. Next base: position 3,294,631 of record JAJGOT010000001.1, read on the forward strand.
TTTCTTGTGTCCCATCACATTCTGTTAATAAAACAGAACAACATTATTAAAAATATAGCAATCACCGCGATCGACTGCAACTGCAATTTCTCTATCATGATTATTGAAACCGATATAGGGCACCTTTTGTGCAATATCAACTCTGCCTCTACTGATTTTCTTTGTCCAAAAACAATGGAATTTTCAGCTATTTTAATAGACTGCAATTGGACTTGAAAAATCAATATATTACAAAGGCTGAATCAACGATGAAAAATATTTATATGTGGAATCATCCTAAAAGAAAAAAAACACTGGTAGCAAGGAAGATTTTGGTAGTGACTCGACGTAAGATGGTAAAATTTCTAAGTCACTTATAATTGCAGTAGTGCGGTAAGATTGCGTTACTCGGAAATCTGAGTTTGCAACCTGCCAAACGCTATTCATGATTATTCATTGTTGTCTTTACGATCGAAACCAAAATCATTGACTGAATGAGTCACTGGTCTCGAAAACCATTTCGCTAGTAGAAGAAAACAACAAAGTTTAACGCCTCAAAAAATGTCGGTGTTTGTATTACCCTCACTGCTAGCAGAGGGTTTTACCTTCATGTCGTTTAAATTTTGTGGTCGATCTGTTCTAGGCTGTTTGGATGTTTCTTTCTTTCTCAAAGCACTTTCTGCTTTGATCGCAAAAATTGTGAAAAGTAAACTTGAAACGACAAAGTGAAAAAAAACACTGCTCAAGTTGTATGTTTAGTAAAAGTGTGAATGTGAAAAAAAATCCGGCAATCGATTCTGTAAAATACACGAATTGCAAGCTTGAGAAATTAAGCAAAATATTTTACTAACAAACATTGTCAACTTTCAGAGATTTAGCATACAGTGACGTCATTAATTTTTCATAAATTGGCCGGTTCATTTTTTCGAAATTGCCTAGCTAGTATCTTATATTTGCAATTCACGATATTTTTAGAATTCGGGTCGTTTAAGGAAATAATTTAACATCAGTTTCCTTACCTGGAGAAATACACTTAAACTTTTGACGCGTTTGTCTTCCTATTAAGATGGCGTCGATAATCCTGATGCGTGCCCGGTTAATGCCTTTCTGATAAAAGGGTTCTCAACTTTCTTTCTTTTTTTATAGAAACATAACACCTTGTGGCAGCTCCAATCGCCCAGCGGAATGGAACTTGTCTTTTTTGGTGTTTTTCTCCGTCATTGTAATCCTGAATCTGAGTCTAAATGTGTTAGTCGTTCTTGTAGTGGCTCGTTACAAACCCAAACAGCCGTCAATCAACTACCTTCTCCTCAACTTGGCGCTGGCAGATATTTTGGTGGCTACATCTTTGATTCCTCAGTACATTCTTCGTCCTATGTATACACCGCCCGATGGATTGGCTGGGACATTGCTTTGCAAGGTCTTCACGGGTGGATTTACGATGTGGGTGGCAGGCTGTGCATCTACCGTTATGCACGTTGTCATAGCTACCGAACGTTTCTACGCGACCAGACCGGGGAACCTTGTACGAAAAATTAGAGGAAGAAAGCTGAAGGTGGTTATTTTATGCGTTTGGATTTACGCTGTCCTTACGGAGATTCCACCAATGTGCGTAATGACCTATGACAAAAGCCGCTTCTCTTGCTTCGAAAAATGGTCAAATCCTGTCCAAGCAAAGATTTATACCGCCTTTACTTTTTTAATAGAGTTTGCCATACCTCTGATCCTAATGACAATTCTCTATACCAAAACCGTAAGGAATCTATGGGGAGAATCTAAACATCACGCTACATCACAAGCGGCAATAAAGTCACGCAAGCGCGTGACGAAAATCGCCATCACAGTCACGGTGGTACATGCATTGTGTTGGTTTCCAGATGTGACGTCATATCTTCTGGTTTATCATGTGCCTGGTTTAGTGGAGTATGGTTCGATATTGTACCACGCATGCGTGATACCCGTGGGAGTAGGCACGTGTTTAAATCCGATTATTTACGCTCTACAGAGTCCAAGGTTCAGAAATCAGATGAGAAACATTATTGGTTGCCGTAGTTTACGGAAGACGAAAATATTTATTCAGTGAAAAGTTTGTAACGTAGGTGTGCATGTTTACTGGTCAGTCAGAGGCTTACGATCCTTTGTTTGTTTGGTGTGCTGTGTATCTGTAATGGCCGTGTCGGTTTCTAAACTAGCCTCACTAAACGCGAAATTTAGGGCTCTTAAAACTGATGAAATTGAATTTAAAACCTTCAGAATCACAGTCCTGTTGTTTAATTTTGTTTTTCTGTGTTTATTTTGGTGATTTGTGGCTCGCGAAAGCAGTAGTTTCAAAATAACTGTTCGACTTGCTCACAAACAGAGAGGTTTTTCTTTAACAGCTGCGCAACACCACACAAACATAGGATGGTAAACCTGTGCTGCGTTTCGGCCCAGTTTTAGCAGCGCTCTGGTGTCCTCTTATGTGGTCGCCAAGAAAAACGCAAATCAAAAAATATTGTCTTGGGAATGCAAGAAATGGCAGTTTCCGAGGGTATAAATTGAAACAATTTTCCGTTGGGACCCACTTTGATGCTCGCGCCTACGGCACTCGATCCATGCCTTCGGAGTGGCATGAACAAACTCGAAGAAAGTAAACTCTCGCTATTTTTGAGGTTAATCACTGGTTAATAGAACAGACAGAAATGAGACAGAGCATGATCGCAGGTTGTTTAGTGCTCAGACTTCTTTGTCGTGAACGTATTTTTGCGCCTCTTGGATTGTGCTATTTATGCTTAGACTACTGGCAACAATTTTGCTTTGCTTGAATGATATGTTGCCTCGTGTTGACAGGGAGTTTCTGTTGTCATGACGTTGCAGGGCAATCAAGGGTCTAGAGCCAATATTCTAAAATTATGACGTTTTCACATAACGAAATAACTCTTATATACCGTCACGTCAGTGCACGAAGATCAAGCACAATCAGAAATGTACTCCTACTGTGGGATATATAAACTGAACGCGCGCTCTGATGGGCTGATAACCGTGTCAGCTATTACAGTGTAACATATAGAAAAGAAAAGTGCATGTGTTTTATCTTTTCCAAGTCTGCTACTAAAACTCAAGCGACATTTAAGTAGAGTACTTAAAAGACATTAGCTGTAGAGTATCTTAGTGGAAGGTCATGGGTTTGAATCTCGTTCAAGCCTGAATTTTTTTCAGTTTTTTTTTAACTGCTCAAGTTGAGAGCACACTGCGAGGATCTTGAAGTCTTTCAAAAAATGTTTCTTTTTATCTCGGTAATGGGAAATTAACCTCTTAAAAATCGGACAATGAACTGAAAGTTATTATAACCTTGTATATTTGAATTGGCTGAAGATTGAAGGTAAAAAGGTTGGTTTAATTTAACATGTTTTGTTGGTGTAAATGAGGTGTCTTTCAAGAATTTATTATATAAAAAATAAGTATAAAATTGTATACGAAGACTAGTGTCATAGTAAAGTGTTGATAATTATAGGATTTAATGTATAAGAAATAAGCATTGCTACAGTACATTATATGGTATCGATGTTGAGCAAATAAGAAATATCTGTTTTGTTTTTATTAACGTTCTATAGAAAAGTTGGATCATGTCAATTTTGTTTTAGATGAGTTTTTGTTTGTTTTGGTGAGCGCCAAGGATGGTGAATTACATGGCGTACATAGTCGCCAAAAATTTCTTATGTAATGTATTCGATAAATATTGTCCGTGATAGGTCATATGAATAGATTTAAATAGCTGCCATCAGTAACAGATGTGTCTATAAAAGCTTATGGGTTCCTGTTGCACTGTCCGTCACGGTTGAAGACATGACATGTGTCTCGCTTTTCGTCCCAAATTTTCTAATGTTGCTCACATGACCTCACATGTATTTCTTTTCATATATAGATGTTGTCCAAGTGTTTCGTATAAAAAGTTATACAATAGTATGAGTTTATTGACACACCGCAGCAAAAAATGGTTTTCCATATAGAGGTTTTCTATATTTATTTATGACTAAGGAAATCTGACAAGCGTAACCACAGTCCTGCCCGAGTCCTTGCATGTTGACCCACTGCTTTACGTGACATTCTCGACCCCAGAGCTCTTCTCTTTTGCGCAGGACCGAGTCGCCCCCCCCCCCCCCCCCCCCCCCCCCCCGCGGGCCCAAAGAAAAAACCTAGAGCTCTGGAGTCGAGAATGCAATGTCTGAGTTTTCCTAATGACGTCACATACTTTAATTTGACTTCCATTGTGACTCAGACAAACAAACTCCTCCATGTGTTATCAGCGTTAATGTTGAATAGAAAACTTGCAATATCTCAAATTTTGGTGAAAATGAAAAGAATTGATAGAGAGCGGCAATATTATTGTCTAAAAGATTGCAGAATATACAGCTGAGCCGTTAGAAACGAAGCATATAGAACCTAGCGGTAAAGTGGTCCATGACAAAAAAAGGCAGGTTTCAATGATGGTGAAAAGAAATGATAATCTGCCCGTTGCGGTTTTACTGAAAGGGTACGTTTATTTCAATGCTGTTTATGCGGCCGCAGGTAGTAATATAAAAGTTTATACCCGTTGGACGAATACTCAAGAGTAAGCAGCTATCAATAATTCATCCAATTGCAGCCTATATACTCTCCAAACTTTACAGTGTATCAGTAATCAGTATTCCTTCAGAATATACGTGGTGAACGTTTAATCGTTTATCTCTGCAATAATTAAATGTTGTAGCTGTAATTAAACTGCATGCTCTGGTCACCCCCCCCCCCCCCCCCAAAAAAAAAAAAAAAAAAAAATTGGGCACTTTAAGACCAAAATTAAGACAAATGGAACAAAAGGTACGTAGGTACATATGTGACTCTTCCTTTAATTCGAATTGTCTCAGTGAGATTGGGTTCAAAAAGAAAGTGATTTCCTAATTTTCTGTAATGCTTACAGAATAAAGTGTTTTGATGCAATATATACTCATCATATTAGCAAGACAAAACTTTCCAGCGGCAGATCTGTGAGTCGTGACTACAGAATTAAACAAAACCGCGGTGTCAATAAACGTGTATTTGATTATCCCCTCTCTCTTCTACACGTCTCTTTATCAGTGCAAAGGTAGGTTCAAAAATCTCTATGCTCTGTTGAAGGTGAATGAGCGAACACTGGTACTGATGTTTTCCCGAGAGGTTTATTTGATACTTGTGTGCCAGCGCGACATGACAGAAGTAAATTAATTTTAATAGAAATGACACTTTAAAAGTTCGCTGTCTCTTGAGAAAGATTATACCTTTTACTTTGTGAATGAAATTATTGTATTTTGTAGCAGCCAGAGGGTTTAATTTCTAAAACTTCTTACCACGAGTTTTTTATAGTTTCGATAACATTCCAAACAAAAACAGACGACCTCATAAAACACGTTTAAAGCTCGGAAGCTTCTATTGTAGTTGTCAATTCCTATAGGTGGTTTTCACGTTACGTCACGGCGGCCATGTTGGTGCACACCTACAAAAGAATTTTAATGAACTTCTTTTGTTATGTGCACCAACATGGCCGCCATGGCCTTTGTCATTTGAGTCCTACAGGACTGAAGGTCACGTTAGTGAAAACCATCTATCCCATTTCTTGAAAAACTAGACGCTTCATGAGCGTAAACTGGGCTACCCGTTTAATATACTTACCGCTCTTGATTAAAAAAAGGTCTGTATCTGAATTTCCTGGTGGTTGGTGGTTGTTATTAGTTTTAGTTATCTTGTATCTAGCTAAATTTATCTTTGTAACTGGTTTGTGTTTCCGACACTTGAAGCCGTGAATCTTTTGTTTATTTTGCCTGGTCTAGATCGGGGGTCAAGACAACTTTTCGAATTGATAGTTTTGACGTATTCCCGCCATTATCTAGCCTGTTCCAGGCTCCGAGATAGTGGGGAACGCGCGAAGTAAAAAATATTTTTCCCTACTTTTTTTTACTTCGCGCGTTCCCCACTATCTCGGAGCCTGGAACAGGCTAGCCATTATCATAATAAAAAATTGAATAAAACTTGTCAATTTAATCAAAGTTAACGACAGAATTGATAATTCTGGAGGAGAAAAACAAATTTAACCCTTTGAATCAAATATACTTTTTCAGTTGTGGTAAAAAATTTTCCCAATTTGCATAGTGTCAAAAGTAATTTGAAACCTTTCAGTAACACAACGTGACCATTTCATAAAACATCTCGCAATCAGACACAACGAAAATATTCAAGTTTACCGTATTCCTCTATATCCGTAACACAGAAACGAAAATTAAATGAAAAAGTGTTCGCTTTAAGGTTATTTTCGCCCCAAAAACATTCACTAGCGCAAGCGAAACTCATGACTGATGACTGGTTTCTCAGAAATAGTACAGCATTCGGTAGAAAATCTTCAAATCAATGGATCACAAGACACGTGCAGTTTAACTCAGTTTACATCTTATAATGGTGGTGAATTTTTCGCAGCTGAAGTTTCTGTGGCTGTTCTATCCCTCTTTAACCTGGCGAAATAAAAATTCATGAAAGGCAAACAATCGAAAGAAGAGAAATTCATTTAAACACGGTATTTGAATTTTATAGTTTCGGTTTCCTTCCGCTTCAAAAGCGCAAGTGCTGTGCCTAGAGTGAGCGAAACGATCAGGCTTCGTTCGTTGTATTCAGTACAACAAAATACTTTTAAAAAAACATTTCATTAACTGCGAAAAAGGATTGAGATTGAACTCACCGAGAGCTGAGGAAAAACGTCCCAGTGCATGTTTACGTTCTTCTTGGAGTCAGTGAGCACATGGTAGGGAGCTATCATAATGGTGATTTTATGTAGAGGGGGGTGTCATAATTGCAATTTTGTGACGCCGGAGAAATTCAACGTAATCCAAGACTGGTCTCCCCCTGCGGGGGGTAGCCCAGTAATGAATTCCACTGATCTCCAAGTTCGAGATTTGTTATTCAGTTTAGATGGAATTAAAGATTGACATTCGCTGAAACTGATGGCGTCAATTTGTTTAGCCGATTGCGTCATCTATCTGACTGTCCGCGCAAGGACTGAACTGGCCAATGAGGGCGAGAAAAATTTGTCAATGTTCCCGGATTGTGTTATAGTAAACATCCCTCTTCTGGGTAAACTGGGCGCTGGCTTTTAATTTATGAACAACTCACCTGTTCAAAATCCACAGTTATTTTCATAGAAGTCACAAGAAAAGTCCACAGCCGATTTCTGAAGGTAAGCGATCATTATTACATGTAGTTTGTGAATCATCCGATCCCTCGCGTCGGTGAATAATCGCTTGATACAAGGTCTACTGTTTATGTTCATGAACTTGTAGCACAAGAAATTGGTGATGTTGAAGGTTAGTAATAATTGTGATTCACAGATTTACAGTAAAATGGCAATTTGAAGCAGGGCAATAAGCGAGAGAATTTTTTCAATGTTCCCGGGTTATGTTAGTAAACATCCCTATTTTCTGGGTAACTGGGCCGGAGCTGGCTTCAGATGTACGAAAACTTATCTGATCGAAGTCCACAGCTTATTTTCAAAGCAATCAAAGTAAAAATCCACAAACGACATCTTGCAGCAAAGCACAGCTGAATTAAAGCTTAAGGGTAAGTTATCATTATTGCATGCAGTACTTTGTGATTCATCCGATGGAAATTCGTTGTCTCTTCTGTCGCGTCGGTGAATAATCGCTTAAAACAAGGTCTGTGGTTTATACTCGTGAACTTGCGGAATTAATAGTATGGAAAGTTACAAGTGACTGCGAATCGCAGTAAAATGGCGAATAACAATTAAAAATCAGCTATGACGAACTATTTTCAGTAATTGGATAGAATTTAATTTCAGTGTGCATGGGTATTTCACCGGTAACAAATGTAAACACTGCTTACTCCGTAGAAAAGAAGCGGGTAAATTCTTTAAAATTCACTTTAAGTTTCTTTTTTTACGACTCGCGCAAAAGGTTAGGTTTTAGTAGTGAAATCGTGTGCAAGAGAAAGTTATAATATTTATATCAACAATTGTGGACAATGGGATAAATTCAGCAATTAAGGTAAAAAAACAGCAACAAGAAGCCAAGTTGTTTCCGGGAAACAGAGAATTGACTTCTAGGAAGCAACAAAAGCAATAAACATTGAGGCATACGTCCGATAACACAGATTTGCAACCTATGAATAAACGCGGTGAACGTTCAATCGTGTATCTCTTAAATTGGCAATAATTAAATGTTGTAGCAGCTGAAATTCAACTGCATGCTCGTGTCACCCCAAAAAACTTTAAGAATAGAACAAAGAAAACTGGAACAAACTGTACTTAGATGCGTAAGTGACTCTTCCTTCAAGTCGACTTGTCTTAGTGAGATTGGGTTAAAAAAGACAGCCGGTGATTTTCTAATTTTCTGCAACGCTTAGGCTAAGGTCAAACGCCGTACTTCACATGAGCCGAATCTAAATACTGTTTAGGTCGACTCAAATTAATTAAGGTCGCCTGTTGAGTCAAACGTTGAACTTAATTCAGCCGAACACAACATCAGCCGTGAAGAACGGCTAGCCGATCCAAATACAATCAGTCGAACTAAACGGAGTCAAACGCCGAAATTGACGTGAGCCGAACTCAATTAATTGAGTTCGGCTCATGTGAAGTACGGCGTTTGACTTGGGCCTTACAGAGTAAAGTCAGCTGTAAAGTGTTTTCATATGATATACTCATCATGATAGAAGCAACACAAAACGTTCCAACGGCAGATGTGTTCGTGACTACAGAATTAAACAAAATCTCGATGGCAATAAACGTATATTTGATTATCCCTTCTCTGTTCTACACGTCTCGTTATCAGTGCTAAGGTAGGTTCGAAATCTCTATGCTCTGTTGAAGGTGAATGAGCGAACATGTACAGATGTTTTTCCGAGAGGTTATTTGATACTTGTGTGCCAGCGCGACATGACAGAGGTCAATTTTCATCGTACTGGCACTTTAAAATTTCGCTGTTTCTTCAGAAAGATTATACCTTTTACTTACTTACTTTTACGAATAAAATTATTGTATTTTGTAGTAGCCAGAGGGTTAAATTTCTAAAACTTCTTACCACGAGTTTTTTATACTTTCGATAACATTCCAAACAAAAACAGATGACCACAAAGCATTCTGGTAGAGTCATTAAACACGTTTTGGGTAATTGTGTGAAAAACTCGGAATCGTCTACTGTAGTTGTTAATTCCTATCCCATTCCTCCAAAATTTCATTGATCTCCAAGTTGGAGATTTGTTATTAAGTTTGGATGGAATTAAAAATTGACATTGGTTGAAACTAAGGATGTCAATTTGTTTAGCCGATCGCGTCATCTATCTGACTGTCCGCGCAAGGAACTGGCCAATAAGCGCGAGAGAAATTTGTCAATGTTCCCGGATTATGTTACAGTAAACATCCTTCTTTTCTGGGTATAACTGGGCGCTGGCTTTAAATTTATGAACAACTCATCTGTTCGAAATCTACAGTTTATTTTCATAGAAGTCACAAGAAAAGTCCACAACCGATTTCTTACAGCAAAGCACAGCTGAAACTTAAAGTAAGCAATCATTATATATTACATGTAGTTTGTGAACCATCGGATGGACATTTATCTACTTCAGTCGCGTCGGTGAATAATCGCTTGATACAAGGTCTACTGTTTATGTTCATGAACTTGTAGAACTTGAAATTGATGATGAAGGTTAGTAATAACTATGATTCACAGATTTACAGTAAAATGGCAATTTGGAGCAGGCCAATAAGCGAGAGAAATTTGTCAATGTTCCCGGGTTATGTTAGTAAAGATCCCTTTTTTCTGGGTAACTGGGGGCTGGCATCAGATGTACGAACAACTTATCTGATCGAAGTCCGCAGCCTATTTTCAAAGAAATCAAAGCAAAAATCCACAAACGACTTCTTGCAACAAAGCACAGCTGAAAGCTTAAAGGTAAGTTATCGTTATTGCATGTAGTTTGTGAATCATTCGAATGATATTTTATCGTTGTCTCTTCCGTCGCGTCGGTGAATAATCGCTTGATACAAGGTCTGCGGTTTATACTCGTGAACTTGCAGAATTAATAGTATGGAAAGTTACAAGTGACTGCCAATCGCAGTAAAATGGCGAATAACAATTACAAAATCAGCTATGGTGAACTTTATTCAGTAATTGGATAGATTTATTTTCAGTGTGCATATTCACCGGAAACAAATTAAAAATGAAAACACTGCCGACTCCGTGGAAAAGAAGCTGGTATATTCTTTGTAAAATCACTTCAATTCCTTTTCTTACGACTCGCGCGAATGCTTTTGTTCTAGTGAAATCGTGTGCAAGAGAAAGTTATAATATTTATATCATCAATTGTGGACAATGGGATAAATTCAGGAATTAAGTAAAAAAAAAACAACACCAACAAGCCAAGTTGTTTCCGAGAAACTGAGAATTGGCTTCTTGGAAGTAAAGCAATAAACATTGAGGTGCACGTCCGATAAAACAGATTTGCAGCCTATTTGAGAAAGCAAGAAAATAAAAACGGTTGTTTCTAAGCCGCACTAAGGCAGACAAAAGGCCTTTGGTAACTTATTTCAATCTTCACGGTCAACGTTCAATCGTGTATCTCTTCAATTGATAATTCAGTATTTTTGCAGCTCGGCAATCGTATTGCATGCTCGTGTGAACTCCATACGATCATGCTTTTTAGACTAGAAAGACAACTCGAACAGTTGATGAAAGCAACTTTCATAAACTAAGTGTTTATTGTGGATAATGATGTATTCCAAATAACAAAATAATATTTGACAAATGTCAGTTACACTACAACAACAAGAACAATAACCTTTATTTACATTTTCAGATAGCTAGTAGAATCAGGACAAAATTAAGTTACAAAAAGATGATACATTATATTCTTATAAGGCATGTCTAGGAACTAAATGGACAAACATTACACTCGAGCGGCCTTATATAAACACTGGGGATTTGGGTCTTCTAATCGAGAAATTAACTGTTGTGCAACAGAATCATCGATGATATTCCTGGATATTTCTGAATTCCTTTCCTGTTTCACGAAAATTTTTCAATACTGATCTTCAGGTTAGGGATTTGTTATTTAGTTTAGATACAAATGAAATATCTAAATTGGAAATAAAAATCAAAGACTGTCGAAGCATGTCACGCACAGTGAAAGTAATAGAACGCTTGTATAAAATAACCCCCTTTTAAAAAATATTGTTTTAAAAAGGGAAAAAAAGCACTGCTTATGTTTTTGGTCTAAAAAGCCTTTCAAAAGTAAGATGGATTTAAATATGCTCTGATGAAGCATGGATGCCTACAATCAAGAAGCACAACAGCCGATCGAAAGCAAATTGGACCTATGAGGGAACAACATCTATTAGGAATAATAGCGAGGATGGAAATGCATCAATAACAACAAACCAACGTGCTACATAAAGAGACACATAACCAATCGACCTCATCGACTGATGAAGACTAGCAGCAATTAAATAGCAGTCGAAACGTTGCCATCAACATCTCAAAGGGACTCCATCGTGAGACAAACGAACAAGCGTTCACCTATCTTACACGCCACTTACCAAAGACAATAGTAAACATAAGAGGGTTTAATTTCTAAGAATCCTTACCACGAGTTACTGTCGATAACATTCAAAACAAAATCAGACGACCACAAAGCATCCTGCTAGACAGAGAGTCTTTAAACACGTTTTGGGTATTCTGATCGAGAAATTATGTGAAAAAGAATCATCTATTGCGGTTGTTTATTCCTATCCCGTTTCACGAAAATTTCACTGATCTCCGAGTTGGAGATTTGTTATTTAGTTTAGATGGAATTAAAAATTGCCATTGGCTGAAACTGATGCGGTCAATTTGTTTAGCCGATCGCGTCATCTATCTGACTGTGCGCAAGGAACTGGCCAATAAGCGCGAGAGAAATTTGTCAATGTTCCCGGATTATGTTACAGTAAACATCCTTCTTTTCTGGGAATAACTGGGCGCTGGCTTTAAATTTATGAACAACTCATCTGTTCGAAATCCACAGTTATTTTCATAGAAGTCCCAAGAAAAGTCCACAACCGATTTCTTACAGCAAAGCACAGCTGAAACTTAAAGTAAGCAATCATTATATATTACATGTAGTTTGTGAACCATCGGATGGACATTTATCTACTTCAGTCGCGTCGGTGAATAATCGCTTGATACAAGGTCTACTGTTTATGTTCATGAACTTGTAGAACTTGAAATTGATGTTGAAGGTTAGTAATAACTATGATTCACAGATTTACAGTAAAATGGCAATTTGAAGCAGGCCAATAAGCGAGAGAAATTTGTCAATGTTCCCGGGTTATGTTAGTAAAGATCCCTTTTTTCTGGGTAACTGGGGGCTGGCATCAGATGTACGAACAACTTATCTGATCGAAGTCCGCAGCCTATTTTCAAAGAAATCAAAGCAAAAATCCACAAACGACTTCTTGCAACAAAGCACAGCTGATAGCTTAAAGGTAAGTTATCGTTATTGCATGTAGTTTGTGAATCATTCGATGGATATTTTATCGTTGTCTCTTCCGTCGCGTCGGTGAATAATCGCTTGATACAAGGTCTGCGGTTTATACTCGTGAACTTGCAGAATTAATAGTATGGAAAGTTACAAGTGACTGCCAATCGCAGTAAAATGGCGAATAACAATTAAAAAATCAACTATGGTGAACTTTATTCAGTAATTGGATAGATTTATTTTCAGTGTGCATATTCACCGGAAACAAATTAAAAATGAAAACACTGCCGACTCCGTGGAAAAGAAGCTGGTATATTCTTTGTAAAATCACTTCAATTTCTTTTCTTACGACTCGCGGGAATGCTTTTGTTCTAGTGAAATCGTGTGCAAGAGAAAGTTATAATATTTATATCATCAATTGTGGACAATGGGATAAATTCAGGAATTAAGTAAAAAAAAAACAACACCAACAAGCCAAGTTGTTTCCGAGAAACTGAGAATTGGCTTCTTGGAAGTAAAGCAATAAACATTGAGGGGCACGTCCGATAAAACAGATTTGCAGCCTATTTGAGAAAGCAAGAAAATAAAAACGGTTGTTTCTAAGCCGCACTAAGGCAGACAAAAGGCCTTTGGTAACTTATTTCAATCTTCACGGTCAACGTTCAATCGTGTATCTCTTCAATTGATAATTCAGTATTTTTGCAGCTCGGCAATCGTATTGCATGCTCGTGTGAACTCCATACGATCATGCTTTTTAGACTAGAAAGACAACTCGAACAGTTGATGAAAGCAACTTTCATAAACTAAGTGTTTATTGTGGATAATGATGTATTCCAAATAACAAAATAATATTTGACAAATGTCAGTTACACTACAACAACAACAATAACCTTTATTTACATTTTCAGATAGCTAATAGAATCAGGACAAAATTAAGTTACAAAAAGATGATACATTATATTCTTATAAGGCATGTCTAGGAACTAAATGGACAAACATTACACTCGAGCGGCCTTATATAAACACTGGGGATTTGGGTCTTCTAATCGAGAAATTAACTGTTGTGCAACAGAATCATCGATGATATTCCTGGATATTTCTGAATTCCTTTCCTGTTTCACGAAAATTTTTCAATACTGATCTTCAGGTTTGGGATTTGTTATTTAGTTTAGATACAAATGAAATATCTAAATTGGAAATAAAAATCAAAGACTGTCGAAGCATGTCACGCACAGTGAAAGTAATAGAACGCTTGTATAAAATAACCCCCTTTTAAAAAATATTGTTTTAAAAAGGGAAAAAAAGCACTGCTTATGTTTTTGGTCTAAAAAGCCTTTCAAAAGTAAGATGGATTTAAATATGCTCTGATGAAGCATGGATGCCAACAATCAAGAAGCACAACAGCCGATCGAAAGCAAATTGGACCTATGAGGGAACAACATCTATAGGAATAATAGCGAGGATGGAAATGCATCAATAACAACAAACCAACGTGCTACATAAAGAGACACGTAACCAATCGACCTCATCGACTGATGAAGACTAGCAGCAATTAAATAGCAGTCGAAACGTTGCCATCAACATCTCAAAAGGAACCCAATGTGAGACAAACGAACAAGCGTTCACCTATCTTACACGCCACTTACCAAAGACAATAGTAAACATAAGAGGGTTTAATTTCTAAGAATCCTTACCACGAGTTACTGTCGATAACATTCAAAACAAAATCAGACGACCACAAAGCATCCTGCTAGACAGAGAGTCTTTAAACACGTTTTGGGTATTCTGATCGAGAAATTATGTGAAAAAGAATCATCTATTGCGGTTGTTTATTCCTATCCCGTTTCACGAAAATTTCACTGATCTCCGAGTTGGAGATTTGTTATTTAGTTTAGATGGAATTAAAAATTGCCATTGGCTGAAACTGATGCGGTCAATTTGTTTAGCCGATCGCGTCATCTATCTGACTGTGCGCAAGGAACTGGCCAATAAGCGCGAGAGAAATTTGTCAATGTTCCCGGATTATGTTACAGTAAACATCCTTCTTTTCTGGGAATAACTGGGCGCTGGCTTTAAATTTATGAACAACTCATCTGTTCGAAGTCCACAGTTATTTTCATAGAAGTCACAAGAAAAGTCCACAACCGATTTCTTACAGCAAAGCACAGCTGAAACTTAAAGTAAGCAATCATTATATATTACATGTAGTTTGTGAACCATCGGATGGACATTTATCTACTTCAGTCGCGTCGGTGAATAATCGTTTGATACAAGGTCTACTGTTTATGTTCATGAACTTGTAGAACTTGAAATTGATGTTGAAGGTTAGTAATAACTATGATTCACAGATTTACAGTAAAATGGCAATTTGGAGCAGGCCAATAAGCGAGAGAAATTTGTTAATGTTCCCGGGTTATGTTAGTAAACATCCCTTTTTTCTGGGTAACTGGGGGCTGGCATCAGATCTACGAACAACTTATCTGATCAAAGTCCACAGCTTATTTTCAAAGCAATCACAGCAAAAATCTACAAGCGACTTCTTGCAACAAAGCACAGCTGAAAGCTTAAAGGTAAGTTATCGTTATTGCATGTAGTTTGTGAATTATCCGATGGATATTTTATCGTTCCTTCCGTCGCGTCGGTGAATAATCGCTTAAAACAAGGTCTGCAGTTTATACTCGTGAACTTGCAGAATTAACAGTACGGAAAGTTACTAATAGCTACGAATCGCAGTAAAATGGCGAATAACAATTACAAAATCAGCTATGGTGAACTTTATTCAGTAATTGGATAGATTTAATTTCAGTGTGCATATTTACCGGAAACAAATGTAAACACTGCCGACTCCTTGGAAAAGAAGCTGGTATATCCTTTATAAAATCACTTCAATTTCTTTGCTTACGACTCGCGCGAATGCTTTTGTTCTAGTGAAATCCTGTGCAAGAGAAAGTTATAATATTTATATCATCAATTGTGGACAATGGGATAAATTCAGGAATTAAGGTTAAAAAAAACACAACAACACCAACAAGCCAAGTTGTTTCCGAGAAACTGAGAATTGGCTTCTTGGAAGTAAAGCAATAAACATTGAGGTGCACGTCCGATAAAACAGATTTGCAGCCTATTTGAGAAAGCAAGAAAATAAAAACGGTTGTTTGTAAGCCACCCTACGGCAGACAAGAGGCCTTTGGTAACTTCTTTCAATCTTCACGGTCAACGTTCAATCGTGTATCTCTTCAATTGATAATAATTCAGTATTTTTTGCAGCTCGGCAATCGTATCAGTGCATGCTCGTGTGAACTCCATACGCTCATGCTTTTTAGACTTGAAAGACAACTCGAACAGTTGATGAAAGCACTTTTCATAAACTAAGTGTTTTGTGGATAATTTATTCCAAAAAACAAAATGATATTTCACAAATGTCAGTTACACTACTAAACCATATTAAGTAAACGTTACACTCGAGCGGCCTTTTAACAGGTTTTCGATTTTCTAATCGAGAAATTAAATGTTGTGCAACAGAATCATCGATGATATTGCTGAATTCCTTTCCTGTTTCACGAAAACTTCAATATTGATCCTCGGGTTGGGGATTTTTTATTTAGTTCAGATAAAGGAAGTCTTCAAATTGAAAATAAAAATCACAGACTGTCGAAGCATGTTACAGTGAATGAAATGAAATGCTGGGATAAAATGACCCCCTTTAAAAAAAATGTTTTAAAAAGGGAAATAAAGCACGACTTATTTTTTTGGTTCATAAAGCCTTTCAAAAGTAAGATGGATGCAAATATGCTATGATGAAGCATGCATGCCTACAATCAAGAAGCACAACAGCCGATCGATAACAAATTGGACCTATGAGGGAACAACATCTATTAGGAATAATAATGAGGATCGAAATGCACCAATAACAACAAACCAGCGTGCTAAATAAACGAATTGCAACTAGGTCTAACTCTCTGACAACTTTTTACCATAAAATGGAAGCCCTCAATAGATGCAAATATCATCCAAAAGTAAAGATTGCTTTATAAGCGAACATTTCTCGCTAAATCCCGTACTTGTTCTTTGTCCTCCTTTGTTTGTTGTGTATCTGTGTTTTAGAATTATAATCTGTAATAAATAAGTATATACAAAGCCTCGTATTGTTAGTATTATGTAACGGTTCTGTTATATTTATGTATATTGTGAATTGTAAGGAGTTATTTGAAACGACCAAAAAAGTGAAAAAAAATGTGCTGCATAAGCGACACGTGACCAATCCACCTCATCGCCTGACGAAGCCCAGCAGTAACAGCAGTCGAAACGTCGCCATCAACATCTCAAAGTGACTCCATCGTGAGACAAACGAACAAGCGTTCACCTATCTTACACACCACTTTTTTAATGTGCTCTCATACCAAAGACAAAATTAAACATCTGTTTTTTTTTTGCCCCACAAGAGAAAAGAGAAAAGCAGGATGATGCGGTTTACAATTTTTCCTTACTAACTTGTTTGTTGTTGTCTTAAGAAAAGAGCATAAGAAGCGAATAACATGACTGAGAGCCTGCAAAAGGGCTGAAAGACATATCATCGCATCCGCATAAAGACAACATGAATGTAAGTTTTTATGTGGTCTTATATACGATTAGACCGTTACTGTTTTAATTAGTGACAAACAATGTAAAATACATGAGGTAGTCCTGAAGAGAACAACCTACTTTCGCCGGGTTTAAATTTGCAGTTGAATTTCTCTGAGAAAGAGAGCTGACTGAGTATAATTTGCTGGAGTTGATTAGTAAAATTGATATTGGACTCTAGTGGACTAATAAACACTTAATAAGACGAAGTCGAGGGAAACATCGAGATTCGAGGGAAAGAAAATTCACTGTTTCCGAGGGATCAGTCATTAAGGTGGCTCGATGGTGTTTTTTTCTGTGCCGACCACTCTTTTTCAATCTTGTATTTGGATATCTTAGTCATTATTTACCTAAATACTCATGGCACACACTTACTAGGGAAAAATTGAAGTTTCCATTTCAGTTGTATTTTTTGCGATTGAAGCGTCCTTGGCAACGATACGTTGCTAGGCGTAGTTTTACTTGTGAGGCCGCCGTCGGCCTGTATGAGAAATTTTGGCAAATCGCTCTTGGGGACTGAAAGAGTACCACAATGCACACATTTTAGCCAAGTTTGGTTAACTTCTGTGAGAGGATTTTTGAATGGCGCGAGTTTACTTATTTTAGGGTTAAATTTGGTAAAATATCAAAGTTTGTTGTATTTCACCCCAAACTGAGAGATCGAGGACCTAATGCCGATTTCAACTTTACTCATTCATAAGAACAACTATTGTACCTTATTTGTTGGGCTCTTTTGGCGGATTGACGGTTTTCGATTTTTCCCTGTTCCGAGTTATAATAATTGAAATTTACGATGTTTTTGCAACAAACGAGCAGAGAATCTTCTGACCTCGCTTATTTTAAAAATCTGAGATAGAATTTCCCAAGAATAAGCGAACTATAAATTTGGACCTTCTTTTACTTAGTCTCCAAATTTCGTGTTGGTTGAAATGCTGTGAGACTTCTACGCTGAACGTCGAGTTGGTAACATGCGCGCTAGTATTTTCAGAGATTTCTTGTTCTCCGAGATGTTTACAATTCATGATCTATTCTGCATATTTCATTGTTCTGAAATGACACCTGCACGCGAATTCCAGTCTAGCACGGGCGGAACCAAAACGCTTGATTAACTTCCGAAGACGTGTTTAACGTTGATGTTCAACAGCTCACCTGTTATCTCATGAACACATTGCCAGGACTGATGAATTACCATAATCGGCAGGTCTTCGGAAGTTAATCAAGCGTTTTGGTTCCGCCCGTGCTAGACTGGAATTCGCGTGCAGGTGTCATTTCAGAACAATGAAATATGCAGAATAGATCATGAATTGTAAACATCTCGGAGAACAAGAAATCTCTGAAAATACTAGCGCGCATGTTACCAACTCGACGTTCAGCGTAGAAGTCTCACAGCATTTCAACCAACACGAAATTTGGAGACTAAGTAAAAGAAGGTCCAAATTTATAGTTCGCTTATTCTTGGGAAATTCTATCTCAGATTTTTAAAATAAGCGAGGTCAGAAGATTCTCTGCTCGTTTGTTGCAAAAACATCGTAAATTTAGATTATTATAACTCGGCACAGGGAAAAATCGAAAACCGTCAATCCGCCAAAAGAGCCCAACAAATAAGGTACAATAGTTGTTCGTATGAATGAGTAAAGTTGAAATCGGCATTAGGTCCTCGATCTCTCAGTTTGGGGTGAAATACAACAAACTTTGATATTTTACCAAATTTAACCCTAAAATAAGTAAACTCGCGCCATTCAAAAATCCTCTCACAGAAGTTAACCAAACTTGGCTAAAATGTGTGCATTGTGGTACTCTTTCAGTCCCCAAGAGCGATTTGCCAAAATTTCTCATACAGGCCGACGGCGGCCTCACAAGTAAAACTACGCCTAGCAACGTATCGTTGCCAAGGACGCTTCAATCGCAAAAAATACAACTGAAATGGAAACTTCAATTTTTCCCTAGTAAGTGTGTGCCATGAGTATTTAGGTAAATACTGAATAAGATATCCAAATACGTGATTGAAAAAGAGTGGTCGGCACAGAAAAAAACACCATCGAGCCACCTTAAGTGATTTGTTATATAGCAACACAAAAACACAACACAAGACAGTTTGAAAAACGCGCCGAGCGCTCGATCCATCATAATCATGCCACCTTTTGTCACGGTCTGATCACGTGCGCTAGCGGGCAACGGTGCAATGTTACCCTCTGACGTCAAAATTGTTGCCCGCTTTCGCAAATGTTGCCCGCTTAGCACAATTGGCAGGAAACAGTTTGTTTGTTAGATGTCATGTGACCATGAATCAACCAATCAACGCGCGCGTTGTATTGAGAAAAACACCAGCTATATAACAACGTGTATTATAATAATATGGTGTCCTTGATATTAAGATGAAGGTGTCTATATTATGTAATGTCGGTAAGGGGGATTCGACTGTTTTTATGAATTTACAAGTTGAACTGAAGTAGTTATAATTAAAGAAATGCTTTTGTTATGAATGGATCTGTATCTATTTAAGATTGGTGCTTCAAAGAAAAAAGATTTGGCAATTCCTCTTTGTCTGCCTAACAACTGGAGATGGGATCCACAGACGGGAAAGTGCATTAAAGAAGGAGAAATACGTTCCACGCTATATACGAACGAAGAAGCACTTAGGCAACTTAGGAATATTAAAGGTAATCAGATTGAGAGCGGTTTATCCAACTTCAAGGTAAATAAATTAAAACGTCCACATGTAGCTCCACATCAGGGAAAAACAAAATTCAGATCTAGATGTACGGACGAACTGACGAACGCACGGACGCACTTGTCGCAATTGTTTTACTTCTAAAATTTGAAAATAAAAAGTCTGGACCTAGAGGAAAGCCGGTTGGACAGACCTTACTGCGCCTTTCAACATGTGGAATTTGAAATTCAAATCTCCACCAACAGTTGCGTTATTCCCTGCCGTCAATCATAATTAATACGAAAGCCAACGGGCCATGTAAAAAAGAAACAAACAAAGTGGATCGAAATCTACCAATCGTAATGCACGGACGTGACCTTTTGACCTCATTGAAGTGAAGATCTGTTTCCTGAGAGGTAAGCTAAGATGATTGACGGCAGTGTAAAACGCAACTATTGGTGGAAATTTGAATTTCAAATTCCGCATGTTATTGAAAGGCGCAGTAAGTTTACATTCATGTGGTTATGTTTGCAACGGAATGTTCTTACCGCTTCCTTGTTGGTCCAGTTGGTTAACATAGGATCTTTTGACTTGGGGTTGGGGTAAGGGGGGAGGGGGCTTAAATGAGTGGCTATTAATTTTTAACAAGGCATGGTGTTGGTCATCAACCTTGTCTGCAGGATCTTCTTGGTCTTGAAAATGTTTGAGATTTCAATTTACTGAACATATACGGTGTATACAGCTCAGCCAGTTAGAAACGTAGCATATAGAATCTTGCGGTGAAGTAACCCGTGACAAAAAGAGGGCAGGTTTCAATGGTGAAAAGAAACAATTATCTCCTGATCGAGATACCATAGAAAGATACGGTTGTTTTTGTGCTGTTTATACGGACATTTAATAATACTGGAAAGTCAGTAGCTGAATGGGCCACTTCGTTGAAATTAATGGAACACTGTCCTGCCGAAATAGCAAAATTTCACTTAGCTTATTTCCACGTTATATTGCCAAATGCCACCAAATATACAACTTAGTTGGATAAAAGGATTCTATAGAACAGAACAAAGGCAGCAGTTTGGAGATAAACTGCATGATTGCAAGGATTGAAGTGGATCACAGTTCATGAAATTTGATTTATTGACCGCCTATCAATGTTAAAGCTTTTAAGCTTTAAAACAGGCTACTGGCCAGAATCATGAAAAGTTAACACGATATTTCAGTCATGTCAGCCGGGACAGTGTCCCTTAAAGTTATTTTGTTGTATCTTATATTGCTTCAGAAAAAGAATAGTCAGCATTCTTTTTACTTGAATGCCGTTGCTATAAAAATAAAACCTCTATGTATTGAAACAATTTTTGTACTTTTTTCCATGATTTTATGTGACTGATAAATTTTAATCTATGACAATTTTATCAGCCAAGTTTACATACTTTGCACCATCGTTTTATCATCCAACAGGTCCTGTGTGTGTGGTGTCCATTGCTGGTAAATACAGAATGGGAAAGTCGTTTGTGTTAAGTCAAGTTTTCAATCAGCCAAATGTTTTCCCTCTTGGACATGAAATGGTGGCTGAAACCGTGGGAATATGGCTTTGGATTGTACCCGAAAAATATAAGGTTTGATTACTTTGAACTACGTTATCCAGCTCCACCAATATACGAGAATATTATTTTTTGTTATATCCGATGCTATTGATCGGTGTAATTCGGATACATTCACAAACAATACTTCCTATTTTCTTTGGTTAGGATTCTCATGGCCGGAAGTTCACAGTTGTGTTGCTGGATTCTGAAGGAATTAACTCTGCAGCCGCTGAAGGTTTTAGTGACCATCAGATCTTTACCTTGGTTGTATTACTGGCCAGCGTGTTAATATACAATTCTCAAAATGTTCCCACAAGGGACGAAGTAGAGGGACTGGAATATCCTTTTTAGGATAAATATGGATTATTCCATGGTTAA
This sequence comes from Cladopsammia gracilis, assembly GCA_022457155.1. Taxonomy (NCBI): domain Eukaryota; kingdom Metazoa; phylum Cnidaria; class Anthozoa; order Scleractinia; family Dendrophylliidae; genus Cladopsammia; species Cladopsammia gracilis. Next base: position 3,316,339 of record JAJGOT010000001.1, read on the forward strand.
TGAGCGCATACGATTTTTTTTCACGCGTTGTGTGATGTTTCACAAGACACAACAAGTGAATACAAATCGTACAAGCGAACCAACCATGAAGTTATTTGTTTACTTTATAAGTACTGAGATTTACAGTAAGAAAATTATATCTATAAACTATAATCACGTCAAGAACACAACCAAGACAACAACGTTTGGAACCAACTATCGGCAAGTAGCCACTTTAATTTATTAACTCAACTTAAACAAGTTTACAAATCATAATTTAGCACAACAATTTAATTCGCAACTAGTAGTACTGGCGAAATAACAATTCTAAAATAAATGTTAAGGTCATAAAAATATCTGCAAATATTATACGTATAGAGTAGGTAAAGATTATAAGAGACAGTCTCCGTAAAAGCGATCTGGCCTACCCGTTTTAAATAATAGATTTCGCTCATTACTCGTGGCGCAGTCAACGAGTTCTAAATCCACCTCTAAGTTTTCTTTTCTTCTTTTTTTCGTGTGACGTAAGCGCATGCAAATTATGCAGGCATATTTTAGATTATGTCGACGACTATATGGCTTCCAGCCATGACATACATACCGCAAAATTTCTCCGTGTGTTGACTTGAGAAGCAAAAGAAATAACTACAGCGTACAATTGCAAGTTTTCATGACAATGCAAGGCGTTCATGGATGGATAGGACCGTTTGATATTGTGTTCGCTGTGGGATTTTTAATTTGTTTCGGCAAGAGTTGTGTTTTATATAACTTGCAATTTGCTTAGCGATCGAGCTTTGAAATGTCGGCTGCTGAATGTAGTGAATTTAGAGTTGTTTTACTTTTTAACACGTGAATACGCGCAAGCGCAATGAACGGGTTATGGGTGACGGAGGCTAATTCATTCACTCACTAACTTACTCACTCGCTCCTTCCATCAGCTGTAAACTTTATGACGTAATGCTTTATTACAATTGCGTTTCGTAACAAGAACAACGAGAATAATCCAGCGATAAAAATAACTTATTTGTTATAAACGAATATAAACAACAATAACCTTAAAGATGTTTCGCATTTGGAGTCTTTAATGCAACATTAAAATCAATAAAAAAAGGCTTTTTCAACCAATGCCATGTTTTGATGTGTACCTACCTTGAATATGTGTTCCACGATAGTGTAGTGGTTTGATGTTTTGGCTAAGTGCCGGAAATGACAGTCGGAAGGCTCGACCTCAGTCACGCTCAGGACCCTCTTTTTTTTTCCTTTTTTTTTACATTCTTTGCACTGGACACTATGAAAGTGATGCACTGGACACTATGAAAGTGATGTACTGTTTTTTTGTTTTGCGTTCGTGAAAACTCCTTACCTTTAATTTAAAAAAAATATATCGACTGTAGTGCGACCAGGCCCTTACATAATAAAGCAATTTAACAGCAAACACAGGAAAGGCATGCCAGATATGACCTTAGAACAAACCGTCTAACGTGGAGGCATGCATGCAACCGACAATCGATTAGCTAAGGAGTAGGAAATGTATATTTTTGAATTTTGACATCACTGCACTTTTTTTACGAATGGTTTACTCTTCCTAGCTTACATTCAAGTGTATTTCAGTTTATCAGTATGTTTTGGTACCCAGAAACGACTGATTTATTTATAGATGTGTATCAACCCAAAAAACTCTTTAACAATGAATAGTTTTATTGCAAAGCTCTCTCAAAGAATCCAGATACGATCAAAGCCAAGAGCGGGTAGTGGGCAGAAAGGAGAAGACGAGCTTTTTCACAAGATATTTCCTCACTTCATTTGGCTGCTGAGGGATTCAGTGTTATCCATTCCAAGTGACTGTGAAGACCTCAAAGACTACTTTCTAAAAAAGGTTAGAATTCAGTTGTAAGGGATTCAGATCCCATGTTTTATGTACTGTTAAAAAAGTGGTAGTATTTTAGTACTGTTTAAGAAACGAGCAGTAGTGTTTCATCAGGTTTAAAACTCGAGGCGAAGCCGAGATTTTTACACCTGATAAAACACGTGCTGCAAGTTTTTTATACTTCAAAACATACAAAAAATGCATATCCCTATGGAGATTAAACAACTGCACTTTTGTGCAAAGAGGAAATTAGCATACAAGAAAAACAAGTAGACTGATTAGAACTTAAGGTGGCTCCATGGGGTATTCTGGCCGCGGGAGAACTGGGTACGAATGGCGCGAGCTTTAAATGTCAAAAAGTCAAAACAAACATGGCGGCTTAATGCGAGTTTGTGATTTGGGAACAATAATATATATAGGTAGGCTGAGCCTAACAGCATCTCTCTTTGAACAGAAAGCCGATGATAAACTAAACTGAGGTGAAAGGTCGGACGCACAAGAATAAAATTGACCACCGGGCTATTTTTTAATTTTAGCAATTCTCAAAAACAGACTTACGCGACCGTTTGCACAGCACATTTAGACCGTACAAAAGTTCACAAAAACTACTTGTTCTCCGTCAAGAATAACTAGTACGACTAATTTTCAAATAAATACACCTGTTGCTTATAAAACATTGTCCGTGAAACTGATTTGGAAATCAAAATTGCAAACAATACACAAACATATGTACATAAGACCACGCGAGTGAAGTTTAGAACTATAAAATCCAAGTCTTGTTTTGTTTACATAAAATTGCTTTTCAACTTATATAATGAATGAACAAACGCATAAAAATGGACAACTCAATCTTCTTTCGAAAATTTTTATTCAAATCTCCATAAGTTTATGTTTAAAAGCAAAACGCGAACCATTTATAGCTCATCGAGGCCGAGATGTCTCCGATGAAAGAAATCAAAACAACTGAATTTAATTGAGCACATTTTATAAACAGTTCTCCAAAACTAGCGAGAACACAAAGAAAAAGTCAATCACAGATTGATATCAACATAAATTCCCATCGAAAAATGTATTTTGTTTTACCTTTAAGTCCCTCCACTGCTTGGAAATTCTTTAAATCTCCGCTTCTTCAGTTCTGAAACCCGAAGTGACAAACATCTCCGCGCATTGCTCCCATCCTCGAAGCAAGATTTTATCCCTGAAAGCTCTTCTTTTTCCACTATAGCGGTTTTCTGAATATCCCTTAATTAGTATCCCTGTCTTGAGTAGCAAACCGCGAAAAAATGCAGGAGAATAACGACTTTAATTTAAACGGTTTTCTCCGCTAAACACAGCAAACACAGCAGTGTTTTCCCAGGTGACTTGAAATTGTAAAGATCCCGGATGTTGTGTGTTGTCATACGCGCATGTTTTGCGACGGTATACGCGCCCGCGAGTTAGCCCTGCGCGTACGGCGGCGGCGGGCACACGACGCGCCCGCAAAACATCCGCTAGCCATGACCATGAAAAATGACGGGCATGGGTTCTATGGTTCTCTGGTTCTCGGTATGGGGCTCCGCAGCGGGCCTTCGGCCCGCGAGAGCTCCGCTAATATATCGAGGAAAGATAAGGGAAAAAATTAACACCTCTTGAAGAAAATGAAACCTGGGCTTGCTTTAACAACTGATACGACTAAATATAAAGACCGCGGTGCGTCCGGTCGCATCCGGAAAACGGAAAGGACTCACTGCATCGCTCAAACCTCGCGCGTGGTTTCGAAAGTTCACACATGCTCAAATACTGATCTTGGCGAATTTCTATTCTGATGACGTAATTGTTGTGGGAGACAAAAATAGAAACTTTTCACTGGAATATATTAAAATTCATTCGGTGAAATTCCGTAAAATTTGGCATAGAGGTAACATATTGTTATTTTCTTTTTAGTGCCCGTTGATCTTAAATTTTTTTAAGGCCCATTTTTAAACAGGGACAAAATACACAAATTGGCAAGTAGCGATGAAACTGCCTTTGTAACCCCTACCTTTTTCGTCATGGAAAGTTTCATCTGGACAGGCTTTACATGATGTGAAATTTTAAGAGGATTTCGCCGAAGGAAACTGAAGAAAATCAAAATCAAAGCCGCATGCAAAGCGTCTGTGTTTAGGCAGTTGTAATTTCATAGTTCAAGTCATTATCTTCTTAACACCGATGGTCGTAGAACACATTTTGGTCATTGCTCATTATAGTTTGTTAGCTTTGAGTGAACTGGAAGTCAGAAAAAAAAATCGGCTTTCGAAAAGTAACGCTCGCGCGCACGTTATCAGCAACAACTCTATGGAGCCACCTTAATATACTGACACATAATATACCGACTGGCTTTGATGAAATGACCATGGATTCCTGTCTCGTGTCGTGATAAATACTATACGAATGTTCGCAAGGCTTGTGTCCTCCTCCTACTTATTTTCTTGATCCCTAAACATTGATAATTAAATATTTATTGCTACTGGATTTACTTTGTCTTTTGTTTACCCTGTCGTTCATTTGTTCACAACGAGACTGACACAGTTATTTCAGGACTGTTAGACACTGCCGGTAAAAACAGCCGGTTCAGGTGTGTTTAACGAGTTTGCGGTTATGCACAGAATACTTCAAATAACAAGATTAGAGGCGAGAAAGAAAACCAGCCCGATTGTGATAGCAAATTTGCAGTTGCATGCCAAAATATGAACTTCTTTGAGCGCCTGAGTATTTAGGTGCATTGGGCGCTTCGTTTGTGGTCTGTGGTGCTCTTTTATACAGCATTTTTTGTCCTGTTGACGTTTGATAATAACAGTACCGTAGTTATGTTTGTTCCTAGCGGTATAACCAGTTTAATACTGATAAAAAGGATGATTACAATGCGACTTTAATTCCCCCTTAGGTGTTACACAAACAGGATTCATCGGCCACCAGTTGCAATAGTCAGCAGGTCGCTGATACCATTTTACGCTTCTTTACTGGATTTGACGCGTTCAGGTTACCTTCTCCTACATACGACCCTGAGACGATGAAGTGTCTTGGGGAGAAAAAAGATGAAGTGAATCCTAAATTCTGGAGTGATTTAAAGGAATTTCAGCGCATTTTGAAACCCCTTCTGGCTCCTAAAAATAGCTTTAACGATGGAGAATTCGTCACTGGAGAAGGCTAGTAGAAAATACATTTTCTTCTTTTTACTGTTCATGTGTACTCAGAGTAAATTGGTACGGTGGCCCACTAGGGCCAATGCAACACACTTTAAATTAATGCCGTTTTCTGTATAAAAACTCGCCTCTTCTATACAATGTTTCTTGTTTTCAGTACAAGTGTAGGCCTCTTACATAGAAACGAGCCTCCTCCGTAGAAATGAGCCTTCTCCGTAGAAATGAGCCTCCTTCGTAGAAATGAGCCTTCTCCGTTGAAACGAGCCTCCTCCGTAGAAATGAGCCTTCTCCGTAGAAATGAGCCTCCTTCGTAGAAATCAGCCTTCTCCGTAGAAATGAGCCTCCTTCGTAGAAATGAGCCTTCTCCGTAGAAATGAGTCTCCTCCGTAGAAATGAGCCTTCTCCGTAGAAATGAGTCTCCTCCGTAGAAATGAGCCTTCGCCGTAGAAATGAGCCTCCTCCGTAGAAATGAGCCTTCGTCGTAGAAATGAGCCTAGCTACAAATATCAGGTAACATCGCTTTAATTTCTTTCCGGAAATTCCCGATATTTTCTTAAATATATCGCTTTTCCCCCTAAATATCTTGAAAAAGTTCTAAATATCCCAAATATTTTCTTAACATTTTTCTATTAATATCAAATAACGCCGGGACTTTATAAAATCAAAAATATCATTTATTGGCAAGACAGGAATGCGTCACAGTCTAAACAAAGTGACCACCAGACGTACAAGTAAATGTGAACGCGTTCAGTACATCGCTACTGATGCTACAGCAGCATTTTCTGCCCTTTCAGCATCTACCATTTTGTCCACGGTGTTCTACTAACTAAGACTCATGGGATATAATATTCGTGAGGAAAACCGCTGAACAGGACCACTGCTGACTCTTAATTGAGCCTCAAAGTAGATTCCATCTCAAGTTTCAAAGAAAAAAACATGCGTGAATTCATAAAAGTAATAAAACCATAGCAAATTTTCAAATGTATTTTTCTTCTTAATATCTCGGAATTTTCTAAATATCTCAGGAGCTTCTAAATATCTATAAAGGTTTCCGGATATTTGTAGCTAGGCCTAAGTCCTAGCTCAGTCCAAATTGTCCCATACAAACCAAAAATTTACTTTGACAAAACAGTGCTTAATAAAAACATCGCGCGTTATAAACAAACTTCCGGGTCAAAACGTCACACCGTCAATTCTCCGTCAATTTTCACTCTCTTTCAATAACGTGTTTTTAGGTGAAACAAATTTCGAGAAAATGGTCGATCCCCTTTTAAATTTCATTTTAGGTCTTGCTGCCTTGGTCGAGCTTTACACTGAAGCTATTAACACCCCAGGTGCTATTCCAAATGTACAAAACGCTTGGAACACATTTGCTGACGGGAAGTTTTCTGAAGTCAAGCAGGCCGCTCTAGAGACGTATGTCGCACTCTTGACGTCACAGCTATCTGATGTTTTACCTTGTGACAATGACACCATTCGTGCGAGTCATAATGCTGCTCTTAAGGAGTCCTTAGGACAGTTCATGACGGAAGTTAACGGTTTCTCGACAAACAAAGTGGAATTGCACGCAAGGGAACTGAAGGTGAGCTCACCTATCACGCTTATAAGCTTTGAGACTCTCTGTTGAGCAGCATCCTTTATAAAAAAATCCTTTTATTGTTTTATTCCATCAGTTCTAACATTTTGATGACTTGAAATATATAGTCCGTGGGGGGGGGGGGGGGGAGAATTTTGGGGACATATACCGTTTTGAAGCATAGCCCGAGGGTGTTTCAAATCAGGTTGTTCACAGAGAAGGCACATAAAACTCCAAAAATACGTATGCTAGCTCAATTTGTTATAGTTGAGATGTATACACACCACAATCTCGCATAAAAGCACCCACAGGGCATTTCAACACAATTATGCTCGATATACCACAGACTACCTACTCATTCTTCTCAATCTGGAAGACACCCATCCTGGAGCCAAAGAACTCCTCACAAACAATGGTTTCGGTGTCACGCCGATCAGAGGTCCCTTCCAGTAGGAACGCAGTAGACATCACAATTGAGAAAATATCAACAGGCATGCCAAGTCTCGTTCTGGAATCATAGAATTCAGCAGAAATGAGTCTGCGTATTATCGCTGGTGCAAAACTAGGCACATCCGGGCGAGTTATTTGCAAGCCACGAAGGAATTGGTTGATATGGATGACCAAGTATCTACAACGACTTTTTTCTCTTTATTTCTTAATTATTCATTCTTGTAAACTTGTTAATCTTTGGAGAAATACAATACAACGCACAAGGAGATGAGACCGTCACAGATTAAAGGTCAAATGAACCAAAAATTAGACAATTTTTCTTTTAGTCCAATATTGGTGCAATATGTTTTATGGGTACCAAATAAACAAAAACAAAAAAAAAATTGGCTGATCAGATCTCTTCACGGTCCCTTGCATTCTCGTTTTCATTTTTATCTTTCGACCGTAGATCTTGGAAGATCCGTTATGCTGCGTTATGTTTTTTCACATGGTTTGGCCATGTTGTCTCTGGCAGATAGTTTTGCTATCGCCGCCTAGTTCAACACAACAGTGGCATGATATTCTCAAATTTTTTGTTCATTGTGTATGACATAAGCTGTGCACGTGGACAGACATATGATCTTGAGGTCATATCCGGAGTTTTTACCAAGTGCACATTAGTAAAGTGCTAACTCAGTCAAGTTAGTCACTCGAACTTGTCGCTACACTGTGCTGATGAGCCGCAATAACGGCGAAATAGCTATCCACAGTTGCATTTAAACTTTCGGTTTGGTCTCAATCATGCCATTGTTGCGTTACTTTTTCTACGCAGTTGTCAGCCCTTGCTTCTTATGGTACCAAATAAACACATTCTGAAGTTTGAAACTAATTGGAATTGGCATCGCAGAGATATTGGAAGTTAAAAAATGCGACTTTTTGGTTTTCATAATCGTAGAGCGATCTGGAAAATTGTCGGAAAGTAACGTCACTGTTGACCACCTCAAAAAATTCAAGGTTTGAAGAGGGGGGCGTAAGGGGGGTCCGAAAACCGCAAAACCGCACGCAAATAAAACGCAAAACCGCGCAGAATAAACGTCAAAACCGCAATACCGCATCGAAATTCATCAAACTACATGAAAACCGCAAACCGCGTAGTTTTGTAAAACCGCAATACCGAGGGTTAAAATTAAAATTACCGCAAAACCGTATAAAAAATAACGCAAAACCGCATCACCGCAAACCCTTACGCCCCCCTCTTTGAAGGTGAAAACAATGATAGGCTGATTCTCACTAGGGCTTTTAAGTGCATTTGAGGTGCACTTGGTACGTGCTTGTAGTATGAACTCCTTTAATTAATATCAGCTGAATGTAATTAGAAAGTTAGGCCCAGTTCAAACGTCGAACTTTACATGTGCCGAACCTAATACCTGTTTAGGTCGACCCTATTAAGTTCGACTGTTGATTCAGACGGTCGAACTTTACATGTGCCGAACCTAATTCGTGGCGAAAAGAAATATCATCCTTACCGCTTAAAATAGGGAAATAAACCGAAAAAAGTAAAATTCACCAAGCCTGGAAATTCTTGTTTTAATTTTAGTGTGCTTTGTGTTCTGTTATTGCAAGGAGACAGCTGATCGTGTCGTGATATTTGGACAAAATAAAGTAACGCCATAAATTTTAAAATACATTACGATTTCTTTATGGATATAAAGAAAAGCAACTTTTTAGAAGACCGATTTAAGATGTCCAGTTTCAGTCTAAAAATAAAAAATGCTGGTAACCGTCGTTACGTTTCTGTGAGTTCTGTCTGCAAAGGCGCGAAAACCCACTAAATAGCCAATCAGAAGCGCGGTTATATTGAAAAATACGTTAACATAAATTATGCATTAGGTTCGGCACATGTGAAGTTCCCTTCGTTTTTATCAAAAACGACTTTTTGAATGACACGTGCTGTTGGTTTGTGCGGAATCACCCAAGATGCGTAAAACAAAAGGATCCAAGTGCAGTTTAAAGTAAGGTCTACCCCTTACTTATTGGAAGCGCACTTTACCAATGACAGTACAGCCGTGCAGCTAAAAGCACGTGGGCACGCAACTTTGATTTCCACAGGGAACGAGCTCTTTGCGTTTTGGTACAATTCTGGAGTTACGGGCGATTTCAAAAAGACTATCAAGTAGGATCTCAAGTTTTAGTTTAGCTGTTGTATTGGAAGGCGTATTTCAAGTCGACTAAGGGTAATAAATTCTATGTTGAGAAAAAAAGGTTGTCTAATTTTCAGGCCTAGCCAATCAAGAAACTTCAGCCAAAACAATGCCTGCATGTGCGTTTTATATTTTGGTGCATTTCCTCGCCGTTCCCTGATCAAATGATCAAAGCTTTTGTGGATAACGCGAACACACGACGGTTAATGTTCTTTTCTCTATTTGAAATTTAAATCCGTCACTATGAATTTAACAGTTTACCTTCACAAAAGTTATCCCGTAAGCGGAGATGATTGACAGACATGGAAGTTAACCTGACTAAACTACCTAGCGAGGTGGTTTGAAAAACCTAACTTTAAAAATATATATTATATAGACAGATGAGAAGTTTCTCGAATGCAAGATTTCATTGCTCGAAGCTCTTCGATTCCTACCATAACACAGGTTCAAGCTCCTCGGCCATTTTCAATGCGAAAACAGTGGATACACAGACTTTTTTCTGCTGAATCCTATGATTCCAGAACGAGACTTGGCATGCCTGTTAATGGTTTGCTTAATTGTGATGTCTGCTGCGTTCCTACTGGAAGGGACCTCTGATCGGTTGACACTGAAACCATTTTTTGCGAGGAGTTCCTTGGCTCCAGGATCGGTGTCTTCCAGATTGAGAAGAACGAGTAGGTAGACTGTGGTATATCGAGAATAATTGTGTTGAAATGCCCTGTGGGTGCTAATATGCAAGAGTTTGGTCTGCGTACATCTCAACTATAACAGATTGAGCTAGCATACACATTTTAGAGTTTTATGTACCTTTTCCGGGTGTTTAAGAGTAATTTTCAAAAATACCGACCTGGGTGCCCTGTGGTATTTTGCCTCAGATAAAGAATGCGGCCGTACGGCCAAACGCCTCCACTTGAGAAGTGCGAACAACCTGATTTGAAACACCCTCGGGCTATGCTTCAAATCGGTATATGTCCCCAAAATTCCCCGGGGGGGGAGGGTTTCGTCTACTGACCCACGGACTAATACTACGTCTTTGTCCTGTGATGAAATTAGGTATCCATCGAGAAGAAGTTAAAATCATGGCAGACTGAGAATGAAAAGAGGACAAGAAAACTTTGTAAGGAGCTGTTTGAAAAGCTGAAAAAGCGTCATTTGGACCCAGTCCTTCAACAACTGCAAGGAAATGCAGGAGCCAAATTATCTTATGATGATGTTATTGGCGGATACAAGAGACTTAAAGATGACTACGAAAAGAACGCAAAGGGCGCGAAAGATGTCATTGCCGCAGTTTTTTTCGATTATCACGAAGTAAGAACCATTTATTAATGCCTTAGCTGGGCGTCTGAAATTCTCTGTTTCAGTTTACTTTTATTGTAAAACAGAAAGGCTATTACGGAAAGGGGCCGCTTAGTGCCAATCAAGAATGACAGGATGATAGGATTCAAATTTATCTTCCCCCGTTTAATGTGTATATGACAGATTTTTTTTATTTGCTTGTTGGAATCTACATGGCGTTCTGATAAGAAAGTCGAAAAAAGTTTTTCCGTATCGATTTTTCTTGTCCTCGTGAAATTTCACTTTCGGTGTGTTACAAAACCGCGCATGAAGAAAGACTGGAAATAGTCCGCTGTGACGTCAATGCAAGAATGCCAGTATCGCGATTTCGCAGTTGCTCCGTTTTTTGGTGCGTGTTGCTACAACCATAGACAACACACCTTAATAGAACCATGTTCCTTTCTCAGGGCGCACCACAAAATGTGAGGAACCGAGAAAGCTCGACACCGGCATTCTTGTATTGACGTCACAGCGGACTATTTCCAGTCTTTCTTCTTGAGCGGTATTACAATACACTGGAAGTGACATTTCACGTTTTTAGACGGCTAACTTAAACACGGAAAAGAAAATCGATATCGAAAAAACTCTTTTTGATTTTCTTATAAAAACACTATGTAGATTCCATCAAGCAAATAAAAACAAAAATCCGTCACAAATACTTCAAGGATAAAACGATAACGTGTTACAGCGGTTACCAATAACTCGCGACCCACCGCCTTCAAAACAGTCGGATAAAGTTGAGTTTTCGTGGACGTCAATCAAAGAAAAGCCCCGCTGAGAGAAGGTAAAACTTAATTAAACTCGATTTTCAAGCCAGTTTAAACAAAAACAAAACATGCTGTTTGCAGAAATCGTATTTTTAGAATAAACTTTTAAATTTCACCAGAATTACCGCACGTGATAATTTACAACTCAGTGTTGCATGATGAATAGTAGGCGGATCACAACTCATGATGCCGCGGCTGCACGGAGCTGTAGTTTTTCTCTTCAAAACTGTAATTGACTATGAAATTGGTTGTTTTAAAATGTTTACTATTTCTTTTTGGTAAAATTGTTCGGAATCTAGTCGAAATTAAAAAAAAAAATGTTAACGGCTTTTCTTTAATTGACGTCCACCAAACTCAAGTTTGACCTTTGGGGATGAAGAGCGATGGGTCGCGTGTTTATAATGGTAACCGTTGTAAATTCCAGTTGCTTCGCCTGTTGTTTCAACACGCCGTGGAACAACAGTCCGATACAAAATGTTGTCACAGGTCCCTACAAGAGTTTGGCAATAAGCTTAATTCCTCTTGCAAAAATATAATGCAATCCGGTGTTGTTATGGTAGACGTAGACTACGAGCAATCCCATGTTTGCCTCATGGATAGACCAGCGAGTAATCACAAGATTGAGCGCGCTCCAAAATCGCCAGTGACGAGGACGGAGAGATAACTCGTAGTCCAGATCTTTCTATTAGCACAAACCACATTATAAAACCAAAAAAGGATGTTTTTAATACCTCGCACAAAATAATCATTTAGGAACTAAAGAAAGAAGAAGAGAGTAACCTGACTTGGCTTAAGAAACTGAAAAGCTTTGACGAGGAAAGAGGTCGAAGGCTGGCAGCCGAGGCTTATCAAGCAAAGGAGTTAAGGAGGCTGGAGGTGAGAAGTTCAGACGATGTTGTAAAGTAAATCCCTCTATCGGTTGAAGATAATGGAAAGCGCGCCCGTGTGCAACCTCATACTGTAAAAATCGAAATACAGGCAAGGGTATCCGTTCGTTATTTGAATTGCACGTGCGTGTTTGCGTTATGCTATGTAGATACAAAATGGCAATTTTATTATTGTACAACGGAATCCTTCTGCCTGGTCGGGTTTATATTACTATAATCGCCATCTAAATTGTTTGTGGTTCAGTATGGTTGACAATATGTCTGGCATTTGTTATTTTTCTCTTCAAAATTTGTTACTACAATGTGAGGACTTTACTGGGTTCTTCACTGGGTTCCACAAGCCATTAGAAAAACTGGTTTTAAAATTAGTATTAATAATCGAACTGTTTTTTGAGCGCCATAAATTATTTTACTTTGGCACTGATAACCATACAATTTTCTTTACAGGAACAGATGTCACGCGTGTTGCAAGAAAATCAGGAGCAAAAGAACGAGGTATAAATAACAGTGATGTGATATATAATTAAAGATAATATGGTAATATATCTTGTGCGTCCCCCCCCCCCCCCCCCCAACTTGAACCCAAAATCTGACAAATATGGTTATAACCCTTTCTCCTTCCCGTTTATAGGCCCATCTGCTTATGTAGCGTGTAAGAAATAGTATTTTCGAGCCTCTAAAGTATACTTTCCTAGAAAAGTAGCACCCATATATGTGGTGCTTGCCATTCAGCTTCCCCTTTGCAAATTGCAACTGTTGTTTCTGCAAATCTATTCATGTTGTTATGGTAAATGAATATTAAGCAATACCATAGTAAGGTTATAGTGTATCGCAAAATATCGTAAATAATTTGCAAAATATTCAAAATAATGTCCACAATTCGATGAAGATTACATTTGAACGAAGTCATTATTCGCGGAAACTGTCAACTCTGAAAAACACGCGCAGTCTTACTTCGACGTCGCTCTATAACTATAAAGCTCATTGGCTAATACTTGAAAAATAAGCCAATCGCCTTGGAAATTGCCAATCACAGCTTGGCATACGCCTCGACCGAGGTCACAGTGAGTGAATGTGTTGGCCGCTGCTACTTAGTCTCTTTCCACCGTAATCCATGGCAAAACGTTCTGAAAGGAAGTAAAGGACAATTTTTTAACTGTCGTTAGTCTGTGGTCAGTTTTTTTTTATAAGATGACAACAAGTGGAGAAGCTTGGAGAAGAGGGTGTCAATGGGGTTAACCGTCAACCGTCAAATGGCCAAAAAATTAACCGTCAACCGTCAAAAATGCAGTATTTTTACCGTCAACCGTCAAATACGCCAGCCAGTTTTAACCGTCAAACGTGTCAGATATCCTTTGTTAAGAAATAAAATGGAGCCAATTTATGCTGTTTATAAACGATAAGTTTAAATATTCACAAAACACATTTATCTGCAGGTCCTTTTACCCAACATTTACGGCAAAAGTCCGGTGGTGGGAACTTTGGGAGAGGCAAGAAATTTTTTTTTGTCCACCTAAGGTGGAAATCTTTTTTTTTTTCCCTCGATGGCTGGAATATATATTTTTTAATAGTTTATTTTTTAAATTGTCCTTGGGCAGATTTTTTTTTTGCGATAATGCGTGGGAATTTTTTTTCTTAATAATTTACTGGGAAATTTTTTTTTTTTTTTGCTTTTGCCCCACCCCCCCCCCCCCCCCCCCCCCCATCACTTTTCTAATGGTCCATCCCTTAGACACTTAGTTCAGGTGGAAAACCCTTACTTTAATGCACAAATTATAGGACTAATTGGTTTATTCAAGTATAGGTGAAATTCTATTCTTTTATAAAACACTAAAGTCAAATTTACCGACTTAATTTCTTGTTATAACCGTCATTCTGAAAAATTAACCGTCAAGCGTCAAATGGCTTAAAATTTAACCGTCAACCGTCAAAACGACTTTTTTTTAACCGTCAACCGTCAAACATACCCCCCCATTGAGACCCTCGGAGAAGTGCATACAGACAGCCTGGAAAGCCAATGGAACGTTCCGATTTTTGCGTCAATGGCACAAGAAGAACTTTTCTCTTTTCATGCTTTCTGGTGGATAGTTTGGAATTGGTATTTCCGCCTTTGTTCTCTCTTTTGATGTACAGTAAACTCCAACAGCAAAACCCGTCAAATCGCTTCAATTTATCGTTGTGAGCAAAAAGACACCAAATTACAGCAGGTATGGATTACAGTATATGTATTTGACATTTAGTAGTGCATGGTTACATACGACATTTTGCGATATTCTATAACCTTCAATATTATAAAATAACATTCAATTCCAGCAATGAACCCTCATTTCCCTCCACCCAAGGCATTATGACGCGCTCTCTGTTTCTTCTTTTTTTTTTTTAATCCTGAGGGTGTGCCGTTTGTATTTATCTTATTACGGTGTTTGGGCATTTGCCCTTCCTCGGCCGGGATAGACAAATGCCCGACAATACCGGAACGGATGTATCGTATAAATCCGTGTCCCCCATCCTCTGTTAAAACCACAGGCTTCTCAAGTTCACGATGGAGAACTCGAATAATTAAGCGGTACGAGTGGAACGTGACTCTCTGAAGTAAACGGCCTGATAGCCTGATCGGACAGGTTTTTTTATTCTTTCTTCTCATGACCAAATGAATTTCGGCTAACTTGTCAAAGGAGAACGAAGAAAGAATAAACAATAAACACGAAAAAAAGGAAGTAGATTCCAGAAAAAAAGACGAGATTTTTGTGATGATTTTTGCTTTTGCCTTCATTCTCCGCCCAAATAAATCGTTTACAAATACTCTGAGGGGCCGGCTCGTGTCGGTTAACCGTTTACACTACGTATTTTATATCCGAGCTGTACCGATTTTACCCATACTCGGACTAGTTCTTTTCAGAAGATCCAAACACGGTTGAAATTTTGGTGCGGCAGGGGTAAAATTTGGTACATTTTGAAAACGACTTTGTCGGCTCCAAAATGTTACCCAAGCCGATCCATTGTCCAAACCGTATTAAAAATTTCTGTAGTGTGAAATTTAATTCCTGACGGCTGGGCGACGTAGGAATGAACTCGTCAGAAATTAATATTTTGACGGCACGATATAGAGGCTCGCGTGTTGACATGAGAAATTTCGGGACTATTTACGTGTTTGGCGGGAGATATTTAACTTTTTACGGGCGTGGAACAATGTTCTGAATTTCCGAAATATGATTAAATGAAATGTAATTTTCAAGGATCAGGAAAATAGACAGAATATGTATTATGGGATACATTCATCAGATGACTGACAGACTTATCCTAAATAAACTATTTCACATGGAATGTCTCGTGTTAGTGGAGTCAGAATTGGCCCTTGATCGTATACTTACCCGAACCAAAGCAAGGAAGCTTCGATTGGATTGTTTACCAAATTGTTTTAGATTTGCTCTAGGTCTGTGTTAGGACTGAGCCATTCATGTTAACATTTTTTTTTACCAGATGGAATTGCTGATTAAAAATTTACACGAGGAAGAGAAAAGATTCACTGAGCAAATGGAGGACGAAAGGAAGAATCACCAGGCAGAACTGAAGAACATGATGGCAGCAAACAGGAAGGAAGCCCAGGAAGCAAGAAAAGCGTTCATAGCAGAGAACAACGATTGGAAAAATAGTTTTGCGGAAATGCAGTTTAAACATAACGAACAAAACATAAAAATGGTGAAGGAAATGGCGGACTTAACTGCCAGAAATGAAGAAGAAAAAAGACAACTTCGTCAACAGCTGAAAGACGAAGCCGATGAAGAAAGAAGAGCGACCATAAAGGAAATGGAAGAGAAACAAGATAAGAAAATAAAGCAAGTCCGTGATGATATGGAAAAAACCATGGAAGAAATGGTCGAACGTGAAAGAACCACTGCTTGTAACGTCAAGGTGAAGGAAATGGCGGACTTAGCTGCCAAAAATGAAGACGAAAAAAGACAACTTCGTCAACAGCTGGAAGACGAAGCTGATGAAAAAAGAAGAGCCGCCATGAAGGAAATGGAAGAGAAACACGATAAAAAAATAAAGCAACTCCGTGATGATATGGACAAAAACATGAAAGTAATGGTCAAACATGCAAGTACCACTGGTTGTAACGTCTCAGGTGTAACTGCGCGATACGATAGCGCAAAAAATCGCCCTGCACAGATAAAGGCAAATGCAGAAGCAACAGAATGCGTGAAAAAGCCAGGATTTGTAGAATCTCTACTAGGAGGAGTTGCTAATACTGTTGGTGCAGTGATTGGGGGTATCACAAAAGTTTTTGGTTGTTCTGTTCAGTAGCGATGCTATATTAACTCGTAGGTCACTCCATAAATAGAATAAATGGCAAACAAAATACTAGCAACATGTTACAAAGCCAAAAATAGTGCGCAAGCTGCATACATGCATGCACATTGAATAGCGATGCTAAAAGTAGTCGGTATATGTTTCTTAGAAAAAGCTTTGTTTATTGAGATTTTTAACAGATGCTACAATGTACACAGTTTTAAATTAGTCTTCTTATGTAAGTCCTTACATAGTATGCAGAGTCCCATTCATAACTGAGCCTTTGCTTAACTGGGCAACTCTGTTTAGATATCGCTTATAAATGAAATAAATACGTTTCATTAAAGGTGACATATACCTTTCAACAAAACCAAAATGTATATCGGAATGTTCACCGACAGTAGTCAGGCTAATTTGGCTTGTCAAGTACCATGGAGCATGGAGTCGCAAATAGCATTTTTGGACTTGATCGTGCACAATTATTTGTAGTACTGTAAGTTTTCAGTTGTGTTGGATACCAAACGTCATTCTATATATTAAAGAAAAAAATATTGTGCACAACATCAAATTTCGGCATTTCTATTACTAGTTTTTCAAGTTTGCGATGTTTCTTAGCCAGTCCCTCGAATGGCTTAAGAATAAAATTAATCTTGCTTTGATATACCCAAGGATAAAAATCATTGATATGAGAAATTGAAGGTATTCCATGTTTTGATGCAAGCTTAAATTAAATTAGTGTCAGGCGAACGGGGTATGAATGGAGTGCCAAATTTATGGCTATCAGTTAAAGTTTTAAGCAGTCTCAGCTCCCTTTTAATTTTGACACATCACAGACTTTTAGTTAAAAAAACGGCTATATTAAATCAAACAGTTTAGAGAGTGCATTTTGTTTTAAAACACGAAAATTACTGGACAGAAAGCCAAGGGCTAAATAGTAAACTAAGATGATTAAGGAGTAAGTTGGATGTGCGCATTCCGTTAAAAAAGTTCTGGAGTTTAACGTTTTGCACTCGGAAGCACGTTATCAAAAAAAGGAAATAACATTTGTCACTGTTTGCGAGCTGTTTGTGTGTATGTTTGTGTGTTGTTATATTCACATATAAAAAACACAGTTAGAATCACATTATACAGCAAATTAAATCAATAGCAGCACTAAAAAGTACTGCTCAAGGAAGCAAGTGAATGGTCACACTTGAGGATTTCTTCCACAGACTTGAAAAGTTACAATCACTTTGTGCGGCATAATAAACAGCACCGCGCAACAAAACTGCATGTTCAGTAGCTCTTGAATGATCACGATTAAGGATCATCCAAGAACTAAAGAGTTATAACCATCTTCTAAAGCATGATCAACAGCGCCACAGAAAGGAACTGTTCGGTATAGCTTTCATTTGAATGGTCACACCACAGAATTTCTTCCACAGACATTAAAGTTAGAACAGCAGTGTACAAGTTGTAAAATTACAGAAAAATACTGCTCAGTCGCTTTCATTTGTCACTGATTTAGTGTATTGGTTCGCCGTTAGTTAATTATTAAACAAAAGCTTGATATTTGTGTTCAAATTTTTAAATAGTTTGCGGATGCGTTATTTTAACTACAAAAGGTTTGTGTCTCGTGTTAGAAATGGTGAGCCATAAAAGGGATATGACTCAAAAGGATCTCATTAAAAATTCTTTAGGCCCGGTTCAAACGTCGAACTTTACATGTGCCGAATCTAATGCAAATGACAAGAACAATAGATTTTTCTCATTTGCATTAGGTTCGGAACATGTGAAGTTGGACGTTTGAACCGGGCCTTTACACTACAGTCTTCGGATCAGGGAAAACATCGTTTGATGTTAGTGTTGAATATTTAATAAGGTCCTTTTGAATCATCCCTTTTACCGCGACCTTAGAAATAGTGATAATCATTATATTGTAAGATATTGTCTGGGTTGAGTAACTTCATTGAATAAAAATTGTAATTTTAAAATTAAACAACAAAGTTTTGTACGGGGATGCTCCGCCCCGAGGTCCATACCCTTACCCTTTTATATACCGTCTTTGACAGAAAAGGTAACCCTTACAAATACCTAGTTGATCACTTTTCACTTCTGTATAAACATTAAAATACTTAAATAGACGAATAAGCCGTTACGTGCGACCTAGTTTTTCCTACCCTTTCCAGCCTGAAAAAGGTACTCCTTTTGGACGGAGCATTCCCGTATAGCCTATTGCTTTTCAATAGAAGTAGCTGATACTGTTAGTTTAAGTGCATGCTTCAATAAAAGCCTGTGTTTGTTACGAGAGATTCCTTGAATGAACAAAACACTTTGACTTTGACTCTTTGAGTGACAGTCGAGCCAAGAGAATCCTGGGTGCCAGAGGTTTTTTCCGCGCTTTCATCTCTCTCATATTACACGCTCTTACGAAGGTGTGCCGCGATATAACCTCCGGTACCCAGGGTAAGCCAGTAGTTGAACCACTGACGTCCCATTCTGAAGGCTGGCGCGCTGCTCGGAGGGTCTGGATGGTGTTACATAACAACCAAGAGAAAATTACAATAGCGCTGCGCATGCACTATTGCTAAAAATAGATAGACCCTCTACTCCCTCTAAAGGATTTGTATGAGCAGGATGTATTTTGGACATGAAAAATCGGTGAAATTAGTTATAAACGTGATCTTAACATTTTGTGTTATTCAAATATAATATATAAAAGGCAATTAATGCTGCATTATAATTAGGAAGTGAAAAACGGATTCGAGAAATGAAAATGTTGGCTTAGAATTCAACAAATTATGTGACGGGGCTGGTGAACTTCCAATTTCTAGCTCTCACGCTCACTGCGATAACAAAACATTTCCCGGCGACTTGTACTCAAACATATGCCATACATCATCTTCTATCACAAGATTCGTGTATTTCTAGCCTGGAAAAAGATTCGAAAATAGGTTCCAAGTGATCCAGAATATTTATTTGACACAAGTACCGTTTACGAGCAAAGCACTAGAACAAAAGGTCCTGAAGAGACATCAGCGAATTTTTTTTCTGCGTAAAAATCCTGACATTTTGCCTTTGCTGTATTTTCTAAGGAATAATAATTATATTCTGTTAAGTTAGAGATTCTATAGGCTATTTGATAAATAAAGAGCTGCTTACTCTCGAGCATTCACGCACGACGTGTATAAACGTATTAATTCCCGCGGCTTTCCAGTATTATTAAATGTCCGTATAAACAGCACAAAAACAACCGTATCTTTCTATGGTATCTCGATCAGGAGATAATTGTTTCTTTTCACCATTGAAACCTGCCCTCTTTTTGTCACGGGTTACTTCACCGCAAGATTCTATATGCTACGTTTCTAACTGGCTGAGCTGTATACACCTGTATATGTTCAGTAAATTAATTGAAATCTCAAACATTTTCAAGACCAAGAAGATCCTGCAGACAAGGTTGATGACCAACACCATGCCTTGTTAAAGATTAATAGCCACCCATTTAAGCCCCCTCCCCCCTTACCCCAACCCCAAGTCAAAAGATCCTATGTTTACCAACTGGACCAACAAGGAAGCGGTAAGAACATTCCGTTGCAAACATAACCACATGAATGTAAACTTAAAGGAATAGTTTGAGCCTATCCATCGTTATAAAGTTTGCAATCAAGCGGTACCCTGGGTGCCAGAAGTTTTTCTTGAGCTCTATTATCTACCTTTAATTAAATTGTCATATTACACGCCTCTTATACCTTTTATATTTTTGCCAGCTTCGCCGCTCGTTACAGGCCTTCGACCTGTCGTCCGGTCTTCAGCCGGCCCCGACGTCTCACGAAAGCGTGCCACGAGAAAACCTCTCTAGCTTTAATAAAGAACAAAATATAAATGTCCGCCATCGTGTATTTTTTTTTCTTTTTACAAATTTGTCGATCTGTAAAACTTGTTTAAATCCGCGGATAGTTTTTAAATAAAAATGCATGGAAAACTTAAAAGGCCATCACACGCTTTGTAGCGAGGTACATCTTCGATCGAGGTACAAATTTAGGACAAAAATCTTTCACCTGTTGTCTCAATATTAGAGAACTAATGTGTCTGGTGTGATCGTCCTCAATATTTAATTTGTCAATACTTTGACAGCCTTCTCCTTTTGTGACCAATAATTAAGAAGCAGCTTTCTATCCCTTAAAACTAGGAACCAATCGAAATGTACCTACCAATCTCACACTTATTCCTGATGTCATCGGATGGCATTATAACACTTAGAATTCAGACGCTCTTTCGCCGGCGCACACAGGGGGTAGGGCAAGAAATGGCTGAAATTTCAGACTACCATTCATACATTTTTTCAGATATTTTTCAGGTTTATTCTCGTAGACTGAACAATATATTGTGATCTGTATTTTTAAAACTCCGAAAAGGTCGATTTGATTGTAACAGTTTACCCTCTTTGCTTCTTTTAATATGTAAATTTGAACCTTTTTAACACTAGTCAGAAGTATAAAGTGATTACGACGCCAAAAAATATCTTGTAAACTTAAAATATAAGTATAAGCAAGAAAACAACAAACAAAAGTAAACGTAATATTTAGGTTCTTATTACAAGACCATTATCAAACGTAACAAAGATATGATGGAGCGCCAACTTATCATATCTTTGTAACGTTTGATAAATTGGTCTCGTAATAAGAACCGAATATTACGTTTATCTTTGTTTGTTGTTTCTTGCTTATACTTATATTTTAAGTTTGCAAGATGTTTTTCGGAGTCGTAATCATTTTATACTTCTTAATCTGTCAGCGGGAAAAGGTTTTTAACACTAGTTAATTGCAGTAAACTTTCCCTATTAGCAAAGGAGTTTTCTTTCGGATACCGACTTTCTTGGCACAGAAATAAAGTTATGATTATTATCACCCTTAGAATGAACAGCTGATTAAAAGATTTCATAAGATGAGGCAAAGGCAAACTTCTAGACGCTTTAAGTCCGGCTGTGGCAGACTACAAGTGGCCAGAGCTGCGGCTTGCAACAACAGAAATAGACCAGAAGAAAAAAGCAAAGAGAATCTGGAGTTTCACAAGGACACTGGGAAATTAGTAGCGAGGAACCCTCCCGTGGAACAATTTCCTGATCGCCCTGTGTTGACTGCAATGGTCGCTGAGGGATTCTTTCTTTATTAAATTGTACATCTATAGGAATATGATAAAAGGTGTTTATAAAAACGTTGAAGCTGATCTAGATAAAAATTATATATCGTTAACCCTATTCGGCCTGGGGTGGGGGGGGCACAAAGTGCCCGCGCTAACTTTGAACGTTTATAACTTCTTTAATATGTATTCAATCGCCATCAAACTTTGTGACTTTTCCTAAAATTTATCTGGCAACAATTGTGTATGACAATTTTTTGATCACGTGACTTGACGTTACCATGGCAACAAGATTTTGACAGCCATGTTTTTTGAAATTTGCATATTTGTACCTTTGAATGAAGAAAAACAATGTTTATTGGTAGAACTTTCATATTTTTACGTCATTCAGCGTTTATTTATTGCTTTTGATTAATTTTGAGTCAATTTGGACGGTTTTTAAGAGGTTTTAAAAAATTTCAGAAATCCAAGATGGCGGATCCAAGATGGCGGCCGTATAACTAATTACCTAATAACTACGTCATATGACGTCATCGTTCCATTGTGCGGACCGCAAAGGAGACAGTTTCGGACGTACTATGTACCCTCTAAGTTTCATTGTCGTAGCCTTATTATTCTTGAAGTTACGAAGGGGGGGCACAATGTGCCCCCCCCCAGGCTCAGGAACTCAAAAAAAGCCCAGGCCGAATAGGGTTAAAAGACTGAATTTTCGACTGCAACTGCGGTCTTTATCAGAGTAACTAAAATATGCAGTTCGAGTGTAATATGCTAAAACTAAATTAAGAAGTTACTTTATCCCCTGGGACAATAATGTCTTATAGACAGAAGGGAATGGCTTCCGTTCGTTCACCGAATTTTTGTCTATTGTGGAGTGCCATGATTCTAGATCAGCTTCAACGTTTTTATAAACACCTTTTATCTTGTTTTATCATATATGGATACTGATCGCCCATCAAATATCTATAGGAATACTTGAAAATAAAACATAGTTACTAGATTATTACATGCAATAATTTCTCTATTGAGATTGGCTGAGAGTATGTCAATTTATCCAAACAGTGCAGAAAAATGAATTTCTCATGGGCATACCAATCATTGCTATGCTTGGCATTCGCAGATTTTGTCAATTTATGCCACTCCTTGATTTGCGCAATTCACTTGACGCCAACTAGCCACTACAGAACGTGGGAAGAATCGATTTATAAGTGTTAAATCTGCTATAATGCTTCCCTGAGAATATAATTTTAAATTAAAGGGAAAGCGATTTTCTTTTTCTTTTTGTTTTTGATAGCTTATTCAATTTCAAGAAAGCTTATTACTGACTATTAAGAAGACATTTCATCGTATTTTACGCCTAGATACCCATGAAATAAAGTTTCCAACATACTCCAGAAATCCTGGAGTATTCCTTTTTTGCATAAAACATGCACGGTTTCCCATTGCCAAAAAACAAGCGCTGAAAAGAACCTTCGAAAATGCCATTCGCCACTTTAGAAACGAGAAGGAAACTGGGCTGAGTGACTTTCGCAACGACTTCTGGGACTGTTACTGGGGACAGAGACAAAAGAAGCGTCACCTTTACAGTCAAAATACTCAGGGCGTTCCGCTTATTATTTGGGAATGACTTTCATTAATCGGGAACGGATGACATTGTTGAAATCAAAATTCAGGTTTTAAATTGATTATTGGAATCTTCCAACGGTAGCCTCATTCGAAAAAACGAATGTTAATTGGTTTATTTACTGACATAGGTCAAAAGGTCACGGGCAAAATACGCAACCGTTGATCGCTGTTGGTTTCAGAGAACTTCACAGGAAATTTTCTTCACTTTCGGTGAAAATTTTTTCTTTCAGTACCAGCACACTACCATTTCAAGAATTCTTCTTCGGAGTTTTGTAAATGCAGAGCTTATTTACGTCAAAAAATACTCAGTGATGAATTTTTGTTAAACGAACAGAAATAGGTCATATGTGTCAAGCCGCCAACTGTTGCCTGCTTTGCACGTGAACATTCGCCTGATGTCAATAGCAAACCAATCAGCATTCGTTATTGCGAATGAGGCTACCGTTGGAAGATTTCAATAATCAATTTAAAACCTGAATTTTGACTTCAATAATGCCATCCTTTCCCGATTGATGAAAGCCATTCCCAAATAATAAGCGGAACGAGCTGAGTATTTTGACTGTAACGATCCCAGAAGACTATGCAAAACTTCACTCGGCCCAGTTTCCTTCTTGTTTCTAATGTGGCGAATTCCATGGTAGAGTCTACCTTCTATAGCTCAGGAGGTCGGACACTTATTGAGAATTATATAACGTAATGTCGACACTTAGAATTTTATTTTCAATAAATTTTTAAGTGTAAAAAAGAAAATCTAAAATCCCCACTCAGGATTGAGCCTGTAACCTCAGCTAGGCTTAGACATACATAGCCTACCGTACCACTGTACCACCTAGCTTCTCGGGTTGTTCAGGCCTAAATTTAACTATTAACCCTAACCAGTTACTCCGTTATATAAGTCTCAATAAGGTGTCCGACCTCCTTCTGAGCTATGGAATCTAGACTCCTCCTCCTTTTTGGTCCTCGTACTCAGGCTCCGGCGGTTAAGAGGGCCAAGCGGCTCTGGGGACGAGAATGGCCTGATCAAAATTATGTTGGCAAATGGCGCCGACAATTCTGCAGTTCACAGTTTTTAAACGTTTAGAACCTTTTTTTGGTAAGCTTTAAAAATGTTTGGTAAATTGATAGTGTATTGGCAATATATTAAACTTTAAACAGTGAAAATGACAACCTTAACCTTTAAGTACTTTGCTTAACTTTTGCAAATTTATCTCGTTTGACCGCGGATTAAACTCCACATACACCTAATTGCAGAAACTTTGTCATAGAAAATACCAAATACCCAATAGGAATTAATTACCTTAACAATATTCGTAGAGGTATTCTTTCGCATAACATGACCTTTCAACAGATATTTTTTCCAACAAATTTCTATCAGATAAATGATTTAATTTTTATCTCGGGAATGAATAGTTTCTTTTTTATTTCTTAACAATTTCTCTTCTTGCATCCCCTGTGAATATCATTAAGATAAATTAATTCCTATTTGGTATTTTCTATGACAATTGTCTGCAATTAGGTTTATCTGTAATTACTACTAGTTTATTTTTTTATTAAAATAACTTATGCCTTTGATTCAGCTCATATGAAGTTTGACGTCTGAATCAATCAGAATCGAATCTGAATATTAGATCAGATCGCGTTCCGAGTTCTTCACAGACTTCACATCAACTTTAAAAATTCATTGAATTAGGCAATACGGTTCATGTGAAGTACGGCGTCTGGACCGCCTTATATTTACTCAACACTCGTGTTTCATCCGCATTGCACAAAAGAAAAAGTGCTTGGTCTTTATATTTCCGTCTGACTCTTTAATACACTTCATTAATTACGTTGAAAAAAACTCCTCACGATGAAGCATCGTGGACAAATTTCTAGATTCTTTGACTGTGACTATAGTGGATTACGAGCGGCCAGAGCCAGGGCGGCGAGTGGCAACGATACAAACAATACAGAAGAGGCGAGGAAGGAGCAGCTCAAGTTTGATAAGGACACTGGGAAAATGGTGGTCTGGTGGCGAGGAACCCTCCCGAGGAACAATATTTCTGATCGCCCTGTGTTGGATGCTATGGTCGCTCAGGGATTCTTCATTCATTGGATTGTATAGGAATTTTAATTTTAATTTCAAAATTATTTATTCGAAAATGGACTCTGATATTCTGTGAATCAACCGCGCAAAATCACTGGATTTTTACGGTCCCAGCGCAAGATTAATTTGAAGAAACCCTAATCCCAATATTAATATTAATTGATCGACTGGTCTTGCGGTTCTGTCACGCTGTCGTGTTTTTTTAAGCGCACTGACAATGCTTTGTAAATATGGAGATAATTGCAAGCCAATGTACTATAATTTATAAACGCGTATCGAAATATATATAAGGAGGTTATTTATAGAAACGGTGGTTAATGTTATGGTTGGGTATTGTTACGGATCCGAATCTTTAGGCAAGAAAATACAACAACTGACCATGCAGTAAACATGCACAGCTACGTTACAAAATGTTTCACTGAATGAATATTTTCTTCTTCCATAAACTACAGCAACCAATAATTGCTGTAATATGTTTGAACGTTGTTGTGATTTAATTTAGGCAATAATATACAAAAACGTACGGGTAAACTGAATAAATCACTGAATACATATTTTCAGCAACCAATAATGTTTCTCATCTGAAATCTGAACCTTGGACTCTGCAGAGCATAAATAATTGGATTTAAACACGTGCCTACTCCCACTGGTATCACGCATGCGTGGTACAATATCGAACCATACTCCACTAAACCAGGCACATGATAAACCAGAAGATATGACGTGACATCCGGAAGCCAACACAATGCATGTACCACCGTGACCATGATGGCGATTTTCGTCACGCACTTTCGTTTCTTTATTGCCGCTTGTGATGGAGCGTGTCGTTTAGATTCTCCCCATAAATTCCTCACGGTTTTAGTGTAGAGAATTGTCATTACGATCAGAGGTATGGAAAAATCTATTAGAAATGTGAACGCGGCATAAATCTTTGCTTGGATAGGATTTGGCCATTTTTCGAAGCAAGAGGCGCGACTTTTGTCATAGGTCATTACGCACATTGGTGGAATCTCTGTAAAGACAGCGTAAATCCAAACGCATAAAACAACCACCTTCAGCTTTCTTCCTCTAATTTTTCGTACAAGGTTCCCCGGTCTGGTCGCGTAGAAACGCTCGATAGCTATGACAAGGTGCATAACAGTAGAAGCACATCCTGCCACCCACATCGTAAATCCCCCATTGAAGACCTTGCAAAGCAATGTCCCAGCCCATCCATCTGGAGCTGTGTAGACAGGACGAAGAATGTACTGAGGAATCAAAGACGTAGCCACCAGAATGTCAGCCAGCGCCAAGTTGAGAAAAAGGTAGTTGATTGACGGCTGTTTGGGTTTGTAACGAGCTACTACAAGAACGACTAACACATTTAGACTCAGATTCAGGATTACAATGACGGAGAAAAACACCAACAAGACAACTTCCATTCCGCTGGGCGATTGGAGCTACCAAATGGCGTTATGTTTATTCTGTAAAAAAAGAAAAAGTTGAGAACCTTTTTTTCAGAAACCAATCCAGGGGCCAATAGATTATCGTGTCAGGATTATCTACGCCATCTTGATGGGAAGGTAAACGCGTCAAAAGTTTGTAAAGTGCGTTTTTCTAGGAGTCTGATGTCTTAATTATTTCCGTAAACGACGCGAATTCCAAAAATATAAGATACTAGGCAATAGCAAATTAATTGACTTATCAAATTTGAAGAACGTGGCTGTGCTAGATATAATAAGCATGTGAGTGAATAGTCACATTTTCGAAAAATTAACCGGCAAATTTATGGAAAATTAATGACGTTACTGCATGCTTCGTCTCTGAAAGTTGACAATGTTTGTCAGTAAAATATTTTCCTAATTTCTCAAGCTTGCAATTCGTGTATTTTACAGAATTTGTCATTAAAAATTATTTCACTTCAGATTACTACGCTTTTTCACTTTCTTGTCATTTGTATTTCACAATTTTTGCGCTTAAAGCAGTTTCTTTGAAAGAAAAAAACCAAACAGCCAAGAACAGACTGCAAAATGCAAACGACATGAAGATAAAGAAAAAGCACTGTGCTAGCAGGTAATACAAACACCGAAATTTCTGACGCGCAGTGTCTTGACTTGTCTGGCAAAATGTTTCCCGAGATCGACTAGTAACAAATTCAGTCAATGATGACGACAATGAATGATCTTGAATAGCTGTGAATAGCGTTTGGCAGGTTGCAAACACAGGGCGCTTTCCATTCAGCAAAAATTTCCGGTTCGAATTTTCGGTATTTTCGGTGGTCGAATGGAACGCGTTTAGAACACTTGGAAATCGCATGCTCTATTCCAAGGGCATACCGGGCCGGCGTGACATCAAAATGGCGAACTTTTTAAATGTTTTCGCGGCTTTAGAACAAGATGATTCCGAAACATTGCTTGTATAAGCGGGCAATTCTGCTTCTATACAAGTCGTTGCTACAAACAAGTCTGGAGAATAATAATAACAATATTTTGAACATAAACTCTCTGCCCCGAGTATCCTTTAAGAAAGGCGGGAACAAAACCGACGAATAAAACGGACTTTTACCGAATGTAAACCAGACAAAACTAAACACAGTTGATCGTACCGTTGCCAGTTGCAGCTCCAAAGCACGAGTGATGCAATAATAATTGGAGATCGGTACAGAAATACCCACACGATGAAAGACTGTTCGGTCGCCATCTTTCCCGAGTTTTCAGCCTACTTGAGAGACTAGAGCCGAGACAAATTACGAATGGAACACAAAAGTTTTGTTACTGTTCCTGAATTTCCATCGAAGAGGACAACCTCAAAACGTATTCCGAAAATTTCGGAATTTTCTCTCGAAATTTTTCTGTGCCATTATTGGATTTCCGACAAAAAATTTCGGAAATTTTGGCCGAATGGAAAGCACCCACAGATTTCCGAGTACCGCAATCTTACTGCACTACTGCAATTATAACCGCTGACTTAGAAGTTCGACGACCTTACATCGACAAACATGTAGTTCATGATTGCGAAGTCACTCCTAAAATTTTCTTGGCTACCCGCGTTTGTGCTTTAAGGATGATTCTGCAAAATAAATATTATTCATTGTTGATTTCAACCTTTGTACTATAATATATTTTTAAGTCCAATTGCAATCTACCATAAATAGTTGAAAAATCTACTGTTTTTCGCCAAGGATAGCCTGCGTAGCAAGCGTTCCCGTATTAACGAATTTTTCCGCATTCTGGCCGCGCGAAAATTGGGGCGAGGGCAAAAAATCGGAGGACGGGGGTGGGAGTGGGGAGTTGAGGGAACGCTTGCCTGCAAACACCACAATTTTGAAAAACGCTTTGATTGATTTAATTCGCCGATTGACAGCTTCTCAACAAATTAGCCAATTACAGATTACCGGATGCAGAATTTTACTTCCTTTAAAAAATAAAACGCTTCGTAAACGGTTGAAAAGATTCATGGAATCAATAAACCTCGCCATTTCAAAACAATGCCGACTTAAATTAGAAGACATATCCGTATATTTGCTTGCTTTGACTTATTGAATCCACCACCGGTTAACAGAGCCGGTGAAATAATTCCCGCTAATAAAATATAACACAACAGCTACTCAGCTCAACGCGACTGTACTGCTGTGTTTTGTTTAGGGTTATATTATTTCTAGTTCAAAATCGATCTTCGCTTTCCTCGCTATTTTCTGACTTTTCTATGGTACCAGCACTAATCATTCAGCTTCATTTCATCTTATATTTTGCTGTGACCAAAATAAAACTCGAATCGGTCCACAAATCAGACAAATACAAATAGATCTTTCCACAAACGACACGCCACTTGGAGCTTGCCGGAATTCAACGCCAATTCAATGTCAATCAAGGTTACCACGCCGCTCCAATCAGACGCTCCGTTGTTGGGCCAACGGGTTCTTCAAAATCGTGGGGTTTGCCTGCAAGCGTTCCCTCATCTCCCCACTCCCAACCCCGTCCTCCGATTTTTTGCTCTCGCCCCAATTTTCGCGCGGCTAGTGTTGATAAAGGTGGTTATGTTTGAATAGTCATAACAGAGAAATTGCGGTTCTCAGTCGCGGTGATTGCTATCTTTTTGATAATGTTGTTCTGTTTTATTACCAAAGTGTGATGTCATACACAAGAAAAAAAGATCATGAAAAAACAGACTCAGAAATCTCGGTAGTTTCTTGGTGTTGCGGATGGTGTGATCACCAAATGACGTAAAACAAAAGATTCAAAAGACACTGAACAATACACACCACAACACAAAATGTAACCAACAATGGCTTTCGCAACACCAAGAAACACCCGAAATCTTTCATCGTCAGTTTTCGCGAAGTAACCAAAGCAATTAGTTTTTGAGTGAAATACAGCAAAGTTAAAAATAAACCATCGGTTTGACTTATTTATATGAAACGTTTGATTGAGTTGATTGAACTTATAATCAAGGCTATTCTTCACGTCAAAAGTAATGATTACACTGGTGAGAACAACAACCGTGTATTCACCGAACCGATTATCAACGAGCCAAAAGAACTTCATGCATTTTCCTCATGCAGACCAAATTCAAAACAGAAAAAAAATACTAATTTTAAAAAGATTAGTCACAGTTTTGTACCGAAATATCGAAATTTTGCTAAACTTTCATGATCGCCAAATGTCACCAAATATACAACTAAATTGGATAAAAAAGGGGCCGGTCGCACTAGGCCGATTTTTTATTTACTTTGCAAAAAAATTGTCAACGCTGATGCTAGACGAGTGCGACCGAAATGTTTTACTTTGACAAAATTTTCGCAACCTTTACCAAACTACAGAGAAGCCGCGACCAAAAATCGGCGAGCCCTCGGAGCACGCCGATTTTTTGTCAGGCCATGTTATCGCGCGTTTTTGTTTGTTTAGTGTCTCAATAGCCGATCAAATGTACTTCCCTTCATTCTCATCTGACGATAAAAAAAGTTCTCAGGTATAATTCTGCGATTGAAATGTATCTCAAACCAAGATTCTGCCGGTCGGGGAAGCACCCAGTATGGACGAAATCGACGACCACGTCTTCTAGGATTTGTCTGCTGCAAAAGGACCTCCATTTCAAAAAGCTGCATTCGCCAGTCGCAGAGGAATAAGAGCAGTAGTAGCAGCTGTTGTTGAGCGATATTTTGCAGTGCAAGCCAGCAAACTGCGATGATTACAATGTTTCTTGGAAGAACCATCTCTTTCACATAATTTTTGTCCTTTGCAAAATGTTGTGACATCTGATATTTATCCGCCCTAAACTGGCGTGCATAGCTGAAATGAATACTTCAGAACAAACAATTTGATTGACGTTTCCAGTTGTAAATATACATTTTTGTCATGTTTTTATTTCTCAGTGCGAGCAAAAACTTCCTAATAATTTGGTTGAGCCTACAAATTTTTTTCCGCCTAGTGCGACCGTCCCCAAAGAGAGCAATTAATTTGGGGATAAATTAAGTTCAGGATTACAATTAAGGATGGACGTGATTATTGATTTCGTGACAAGGCGGTCCAGAAAACGACATTGCCAACAACACTAGCAAAACATCCGTTCAAAAGATCCCGAAATGTTCACTGTAGTCGAAATATTCAGTGCTTCTAAGTCTTTCCGTTTCCTCGAGGCATAATTAAAGAAATTTGGCAGACAAAAGCGTAGACAATTAATAGCAAGTGGTGTTAATTCTTCTTGAGTAAATTGCCAGAGCCCGTGCGTCCTTTTCGCACCGTCTTATTTCCGTTTCGCGTATCTCATGCCGGAATGATTTTATTAACAATCAAAACGAGAAAAAAAAGAGCCTGATCAGATGTTATATTTTTCCACCGAAATTAATACGGGAAATCAAAGAATCCATTCCTAACTTAGTCGATGGTCACTGGATGGTAACAGAATACGATTTCTATATATATAATACATATATCTAAAATTATAATTCAACACATTGATACACTGCCCAAATATGATCAAAAAGTTATCGGTATACGTTATGTCTACATGACGTATAACCAGCGATGGCGTAAATTTCGCATTTTGAAGGAAAGTGAAAATGACTGCTGCCTGCAATTTCGTGTTTTTTGGCGAAAAACAGCGTGAACTATTAGTTAAAAAAGGGAAAAGAAAGAAAAAAAAAGAGAAGAAAGTAAAAGAGAAAAAATATTAATTATGATTGGACAAAAAAGGCGCGAAATTTTCGCGTTGTCGCGGTCGCAGTGTTTCTTGGCGTAGTTGAATGAAAATTGGTTCAAAGTTTAACCGTCGACAAGGAGTGAATGAAGGAGCACGATTTTCGCAAAATTCCTTTAGTAATCACCTCTGGAATATGATATAGACTTGATGCTTCCTCAGAAAAGTTTCTGATCTCGTCATTATGGCTGTAGGAGCTCACAAAGGAGCAAGTTTGTAAACCACATTGATCGACTCAGCTCGTACATCGATGTTTGAAAATTTGGTGCTGATGGAAGGGAATAAAAAGCCAAATCAACTACAGGTACGATGTTTTAACCGTTTCTTGTATCCTTTAGCTGTGAATTTGTGTAAGACATACTGTCCACGCTGCAGTTCTTTCCGACTTTTCGCCCGGCGCTATGTTTTGGTTCGTAGCCGTGTGTTACGTTTGTTCAATTTGTTTTGATTCTGAATTGAACTTTTTAAGATACGAAACACTTGTAACTAAGACATTCTATGCCATTTTACTGTGTTTTAATTCTTGTAGTCACTACTCTGTCCTGTTCTTTGAGTAGACGAAAGCTCTTCGTAGAAACTCTCAACTAATTGTGTATGCTAAATTATTAAATTTTAGCTTGGCAAAAGTTTCGGCATTCGCTGCTTGTTGTTTAAGAAATGGTGCGAGGTAAAATATTGTTGTTAGCCTTTTTACTTAATGAAAGGTTGTATATCTCAATGAATTTTTTCTCGAAACTGTGATTTGTTATCAATGTGTTGAATTATAAAACAGTTATAGCGCTCAAGCTTGCGTGATATCGCCTAATTTTAGCCTCGTCGGCTAAGTATTAGCTAGGCGAGGATCACGCGCGCTTTCGCGCTATAATATAGTTAAATATATGCACTTTTAAATACTAAACTCATGATGCTTTGAAATTGATAATAAAAGGTATAGTCTACACTTGGGAATCAGAAAATCCAAGCTATCTCTATGGCAAAAACTAAACGTGTGGCTTTATGCTTCCCCGACAAAATAGCAAACTGTTTCAATACGTATATTACTGAAAGTTTTCAAATTAATTACAATAAAGCTACGAGGTGAACCTAAAAGTTACTTAGTATTCATATGTATGTACCTTGGCAAATGTCGAAACGTCTTGTAGTGTGGTGTTCTTTTAAAATAGTAAGGATAAAGAGTCTGGAACCTTGATGAAACCGAAAAGGGATGTTTTGTTTTTTCACTTGTTTCGTTTTACTAATAAAAATACGACTCAACTCAAGAGAACTTGTCAATCTTCAGATGCAATTTAATGAAATTAAACTAAAGCCAGGTGTTTTCTTTGTAAATATATATTAAATCATATGTATTCCAAGCAATAATTTTAAAACACAAGACGCCTACTGTGACATCAAAACAAGAATGCTACTTCGAAATAAAATTTCCAAAAACAAACAGTGCAAAATCAAGTTTCTTTGCAACTGCGTAAGGCCCGGTAACCCAAAACGGACAAAATTGCTTATTCATTCAGAAACTGGCACCCTCTCCAAACGCACTCCAAAATCACCTAATTGCAGAAACTTTGTCACAGAAAATACCAAATAGGAATTATAATTACCTTAATGATATTTGCAGAGGTATTCTTTCGCATAACATGACCTTTCAACAGATATTTTTTCCAACAAATTTCTATCTATTTCTATCTCTTAACAATTTCTCTTCTTGCATCTCTGTGAATATCATTAAGATAATGGATTCCTATTTGGTATGTTGTATTTTCTATGACAATGTTTCTGCAATTAGGTTTATCTGTAATTACTACTAGTTTATTTTTTATTAAAATAATTTATGCCTTTGATTCGGCTCATATTAAGTTCGACGTCTGAATCAATCCTAATCGAATCTGAATTAGATCAGCCCGCGTTCCGAGTACTTCACTGACTTCACATCAACTTTAAAATTCATTGAATTAGGTTATTCGGTTCATGTCGGAAGTCTGTACCGCCCTATATTTGCTCAACACTCGTGTTTCATCCGCATTGCACAAATATTATTAATTGCCTGCCAACATCATAAGCCACTTTTCTGTAAATACGGGGAAGAAAAAATTTCCCGAGTGAATGACGGTGGAAATTGAGCGTACCAAAACCTCTCGAAGACGAATCGGGTTTATAGACGGTGGTGTAGTATTTCAGCTGAACTAGCCGTAATCTAAATAATTGTATAAACTAAGTTAATTATTATAAGTTGTTGGAATATAGTCGTTCCTTTTCTTCAAGGTTTAGCACTGTCAGTCGACAATTTACCCACTGAAAATACTTTTATATCAATCGACCCAAGACAAAACAGTCAGTTTTGTGCGGATAGTTATTCGCCATTATTTTTCTCTCGAACATTGCATCTCCGCTTAAGGTTACAGTGTACCTTCAGATCGAAAATTTATCGAAATTTTTTTTGGGGCGTCAAAATAAAGTTTACAGAATGAACTTTCATTTAAAAAAAATTATCGAAAAATAGTGAAAATTGACGGAGAAACGACAGTATAACTTTTGTGGGCGGAGTTTGTTTATGAGACGATATGTTTTTTTAAGCGCTGTTTTCTCAAAGTTAATTTTTCTCTTGTTGGGGACACTTTAAAGAGCTACAACTCAAAGGAAATTTGTTCGATTTTTCTCAAATTTGGACAGAAGTTAGGCTAACATATAATCAACAAAAACCTGTCGGCAAATTTCTTATTTCTGAAAACTTTTTCGTCAAGAGCCATTTCCGTGCGATCATTCCAATTTTTTTCTCCCTTTTTCGAAAATATTCTGTAACTTTTCACTGCAATTGAATATGGGAAATCGCCGACACGTTTTTTTTAGCGCTTCGTGTCCGGAAATCCGAGAACAAATCAAATTAGCAAAATACAATAATCGCTTTGAGTTATAGCGTTTTAAAGCTGATTCGGACGTTCGAATTTAGACCAAATGGTTTCCATATTTAGATAGCCAGCTCTATAAGCTTTAATTTGATATCTGGGTTTAGGTATATTAAGTGTTATCTTAAGACGCTAGAGCTGTTATACTGGAGACACCCCCGAAGGTACACTGTAACCTTAAGATACATGCAAATAGTCCTTGTATGCAACTGATATACGCAATATTATATTATGGACAGTTGATACAATTATACATCTGCACCAAATGGCATGCATGATCTAACCTTGACTTACTTTGTTGAAGCTATGCTTTGTTGCAAGGAATAATAGTCGTGACTACAAAGAAATAGGTGGGATTGCCGATCGCAGTGTTCCTATCCGCTGACTTTCGATTTCAAGGTTGACTGAGACGTTCAGAAATCTAAAGCCAGCACCCAAAGACCCGGAAAGTTCTATTTCCTCAATCCGGGGATTTGACTGACTTCGTGAGTCACGTCAAGTTAATTAAGTCGTCAGGTAATTTAACCCTTTTACTTCCACGCGTGTCAAATATCAAAATTCGGGAAAATCCCAGATTTCATTTTGTAAAATATTAAAAAACAAATGGTATCATGCAAAAGTACTACTGAAGACGTTTCATTTATTTACAGTCAAACCGGATGTTCTTTTGATGGTAACTTTGCAAACTTCCGCTGCAACATTGGTATTTTGATTGACAGTTTGCTTCGAGCAAGTTGGAAGTTGTGCGAGCAAGTTGCAACTTTCGCGAGCAAGTTCCTATTTCAATCTTGCTGTCAGTTGCCGGATTTCTAAATTTAAAGTACTTGGTTTGGTTACCTTGCAGTATTCCACAAACTCTATGATGTCAGGAGTAGAAACTGTTCGTTCCTCTTAGCCAGGTTTACCGGAAAAATACGCCTCGTGTTGTAAAAATCTGCAGTTTGCCTTGATAATTCAACAATGCGTGCGATTTGTTCTTGTTTTACACCAGACGACCATTATTCTCTCTCTTTTCTCAACCGAGGTGGTATTATTGCGATGTACGTGAGCCATAACTGAAGAAGGACGTGTTTTCACAAAATTCGCAATTTGCAACTGACAACAAGTTTGAAATAGCAACTTGCTCGCGTAACTTCCAACTTGCTCGAAGCAAACTGTCAATCAAAATACCAATGTTGCGGCGGAAGTTTGCAAAGTTGTCATCAAAAGAACATCCGGTTTGACTGTAAATGGTCACATCATAGGAATTCGTCAAGACCGACATGCATGTCTCCATAACTGACAGTTGTCAATTGTCGGTGATGAAACGATTTACCATCAATTGATGTCTTTACCGATACGACAGCCAAAGTGATTTTGCCACCTGGGCATCCCATAATGACCGTTGAAATTAATATATGTATTTATTACTATATTTTCCGTTTCCTCGCGCCATAATTAAGGTTACAGTGTACCTTCGGGGGTGTCCGCAGTATAACAGCTCTAGCGTCTTAAGATTACACTTAATATACCTAAACCCAGATATCAAATTAAAGCTTATAGAGCTGGCTATCTAAATATGGAAACCATTTGGTAATAAAATGAATTGCCGAATTTTTTACGACGTCTAAATTCGAACGTCCGAATCAGCTTTAAAACGCTATAACTCAAAGCGATTATTACATTTTGCTAATTTGATTTGTTCTCAGGTTTCCGGACACGAAGCGCTAAAAAAACGTGTCGGCGATTTCCCATATTCAATTGCAGTGAAAAGTTACAGAATATTTTCGAAAAGGGGAGAAAAAAAATTGGAATGATCGCACGGAAATGGCTCTTGACGAAAAAGTTTTCGGAATTAAAAAATTCGCCGACACGTTTTTGTTGATTATATGTTAGCCTAGCTTCTGTCCAAATTTGAGGAAAATCGAACAAATTCCCTTTGAGTTGTAGCTCTTGAAAGTGTCCCCAACAAGCGAAAAATTAACTTTGAGAAAACGGCGCTTAAAAAAACATATCGCTTAATAAACAAACTCCGCCCACAAAAGTTATACCGTCATTTCTCCGTCAATTTTCACTATTTTTCGATAATTTTTTTTTTGGATGAAAGTTCATCCTGTAAACTTTATTTTAACGCCAAAAAAAATTTTTCAATAAATTTTCGATCTGAAGGTACACTGTAACCTTAAACAACATTTGGCAGACAACGTAACAATAAATAGTAAAATCAATTTATATTGCGCGTGTTACTATAAACTAATTTCGATACTGCATTATATTGACAGCTAGTTGGGAGAAAATATATTTCGCGACTCCGCCCAATACGGAGAATTTATTTTTTTCTCAGAGCGCGAGCGGGCGGAATTCTGCGAATCCTGCAATATGATTGGTTCCGGGAGCGGGCGGAAATTTACAATCTTGCCCGCTCACTCAACGATTCCGCCCGGGTTGCGTAGTTGCATAATCACAATAATTTGTGACTCCGTTGTTTTAAGCTTGTGAGCCCTGGTATTATTGAATTTTCTCGTCAAATATGGACCCAGACGAAAGCTACCAAAGCGAAAGCGAATTTTATTAGCTAGATAAAATATTTAACGACACAAATGAGGAAAACAATGAAGAAAACCCGCAAAGTTTCACCATGCATGGCTGACATGTATTCGGCTGACAAAGATCCGAAAACACGCTAAAGCTCTTAACGCTTCAACGAGGTATCAAAAAGACGCAATGAAGAAAGAGATTAAACTAAGTGGATAGAGAAATCAGCCGTAAAATTAAAGGCCAATGTTATTCCTCGAAAAGGCGAGTACAAGTTTGTTGTTGTTTTTTACAAAGCGACACAGTTTGTGGCTTAAAAATTCAGTGATTAGACAATCTAGCGCTTGTTTACAAAGGTTTTGACTGCATTTGATTTAAGTGTTCTTATTTTTCCGGTTTTGTTTTTTCTTCTAATCGAGATTCTGTGAAATTTCATTACTTAGTGTTGCTTAAATTTGTCATTCTAGTTTTGAACTGGCTTGTTTTCAGTTAATTTATACGCATTTTCGCGATCGGATTTTACGAGATAATTCGTACTTTCACTACATTGCTCGGTTAGTATGCTTATATTCCACAGTTTTTGCCTTCTTTTATCTAAATTCTGTAATTTTTCATTCAAGAAGATATGATTTTTAAATAAGAATAGCTCAGTTTAAGCTTTCGCACTGCTATGAATGAATTACGCTCGACTTTCAATTTGTAGAAAAATTTGAAAAGTTTTTAAAGTTAATCTTCAGCTTAATTCCACGGCTTCGCTGTAGGCTAGAACATTTCTCGATCTTCACCGCAGACAAACACAACAGCCGTTTATTCTACCGAGAGAAATAAACTGATAGAAATTAGTTCACTTTGTAAAGTTAAGTTTTTTGTTTCTGAATAAAAAAGTTGTGAAGATTACCGAGTTACTTTGCACACGTTGTGTCAGTTTTGCTTTACGCGGCGCGTAAAGAA
This sequence comes from Cladopsammia gracilis, assembly GCA_022457155.1. NCBI lineage: Eukaryota > Metazoa > Cnidaria > Anthozoa > Scleractinia > Dendrophylliidae > Cladopsammia > Cladopsammia gracilis. The sequence continues at coordinate 3,354,194 of JAJGOT010000001.1, forward strand.
ATTACTTGGAAAGCTGTACAAGAATATCAAGATTTCCTCGGCAAATCACAGAATTGAAATAGGAAAAAAATAAATAAGTTATTTACCGGCCTTGGTCGGTCCGTATAGGAAAAAACTGTGCCCTCGGTCTCGAGTACGGCCCAGTAGCCACGCAGCTCTTTAGAACCTCTAATTTCATTGGACCTGTATACCACGCAGCTCTATTGTTTTTAGGTCTAGGGTCTATTGTTAGCCATTGTTGTATTGTTTGTTCTATTGTTTTTTCAGCTAATCAGAGAAGACCTTGTAAGAGCTGCGTACCGCCCCGTACGGCCCTCGGCCTGCGGCCTCGGGCCGTACTCGAGACCTCTGGCACAGTTTTTTCCTATACGGACCTCCCGGCCGGTAAATAACATATATATATTTTCTTCCAACGCCGTCAATATAATGCAGTATTGCCGTCTCAAAATCGAAATTAGTTTTGTATCACGATTCAACTGTTTTTCGGGCAAAAAGAAAGCAAAACTGCGAAGATAACTTGTGATGATCAAAGCTGAAATTCTTACTAGTAACGAGCTGACGTACACGACGTTTTGTACGCGTTATCATATTTTCGTTTTGCAAAAAAGGTTCCAAAAACACGGACTTTTCACGCTATAAATTGCTCATTGAAATAGAACAAATTTGTTAGAACATCTTTTTGAAGTTTTTCAAAGTTACAAACGTCGAAAAAATGAGTAAATAACACAAACTTGTCGAGGTTTTAGCCCAAAACCTTTTTTCAAATTATGATGAGGGCCTTCCAGGGGGGGTACATGTTCCCTTGTTCCCTATAAAAAAAGCAATTTATTCATTGTTCCCCAAAAATAAATTCTAATGTTCCCCAAAATTATTTACTGAGTTCCCCTGTTTTCTGAAATTATATGTTCCATGTTCCCGTGTTCCCCAAAACATTCTTAAATGTTCCCCACAATTTCCCAGGTTACCGCGCGCTCAAAAGCTCGTCACCAGTTCTTTTGTGAAGAACAAAATTGCACCCAGGCCTCTTTCCTCTTGCAACGGGAGACAAAAGAGAAACGAGTGGCCTTCTTCTGACCTTTTTTGCCACAAAGAAGTATAAAAATTTCTTGAAAATCTAAATAATCAATGTTCCCTTGTTCCCGAAAAATGCTCAAAAGCTCCCTTGTTCCCTAAAAGTAATTTTAAGATATCCCTTATTTCCCCAAAATAAATGGCCATGTTCCCTCGTTCCCTAAAACTTGAAGTGAAGCAAAAAACGGCAAACTGATCCTTACGGCAGAAAAACAGAAGCAGAAGCAGAAGCAAATAAAATAAAATAAAAGTGGAATATAATAGTGCCCAATATTTCGCTTTGCAAAACAAAGCTTCTTCAGGGGCTAGCACTATAAATGATTACAACTGTAAAACCGTTATACAAGTGGTTTTGAAAAAACTAAAGAATAACAAAAACAATGAATTTGATTGGCGAAGGGTTTGACGGGTGATAAACTAAACTGACTAGTGATGAGAAAGTTAATGAAGTTCGTCTTCAATCCAGCTATTTGTAATCCCTCCTCTGTTGTACGAAAACACCTTAACATTCTTCAATCCTCCACCCGCTGCAAACAAATTTTTCCTTCACCACCTGTCGTTGCTTATAGGAGAAGTGCAAGCCTTCGTGACCTCCTGGTTCATACTAAACTTAGGAAACCAACCAGCGAGAGAGCGGATCAGATAGTGCCTCCAGCAGGAGCTTACAGATGCAACCACCCACGCTGTTTGACCTGCCAATTTATTCAACAAGGCCAAAAGAAATACACTTTTTTTACTACTAAAGAGGAACGTTGTATTTATAATCACATAACATGTAATTCTAAAAACCTGATCTATATGATCCAATGTAAAAATTGCTTTAAACGTAATATATCGTGTCAATACATCGGAGAAACAAAACGCAAACTTAATGAACGCTTTGGTGAACATCGCCGTTCTGTAGAGAATCCACATCACCTCAGCTGCCCTACTCCTATATCACAACACTTTAATCTACCGGGACACTTTACTAAGGATATGCAACTTATACCACTGGAATTAATACGTAATAGCAGAGACTCTGTACGAAAAGCGCGTGAAGCTTTTCTCATAGACAAAGCAAAGACGTTAGAACCACTTGGAATCAACAGACGCGACGAACTTCATTAACTTTCTCATCACTAGTCAGTTTAGTTTATCACCCGTCAAACCCTTCGCCAATCAAATTCATTGTTTTTGTTATTCTTTAGTTTTTTCAAAACCACTTGTATGACGGTTTTACAGTTGTAATCATTTATAGTGCTAGCCCCTGAAGAAGCTTTGTTTTGCAAAGCGAAATATTGGGCACTATTATATTCCACTTTTATTTTATTTTATTTGCTTCTGCTTCTGCTTCTGTTTTTCTGCCGTAAGGATCAGTTTGCCGTTTTTTGCTTCACTTCAAGTATTAATACTGATCTAGGTCTGGAAACCAGATCCGGCCATTCTCATCGGTTTGTTGCAGTGATCGTGCATTCTATGTTTCCCTAAAACTCCTGGGGGGCCCTCTATGATGGCGTAATAGCGCGCGCACAGCACAGCTCAATGTAAACAAACCGTTCAAACGAACAAAAGCAGCTTTTAAACTCATCTTATCGTTAACTTTCGATAGGAAGGGTCGTTGCATTGAATACAGCGTTGTTTATCTGCCAAACTTGACAAAATAATCAACATTTTTGCCCCTCTTTTGAAGATAATTTTAAAGTTTGGTTTTCTACGCAAGGAAGCCATTAAATTGCCGCGGGAAATTTTCAACCAATCACAGGCTGGTTTTTGAGACGACAATACGACTTTATATTGACGTCTCAAAAGAAGACAAAAGTATCTGAGAATCGTGATACATGTGGATATGTTCACACGCGCATTACATAATTTTCGTTTTACTTACTACTTACTTATCCTCTTCGGGCCCACGAGGACTCTTGAGGCCGGGATTTTCGTTTTATAACTAACCAATAATCTATATTGACAAGATAAAAATTTACAAGATAAAAAATTAACAAATTAAAAAACAATTAAATTTTAAAACCATCAGCAAATTACTATCAAATTGTCTGACAAGTGGCGCGTGTTAATTCTTCTTGAGTAAATTGCCAAAGCCCTTGTAAAATAACCTGCGATCAATTTTCGCGCAGTCTTATTTTCGTTTCGCTTTTCCCGCGCCGGAATGATTTTATTAACAATCCGAAAGGAAAAAGAGAGCCTGATCGGATGTTATGTTTCCACCGAATGAACACGGGAAATCAAAGAATCCATTCGAACTCAGTCGATGGTAACAGCTACATGCATCTGTGATTGACTATGCTTTCGGACCTCAATGACTTTACTTGATAACCGAGTCTTATCATCATATCTACCTAAAAATAAACGAGAAAACGGCAAACTGATCCTTACGGCAAGGCGATGAAGGAGTAAATAAAAGAATAAAGCAAAATTTATATTTAAACGAATTTGCCCAATATTTCGGTTTGAAAACAAACCTTCTTCAGAAAACTTATTTGTAACGAACTTTTAGTTTAAACTTCATTTTTCATTTTTCTGTTAGCCCCTGAAGAAGGTTTGTTTTCAAACCGAAATATTGGGCAAATTCGTTTAAATATAAATTTTGCTTTATTCTTTTATTTACTCCTTCATCGCCTTGCCGTAAGGATCAGTTTGCCGTTTTCTGATTTTATACAAGTAATTATTGTACTGATCCAGGTCTACAACTGGGAGATCCGGCACCACTCAACGGTTTGTCGCTGTGGTCTTGCTGATATTTTATAAAAATAAATGCACTGGTGATTACACTAACCTATGATGTTTTGAAATTGATAATGGCCGTTTTTATACTAGAGACGCATTATCCGTCCAGACGAATTATGCGTCTGTCATGTTATGCGTCTAGTATAAAGACGGGACGAACTACTTGAGACGCATTATCCGTCTGGACGAACTTGGGCAAACATTTGTAGTTCGTCTGGTTATGCGTCTCTAGTATAAAGACGGGCACAAGACGCATTATCCGTCTAGACGAATTATCTTTCGAAATGCGTCTTGAACGACGCATAAAAGTTACTGATATTCATATGTATGTACCTTGGCAAAACTCGAAAACTCTTGTAGTGGGAGCACTGAGTGAGAGAACCGTAATAGTACTCGTAGACGATGGTGTAGTATTGCGGCTGAACGAGCCGTAATCTAAATGAGGGGGGCACTGGGGCCCATAAGAAACCGGAAAACCGTTCAAAATTTCCGTGAAAACCGAAAAACCGCAATAAAAATCGATCGAAACCGAAAAACCGCCGAACATAATGATCAAAATAGCAAATTCACAAACCTTCAGTAAACCCATGACCCTTGATACCAAAGCGAAATATAACTACAGTCGAACCTGTACATAATGGCCCTTACACTCTGTAAGCGATTTCTATGAGCTGCCTAATTTCATGTCGCGCGGGAGACTGGCACTAACGGATTTTTGCGGACTTTTTAAATTCCGGATTCAAAATGGCTTCCAAAACAGAAGGTGAAGCAAAGGTCATCACATGCAATTTAGGCGATATTAAGAGTCAGATTACTCCTGAAAAGTTACCCTTCTACAGTAAAGAACAGTTGCTTTACTACTGTAAAGAACTTCGTTTAAAAACAGCTGGAGAAAAGAAAGATCTGGTCGAGAGATTATCGCCACTTGGAAAGTGCCAGGAATTGTTTCATAAAAAAGTGAAACAAATTACCGTAAAGTTTAGCTTTTCCACAGCGCTGGATCCGACAGAAATTCCTCAAGGGATGGACCATTTTATTTTTGAGGGGGGGGGGGGGGGGGGGTTGGGCAATTACCAAAAAAAAATTCCCGCACAGCAAAAGTCAAGAAAAAAAAATCATGCACAGTGGGCCAGGGGAAAAAAAAATTCGAGCAAGCCTTTCTACTGGTAGGATCCTGTTAGAGATTATAAAAAAGTAATCTGTAATTTTTGTCAATTTCATTTCAGCAGACCAAAAATGCTGTTAAAATGTTTGTAAAATAATTCACCTCTTTGTGTTTCATACCATAAATATCAAAAATACAACATTTCCATCCATCTCTTGTAGTAAAACATAAATTTGAACCATTTCACTGAATCTGGTATAATATAAAAATCATGTCTTAAAATATCATTTATATTTAAATATAACTTGTATTATAAAATAACTTTTAGCTATCTTCAACATATCTCATATATATTTATTAAATAACAATAACTGTAATGTCTTATAGTGTCTATGTTTCTGCCCCTTCTTCTGCTTCTACGGAAGCTTCTTAACAGACCAAAAATGCTGTTAAACTGTTTGTAAAATAATTCACCTCTTTGTGTTTCATATCATAAATATCAAAAATACATTTCCATCCATTTCTTGTAGTAAAACATAAATCACTATAGAGGTGCTGTAAAGAGGGGAGGCAACTGGTTTCACTATGATGGTCTATGGGAGAGGCAACAGCCAGGAAGTGGATTGAGACTGGGGGGCACAGCTACTCCACATGGCTTTATGCTGTCAAGCTGCATTTATGTCAAGGCTTTGTTACTGTAAGAGGGTGGGAAGTATTAAAATTTGCTAGGTGTTTTCTTAAGACAACATTTGTCTTTTAGATAAGATATTCAATTTTCCTAATTTCCTGGCATCGGATAAAAAGATCCAGGCATTTTTACAACATTTGTAATTCAGCTGAACAGAATTCCTTTATATTTATTTTTGTAACCCAACATGTAACACTGAATAGACTAAATGCAGCTTGACAGTATCGGCCTGAAGAGAAAGCACTGCTTGAGGTACATGTACAGCGCCGTAGCTAGTATGAGGCCAACCGAGGCACTCGCCTCGGTAAAATTTTGACGAATTTCGCCGATCCTTTTTATTTTACATAACCGATCATCAGAGCCTGCCAGAAAAGATTTCGTGGCCAAAATATAACAGTTAATATATATATATATATATATATATATATATATATATATATATATATAAATCGTTGATATTACCTGATGAGTGTGGCCATCATTTGACCATACGAAACAGTGCTGTAGTAATAAAACGATGAACTACCTCTGAAGTCTTGAACCAATTTATTATAATTGTCAATGCTCCTCTAAGAGTTGAGCGCTCTCTGAAATACATTCAACTCAAGTTCAAGAATTTATATATATATATATATATATATATATATATATATATATATATATATATATATATATATATATATATATATATATATATAAGCACAATTTTCGCCGTATTAATACTGCAGGCATGTCAGTACCAAAACCTGTCGGTACACCGGAAGTTCCTCGCTTTCATGTGCTTAAATTTACTCGAAAAAAAGTTACCGAAAGGCCCAGAAAACGCTGCAAATCGCATTTCCGAGAGACTAAATTTCAAAACTTCTCGGGGGGGCATGCCCCCGAACCCCCTAGCAACTCCCGCCTTCGGCGGTCGGCTGCCTCAGTAGGCCGTTTAGTCTGGCTACGGCACTGATGTACCATCTTGTATAGACATACCCTATGGAATGCTCATTTTTGGTGATACTAAATATGAAGACTAAAAAAAAAATGGAAAAAAAAAATTCGTGCACAACCTTTAGGTACTTAAAAAAATTCTTGCACAGCCCAAAGGCGAAAAAAAAAATTCTTACCAAGCAAGAATTGCCCACCCCCCCCCCCCCCCCTCAAAAATAAAATGGTCCATCCCCAACCTTCAGCAGATTGGAAAGTTTTAGGAAAACAAAAGGAAGTTGATGCACCTGTTGTTACTGACAGTGTTATCAGAGAATACCAGAAGGCGAAATACGCCGGGGCGAAAGGCCAATATCGTAAGGCTTACAGAATGTTCTCCTCGCGCCGTACGGTTTCAGTTAAAATCCTAAAGGACGGGAACAATTCTCGTTGTACATATATAAAGGCAAACATGCTTAAGTCTTACTCGGGAAACATTTCTCGTCCGGTAACAGTGCAGTTCTTTGAAAATAAACCCGTTAAGGCGTATTGTAGCTGCCCAGTCGGAAAGAGTGGATTGTGTTGCCACGCAATAGCACTTTTAATTCAATTGAAGTTTTTTCACTGCCACAAAAAACTCCATCTCCACATGTCCTGTACAGAGAGGCTACAGAAATGGCATAAAAAAGGATCCACTGCAAATCAAAAGGCAGCATCACAAATTAAGCTCAAGTACCTACGAAACCTGCGTGGAGCAAGGGCAGACATGAAACGGATGAGGCAAAAGAAAAGGGTGCAGCTCAGCCCAAGAGCAGAATATGATTACAGTGATTGGTATCGTCGCGATGTTTCTAAAATCGAAGACGAAGTAAAGGCAAAAGTCGGTCAGTTAAAACCAGTAGAGACTCATATCTACAGTGTGCTCTCTAAGTACAAGAAAGAGTCCCCCTTATTTCAACATCTTCGGTATAAAACCGAGTATCAGAAAAAGGAAGCAGGCAGGGAGTACGACGAAGAGGTCTTAAAGCCAAGATTCAAGAGCAATGCAGAGGCAATCTGGAGGCCACGGATGCCAATCGAATCCCACCAAAAAATAAATAGTGTCACTACGACTGGTACGTCAGAAAGTAAAGATTGCCACCAAGAGCCGACTTCACATCTTGAGAAGAGCAACTATGTACTAGTTGATCAGTGTAGCGTAGAGTGGAGAGCACTCAGGGTTGGAGTTATTACTGCAAGTAAAGCACCAGCGCTGTTAGGATTTTGTGGCGTGAAAGAATTTGACAATGCATGGTTTGCAATCAAGAATAACATTGATGAAACTGTGATGAATCCTAAAAGAGCTCATTTACCCAATTTTATTCGCGGCAAGCAGGAAGAAAAAAATGCCATAACACGGTTTTGTACTGATAGTAAGTCAGTTGTAATCCAATGTGGCTATTTCAGGCATCCATTAGACAAAAGATTCGGTGCAAGCCCAGATGCAATAAGTTGTGGTCAGGATGTGTTCCTAGTTGAAATTAAGACCCGTTCATTGCCTAACAGAAAGCAACTGGAGAAGTTAACACAAGAGGAACAACAAGTGAAAATAGAAGCTATGCAAACCCCATTACAACAAGTAAGCTAAATTGCTTTCTATCTCATTCTGTGTTGATTATGTTTTTGTTGAAGACACTCTGTCGCTCCTTCTCAAAAGAGAAACTCCATTAAGGATGGCAGCAGGGAATTTTTCGATTTATTCCCTTCCTTTTTTAATAGGACCGTATTTTCTTTGAAAAGTTAATGAACCACCACTTTGTTTCTACTATTCTATGTTCATTTAGATTACAGGCAGCCACTTGATACAAAGTCACATGCAGATGGAGTGCACAGAAACAAACCTTACCTACTTGATGTCATATGTACCTGAGAAGGACATTGCAAGCTATTTTCCTGTGACCAACAATCATGTTTTGAGCGATGTTATGATGGACATCTTATTACACATCCATGAAAACCGGCCAATGTCTGATCACTGGCCACATTTTGAGCATTCGCACCTTGCAAAGCTTGGAAAACAACTTTCTGGCTCAGTACCTTGTTTTGAAAACACCCGCCATTTTAGAAGCTGGGTCAACTATATGGCAAAGTCAATCAAGCCTGTCACGTTCTAAAGTAAAATGCCCTTACCAAAGAAGCACCCAGTTAAGAGTAGCAACTAAATATTCAACTAAAAAAAAATGTGACAAAAACAAAATTAAAGGGCCAAAGAAAAATAGTTTATTTCCATACAAGCAAAATACTCTGATATTCAATCACATCATTAATAGTTTTGTTCAGGAAGAAAAATTATGTCTTTTTTATGAGGCCCAATATGCTTCTGTACCCCTTAGTTACATTTTATTTCTAGGACTTTAGATACTGCTAACGTCAGTGCATACATGTAAGTACAGTGATTAAATGTCAAAATATGGCAATGACTATTGAGGGCCCACTTGTTGAGCTGCCTCTTTGGGACAGATGGGCACAAACAACAGGTTTACAATATGGGCAAAAACCTTGTAAACACATCCAAGAATGTCACATCTGCTTTTTGGCCAACATGCACTAAGTATTGACCAGTCCCTCATTCTCCCTATGTAATTCTCGTTATAAATTCTCAGTGTAGCCGCATCAAAGTTTTTGCTTATATCACTTTCCTCATACTGGGCATCAAATTTGAGTGGTGGGCGATCGGCAGGAGGCCTTTTGAGTGACAGAGATCCTCAATTCCAAATCCCTTGACTGTCAGAACTGTGGTGCCTTTTTCCTTTATCATGTCAAGAACACCACAGTCTGAAGTCAAATCATTGTCTGTGATTGACCCTGGGTATGTATCAGTACACATCACTAGGCTACCATATGGTGTGATCCATATTCCAGTTTTGCCAGTGTCATGATTTTTATAGGAACTGAATGTTGCATTACTGATGTCATAATTCTCAGAGGAAGAGATCCAGTTTTCAGTACAATCACCTAGTAGTACAGTATCCTGAAATCCTGAAGCCCAGAAATCTCTTGGTAATAATGACAGCACCTCTCCGGGTAAAGGGCTGAGGTCCATTGCATCAAAAACAGTTGCAAGAAAAACTGCCCAAGCACTAAAAATTCTGGACTGTGTTGAGTCACTTGTGTTGGTCATAAATCCCATTATTCCAAGGTGGAGGGTGTGTCTACATATTGTAAGAAAGCACATTAGTTCTGTCCTCTTTGTTAGCATTCTTTGTCCACTTTCATAACCTCTGCAATCAGGATAGATGATTGCACAAATATAGGGCTGGATACACTCGAAAAGGCAATCAAAGTCATTTAGTGATAATCCAGTCAAATACTGAAATTGTTGTGGATACACCTTCAAAGAAACATAGGAGAATGTAGACTTTTGCTTAATTTGAGCAAATTGTGTCAGTTGTTTGGCATAGGCTTCTTTCTCCGCTTTAAGTGAGTTAACTTCATCAAACATTTCATTCAGCTGTTCTGTTTTCTTTTTCAGTTTCTCATTTAGATCCTCAATTTCCTTTCTTAACACTTTAAATTCTGAGGGGTTATCTTCTTTCTTATAAATCAGCCTCCTTTTTCCGTTCTCATTTGCAGATTTTTTTCTTATAGCACGTTTGGCCGACTCAATGTTTCTTCTTGGAGTTATTTTCTTAGTAATTTTCTTTTCAAGGTAACTGTTGCTGCATGGCAAGTCTGGAAGGTCATTTATGTCCGTTCTTGTTCCATGGCTCCAGTGGGCAGAACAGATGAAATCTCGTTTAAAATCTACGCCTTTATTTTTGAGAATTTTACTGTACACATGGCGTTTCTCTGGACAATTAGCGACTTCACTGAGACGGTAGTAAGTCAACTTACCATTTGTTCTCCACGAATTGGTACAAAGTGCTGTAGCACAGTTCCAGTGCTCGACTCTACATTTATTGGAATTACTAGGACGTTTCAATGTGGTAAATTTAATCGTCGGCAGGTCTTCTATATTTTCTCTGCTTCCTGATAGCCAGTGTTTCGTGCAAATAACATGGCGCTTAAAGTTAACTTCATGTCTTGCTTTGCCAAGAACTGACAAATAAGCATCGACAACCTCCTTTCTTGCTGAGGCTACTTTTGTTAACGTATAGTATTCACCACCAGTTTTCCAGGAACTCTTACAATATTTGCTTGAACACGACCAGTGCCAAGAACGGGAACTATTCTGTCTTGCTTTGTGCGAAGTGCTCACCACAGCGGACGCCATCTTGTATATTTATAATCTGGTAGTGCCAGTCTCCCGCGCGAAATGAAATTAGGCAATTGCCCGTTGTTCGCCACCTTTACCGGCAACGTCACTTAAATGGCGCATCACGTGAACTTTCACGGGTTGATCGAGGTTAAATAAAAAGGTCTGGAAACTGGGATGCGAAAAACCAAAACCGAAAAACCGCATTTCTTTTTCACAAAAACCGAAAACAGGATGTTTAAAATGGAAAAAACCGAAAACCACAACGGATACAAAAACCGAAAAACCGGAAATTTTGAGTGCAAAAACCGAAAAACCGATCTAGAAATTGACCAAAACCAGAAAACCGAAAACCCTAATGCCCCCCTCCTAAATATTTGCACATAATACTAAGTTGAACCATGCAAATTACTGCAGCTGAGGAAGTTTCATTTAAATGGTCACATCATAGGATTTCGTCGACAGATTTAAAGTTAGAACTACGCTATCTACATCCGGCTCCATAACTGACACTTGAAACTATCTGCAAAATTATTTATTTCGGTCTTGCGGGAAAATTTCAGTTACAATATTTGGTTTTGACTCTCTGTCCAAAGTTGCTCAGTGAGAATCATTCCAAAGTCACTGCAAGCAAGCTATAATAATAGCTCCAGTTAAATCTCGAAAACGAAAATGTTACACCTGTCAGCAAAAAAAATAGACGAAAATAGAAAACTGACTTCAACTATATTTTTCGTACAATGTAACGCAACAAAGCATGACAGTGAAACAATTTACCATCAATAGATGTCTTTATCGATACGACCGCCAAAGTGATTTTGCCCCGTGGGCATCCCGTAATGACCACTGAAATTAATATATGTATTTCCTTTTAAACTAGCGTAAAAACTAAGCAGGCCAAAAGAAAAATCGATTAAAAGGCGAGAAATATCAATTATTAATTTCAATTTAGTCGGTGAATCTGATTGATCATTATCGAAAACTTTCAAAACAATTAAGCTGCGATCCGGCTCAATTTTAGTGCTCGTACTGTCCTCTTATGTAGCTGCAAGGCGAAACACTTGACTTACCAAGAATAATAGTCGTAACTACCAGAAATAGGTAGGATTGTCGATCGCAGTGTTCCTATCCGTTAACGTTGGATTTCAGCGTTGACTGAGATGTTCAGAAATCCAAAGCCAGCGCCCAGTGACCCGGAAAGTTCTATTTCCTCAATCCGGGTATTTTAACCCTTGGAGTCTTATTCGTGAGTCACTTCAAGTTGATTAAGTCGTCAGGTAATTTAACCTTTTCACTCCTAAGAGTGCCAAATATCAAAATTCAAGATCAAAAAATCCCGAATGTCATTTTGTAAAATATTGAACCAGGGATCCTCCCTTTACACTTGAGAATACCAGTGTTTTCCTCCGTTAGTTACTAACTTCCAGCCGGGGCTTTCTAGGTCTGATTCCACGTCTACTTGCACTTTCTTTATCCATCGGTCTCTTGCGTTACTCAGCTCTTCCGTCGTCAACGGCCCCGGCCCGTTCTCTCCTTCGCTTTGCGCTTCTTGATCAGTGAGTTGATGAACCGTAGAACCCAGGCAGTCACTCGGAAGGTTCTCCAGTTTTTGCTTCTACCCAGAAGTGCGTTCCACTCATCAGGCTCCTTCTTGGCTGAGTAAAGCGTTTCCTCCGTTACTGGCTTGTGCTCTTCGTTAACGCTTTTCTCTAGTTCAGGTTATTCTGGCCACTCCTTCTCATTTAGCATCCACCCCGGCCCATCAAACCACTAAGGTCACGTCCGATGGTATTAAATGCCAGGTAACGTCACGGCAGTTCCGGTCACGATCAGCTTGATTGATATAGTGATTATAGCCGCTGGGATAAAGACTCCATTGAGAAAACACATATACTTTTTTGTAAGATGTGTTTAGGTTTAAATAAACGTTCGCCAAATGTTGCATCGAGAAATGAACTTGGCAGAATATCTCTCAATTTACAAATAACAATGAACATTTTGAAGTTCTGGATTCACCTTGAAAATCAACCCCCTGACAGCATCGCTAAACTCTGCTTAAACATATCGGATAAAATGGCCCACGAAAGTAAATCAGGTTTGATAAATAAAATAAATATTTTGTGTACACAACTTAATATTAACAAACAATCAGTTAATTTTAAAAACCCTTCTACCTTCCTATCCAAAGCTGAAAATAATTTGTCAAAAAATCTAAAAAAACATCAGTTAAATTTGATAAGAACAAATAAAAAATTAAAATTCTACTCCATCTTTTAAAATGAAACAAATCATTCTGAATTCATCAATCATATCCGGAATCCTGAACATAGACGTGTAGTCTCCAAATTTAAGTTAGGAAATCATAACTTAAAAATTGAAACTGGGAGATTTACAATTCCCAAAACTCCTGAAGATCTTAGAATTTGTGATCACTGCAATCGAAATTCCGGTGAAAATGAAATGCACGTATTATTTTACTGTGATCTATATAACGATTTGAGAAAGACTCTTTTCAGTAAAATCGACAACCGAAATACATTATTTACAAATTACAATATCCATGATAAAGTCTGTTTCCTTTTCAACAATACTGATTCACTTATCAGCAGGATAACTGCTAATTTCGTTTTTCAAGCATTTGAAAGACGAAAGAAACATAATAAGAATAATTAATTAATTAATTATACCATTCCATTATATCTTCATTTCCTTCAATTTAGCTGTTTATTGTTATTTTAATCGGTAACACCTGTACAAAATGGTAATACTGAATAAACTTTGTTTGTTTGTTTGATATAGAAAAGAAAAATTAAAAGCAATATTTCGACGAGGTTTTAAATCTAGTGAGTACTTCATGAATTCGCCGTTCTTTGGTAGAAACTTTTAATCTCTTTAACCCCATTGGTGATGAGTATTAAATTTCTCTTTGTAGTAACCAGTATAAAGTATAGAGAGGAAAATGATCCGCCCAAAGTAAATCCTCTAGGACTAGTAAGGAGAATTTGTGTTTTGACTTTGGGGCTTGGACGCGAGAATCCAATGAACCAATCAGAACCCTGAAGTAAGGAAATGTAGCCGCGGCCAAGCGCGGGAAAATGCGTGCGAGCAAGTCACGATTGGTTTGGGTTTTACTTCTGACTGTTTGATAAAGTACTGTGGCGCGAAGCAATTGTGAAATCGCCGGCCGTAGAGTGACTCTCGATTGAAAACCTCTTTAGAGGGTTAACAATGGCCGCATTGTCAGCCAGACGCAACATTAATTTAATACACAAAAAGAAATCCGTCTCAACGTAGATAGTGAAACTGAAACTGAAATACTGGATAACTTCTCTATCAGGGGAGGAGGAGGGGGGCATATGAACGGTACAGGGATGCTTGTGGTTTCCTTTCGGGGTATCACTTTATCGTCATTTAAGTTACTTTAACTCTTGTTTGTTTCTCTTTTAAGAATGGTGTCTTTTAGGGGTCATAAAAGGCTTGAGTCACGCCCAGATTTGGTCTCTTTTAGGAGTTTAATTCAAAATTTCTGACGAGCATCCCTGTATCTTTTATATGCCGGGGAGTACACACCCCACCCCAACCCCCCCTCCCCCCTCCCCCTCCCGGGTTCATCAGTTATCGTCACACTTCTTAGAGAGGCCGTAAGGTTGTTCTTATGAAACATGATTGGGTGTTTTTAATTTCTGTGATCTGTGATGACAGAAAATCAAAATCCATGAACTGTAAATGGATGTTTGCCGTAATAGATTTATATTTACAAACCATGTAAAATCGCGATTCCCTGAAAACCCCGATGAAAGCTGGTATTGGCTATATAGTAGAAATATTGTAACTAGGCCTTTTACTTGTTGTTTAAATAGTCCTGGCAGTAGCCTTCGGTCAATTGTTCTTGTTATTAAAATGTATATTTTATATCAGTGATTCTTAACAGGAAACCCGCATTTTTTCGCGAAAAATGACCTACTAAGCAATGTGAACTCCCCCAGAATAACGTAGGCAAATATGTCTAGGGGATGTCAGTTCGTGGGATTTTAATTAACATTCATTGCAACAGTTGAACACAAGAAAATATTGCTTCCCAGTAAAAACATGGGTACACTATGAATCGCAATATCTAGGTTTTAATTACAAGGTTTCGTAAGCAACAATGTTATTATCTATATCGTGAAACTATAATATGAAAGAAGAGAATCTGAATTTCCTAGTGGGCATGCTTGGATTTTATTTACATTATTTGTTTTGATTTTGGCGATACGTTACATTCTGTGACTACTTAAATGACGCACATTTCAAGTTTTAACGGAAGCTAAATTTACACCATTATGGATGGGAAAGCTTGTGAAAGTAAACTTTCATTCTGTCGATGAGTTCAAAAGAAGCGGTGCTAAAGCAATTAATGATCGGGCAGTTAATGATAACATCACTAGCAGCACATTCAACGGATGTTTTCTGTTGTAAAGTGGAAGATAAACTGACATTTCATCGTGTGAGTCTCAAAAAACATTGCATGCGCAGGCGCAGAAGGGGATACCTTTAATTGCAGTGATTCGTTATTTGTCATCACAGAGACTGCATATAAACTAAGTAACTGTATTTGCAACGGACCACCGTAACGAAATAGAAGCACCGGATCCTGTAGTAAAGGATCTAATCAGCTATAGAATAATGAACGATTTGATAAAAACTAAGCAAGGCTGACAAACGGTACGGAAACGACTATATTTGTAAAATATCCAATATTTCGAAAGGCACAGCCTTTCTTCAAAAAAAAAGTTACAATTTAAATTTAAAAGGGGGCGGGGGAAACCAAAAACCCAACGGTGGCTTAAAGACCGCTTCAACGAACATCGTAGACCAGTTGACAAACAAACTAACATCTCTAAACCTACTGCAGTCTCAGAAGATTCTCTTTCTAACGACCATACCGCTTCTGATATGCAACTAATTCCTCTTGAACTCGTTAAAACTAATCGTGACGGTGTAAGTAAAGCAAAAGAAGCATATCTTATTGAGAGAGGTCAGACCCTTGAGCCTTCAGGTTTAAATAGAAGAGATGAAACATGACATCTTTTCTCAGTTTCAATTACTTATATTTACTGTGGTGTCGTGTTGCATCAGCCTAGTCCCTAGGCGTTCTCTGCTCGGTCAAACCTGGATCCAACTTTGAGCCATGACGTCACCGAGAGAGCCTCGCCGAGAACGCCTAGCAAATATTGCCAGATCCAATATGGCGGCATTTTCCGCCAAATTACTGCAACTTCAGCAGGTGGCAGAAAATTCTTCATGGGAAGGGTTTCTGCTTGCATGCGAAAAAGTAAAAGGCAGTTTAGGTTCAATGACGATCAAGGAACCCAAATTTAGTGCAATTGAAGTGGACTTTCACGCTCAGCAACTTGTACCAGCCGATGAACTTGTTGAATTTGTGCCGGTGACTACCGTGGGTGATGGGTCATGTTGCTTCCGTTCAATTTCTACCTTAGTAAACGGCGATGAATCCCTGCACGAGGAGCTAAGGTTACGGACTGTCGTTGAAATGGCCCTCAATGAAGCCTATTACCTCGCAGATGAGGATTTGTTGCACCGGATACGTGCTCAAGAGCAGGTGTTTAACATCAGAGCCTGTCCTAGAACCATCGATGCTGCTGTGTTAGAAAGCGTATATCGCGAGGAAGCAAAGCAAACGTGTCAACTGTCAACATATGCGTCGTTCTGGCATTTGCAGGCACTCGCTAATGTTTTAAAACGACGCATCAAAAGTGTCTATCCAGAAACAACACCAGAAGTAGGTGCTTAGTTTTAATTTAGTTTTTATTTAGAAAAGGGTGATATCCAGAAAAAAGGCACAACTTTCTTAAGGTCAATAAAAATGATGCTAACCTTTCTGTTTTCATGAAATCCAGAAATTAAGGGTCTCATGATCAGGTATCTCGATAGCACCGGGACTTAAATCTTTGGCAGCTACACTTTGTAAATAGTACACCACTAAACATGTTTAGTATTGAACACTCAAAAATGGTAAAATGATCCAGTAAATTTTAGACCTTAAAAATTCTGGTGTTAAATCATGACGTTATCAGATGAAAGACAACTATGCGTGATGTGTACGCTTCTAATTATCTTTATTTTAGCTAGTCATGATACTGATTTTAACCAATTATTACTATGTTTCTCCAAGGTTCGTCAGTATCTTCACTGCATAATCTTGCCAAGGGACTATGATCCAACAAAGCCTCCAATTGCCCTACTGTGGTCACGAATAGGAGAGCTGTCAACACTTCAAAACTATCACCCCAACCATTTTGTGCCACTTGTTTCAAGAAATGTATTTTACATTGTACCAGGTAAACAATGAATGCTGCATTTGCATGGTGAGGTCGTGTCTGAAGTGTGTCAGGATTAACAATAACCACAACATACAGGTTGTAGTTTAAAATGAATTTCAGGCTAAAATGATTGCACACTAGTTTTATTTGTATTTTCTTTGTTTAATGGTGTTACACTTGGAACAGAGAAAATACAAATTTAACCTAGTTTAAATCACTTTTATCTGAAATTAATGTTAAAGTGGTACAACATAATTACATGTATGTATTTGTATTATTTTTCTCCATATATAGATGATGAAATGTGGCATTGTGTTCCTTGCCCTCACCCAAACTGTGATTCAAAACAAACATGGTATCGAGATCTTAATTCTCACTATAGAAGAGTCCATGGTGAGAATGTTTGTGACAACACTGCAAGAGCAGAGCAAGAGAGGTGCAGGCAGAAGGCAATGGTACAGAAAGTGGTCTTGCTGTCAAGCAAAGTAGTAAGTGTTACAGAAGCAAAAACATAGGGCTGATATTTTTGTAGTATGTACAGTAACTAAATGTCCTGCCACAGCAGTTAAATGAAATAAATTTGTAATTATTCCTCTTTTATTCATTTACTACATGCTGTTAGTTGACTGTTGATAATTTTATAACTAGGTTGGTGGTGAGATATTCAAATGCAAGTCTGATGGTTTGGAAATGGAATTGAGAGATATAACACCCTACAGTGCAGCTTGTAAAGTGGCATATGTTTTGCTTGCTGGTGGAAAGCTGTCAAAATACTCTCAGAATCTAGGACGAAAAGTTATCACAGTAGACAACAAAGACAAACATGTTGTGTTCCATGCTTGGAAAGTCAAACAAGGGGAATGGGAGGTTCCTGAAATAGAGTGCATCAGGACTGTTGTAGAAATTAACTATGTTGCAGATACTGAACCTTCTTTTTCACAATCTACCCCCACAATAATACCTGCTGACAGTGGTCCTAATGAGTGTGAGTTATCATCTTCAGAATCTCTCAATCAAATCTTACAAAAAAACTGGGAATTTTCAAGCCTAAGAGTTGAGCAGGAGATGGGAATTCAAGCTATTTTAGAGAAAAAAGACTGCTTTGTGATTTTGCCAACAGGAGGAGGAAAATCACTTATTTATCAGCTTCCAGCTCATAAAAGCAATGGTCTTACTGTTGTAATAACCCCACTAAAGTCCCTTATGTGTGACCAAGTTTTCCAATGTACAAAGCATGGTTTGTTAGCTTCTGGACTACATGGAGAACTACAAGACTCTGAAAAGCAAGGGCTTTATTATTCACTAAAGCAAACTAGCTGTTCAATCAAGGTCCTTTTGGTAACTGCAGAAATGATTTCAGACAACAAGGTTCTGCTGGATATTTTGATTACCCTGTACTCTAGAAAAAAGTTGTCATTGCTTGTAATTGATGAATGCCACTGTGTTAGCAAGTGGGGACACCAATTTCGAGATTCCTATTTAGGACTGGGAAGGCTCAAACTTTTATTTCCATCAGTTCCAATGCTGCTCTTGACTGCAACAACCACCAAGTCTACTCGTGATGATGTCATAAAAATACTAAAGCTTGATAAACCTGTTGTTGTATCAGCACCAATGAACAGAAAAAACATCATGTACATTGTTAAAGAAAAAACATCAAACATTGCTGAAGAAATATTTGCACTTATCCACAGTGTGGAATGTTCACTTGTCTTTTGTAACACAAGGAAAGAGTGTGAAGAGCTGTCGCCGAAATTGCAAGCCAAAGGTTTAAAATGCAAATTCTACCATGGAGGTCTAAGTGACAATTTGAGATGCCAAACACAAACTGAGTGGACAAATGGCAGTCTTCAGTGCTTGGTATGCACCAATGCTTTTGGTATGGGCATCAATAAAGAAAATGTTCGCATTGTTGTCCACTTCTCTATTCCTGCATCATTAGAAGATTTTAGTCAAGAGAGTGGAAGGGCTGGGAGAGATGGTCTACCTGCTAAATCAGTATTATACTACTCACATCAAAACCAAATTTTTCATATCAACAACATTTATGACAAAATGAAGGTTGATCCAGGTCTTTGTGAAAATCAGATTCAATGTTATAACCACATGGTGTATTATGCTATTCAGAAAGGAGAGTGCCGTCGAGCAGTTATCCTCAGACATTTTGATGAATCAGCTGACTGCAATCAAATGTGCGATGTTTGCCAGAAGCCTTGTAGCACAAGAGAGCAAGACATAACTGAATTTGCCAAGAAGGCAATTCAGTGTGTACAAAGACTGACTGAAAGTAGTGGCCAGTTCACCTTATTGTATTTTGCCAAAGTGTTGACTGGGAAAAAGGTTAAACACAATCACGATCAACTTCCTGAGTATGGGTGTGCAAAAGTTTCAACCACTCAAGGAGTATACATGCTGCAAACTCTTGTTGTGTACAATATTTTGAGAGAAATACCCCCTGCAAAATCAACAAAAATGAGAAATGCTTTGTACCTCACTTTGGGTCATTCATTTATCAGTGTCCTTAATGGTTCAACATCTGTGTCTTGTAAATTGTAACATGACTTACATTAAAGGCAAAATAGTTACTGTTTTCTTTCTATCAGAGACAGTAATCATGGATGCTGTACATACTTTTTTTAAGAGAGAGGTATAGTAACTTTTAACCAAAACAATGCCTGCTTACATGTAGGTAGAGTATGCTAAGGTTAAGAAAACGTATCTAAAAAGTTGCTTTTCACAGCTGTCAGTGACAGTTACTATCATTGTTGTTTACTCTGTTGGCATTAAATTTGACATACGAGTTATAACGCTTTTCATATAGTTCTCTTTTCATAAATTACAATTTACATGATTTTTTGGGTTATGTTTTTGTATTCAATAAAGTTGTTATCAAATAAAAAAAATAATTGTCACACAAGTAACTCCATAATACATGTATGCCTTATAGTAACTAGGTAGCCTGTTTCAGGCTCTCAGTTAGTCCTGTCTCTCCCCAGTCCTCGCCCATTTTTTCTTGTCCTCGCTTTTTGTTTACTAACCCTGACTAACTGCGAGCCTGCAACAGACTAGGTATATGGCCTCACTTGAATTGCCATTTCTTTCACCTAGTGATAAATAAATACACAAAACGTTATATGAAAGAATTTGAAAACCAATGCCTATTTAATTTAGTGAGCAATTAATACTTGCATCAACAAGCTAATGGTTGTATATTATAAACACTTAATAACATCAAACAGACTGTCAATGTAAATCAAAATTGAGACAAAAGTTTTTATTGTTAACTTAGCCTGACTGGGCTTTCTACTTTTATAAAAACAATGTAGGAAGATCAGTAATGAGAATCTGTGTTTTGGTCTTTGGCAGCTATGCAGTGTTATCCATCAAAACGTTTCCACTATGTAAAAAAATACTGCAGTTTGGCTTTTCAAACATTCACAGTAATTTGCTTTTAAAACCCCTTCCGTTAGTTTGGCTTAGTTCCTTTTCATTAAGCACTATTAAATTACCAGAATTACTAAAATCGTGAAATATTTCACATATTGTCGCTATTAGGAAAGAGCCTGAATACCATTTCTTTAAAATGGTCTTTCAAGTATTTGTACCCTCTTTCTTTAGGATTTAACAACTTGGAAGCCAGCTTGTCACGATTTTCAGGAACTTCCTTATGAGCACGTGGGTAGGACAGCACACAATGTCTTCCCTTGTCTTGGAACCACCCCTCTTTGATAGCAAACCATCCAACTGTTATCCTGTCTGGAAGGGAATCTGGGCGGGAATGTCTGGAGGTGCGATGGAGATCAAATCCATGCTTGTAAACATTTCGTACATGCTCAAACAACTGGATGTTCATGTTGACCTTCTGAAGCATTGCCATAGTTGTTTGCTTCTTTGCATATAACTTCAGAGGTTTCACCAGGCACATTTCAACAAATTCATCAAGAGCTACACAGTGACCATTAGTCCCTTTTTTAAGTGAAACTGCACAATTGTTGCGAAACATCTGTCGCAGTGCCATGGGCCACAAAGCTGAAAAATGCACAATGTGCACAAAAGCCTCATCACGATAATTCTTCTTATTAAGGGCAGCAAATATCGGAAGCCACTGCATCCAGCATGCTTCACGAACAATACCCTGGCAGTTACGGACTGCTGCCTGATAAACCAGGAGGAGGGGACCATAGAAGAGAACAAAGTCACTGTAGTACTTGAAAGTACAGTCTTTACTCATTTCTTGTTTCCAGTCTTTAATACGTGTTAAAAGCAATGTGTTCAGATCCTGGTGGGTCTTCAGCCAATTTTCCATGCAGTCAGCCGATGGAAAGAACTCACTCTTCTTGAATTCGTGGAAGAAAGCTATTACCAGTCCAAAGAACATGTCCCTTAAAAACTCGAAGTTTCTCTCATAATTCTCTTCCTTGAAAGCATGCTTGAAAGATTCTGGTGTCACTTTTAGTCTCTTTAATACATGTGATGCAATGTAATAAAAACCACCAGGTCCATACAGTGCTGCTATTGATTCCATACAGTATGCAATACAATGAAAATCTCCAGGTGTCTCTGAAAATTTCCCAAATTCATCAGGACACCTAGTCTTTAAACCTCTTGTTGTGACAGTTGTCTTCACATCACCAATGGAAATCACAGTATCTCTGCCACTCATAACTTGTGGTGTTTTTCCACTACTAGGACGTAGTTTGTCATCCAGACATGTTTCCATCTCTGACAACTGGGAACTATGTGTTTCATCAGAAACAACACCCAACAGTTCCTTTTTCAAAACTTTGTCCAATGAATCAGTTTCACAGATCACATGTGAAAGCACCCCAACAATCTCCTCATTTTCCATTGACTGAGCAGCCTGCAAAGGCGAAGGGATGGTTCCGGGAAATGTACCAACTGGTCGTGCTCCATACTTTAAAAGTAATTGAACCATGTTACACTGCTTAGTTAGCACAGCAATCAGTAGTGGGGTTGCACCACTCCCTTCTAATGCATTGACTTCTGCACCACTGGCCAATAAGCATTCAGTCAGTCTAATTAACTCTTTTTCTACAGTTAAATGAAGGACTGTTCTATCATAATCATCGCGAACGCTTATCCACCTTCCTAAATTGGATTTGAGATACTGCACAGACTCACTAAAAGACAGATCCTCTATACCATCCTGCAATTCGTTGACAACTTTTGACATTGCTGATGCCTTTAATTTCATCTGAGTTTTAAAATTGCTTGATGTCAGAACATTGGCAGGTTGAAATCCCTCATCAAACGTGTCAATAAACTGCCGTTCTGAATTAAACAGATGCTGCATCTGCTCTAAATCCTGCACATGAACATCAAGTTCTTTATAAACTTTATACCTTTCTCTTGATGCTTTGAGGTCATAAATTTTTTTGACCTTGTTGAAGGGGATATAATTGTCTTTTCTTTCAATCCCCAGATGAAATTCCTTTGAATATTCTCTGTAGATAACTGCTTCACCACATGTAAAGGCTTCATCAGCCAAGGAGAAAGGCAAAATCATGATGTTTTGAGCTGGAACACCTTCTTTGCTTGCCATTTTCCTGGGAGCAATTCCAGGGATGCTATTCGTTTTTCCCGTGAACGATTGACCTGTGATGACACCATGCAAATCTTCCTGACTCATTGTATGCAGCAGATCTATACATCCTGGTGCACTTGTAGTTACACTGATGATGGCTTCAAGAAGCATGGAATCCATCTCCCTATTGAAAGTGTCGTGGAGGTGTGCATCTGAATCTAAATACCGAAGGAAACAGATGCTTTTATTATTAACTGATTTCATTTATATTATTTCTCCATAACTGAAGCTTAACCACTTACTACATTACTACACAGCAGCAGCATGGGAGATGATTGCAGGTTGCTTACAAGAGTTACAGACAGCCAAGGGGATTTATCAGCCTAGTCCCTAGGCGTTCTCTCTTTCCCTGTTGTCCGCAAGATGTCTGGGATGGGAGGGTGACATCACGGCTCACAGTAGGGTCTAGGTTTGACCGAGCCAAGAATGACTAGGGACCAGGCTGGGAATTTATCAAAAGAACAACAAATATTCACTATCAAAACAAAAGATGTGGCACAACAATTACCACTGTAATTGCAGTTTGCCACTGTAATTACACCTTATTATAAATTAACAGCAACAGACAGATTTAGAAGTATGAAGTTCATTGATTGACAGTTGTTAATGAAAAAATTAAGATTAAGTAAGGTGATGTGCGCTTTTGGGGCATTAAGATAAAAGAAAAGTCTCATTTGAACCCCCTTAAAAGTGTGTATCAACTATGAAAGTGGTTGCTTGTAGAAATGTACATGTATGGAGTTCAATGAAACAAGTTTTGTCTGAGGCAGAGTGTCTGTTAAAAGAGCTTCAACTATAACATTTTCATTTATCCAGAAAAATCATAAGATAATAAAATATTATTCTATCACAGAATTGATCACTGTACCAATTAAAAGGTTATTCACTGTAAATTTTGACAATAACTTCTGGGGTTCAGTAGCAGTTTTGGGTTCCTTCCACAGGTTCTCAATGCCAGACAAATCAGGTTTCAAGGCAGCTCTCACAGTGAAATTCCACATAATGGGGATGACAGATTGCTTGAGCCTCACATGGCGAGATCTTCCTTTATGAATGTTGATGTTGTCAAACATAAGTATGACAGGCCATTGACATGGGAACTTCTTGTCTATGATATCCTTGTAACTTTCCAATCTCTTGTTGAGGAACTTGCGACTAATTTAAAAGAACCAATGAAAATAATTAGTGTACTACTGCATGGGATACATACACTGATGTTACATCCCCTTTATTGTATAGTGCTTTCTGTTTTATGACTACATGAATGCTTGCCAAATTCTGACACGGCCTTTATTTCCATTTGTCTGGTTGTGTCGTTCAAATGGAGTGACACCAGCCCAAAGAGTGTGTACAAATCTAACCACCTGGAAGATTTACTGCTTTTCTGATAGAAAAGTAAAAAAGACTGGAAAAAAAAGAAAACTAAAAACCTTAAAATATTTAATATGATTGTTATTATTTATTACCAATTAAAATAAAAATTACTGAGATGTAACACTATCCACCCAATTAGAAAATTTTAATCATGGTATCAGAAAAAAATGTCTACCCCTTACAATATTTGTGATATAAATTGTTGTTATTATAAAAAATAAACAAAGCAGCATCTCTGTGATTAATTTTTGCCACTATCCCAAATCTGTCAGGATCTGCTGAAAAAAAGGTGTCCAAAGCAAACAGACTAATTAAGACCAAACCTTTTGACCATTACACAAAGTCCTACTTTTTACCCACACAATAGCAAACATATTATTACTTAATTATAACATCTGCCTTGTTCAGTTTTCAATGTTCAAGGAAATGGTCACAGAACAAAAGTAATCAGAAAAAATAGTTATTATTGTGGTAATTGTGTGATAAACCATAAATAATTTCATGTAGCTTGTGTGAGAAGGTTCTTGTATGTATTTGTAAAGAAAAATACATGTATGTAACTTACTCTACACAGAATACCTGTACCCTCAAACAATAATCAATTTAATAATAATAATAATAATAATAATAATAATAATAATAATAATACCCAGTAATAATACCCAGTAGAACATCCGGCAACTGGAGAGAATCGAATAATAATAATAATAATAATAATATAGCACCAAATCCACTACTGCCCATGGCGCTTTACAATAAGAATATTAAAAAATAGATAAAAATTTATTATAACAACTAGCAGATATTTTCACTGTAAATATAGAATATTTACATTGTAAGTGCATTTACTCACTAGAATTCGTATCCCTTGCAAAGGCCAAATGGTTCTAATACATCAAGGAGTGCTTTCCCAGCTCCATGTGAAAGAAGAAGCAAACCAAATACTGTAGAGAAATCACTCTTGGATTGTTGAGATTTTATATCATCCAATGCAAGGACAAGATGAAGTGCTGATTTAAATTTATAAGCTGAGGTTTTCTTTCCATTATTTCGATCATCTCGTGTCCCTGTTGCCAACACCTGAATAATTTCCTTGAGAATGGGGCACTTTTCTTCCACTTTCTTTGACATGTTTTCAAAGAAAAGTTCATTAAAAGCAACTTCAAGATCGTCTTCTTCATTAATTGTTTTCATACCGATGTCTGTGAGTGTTTGTAAGTAATTAAGTTCCTTTTGTAGACCTTTCTTGAGATCTTCTGGAATTGATGTAATTGCACACACACTTTTCTTTTGAAGTTGTTGTTGTAAGTCATGGCAAATACTCTTTGAACGTTCATTCTCAGTCAATTTGAACTTCAAGTTTTTGTAAACTTGTCTAATGTCATCTGGGTCAAGGAAAATGATAAGTAATAACTTTCCCTCATTCGAACATTAAATTAAAAGAGTCTTTTCCATATGGTTTCTAATAATAATAATAATTTAACTTTCAAAGCAATATCTAAAAGATACATTGTTGATCTAGTATCCTTTCCATTTCTCTGATTTCCTGTGATTATTGAACTGTGACGGACACCAGGGAAAAGTGTTTCCACTGCTTCCTTGATTGAAGCTCTTGGATACGTTCTTCCCATTTTCTTTGAAATAGCTGCAGCAACATCTCTAACAGATGAGTCGCAACCACTACAATACTCAAACAACAATTGCACTGCACCCTGGCGTGAACTTTGATCTGGAAAAAAAAATGTAAAATTTTCAGGAAAATTTGGGCTCTTTTTAATACTTTGTGCAGAGGACACAAATGACGTAAAACAAAAGGAAACAATGCTTCATCAAAATTCTTTTACCCAAAACAATGACTGAAAACAATGTTTCCTATTGTTTTATGTCATCTGTGCGGTACACCAATAAGACCCAAAATTTGATATACAAAGTGTTTTTATACCATTACTAGCCACTGAAATAAAATTTAAAAAAACTGATAGATAGATTTAGCATGAGGTTTTTATGCTGTAAAGGTTACCTTATTTAAAATTACTGTGTATCAATGACAATAGTGAAATATTTGGAATTTTATAAATAGGCAAAAATTCAGCTGAAAGAGTGGGTATTTCTGGACTTATCCTGAGTGTAAAAACCAGTGACGTAAAGAAATTTTAGTAAATAAATAAATTGTACAGCTGTACCTATCTGCTTCAATCTCTTTTGCTGGTTAGTCTTCACTGATGGACTGTTTGGCAATGTCCTTTTTCCAGAACAGATAAATTTAGGACGAGGAGAACATCCTGCAAAATTATTAAATGTTTACCACCGTAAACAACACACTTATAGCACACATTGAGCATTTGAGCACAGAAATATTATAACCTAACAGTCAACAACCAAAGCACACAGCCCCTAAACATCACTTTATTTTCAGTCTACAACTCACTTCTTCACCTCTTTGAAAAACAAAACAATTATTATAGTAAATTTAACTTTAAGATTCGAAGAAGTCTATAGTACCTAGCTTCTTCAATGTCTTTTTCATGCCGACCTTCGCTGTTGGTGATGATGGCGGTGTTCTTGTGCCTGCTGCGGGACAAAACAGTTTTCGACGAGGCGAACATCCTGAAAATTTATAAAGTGTTAACACCGTAAACAACTCTGAAATATTTAAGATATCGTGTATTTCAATCAATCATAACAAAATACCTTTCAGGCCACCACACAAAGGATGCGTAGAAAGCTCCACATCGTAATCAGACTCCCACTCTGAGTCTACAAAAATTTATAATGATAAGCTTAAGCTTATGTTATGCATTGCAGATTTCAACGAAAGCAACGTACGATGAGCAAATTAACAAAACTTATTAAAAAGTTATGCCACAAAGTTAGAACTTACCGTCATTTGTAGACACCTCCATGATTGGATTATATTCCATCGGGGAGCAGCTTTTGCGAAATAAGATGTTGAAAATTGTAGAAACTAATCAGGGGTTTTTTTGCGCTGAAATCAGGGGTATTTTGGCAATATTTGCTAGGCGTTCTCTCGCCCACCTCATCCCAGACTTCGCGCGGACAACGGGGCAAGAGATAACGCCTAGGGACTAGGCTGGTGTTGCATGTTTTTCTTATTTCTATTGCTTCGTTATTTACGGTTATTTACATTTACTTTGTCACTTCAGTTTATGTTGTTATGGTATCATATTTAATCCCCCGTCCCCTTTCAAATTTAAAATTGTAACGTTTTTTGCCTTCCGAGTCATTGTATAATAATAATAACAATTTTTATACAGGGACTCACTTCACTTTTGTAGTGGTATTCTGCGAGGCCCTGTTAAATAAAAATGGTTAAAAACTAAGTAAAAATATTAAAAAAATTACAAAATTACGCTAAGAATTATACACTAAAAACTAAAAACACATGTAAATTGTAAAAATCTTAGTAAAAAGGTGATTCTTAGAGCTAATTAGATTTAAAAGAATACATGTAGTTTTTGACTTTTTGCTTAAAAAGTAGAATGGAATTAGTTTCTTTAAAAGATAAGTCTAAATCGTTCCATTCTTTAACACCTTTGTATAAAAAAGTCTGTCTTCCGTAGTTCCTTTTCATGAGCTTCCGTGTTCTGACCGCCCATTGCCGGATTAGCTTGCTAAAGGCAATTATGTTAATTAAAGTTAAAGTTAAAGTTAAAGTTAAAGTTAAAGGAAGACGAAAGTCGTTTTTTCGTCTAGTGTTATAAGCGTGAACGTCAGAGTTTCTTAAGATGTTAAAATTAAAATCTATGATTCCATGAATATACTTAAAAAAGGTAATGTATCTATGCACAAGGCGGCGTTTTAGTAAGGTTGGCCAGCCGAACTAAGGCGGTGTTGATTTTGTATTCAATATTTTTCACCCTTGAGTGGTACCAAATTACATGGCATTAAAATTATGACAATGGAACTTGGAGGGCATCCCGCCATCTTGGATTTTTTCGACTTCTCCAAAACATCAGAAGACCGTCCAAATTGACTCCAAAATAGTCAAAACCAATAATAAGAAAATGTAAAAATCGTGTACAAGTTATGATATAAAAGTTACAAAAATAAACTTGCAATTTTTCATTAAAAGTTTAAAACAGTTCGAGAAACATGGCTGTCAAAATCTTGCAGCCATGGTCACGTGACACCAGAAGGAAAGAGAAAAAAAGACCCAAAAACACTTGGCGAAGAACTATAGAAGGAGAGTTAAGTAAGTAAGTAAGTAAGTAAGTAAGTATGTAAGTAAGTAAGTAAGTAAGTAAGTGTGATCACGTGAAGAATGAAATGTCACACCAATTTACTGCCAGGAAAGAAAAGTCACCAAGTTTAGTGGTGTTTGCCTTAAAATTAAGAAAGTTATGAATGTTTAAAGTCAACGTGGGCACTCTATTTTGCTTGGAAACGCTCTTCTCGGCGACGATAGCAAATCTTGACAGCGGCATTGTTGTTAACTCGTTCGAATTTGACCTTTATCCCATCTTCAAAATTTCCACCTCCAACCAAAAACAGTTTCTTCCCTGCAGTCAGAATGCTAATTTCTACAATGGCGATTGAGCCTCTGTCAGTAAGATCTGTACCACTGGGGTCAAACGTTTCGGGATTGTCTAATATATTGTCGAGAATTTGCTTCAAAAGCCTGCTTTCTTCTCGAGCAGCTGTAACAGCACCATCACCTGATCCAAATTTTGTGAAGTCGGTTGCAAGGAATATTTTCATAACACCAGTTTCTTTCAAGTTCATTTCCTGAATCCTGGTTCTTAATTGTTGCAAACAAGAAAACAGGTAACTCATATTTGCGTTAGGGGCGTGACGTAATACCCATTCGGACCGAATGTGAACAGAAATAAAGTCGTTTGCAAGTTTTTTCGACACAAATTCTTGTGCTAATTTCAAAAGGTCGCGATTAAATGGCAAATCGTGACTGACACTAAAAGGTGAAGGAATGTTGGATGGAAGATGAAAATGAGTTCGTCCAATCCCAACTCCCCTCCATTTAACAATACCAACACAAGGCGAACCACTTAAAACTTCGTCTTCCAATTTTCGAAAAGACTTTAAGATCTCAGAGTCAATGCAAATTAAAAGTCTGGCTTCAACCCCCTGAATTGTATGTTGACCAGAGCAGGGCGCCCAACCGTCTCTGTTGAGAAGTTGTCTTTCGGAGTTCGAGACTCTTGGATCTCTACCAGATTTTTTGGAATTAAGGAATGTCAACAGTATATCGAGACGTTTATGGCAGTGCTTTTGAAAATGTTTCCAACTCACTAGTGATGCATAACCGTAGGAATCGAGTTTGCGGTTGAATTCTTCCAAGTCAAAATATCGAGAGAGTGTTCCTGTGTCGTTATCAAGCTTTGTACCGTAAAGGCTGGAGTCCTTGACAAATGGAACAACAACATTACGATCACCATACCTCGCGAGTGCAGCAAGGGTGAGAAGGCTTTCTGCTGCCCTGGTCATTTGGTCGCCAAATGAAAACGCAATAAATATTTTTCTTCGTTGGGCTGTGCTTTGCGCTGTTGTTATATCTTCGCTACCGTTGTCATTAGGTCCTTGTCCCGTGAAATCAATGGAATGGTTGCTATCAGATTGGATAGCATCTTCTGTTAAACTTGACAACCATACAAATGCGATTGAAAGCATCCCTATAGAGAAGAGGACAGTTAGCGTTGCCAGAGTTGATATTCGTGGTAGCATTTTTGATACAGAATTGCGCCCATTGAAACATATCGATCGAAGATGCAAATTAAGATTCCTTGTTATGATTATGATTTCTTATTATTCTAGGCGAAAATAGGTGCAACAAGTCTATTATTCAGCAGACAGCAGAAGAACAATCAGTCTCTCTCAATAATCAATAATTCGGTTAAGTCTATTGAAGCCTGTTGCGTGACTGCACGCAACACGCGATTTTATTTGCACTACATTCACTACCGGCCCATGCTTTCCTCAAAATTTTCTGTTAAAATACAATTAGCTGTTTTGCAGTGGGTTTCTACAGGAGCCGATTTATATTACCAAAAGGATCGGGTATCAGTAAAACGCGGGGCCGATAGTGATTCAGGTCTCCAGATACCACGCAACTCTAAACAAGCTCTAATTTCATTGGAGCCGGGTATCACGCAGCTCTATTGTTTTCAGGGCTGGTGTCCATTGTTGTGTTCTTTGTTGTTTGTTCTATTGTTTTCTCAGCAAATCAGAGAAGACCTTGTAAGAGCTGCGTACTGCAGATCTCGCGGCATTGATCCATGTTTAAATTTGATCTTTGAGGCCCCGTTTAGGGTAAATTCCGACAGGCGACATGGCCTTGAAACAGCGATATCAGGAAAATCAAATAGCGGAAATGAGGTCATTCAAGCGCTACAACAAAGAACAATTCCGCAGTGAGGTGGCTGGTATTCCCTGGAGTGTTGTTGAATCTTTTGATGAACTATAAAATGATGCTGTTTCTGTTTGGAACACTATCTTTGTCGATGTTGCTAATAGTCACGCACCGATTAAGAAGTTGAGAATCAAGCGTGCAATAAAACCGTGGATTACAAAGGAACTGAAAGAAATAATGGCCAAGAGGGATTATGCGTTTAAGGTTGCTAAAAGATCAGGAGGTGAACAAGAAAAGTGGGACAATTGTCGCAGGTTAAAAAACTTAACTAACAGGAAAATCAAGGCGGCTGAAGCTTCATATTACAACAATCTAACCCCGGGGGGTACTCCCTATAATGGGCTATACGGGGATGCTCCGCCCGAAAGGGGTACCTTTTTGAGGCTGGAGGTATATGAAAGGGTAGGGATTTCACGAGTTGAAGTATATGAAAGGGTAGGGATTTCACGAAGAATCAGGAAAAGGCAGCGTAAACACGAGTTGAAGTATAAAAAGAGTAGGGAAAACCGCCATCTAAGTATTATAAAAAGTGCCTTTGAAAATATATCAAACAGACGCACGTAAAGGTTATATGAAAGGGGTACCATTTTCAATGAAAGGTATATGAAAGGGGTACCTTTTCTGTCAAAAACGGTATATGAAAGGGTAAGGGTGTGGACCTTGGGGGCGAATATAACGAATATGTTATCCAAATGCATGACAGTGAAAATCTGTGCGAACTTCAATGTGTCAGTTCTAAGGTTGTTTCGATGATCTTGCATTCGTTGAAGTCAACAAGGCAGCTGGACTGGACAAAATACCGGCAAGGTTATTGAGAGATGCTGAAGTGGAACTTGCTCCCTCAACTTGAACATATCTCATTAATGAATCGATCACAGATGGGATTGTCTCAACCTTGTGGAAGGTCGCTTGTGTAACACCTTTGTATATGGCTGCAGATAAACTTTTGGTAGAAAACTATATGCCTATTTCTGTGTTGCCAGTACTAAATAATGTTTTGGAAAGAGTCGTTCACACACAAACGAGTGCTTATTTGGGTCACTTAGGATTGTTATACAAACATCAGTATGGTTTTAGGCGTGGTCGTAGTACGGTACAAGCGATGGTCCATTTGAATAATTCTGTGCTTGATGCCATGGACCGAGGTGATGCTATTTCTCGATATATCCAAGGCGTTCGACTCTATAAACCATAGGATACTCCTGGGAAAGCTAGAATACATAGGATTATCAGGGAGAAGTCTGAGATGGTTTAAATCATATCTCTCAGACAGACGGCAATGCGTGTATATAAATGGTGAAATGTCAGAGTCAGACTCACCCAGTCGACCTGGGTGTACCACAAGGGAGTATCCTAGCTCCACTTCTATTCAATGTGTACATTAACAGCTTGTCTACTGATGTAACGAAGAGTGTAACGAAGAGTGAATTGATATTGTTTGCAGATGACGCAGTTCTTGTGGTTGCTGCATCGACAACCCAATAACTTAACGTTGCCCTTAATTCGATATGACTTCAACCTAATCTCCAGCTGGTATATCAACAACAAATTAACACTTAATGCAAAGAAGACTAAATTGATGCTGTCAGGAAGCAAAACAATGTTGTCACAATTTAAATAACTTTCAGTTTTTTATTGATGAAGGGCAAATAAATCGTGTTCCATCTATTATTAAAGTATCTAGGTGTAGTACTGGATGAGAAATGGAATTGGAAGATGCATATCAATAGCCTCTTACAAAAACTAGGGCATCGCCTTTCAGTGTTTAACCGAATTTATCATATGCTCGATAAGAGAAGTCTCATGACATACTTTAATTAATGGCCTTGTCCTACCACACCTGGATTATGCAGATGTTGTCTGGGGAGATCAGCCAGGTCTTTCAACACAGATGAAACAAAATCAAAATCGCTTTGCAAAGAAGATTGTAAAAGCAAAGGTGACATCAGCTGAGGCCCTGACATTGTTGCGGTGGGCCCCATTGCACGCGAGGCGTTTCGGTCATCGATGGTGTCTTGTGCAAGATGCATTGAAGGGGTATCACTTTATCGTCATTTAAGTTACTTTATTTAACTCTTATTTGTTTCTCTTTTAAGAGTGGTGTCTTTTAGAGGTCATAAAAGGCTTGAGTCACTCCCAGATTGGTCTGTTTTAGGGGTTTAATTAAAACTTCTGACGAGTATCCCTGTATGTTTTATATGGGAGTACCCCCCCCCCCCCCCCACCCCCGGGTTCACCAGTTATCGTTTAATTTCTGTGATCTGTGATGACATAAAATCAAAATCCATGAACTGTGAATGGATGCTTTGCCGTGACTAGTAGATTTATATTTACATACCATGTAAAATAGCGATTCCTTGAAAACCCCGATGAAAACTGGTATTGGCCATACAGTAGAAATATTGTAACTAGGCCTTTTACTTGTTGTTTAACTAGTCCTGGCAGTAGGCTTCCGTCAATTGTTCTTGTTATTAAAATGCATATTTTGATATCAGTGATTCTTAACAGGAAACCCGCACTTTTTCGTGAAAAATGACTAGAATAACGTAGGCAAATATGTCTAGGGAATGTCAGTTCGTGGGATTTTAATTAACATTCATTGCAACAGTTGAACACAAGAAAATATTGCTTCCCAGTAAAAACATGGGTACACTATGAGTACTAAGTAAAAATCGCAATATCTAGGTTTAAATTACAAGGCTTCGTAAGCGACAATGTTATTATCTATATCGTGAAACTATAATATTAAAGAAGAGAATCTGAATTCCCTAGTGGGCATGCTTGGATTTTATATTCATTATTTGTTTTGATTTTGGCGATACTTTACATTCTGTGACTACTTACATGACGCACATTTCAAGTTTTAACGGAAGCTAAATTTACACCATTATGGATGGGAAAGCTTGTGAAAGTAAACTTTCATTCTGTCGATGAGTTCAAAAGAAGCGGTGCTAAAGCAATTAATAATCGGCAGTTAATGATAACATTACTAGCAGCACATTCAACGGATGCTTTCTGTTGTAAAGTGGAAGATAAACTGACATTTCATCGTGTGTCTCAAAAAACATTGCATGCGCAGGCGCAGAAGGGGATACCTTTAATTGCAGTGATTCGTTATTTGTCATCACAGAGACTGCATATAAACTAAGTAACTGTATTTGCAACGGACCACCGTAACGAAATAGAAGCACCGGATCCTGTGGTAAAGGATCTAATCAGCTATAAAATAATGAACGATATGATAAAAACTAAGCAAGGCTGACAAACGGTACGGAAACGACTATATTTGTAAAATATCCAATATTTCGAAAGGCACAGCCTTTCTTCTTCAGGGTCTTACAGATAATGACTAGTTAGGCAAAAAACGTTACAATTTTAAATTTGAGAGGGGGCGGGGGAAACCAAAAACCCAACGGTGGCTTAAAGACCGCTTCAACGAACATCGTAGACCAGTTGACAAACAAACTAACATCTCTAAACCTACTGCAGTCTCAGAAGATTCTCTTTCTAACGACCATACCGCTTCTGATATGCAACTAATTCCTCTTGAACTCGTTAAAACTAATCGTGACGGTGTAGGTAAAGCAAGAGAAGCATATCTTATTGAGAGAGGTCAGACCCTTGAGCCTTTAGGTTTAAATAGAAGAGATGAAACATGACATCTTTTCTCAGTTTCGATTACTTATATTTACTGTCACGGTGGTATCGTGTTGCATGTTTTTCTTATTTCTATTGCTTCGTTATTTACGGTTATTTACATTTACTTTGTCAGTTCGGTTTATGTTGTTATGGTATCATATTTAATCCCCCGTCCCCTTTCAAATTTAAAATTGTAACGTTTTTTGCCTCACGAGTCATATTGTATAATAATAATAACAATTTTTATACAGGGAGCTCACTTCACTATTGTAGTGGTATTCTGCGAGGCCCTGTTAAATAAAAATGGTTAAAAACTAAGTAAAAATAAAAATATTTAAAAAATTACAAAATTACGCTAAGAATTATATAATACACTAAAAACTATAAACACATGTAAATTGGAAAAATCTTAGTAAAAAGGTGATTCTTAGAGCTAATTAGATTTAAAAGAATACATGTAGTTTTTGACTTTTTGCTTAAAAAGTAGAATGGAATTAGTTTCTTTAAAAGATAAGTCTAAATCGTTCCATTCTTTAACACCTTTGTATAAAAAAGTCTGTCTTCCGTAGTTCCTTTTCACAGAAGGAAGACGAAAGTCGTTTTTTCGTCTAGTGTTATAAGCGTGAACGTCAGAGTTTCTTAAGATGTTAAAATTAAAATCTATGATTCCATGAATATACTTAAAAAAGGTAATGTATCTATGCACAAGGCGGCGTTTTAGTAAGGTTGGCCAGCCGAACTAAGGCGGTGTTGATTTTGTATTCAATATTTTTCACCCTTGAGTGGTACCAAATTTACAAGCATTTACATAGCATTAAAATTATGACAATGAAACTTGGAAGGCATCCCGCCATCTTGGATTTTTTCGACTTCTCCAAAACATCAGAAGACCGTCCAAATTGACTCCAGAGTAATCAAAACCAATAAAGGAAATGCAAAAATCGTATACAAGTGATGATATAAAAGTTACAAAAATAAACTTGCAATTTTTCATTAAAAGTTTAAAACAGTTCGAAAAACATGGCTGTCAAAATCTTGCAGCCATGGTCACGTGACACCAGAAGGAAAGAGAAAAAAAGGAAGACCCAAAAACACTTGGCGAAGAACTGTAGAAGGAGAGTAAAGGCCGCCGCACACTAGCCGATTTTTTGTCTTTAGAACGCCGACAAGTTAAGATTTTTTGTCGGCCGACAAAAAAATATCTGGCAGTGCTAGATCTTAAAACGTCTTGTCGGGCATTGTCGGCTAGTGTGCGGTGAACCGAGACAAAAAATCGGCGTTCCAAAGACAAAAAATCGGCTAGTGTGCGGCGGCCTTTAAGTAAGTAAGTAAGTAAGTAAGTAAGTGTGATCACGTGAAGAATGAAATGTCACACCAATTTACTGCCAGGAAAGAAAAGTCACCAAGTTTAGTGGTGTTTGCCTTAAAATTAAGAAGTTATGAAAGTCAACGTGGGCACTCTATTTTGCTTGGAAACGCTCTTCTCGGCGACGATAGCAAATCTTGACAGCGGCATTGTTGTTAACTCGTTCGAATTTGACCTTTATCCCATCTTCAAAATTTCCACCTCCAACCAAAAACAGTTTCTTCCCTGCAGTCAGAATGCTAATTTCTACAATGGCGATTGAGCCTCTGTCAGACAGATCTGTACCACTGGGGTCAAACGTTTCGGGATTGTCTAATATATTGTCGAGAATTTGCTTCAAAAGCCTGCTTTCTTCTCGAGCAGCTCTAACAGTACCATCACCTGATCCAAATTTTGTGAAGTCGGTTGCAAGAAATATTTTCAT
Organism: Cladopsammia gracilis; assembly: GCA_022457155.1. NCBI lineage: Eukaryota > Metazoa > Cnidaria > Anthozoa > Scleractinia > Dendrophylliidae > Cladopsammia > Cladopsammia gracilis. The sequence continues at coordinate 3,390,044 of JAJGOT010000001.1, forward strand.
AACACCAGTTTCTTTCAAGTTCATTTCCTGAATCCTGGTTCTTAATTGTTGCAAACAAGAAAACAGGTAACTCATATTTGCGTTAGGGGCGCGAAGTAATACCCATTCGGACCGAATATGAACAGAAATAAAGTCGTTTGTAAGTTTTTTCGACACAAATTCTTGTGCTAATTTCAAAAGGACGCGATTAAATGGCAAATCGTGACTGACACTAAAAGGTGAAGGAATGTTGGATGGAAGATGAAAATGAGTTCGTCCATTCCCAACTCCCCTCCATGTAACAATACCAACACAAGGCGAACCACTTAAAACTTCGTCTTCCAATTTTCGAAAAGACTTTAAGATCTCAGAGTCAATGCAAATTAAAAGTCTGGCTTCAACCCCCTGAATTGTATGTTGACCAGAGCAGGGCGCCCAACCGTCTCTGTTGAGAAGTTGTCTTTCGGAGTTCGAGACTCTTGGATCTCTACCAGATTTTTTGGAATTAAGGAATGTCAACAGTATATCGAGACGTTTATGGCAGTGCTTTTGAAAATGTTTCCAACTCACTAGTGATGCATAACCGTAGGAATCGAGTTTGCGGTTGAATTCTTCCAAGTCAAAATATCGAGAGAGTGTTCCTGTGTCGTTATCAAGCTTTGTACCGTAAAGGCTGGAGTCCTTGACAAATGGAACAACAACATTACGATCACCATACCTCGCGAGTGCAGAAAGGGACAGAAGGCTTTCTGTTGCCCTGGTCATTTGGTCGCCAAATGAAAACGCAATAAATATTTTTCTTCGTTGGGCTGTGCTTTGCGCTGTTGTTATATCTTCGCTACCGTTGTCATTAGGTCCTTGTCCCGTGAAATCAATGGAATGGTTGCTATCAGATTGGATAGCACGACCTGTTAAACTTGACAACCATACAAATGCGATTGAAAGCATCCCTATAGAGAAGAGGACAGTTACCGTTGCTAGAGTTGATATTCGTCGTAGCATTTTTGATACAGAATTGCGCCCATTGAAACATCGATCGAAGATGCAAATTAAGATTCCTTGTTATGATTATGATTTCTAATTATTCTAGGCGAAAATAGGTGCAACAAGTCTATTATTCAGCAGACAATAGAAGAACAGTCAGTCTCTCCCAATAATTAATAATTCTGTTAAGTCTATTGAAGCCTGTTGCGTAACTGCACGCAACACGCGATTTTATTTGCACTACATTCACTACCGGCCCATGCTTTCCTCAAAATTTTCTGTTAAAATACAATTTACTGTTTTGCAATGGGTTTGTACAGGAGCCGATTTCTATTACCAAAAGGATCGGGTATCAGTAAAACTTGTCTTGTTTGTTCTATTGTTTTCTCAGCAAATCAGAGAAGACCTTGTAAGAGCTGCGTACTGCAGATCTCGCGGCATTGATCCATATTTAAATTTGATCTTTGAGGCCCGTTTAGGGTAAATTCCGACAGGCGACATGGCCTTGAAACAGCGATATCAGGAAAATCAAATAGCGGAAATGAGGTCATTCAAGCGCTACAACAAAGAACAATTCCGCGGTGAGGTGGCTGGTATTCCCTGGAGTGTTGTTGAATCTTTTGATGAACTATAAAATGATGCCGTTTCTTCTGCTTGGAACACTCTCTTTGTCGATGTTGCTAATAGTCACGCACCGATTAAGAAGTTGAGAATCAAGCGTGCAATAAAACCGTGGATTACAAAGGAACTGAAAGAAATAATGGCCAAGAGGGATTATGCGTTTAAGGTTGCTAAAAGATCAGGAGGTGAACAAGAAAAGTGGGACAATTGTCGCAGGTTAAAAAACTTAACTAACAGGAAAATCAAGGCGGCTGAAGCTTCGTATTACAAGAATCTAATTGAATCTGCCCAGGGCCCTAAAGAGATGTGGCGCACGTTGAATTTAGTTTTAGGAAATAAGAAGGAAAACTTGACATTTCAAGTGCAATATGGGAAAAATATCATATCGGAACCTAAGGCCGTCGCCTCTAAATTTAACAAGTTCTTTGCAACCATTGGATGTCGCATCACCAAAAAAATTGTGGCTCTGTATCAAGGGATGCCTAAAAGAAATACGAATCTTTTATCCAACTGCATGACGGTGAAAATCTATGCGAACTTTAATGTGTCAGTTCTAAGGTTGCTTCGAAGATCGTGCATTCGTTGAAGTCAACAAGGCAGCTGGACTGGACAAAATACCGGCAAGGTTATTGAGAGATGCTGAAGTGGAACTTGCTCCCTCAACTTGAACATATCTCATTAATGAATCGATCACAGATGGAATTGTCTTAACCTTGTGGAAGGTCGCTTGTGTAACACCTTTGTATAAGGCTGCAGATAAACTTTTGGTGGAAAACTATAGGCCTATTTCTGTGTTGCCAGTACTAAATAAAGTTTTGGAAAGAGTCGTTCACACACAAACGAGTGCTTATTTGGGTCACTTAGGATTGTTATACAAACATCAGTATGCTTTTAGGCGTGGTCGTAGTACGGTACAAGCGATGGTCCATTTGAATAATTCTGTGCTTGATGCCATGGACCGAGGTGATGCTAATTCTCGATATATCCAAGGCGTTCGACTCTATAAACCATAGGATACTCCTGAGAAAGCTAGAATACATAGGATTATCAGGGAGAAGTCTGAGATGGTTTAAATCATATCTCTCAGACAGACGGCAATGCGTGTATATAAATGGTGAAATGTCAGAGTCAGATTCACCCAGTCGACCTGGGTGTACCACAAGGGAGTATCCTAGGTCCACTTCTATTCAATGTGTACATTAACAGCTTGTCTACTGCTGTAACGAAGAGTGTAACGAAGAGTGAATTGATATTGTATGCAGATGACGCAGTTCTTGTGGTTGCTGCATCGACAACCCAATAACTTAACGTTGCCCTTCGATATGACTTCAACCTAATCAGTCCAGCTGGTATATCAACAACAAATTAACACTTAATGCAAAGAAGACTAAATTGATGCTGTCAGGAAGCAAAACAATGTTGTCACAATTAAATAATTTTCAGTTTTTTATTGATGAAGGGCAAATAAATCGTGTTCCTTCTATTAAGTATCTAGGTGTAGTACTGGATGAGAAATGGAATTGGAAGATGCATATCAATAGCCTCTTACAAAACTAGGGCATTGCCTTTCAGTGTTTAACCGAATTTATCATATGCTCGATAAGAGAAGTCTCATGACATACTTTAATTAATGGCCTTGTCCTACCAAACCTGGATTATGCAGATGTTGTCTGGGGAGATCAGCCAGGTCTTTCAACACAGATGAAACAAAATCAAAATCGCTTTGCAAAGAAGATTGTAAAAGCAAAGGTGACATCAGCTGAGGCCCTGACATTGTTGCGGTGGGCCCCATTGCACGCGAGGCGTTTCGGTCATCGATGGTGTCTTGTGCAAGATGCATTGAAGGGGTATCACTTTATCGTCATTTAAGTTACTTTATTTAACTCTTATTTGTTTCTCTTTTAAGAATGGTGTCTTTTAGAGGTCATAAAAGGCTTGAGTCACTCCCAGATTGGTCTGTTTTAGGGGTTTAATTAAAACTTCTGACGAGTATCCCTGTATGTTTTATATGGGAGTACCCCCCCCCCCCCCACCCCCGGGTTCACCAGTTATCGTTTAATTTCTGTGATCTGTGATGACATAAAATCAAAAGCCGTGAACTGTGAATGGATGCTTTGCCGTGATAGATTTATATTTACATACCATGTAAAATAGCGATTCCTTGAAAACCCCGATGAAAACTGGTATTGGCCATACAGTAGAAATATTGTAACTAGGCCTTTTACTTGTTGTTTAACTAGTCCTGGCAGTAGCCTTCGGTCAATTGTTCTTGTTATTAAAATGCATATTTTGATATCAGTGATTCTTAACAGGAAACCCGCACTTTTTCGTAAAAAAAATGACCTACTAAGCAATGTGAACTCCCCCAGAATAACGTAGGCAAATATGTCTAGGGGATGTCAGTTCGTGGGCTTTTAATTAACATTCATTGCAACAGTTGAACACCAGAAAATATTGCTTCCCAGTAAAAACATGGGTACACTATGAATCGCAATATCTGGGTTTTAATTACAAGGCTTCGTACGCAACAATGTTATCATCTATATCGTGAAATTATAATATTTAAAGAAGAGAACCTGCATTCCCTACTGCGCATGGTTGGATTTTACTTACATTATTTGTTTTGATTTTGGCGATACGTTACATTCTGTGACTACTTACATGACGCACATTTCAAGTTTTAACGGAAGCTAAATTTACACCATTATGGATGGGAAAGCTTGTGAAAGTAAACTTTCATTCTGTCGATGAGTTCAAAAGAAGCGGTGCTAAAGCAATTAATGATCGGGCAGTTAATGATAACATCACTAGCAGCACATTCAACGGATGTTTTCTGTTGTAAAGTGGAAGATAAACTGACATTTCATCGTGTGAGTCTCAAAAAACATTGCATGCGCAGGCGCAGAAGGGGATACCTTTAATTGCAGTGATTCGTTATTTGTCATCACAGAGACTGTATATAAACTAAGTAACTGTATTTGCAACGGACCACCGTAACGAAATAGAAGCACCGGATCCTGTAGTAAAGGATCTAATCAGCTAAAAAATAATGAACGATTTGATAAAAACTAAGCAAGGCTGACAAACGGTACGGAAACGACTATATTTGTAAAATATCCAATATTTAGAAAGGCACAACCTTTCTTCTTCAGGGTCTTACAGATAATGACTCGTAAGGCAAAAAAACGTTACAATTTTAAATTTGAAAGGGGGCGGGGGAAACCAAAAACCCAACGGTGACTTAAAGACCGCTTCAACGAACATCGTAGACCAGTTGACAAACAAACTAACATCTCTAAACCTACTGCATTCTCAGAAGATTCTCTTTCTAACGACCATACCGCTTCTGATATGCAACTAATTCCTCTTGAACTCGTTAAAACTAATCGTGACGGTGTACGTAAAGCAAGAGAAGCATATCTTATTGAGAGAGGTCAGACCCTTGAACCTTTAGGTTTAAATAGAAGAGATGAAACATGACATCTTTTCTCAGTTTCGATGACTTATATTTACTGTGGTGTCGTGTTGCATGTTTTTCTTATTTCTATTGCTTCGTTATTTACGGTTATTTACATTTACTTTGTCACTTCAGTTTATGTTGTTATGGTATCATATTTAATCCCCCGTCCCCTTTCAAATTTAAAATTGTAACGTTTTTTGCCTTACGAGTAATTGTATAAACTAAGGCGGTGTTGATTTTGTATTCAATATTTTTCACCCTTGAGTGGTACCAAATTTACAAGCATTTACATAGCATTAAAATTATGACAATGAAACTTGGAGGGCATCCGCCATCTTGGATTTTTTCGACTTCTCCAAAACATCAGAAGACCGTCCAAATTGACTCCAAAGTAATCAATACCAATAAAGAAAATGCAAAAATCGTGTACAAGTTATGATATAAAAGTTACAAAAATAAACTTGCAATTTTTCATTAAAAGTTTAAAACAGTTCGAGAAACATGGCTGTCAAAATCTTGCAGCCATGGTCACGTGACACCAGAAGGAAAGAGAAAAAAAGGAAGACCCAAAAACACTTGGCGAAGAACTGTAGAAGGAGAGTTAAGTAAGTAAGTAAGTATTACTAAGTAAGTAAGTAAGTAAGTAAGTAAGTAAGTGTGATCACGTGAAGAATGAAATGTCACACCAATTTACTGCCAGGAAAGAAAAGTCACCAAGTTTAGCGGTGTTTGCCTTAAAATTAAGAAAGTTATGAATGTTTAAAGTCAACGTGGGCACTCTATTTTGCTTGCAAATGCTATTGTCGGCGACGATAGCAAATCTTGACAGCGGCATTGTTGTTAACTCGTTCGAATTTGACCTTTATCCCATCTTCAAAATTTCCACCTCCAACCAAAAACAGTTTCTTCCCTGCAGTCAGAATGCTAATTTCTACAATGGCGATTGAGCCTCTGTCAGAAAGATCTGTACCACTGGGGTCAAACGTTTCGGGATTGTCTAATATATTGTCGAGAATTTGCTTCAAAAGCCTGCTTTCTTCTCGAGCAGCTGTAACAGCACCATCACCTGATCCAAATTTTGTGAAGTCGGTTGCAAGAAATATTTTCATAACACCAGTTTCTTTCAAGTTCATTTCCTGAATCCTGGTTCTTAATTGTTGCAAACAAGAAAACAGGTAACTCATATTTGCGTTAGGGGCGTGACGTAATACCCATTCGGACCGAATGTGAACAGAAATAAAGTCGTTTGCAAGTTTTTTCGACACAAATTCTTGTGCTAATTTCAAAAGGACGCGATTAAATGGCAAATCGTGACTGACACTAAAAGGTGAAGGAATGTTGGATGGAAGATGAAAATGAGTTCGTCCAATCCCAACTCCTTTCCATTTAACAATACCAACACAAGGCGAACCACGTAAAACTTCGTCTTCCAATTTTCGAAAAGACTTTAAGATCTCAGAGTCAATGCAAATTAAAAGTCTGGCTTCAACACCCTGAATTGTATGTTGACCAGAGCAGGGCGCCCAACCGTCTCTGTTGAGAAGTTGTCTTTCGGAGTTCGAGACTCTTGGATCTCTACCAGATTTTTTGGAATTAAGGAATGTCAACAGTATATCGAGACGTTTATGGCAGTGCTTTTGAAAATGTTTCCAACTCACTAGTGATGCATAACCGTAGGAATCGAGTTTGCGGTTGAATTCTTCCAAGTCAAAATATCGAGAGAGTGTTCCTGTGTCGTTATCAAGCTTTGTACCGTAAAGGCTGGAGTCCTTGACAAATGGAACAACAACATTACGATCACCATACCTCGCGAGTGCAGCAAGGGTGAGAAGGCTTTCTGTTGCCCTGGTCATTTGGTCGCTAAATGAAAACGCAATAAATATTTTTCTTCGTTGGGCTGTGCTTTGCGCTGTTGTTATACTTTCGCTACCGTTGTCATTAGGTTCTTGTCCCGTGAAATCAATGAAATGGTTGCTATCAGATTGGATAGCATCTTCTGTTAAACCTGACAACCATACATATGCGATTGAAAGCATCCCTATAAAGAAGAGGACAGTTAGCGTTGCCAGAGTTGACATTCGTGGTAGCATTTTTGATACAGAATTCCGCCCATTGAAATATATCGATCGAAGATGCAAATTAAGATTCCTTGTCTATTATTCAGCAGACAATAGAAGAACAATCAGTCTCTCTTAATAATCAATAATTCGGTTAAGTCTATTGAAGCCTGTTGCGTAACTGCACGCAACACGCGATTTTATTTGCACTACATTCACTACCGGCCCATGCTTTCCTCAAAATTTTCTGTTAAAATACAATTTACTGTTTTGCAATGGGTTTCTACAGGAGCCGATTTCTATTACCAAAAGGATCGGGTATCAGTAAAACGCGGGGCCGATAGTGATTCAGGTCTCCAGATACCACGCAACTCTAAACAAGCTCTAATTTCATTGGAGCCGGGTATCACGCAGCTCTATTGTTTTCAGGGCTGGTGTCCATTGTTGTGTTCTTTGTTGTTTGTTCTATTGTTTTCTCAGCAAATCAGAGAAGACCTTGTAAGAGCTGCGTACTGTAGATCTCGCGGCATTGATCCATGTTTAAATTTGATCTTTGAGGCCCCGTTTAGGGTAAATTCCGACAGGCGACATGGCCTTGAAACAGCGATATCAGGAAAATCAAATAGCGGAAATGAGGTCATTCAAGCGCTACAACAAAGAACAATTCCGCAGTGAGGTGGCTGGTATTCCCTGGAGTGTTGTTGAATCTTTTGATGAACTATAAAATGATGCCGTTTCTTCTGCTTGGAACACTCTCTTTGTCGATGTTGCTAATAGTCACGCACCGATTAAGAAGTTGAGAATCAAGCGTGCAATAAAACCGTGGATTACAAAGGAACTGAAAGAAATAATGGCCAAGAGGGATTATGCGTTTAAGGTTGCTAAAAGATCAGGAGGTGAACAAGAAAAGTGGGACAATTGTTGCAGGTTAAAAAACTTAACTAACAGGAAAATCAAGGCGGCTGAAGCTTCGTATTACAAGCCCAGGGCCCTAAAGAGATGTGGCGCACGTTGAATTTAGTTTTAGGAAATAAGAAGGAAAACTTGACATTTCAAGTGCAATATGGGAAAAATATCATATCGGAACCTAAGGCCGTCGCCTCTTAATTTGACAAGTTCTTTGCAACCATTGGATGTCGCATCACAAAAAAAATTGTGGCTCTGTATCAAGGGATGCCTAAAAGAAATACGAATCTTTTATCCAACTGCATGACGGTGAAAATCTATGCGAACTTCAATGTGTCAGTTCTAAGGTTGCTTCGAAGATCGTGCATTCGTTGAAATCAACAAGGCAGCTGGACTGGACAAAATACCGGCAAGGTTATTGAGAGATGCTGAAGTGGAACTTGCTCCTTCAACTTGAACATATCTCATTAATGAATCGATCACAGATGGAATTGTCTTAACCTTGTGGAAGGTCGCTTGTGTAACACCTTTGTATAAGGCTGCAGATAAACTTTTGGTGGAAAACTATAGGCCTATTTCTGTGTTGTCAGTACTAAATAAAGTTTTGGAAAGAGTCGTTCACACACAAACGAGTGCTTATTTGGGTCACTTAGGATTGTTATACAAACATCAGTATGGTTTTAGGCGTGGTCGTAGTACGGTACAAGCGATGGTCCATTTGAATAATTCTGTGCTTGATGCCATGGACCGAGGTGATGCTATTTCTCGATATATCCAAGGCGTTCGACTCTAGAAACCATAGGATACTCCTGAGAAAGCTAGAATACATAGGATTATCAGGGAGAAGTCTGAGATGGTTTAAATCATATCTCTCAGACAGACGGCAATGCGTGTATATAAATGGTGAAATGTCAGAGTCAGATTCACCCAGTCGACCTGGGTGTACCACAAGGGAGTATCCTAGGTCCACTTCTATTCAATGTGTACATTAACAGCTTGTCTACTGCTGTAACGAAGAGTGTAACGAAGAGTGAATTGATATTGTATGCAGATGACGCAGTTCTTGTGGTTGCTGCATCGACAACCCAATAACTTAACGTTGCCCTTCGATATGACTTCAACCTAATCAGTCCAGGTGGTATATCAACAACAAATTAACACTTAATGCAAAGAAGACTAAATTGATGCTGTCAGGAAGCAAAAAAATGTTGTCACAATTTAATAACTTTCAGTTTTTTATTGATGAAGGGCAAATAAATCGTGTTCCATCTATTAAGTATCTAGGGGTAGTACTGGATGAGAAATGGAATTGGAAGATGCATATCAATAGCCTCTTACAAAACCAGTGTTTAACCGAATTTTAACCAGTGTTAAACAGTGTTTAACCGAATTTATCATATGCTCGATAAGAGAAGTCTCATGACAAACTTTAATTAAAGGCCTTGTCCTACCAAACCTGGATTATGCAGATGTTGTCTGGGGAGATCAGCCAGGTCTTTCAACACAGATGAAACAAAATCAAAAGCGCTTTGCAAAGAAGATTGTAAAAGCAAAGGTGACATCAGTTGAGGCCCTGACATTGTTGCGGTGGGCCCCATTGCACGCGAGGCGTTTCGGTCATCGATGTTGTCTTGTGCAAGATGCATTGAAGGGGTATCACTTTATCGTCATTTAAGTTACTTTATTTAACTCTTATTTGTTTCTCTTTTACGAATGGTGTCTTTTAGAGGTCATAAAAGGCTTGAGTCACTCCCAGATTGGTCTGTTTTAGGGGTTTAATTAAAACTTCTGACGAGTATCCCTGTATGTTTTATATGGGAGTACCCCCCCCCCCCCCACCCCCGGGTTCACCAGTTATCGTTTAATTTCTGTGATCTGTGATGACATAAAATCAAAATCCATGAACTGTGAATGGATGCTTTGCCGTGATAGATTTATATTTACATACCATGTAAAATAGCGATTCCTTGAAAACCCCGATGAAAACTGGTATTGGCCATACAGTAGAATTATTGTAACTAGGCCTTTTACTTGTTGTTTCAATAGTCCTGGCAGTAGCCTTCGGTCAATTGTTCTTGTTATTAAAATGTATATTTTATATCAGTGATTCTTAACAGGAAACCCGCACTTTTTCGTGAAAAATGACCTACTAAGCAATGTGAACTCCCCCAGAATAACGTAGGCAAATATGTCTAGGGGATGTCAGTTCGTGGGCTTTTAATTAACATTCATTGCAACAGTTGAACACCAGAAAATATTGCTTCCCAGTAAAAACATGGGTACACTATGAATCGCAATATCTAGGTTTTAATTACAAGGCTTCGTACGCAACAATGTTATCATCTATATCGTGAAACTATAATATTTAAAGAAGAGAATCTGCATTCCCTACTGCGCATGGTTGGATTTTACTTACATTATTTGTTTTGATTTTGGCGATACGTTACATTCTGTGACTACTTACATGACGCACATTTCAAGTTTTAACGGAAGCTAAATTTACACCATTATGGATGGGAAAGCTTGTGAAAGTAAACTTTCATTCTGTCGATGAGTTCAAAAGAAGCGGTGCTAAAGCAATTAATAATCGGCAGTTAATGATAACATCACTAGCAGCACATTCAACGGATGTTTTCTGTTGTAAAGTGGAAGATAAACTGACATTTCATCGTGTGAGTCTCAAAAAAACATTGCATGCGCAGGCGCAGAAGGGGATACCTTTAATTGCAGTGATTCGTTATTTGTCATCACAGAGACTGTATATAAACTAAGTAACTGTATTTGCAACGGACCACCGTAACGAAATAGAAGCACCGGATCCTGTAGTAAAGGATCTAATCAGCTAAAAAATAATGAACGATTTGATAAAAACTAAGCAAGGCTGACAAACGGTACGGAAACGACTATATTTGTAAAATATCCAATATTTAGAAAGGCACAACCTTTCTTCTTCAGGGTCTTACAGATAATGACTCGTAAGGCAAAAAAACGTTACAATTTTAAATTTGAAAGGGGGCGGGGGAAACCAAAAACCCAACGGTGACTTAAAGACCGCTTCAACGAACATCGTAGACCAGTTGACAAACAAACTAACATCTCTAAACCTACTGCATTCTCAGAAGATTCTCTTTCTAACGACCATACCGCTTCTGATATGCAACTAATTCCTCTTGAACTCGTTAAAACTAATCGTGACGGTGTACGTAAAGCAAGAGAAGCATATCTTATTGAGAGAGGTCAGACCCTTGAACCTTTAGGTTTAAATAGAAGAGATGAAACATGACATCTTTTCTCAGTTTCGATGACTTATATTTACTGTGGTGTCGTGTTGCATGTTTTTCTTATTTCTATTGCTTCGTTATTTACGGTTATTTACATTTACTTTGTCACTTCGGTTTATGTTGTTATGGTATCATATTTAATCCCCCGTCCCCTTTCAAATTTAAAATTGTAACGTTTTTTGCCTTACGAGTAATTGTATAAACTAAGGCGGTGTTGATTTTGTATTCAATATTTTTCACCCTTGAGTGGTACCAAATTTACAAGCATTTACATAGCATTAAAATTATGACAATGAAACTTGGAGGGCATCCCGCCATCTTGGATTTTTTCGACTTCTCCAAAACATCAGAAGACCGTCCAAATTGACTCCAAAGTAATCAATACCAATAAAGAAAATGCAAAAATCGTGTACAAGTTATGATATAAAAGTTACAAAAATAAACTTGCAATTTTTCATTAAAAGTTTAAAACAGTTCGAGAAACATGGCTGTCAAAATCTTGCAGCCATGGTCACGTGACACCAGAAGGAAAGAGAAAAAAAGGAAGACCCAAAAACACTTGGCGAAGAACTGTAGAAGGAGAGTTAAGTAAGTAAGTAAGTATTACTAAGTAAGTAAGTAAGTAAGTAAGTGTGATCACGTGAAGAATGAAATGTCACACCAATTTACTGCCAGGAAAGAAAAGTCACCAAGTTTAGCGGTGTTTGCCTTAAAATTAAGAAAGTTATGAATGTTTAAAGTCAACGTGGGCACTCTATTTTGCTTGCAAATGCTATTGTCGGCGACGATAGCAAATCTTGACAGCGGCATTGTTGTTAACTCGTTCGAATTTGACCTTTATCCCATCTTCAAAATTTCCACCTCCAACCAAAAACAGTTTCTTCCCTGCAGTCAGAATGCTAATTTCTACAATGGCGATTGAGCCTCTGTCAGAAAGATCTGTACCACTGGGGTCAAACGTTTCGGGATTGTCTAATATATTGTCGAGAATTTGCTTCAAAAGCCTGCTTTCTTCTCGAGCAGCTGTAACAGCACCATCACCTGATCCAAATTTTGTGAAGTCGGTTGCAAGAAATATTTTCATAACACCAGTTTCTTTCAAGTTCATTTCCTGAATCCTGGTTCTTAATTGTTGCAAACAAGAAAACAGGTAACTCATATTTGCGTTAGGGGCGTGACGTAATACCCATTCGGACCGAATGTGAACAGAAATAAAGTCGTTTGCAAGTTTTTTCGACACAAATTCTTGTGCTAATTTCAAAAGGACGCGATTAAATGGCAAATCGTGACTGACACTAAAAGGTGAAGGAATGTTGGATGGAAGATGAAAATGAATTCGTCCAATCCCAACTCCTTTCCATTTAACAATACCAACACAAGGCGAACCACGTAAAACTTCGTCTTCCAATTTTCGAAAAGACTTTAAGATCTCAGAGTCAATGCAAATTAAAAGTCTGGCTTCAACACCCTGAATTGTATGTTGACCAGAGCAGGGCGCCCAACCGTCTCTGTTGAGAAGTTGTCTTTCGGAGTTCGAGACTCTTGGATCTCTACCAGATTTTTTGGAATTAAGGAATGTCAACAGTATATCGAGACGTTTATGGCAGTGCTTTTGAAAATGTTTCCAACTCACTAGTGATGCATAACCGTAGGAATCGAGTTTGCGGTTGAATTCTTCCAAGTCAAAATATCGAGAGAGTGTTCCTGTGTCGTTATCAAGCTTTGTACCGTAAAGGCTGGAGTCCTTGACAAATGGAACAACAACATTACGATCACCATACCTCGCGAGTGCAGCAAGGGTGAGAAGGCTCTCTGTTGCCCTGGTCATTTGGTCGCTAAATGAAAACGCAATAAATATTTTTCTTCGTTGGGCTGTGCTTTGCGCTGTTGTTATACTTTCGCTACCGTTGTCATTAGGTCCTTGTCCCGTGAAATCAATGAAATGGTTGCTATCAGATTGGATAGCATCTTCTGTTAAACCTGACAACCATACATATGCGATTGAAAGCATCCCTATAAAGAAGAGGACAGTTAGCGTTGCCAGAGTTGACATTCGTGGTAGCATTTTTGATACAGAATTCCGCCCATTGAAATATATCGATCGAAGATGCAAATTAAGATTCCTTGTCTATTATTCAGCAGACAATAGAAGAACAATCAGTCTCTCTTAATAATCAATAATTCGGTTAAGTCTATTGAAGCCTGTTGCGTAACTGCACGCAACACGCGATTTTATTTGCACTACATTCACTACCGGCCCATGCTTTCCTCAAAATTTTCTGTTAAAATACAATTTACTGTTTTGCAATGGGTTTCTACAGGAGCCGATTTCTATTACCAAAAGGATCGGGTATCAGTAAAACGCGGGGCCGATAGTGATTCAGGTCTCCAGATACCACGCAACTCTAAACAAGCTCTAATTTCATTGGAGCCGGGTATCACGCAGCTCTATTGTTTTCAGGGCTGGTGTCCATTGTTGTGTTCTTTGTTGTTTGTTCTATTGTTTTCTCAGCAAATCAGAGAAGACCTTGTAAGAGCTGCGTACTGCAGATCTCGCGGCATTGATCCATGTTTAAATTTGATCTTTGAGGCCCCGTTTAGGGTAAATTCCGACAGGCGACATGGCCTTGAAACAGCGATATCAGGAAAATCAAATAGCGGAAATGAGGTCATTCAAGCGCTACAACAAAGAACAATTCCGCAGTGAGGTGGCTGGTATTCCCTGGAGTGTTGTTGAATCTTTTGATGAACTATAAAATGATGCCGTTTCTTCTGCTTGGAACACTCTCTTTGTCGATGTTGCTAATAGTCACGCACCGATTAAGAAGTTGAGAATCAAGCGTGCAATAAAACCGTGGATTACAAAGGAACTGAAAGAAATAATGGCCGAGAGGGATTATGCATTTAAGGTTGCTAAAAGATCAGGAGGTGAACAAGAAAAGTGGGACAATTGTCGCAGGTTAAAAAACTTAACTAACAGGAAAATCAAGGCGGCTGAAGCTTCGTATTACAAGAATCTAATTGAATCTGCCCAGGGCCCTAAAGAGATGTGGCGCACGTTGAATTTAGTTTTAGGAAATAAGAAGGAAAACTTGACATTTCAAGTGCAATATGGGAAAAATATCATATCGGAACCTAAGGCCGTCGCCTCTAAATTTAACAAGTTCATTGCAACCATTGGATGTCGCATCACAAAAAAAATTGTGGCTCTGTATCAAGGGATGCCTGAAAGAAATACGAATCTTTTATCCAACTGCATGACGGTGAAAATCTATGCGAACTTCAATGTGTCAGTTCTAAGGTTGCTTCGAAGATCTTGCATTCGTTGTAGTTAACAAGGCAGCTGGACTGGACAAAATACCGGCAAGGTTATTGAGAGATGCTGAAGTGGAACTTGCTCCCTCAACTTGAACATATCTCATTAATGAATCGATCACAGATGGAATTGTCTCAACCTTGTGGAAGGTCGCTTGTGTAACACCTTTGTATAAGGCTGCAGATAAACTTTTGGTGGAAAACTATAGGCCTATTTCTGTGTTGCCAGTACTAAATAATGTTTTGGAAAGAGTCGTTCACACACAAACGAGTGCTTATTTGGGTCACTTAGGATTGTTATACAAACATTAGTATGGTTTTAGGCGTGGTCGTAGTACGGTACAAGCGATGGACCATTTGAATAATTCTGTGCTTGATGCCATGGACCGAGGTGATGCTATTTCTCGATATATCCAAGGCGTTCGACTCTATAAACCATAGGATACTCCTGGGAAAGCTAGAATACATAGGATTATCAGGGAGAAGTCTGAGATGGTTTAAATCATATCTCTCAGACAGACGGCAATGCGTGTATATAAATGGTGAAATGTCAGAGTCAGACTCACCCAGTCGACCTGGGTGTACCACAAGGGAGTATCCTAGCTCCACTTCTATTCAATGTGTACATTAACAGCTTGTCTACTGATCTAACGAAGAGTGTAACGAAGAGTGAATTGATATTGTTTGCAGATGACGCAGTTCTTGTGGTTGCTGCATACCCAATAACTTAACGTTGCCCTTCGATATGACTTCAACCTAATCTCCAGCTGGTATATCAACAACAAATTAACACTTAATGCAAAGAAGACTAAATTGATGCTGTCAGGAAGCAAAACAATGTTGTCACAATTTAAATAACTTTCAGTTTTTTATTGATGAAGGGCAAATAAATCGTGTTCCATCTATTAAGTATCTAGGTGTAGTACTGGATGAGAAATGGAATTGGAAGATGCATATCAATAGCCTCTTACAAAAACTAGGGCATCGCCTTTCAGTGTTTAACCGAATTTATCATATGCTCGATAAGAGAAGTCTCATGACATACTTTAATTAATGGCCTTGTCCTACCACACCTGGATTATGCAGATGTTGTCTGGGGAGATCAGCCAGGTCTTTCAACACAGATGAAACAAAATCAAAATCGCTTTGCAAAGAAGATTGTAAAAGCAAAGGTGACATCAGCTGAGGCCCTGACATTGTTGCGGTGGGCCCCATTGCACGCGAGGCGTTTCGGTCATCGATGGTGTCTTGTGCAAGATGCATTGAAGGGGTATCACTTTATCGTCATTTAAGTTACTTTATTTAACTCTTATTTGTTTCTCTTTTAAGAATGGTGTCTTTTAGAGGTCATAAAAGGCTTGAGTCACACCCAGATTGGTCTGTTTTAGGGGTTTAATTAAAACTTCTGACGAGTATCCCTGTATGTTTTATATGGGAGTACCTCCCCCCCCCCCCCACCCCCGGGTTCACCAGTTATCGTTTAATTTCTGTGATCTGTGATGACATAAAATCAAAATCCATGAACTGTGAATGGATGCTTTGCAGTGACTAGTAGATTTATATTTACATACCATGTAAAATAGCGATTCCTTGAAAACCCCGATGAAAACTGGTATTGGCCATACAGTAGAAATATTGTAACTAGGCCTTTTACTTGTTGTTTAAATAGTCCTGGCAGTAGCCTTCGGTCAACTGTTCTTGTTATTAAAATGTATATTTTACATCAGTGATTCTTAACAGGAAACCCGCACTTTTTCGTGAAAAATGACCTACTAAGCAATGTGAACTCCCCCAGAATAACGTAGGCAAATATGTCTAGGGAATGTCAGTTCGTGGGATTTTAATTAACATTCATTGCAACAGTTGAACACAAGAAAATATTGCTTCCCAGTAAAAACATGGGTACACTATGAGTACTAAGTAAAAATCGCAATATCTAGGTTTAAATTACAAGGCTTCGTAAGCGACAATGTTATTATCTATATCGTGAAACTATAATATTAAAGAAGAGAATCTGCATTCCCTAGTGCGCATGGTAGGATTTTATTTCGTTTATTTATTTGTTTTGATTTTGGCGATACGTTACATTCTGTGACTACTTACATGACGCACATTTCAAGTTTTAACGGAAGCTAAATTTACACCATTATGGATGGGAAAGCTTGTGAAAGTAAACTTTCATTCTGTCGATGAGTTCAAAAGAAGCGGTGCTAAAGCAATTAATAATCGGCAGTTAATGATAACATCACTAGCAGCACATTCAACGGATGTTTTCTGTTGTAAAGTGGAAGATAAACTGACATTTCATCGTGTGTCTCAAAAAACATTGCATGCGCAGGCGCAGAAGGGGATACCTTTAATTGCAGTGATTCGTTATTTGCCATCACAGAGACTGCATATAAAGTCGGCCGGTGTTGATTTTATATTCAATATTTTTCACCCTTAAGTGGTACCAAATTTACCAGCATTTTCACACTTTTTTCGGGCAAAAGTCTGCTTCGGCTTCGTCACTTTAATAGCTATAAAATTATGACAATGAAACTTGGAGGGCATCCCGCCATCTTGGATTTTTTCGACTTCTCCAAAACATCAGAAGACCGTCCAAAATAGTCAAAACCAATAATAAGAAAATGTAAAAATCGTGTACAAGTTATGATATTAAAGTTACGACGATAAACTTGCAGTTTGTCATTAGAAAGTTTAAAAAAATTCGGAAAACATGGCTGTCAAAATCTTACAGCCATGGTCACGTGAACAATGAAATGTCACACCAAATTGGTGCCAGGAAGGAACATGTAGCAGCTCTCGTAAGGTCTCGCACCATTGGTTCGGAGAACAATAGAACAAACAACCCAACAATGGGCTCTAGACCTAAAAACAATAGAAGCTGTGTTTTACAAGGCCAATGAAAATAGAGGTTTCGGAGAGCTGCTACACTACTGGGAAGGAAAAGTCACCAAGTTTAGTGGTGTTTGCCTTAAAATTACGAAAGTTATGAATGTTTAAAGTCAGCGTGGGCAATCTATTTTACTTGGAAATGCTATTGTCGGCGACGATAGCAAATCTTGACAGCGGCATTGTTGTTAACTCGTTCGAATTTGACCTTTATCCTATCTTCAAAATTTCCACCTCCAACCAAAAACAGTTTCTTCCCTGCAGTCAGAATGCTCATTTCTACAATGGCGATTGAGCCTCTGTCAGAAAGTTCTGTACCACTGGGGTCAAACGTTTCGGGATTGTCTAATATATTGTCGAGAAATTGCTTCAAAAGCCTGTTTTCTTCTCGAGCAGCTCTAACACCACCAGAACCTGATCCAAATTTTGTGAAGTCGGTTGCAAGAAATATTTTCATAACACCAGTTTCTTTCAAGTTCATTTCCTGAATCCTGGTTCTTAATTGTTGCAAACAAGAAAACAGGTAACTCATAGGGGCGTGACGTAATACCCATTCGGACCGAATGTGGACAGAAATAAAGTCGTTTGCAAGTTTTTTCGACACAAATTCTTGTGCTAATTTCAAAAGGTCGCTATTAATCGGCACATCGTGTCTGACACTAAAAGGTGAAGGAATGTCGGATGGAAGATGAAAATGAGTTCGTCCAATCCCAACTCCTTTCCATTTAACAATACCAACACAAGGCGAACCACGTAAAACTTCGTCTTCCAATTTCCGAAAAGACTTTAAGATCTCAGAGTCAATGCAAATTAAAAGTCTGGCTTCAACCCCCTGAATTGTATGTTTACCAGAGCAGGGCGTCCAACCGGTTCTGTTGAGAAGTTGTCTTTCGGAGTTCGAGACTCTTGGATCTCGAGTAGATTTTTCGGAATAAAGGAATGCCAACAGTATATCGAGACGTTTATGGCAGTGCTTTTGAAAATGTTTCCAACTCACTAGTGATGCATAACCGTAGGAATCGAGTTTGCGGTTGAATTCTTCCAAGTCAAAATATCGAGAGAGTGTTCCTGTGTCGTTATCAAGCTTTGTACCGTAAAGGCTGGAGTCCTTGACAAATGGAACAACAACATTACGATCACCATACCTCGCGAGTGCAGCAAGTGACAGAAGGCTTTCAGTTGCCCTGGTCATTTGATCGCCAAATGAAAACGCAATAAATATTTTTCTTCGTTGGGCTGTGCTTTGCGCTGTTGTTATGTCTTCGCCACCGTTGTCATTAGGTCCTTCTTCCGTGGAATCAATGGAATGGTTGCTATCAGATTGGATAGCATCTTCTGTTAAATTTGACAACCATACAAATGCGACTAAAAGCATCCCTATAGAGAAGAGGACAGTTAGCGTTGCTAGAGTTGATATTCGTTGTAGCATTTTTGATACAGAATTGCGCCGCTTGAAACATATGTAACAAGCCTATTATATATTCAGCAGACAATATAAGAACAATCGGTCTCTCCCAAGAATAATTAATAATTCAGTTAAGGTTACAGTGTACCTTCAGATCGAAAATTTATTGAAAATTTTTTTTTGGCGTTAAAATAAAGTTTACAGAATGAACTTTCATCCAAAAAAAAAGTATCGAAAAATAGTGAAAATTGACGGAGAAATGACGGTATAACTTTTCTGGGCGGAGTTTGTTTATTAAGCGATATGTTTTTTTAAGCGCCGTTTTCTCAAAGTTAATTTTTCGCTTGTTGGGGACACTTTAAAGAGCTACAACTCAAAGGGAATTTGTTCGATTTTCCTTAAATTTGGACAGAAGCTAGGTTAACATATAACCAACAAAAACGTGTCGGCGAATTTCTTAATTCCGAAAACTTTTTCGTCAAGAGGCATTTCCGTGCGATCATTCCAATTTTTTTCTCCCCTTTTCGAAAATATTCTGTAACTTACTGCAATTGAATAAGGAAAATCGCCGACACGTTTTTTTAGCGCTTCGTGTCCGGAAACCCGAGAACAAATCAAATTAGCAAAATATAATAATCGCTTTGAGTTATAGCGTTTTAAAGCTGATTCGGACTTTCGAATTTAGACGTCGTAAAAAATTCGACAATTCATTTTATTACCAAATGGTTTCCATATTTAGATAGCCAGCTCTATAAGCTTTAATTTGATATCTGGGTTTAGGTATATTAAGAGTAATCTTAAGACGCTAGAGCTGTTATACTGAAGACACCCCCGAAGGTACACTGTAACCTTAAGTCTTATTGAAGCATGTTGCGTAACTGCACGCCATACGCGATTTGATTTGATTTGCATTACATGCACTACAAGCCCATACTTTCCTAAAACAGAAATACGATTTACTGTTTTGCAATGGATTTCTACAGGAGACGGAGCCGATTTCTATTACCAAAAGGATCGGGTATCAGTAAAGTGGGGCAGTAAAACACAAGCCCGATACAGATTCAGGTCTCGCGGCATTGACCCGTGTTTAAATCCGGAATCCGGAATCCGGAAAATTGTTGTTAAGATAAATTATATTATTATTTAATACGGAACATTTTCAGCCGAAGTAGACTAGGATGCGTTGAAATATGTAGTAAAATCACCGAGGAAACAAAACTTTGGAAGGAAACATTCGTAGGACTTGTGCACGTAGGTAACATGGGTTTTTCCTTGCCTTAAAATTGGATGAGGAGGCTTTTTTGCTTTTTTGCTGCTATAAGAGAGCTTCTGCGCCATGATCTACTATCATTTCTAATCTACATTAACGACATTTACAATAGTTCAAAATTGTTTTTTGCAGACGACACTAACATATCAGTTACTCAGATAAAGATATTAAACTGACGCTAAATAAAACATTAAATAATGAATCGAAAAAGGTTTACTTGTGGTTACAGGCGAGTAAACTTTCTTTAAGCATAAAGAAAACTCAGGTAATTCTCTTCAAAGGAAAACAGAAAAAACTGAAAGAAGAAATTAACATTAAAATAAATGATCGAGAAATAAAATCCACAAAATTTTTAGGCATTCACATCGACTCAACCTTAACGTGGAAACAACACATCAATCACGTCAGAGATAAAATATCAAAAACGTGTGAAGTACTTTTCGGTACTTTGCAAAGCAAGACACTTAATTATTTTCTCAAAGATTCTGAGAACTCTTTATTACGCATTGGTTTATCCATACCTTCATTATGGGAATATTCAGTTTGGGGCAATACATATCCAACAAGGTTAGAATCCTTAAAAAAATTGCAAAAGAAGATAATACGAATCATTACATTTTCAGATTATAGAACACATACAAGCCCACTGTTTCAACAGTTATCTATTCTACCGCTCGATAAAATAAAATAAGCGATAGCGTTATTTACATTTAATTATTTTAATAGGATGCTTTTCTAGATAGAATAATAACCATATTACTGGAATCCGAGTGTGGATTTCCGAAAAGTAATTCATAAATTGCCAGGCCATGCATTGACAGTAGAGCATGCGAATAGATACAGACTAATAGAAGCCAAAATGGTAGACTGCTAGCAGTCCCTCTCTGGATAGTCAAGCGGGCGAACAATTACGTGATCGGCAATTAGAGCGCCGAGCGAACTCCCCCAGTTTCCCCTCGGCTCGTTCGCTCGCTCCAGTCTCGCGGAGCTTCTTTTCGTGATAAGCTCGCCCGCTTACCAAAATGGGCTCAGTCGAAGCATATTGCACTGAAAAAATGGCAAAATGACGGGGGTTTTTTTCGCTCCAAGTAAATCATATTTCCCATCAAAATGTTCACTAGATCTCAGACTCTTAAAACACCGAGTGTGGATGTTGACATTACGCCTATTAAAATGGGTTATACCGCTAAAAGGGATGACCGCGCGGTTGAATTCCATACAAAGCTGTACGTGACATTGGTCACTCAGGTCAAAATGACGGGACTTTTTTTAAGTTATTAAAATATTTTAACGTTTCCAGATAGAATAATAACCAAATTACTTGAATCCGAGTGTGGATTTCCGAAAAGTAATTCATAAATGCGCGAAATTTTGATTTTCCCTTAAAAAATGGCGTTGTCGCTGTGATTTTAAGGGTCAAATTGGGGGTCTGGGGACGAGTTAAAAAATTAGAGGCAAATGTCATCCAATTTTCTGCCATGATAATCACATTTGATTCCGAACTTTTATACGATTTGCTTCTTCGCGCTAACTTCATTTCCTTGTCAACTTATTGTATTAAGTGTGTAAATATTTACGTGACAGAGGGGTTGAAGAATAAGTAATCGATCGGAGCGATTTCGATCAGACTGGGCCTCTGGTTTTAACGCCCAAAAGCTACGGGGGTGGTCTATCTCAAGAGGCTTTAGTCATGAGAACTCAATACTTTAAAAGAGTAAATAGTTAGCAAATGTGGTCATTTTGTCAAGA
The DNA here is from genome assembly GCA_022457155.1 of Cladopsammia gracilis. Lineage (NCBI taxonomy): Eukaryota > Metazoa > Cnidaria > Anthozoa > Scleractinia > Dendrophylliidae > Cladopsammia > Cladopsammia gracilis. Next base: position 3,411,966 of record JAJGOT010000001.1, read on the forward strand.
AAAACATATGCAAATTAGGTCACGTGACTTAATACGACCACAAAATCCAGGAAAAAACTTTGATCAAAGATGGCAACAGTTTATACCGATCATAATGAAATATCATTGCTACCAGATAAGTCCCAAGAACAACAACAAAAAATCTGCGCTTGGCGTAAGTTGATTATTTCATTAAGTTTGAAAATAAACGGTAATTTGTACTAGTACCGAGTCCTCCGTAATAGTAATTTATTATTTTTCCTGTCTTTTTTTAACTAATAAATAGGCCAAGCGCAGAAATGAAGTACATAATAGCCTTAAAATCATAAAAGGTCTGGCAGCCTCCAGGTATTGGTGAAAAGCGTTGCCATTTTGCTTGAAATATTTTTGACCTAAAAATAACCCTGACAGGTCACGTGACCCAATTTGCATATAATCTGCGTGGTAAAATGTCCAAACTTGAAACTCGCTTTACAGCGAGGTAAATATCCTCCACTATTCGTCTCCACTTTGGTGAATAAATATTTTTTTAAAATACTTTTTTTAATTATTCAATTTTTAACTGCTCTCCTGTGAAGTAGCTGTAGTGAATGGAATGATGACCATTTATAGTAAAATGATGTACAATCATATTTGTTCATTTGCTTTGTGTTTCAGATGGATGTTTCTGCTGTTCGATCTTCCTCGGAGGGTTTTCTTGAGCAGTTAGGGCTTTCTAAGGCAGGAGATAGATTGAACCTCATTGCCTTTTGCAAAACCGCCGATGAAACGAGAGAAGAAAAAGGCACTCCTTGAAACCTTCCTCTCAAGAAAAAAAAAATGACAAAATCATCACAGAAAACCAATGAGTTTAAATCAACTCAAGAGAAGAAAGAGAATTAAAATCAAAAGTAAAAAAGTGCAACTTGGCTGGAAGCACTTTAGAGAGGAAGATGATGCATATGTCCTTGTCCCCTTATCAAAAGGAGGAGGCAGTCGAATAGTCGATGTGCCGGTTACCTTATTCTCACTAAATTTCGCGCGTACTAAATTTCGCGACGGCTTTAGTTTATCGTATCCGTCTATGTGCCATAAATGATTTGGCCCTTCGGTTTTGTACTGCCTTCGCAGTAATCGATGTTTTGACCTTGCTTCTACCCTTCAGGATAAATAATTTTTAAAAGGTTTCTGAGAGTATCCTTGTCAACACTAAGGCCGTAGACCTGAGAAAGTCTTTGGGTCATTTGTCTAAACCCTATGCTCTTCAGTCTTTTTATCCAACGGAGTTGTATATTGGGTGGAATTTGACGTTATAATGTGGAAATATGCTAAACGAAATTTTGCTCTTTCAGCGGGACTACACCTCGTACTAAAAATAGTAGGAGACTGTTGTGAGTGGCACATCCTTGCCTTAGCAGGGGGAGGGGGTGGAGGGAGGGGGGGGGGGGGGGCAATTTAGTTATGAGCCCAGAGTAACGAAAGTATTTAAGAGTAAGGTATATAACGAAAGCGTAGGTTAGTTCTAAAAATAAATTTATTATTTTACAATATATTTGCACTATTGCGCGCATCATTTCTTCACGACAAAAAAAAAAAATTACCGAATCTACCTACAATGATCACTCAATTCATCTATAAAGTGTCAAATGCCCGACATTATGTAAGGGCCCGTTCACACAATATTGAAAAACAAATGGCACCATGCAAAGAATACTACTGAAAGGGTTTCACATGAATGCCAGTTACACTATAGGATTCGTCCACAGACTCAAAAGTTAGAAATGCACTACATGTCTTCATAATTGACTCTGAGAGCGAAAGAGTTAAGCATGTTTAAATGCTGCTTAGTTCAACGGGTTAAGAAAACTTTCTCCAAGCTTCTCTTGTAATGTTACTAACTAAAATTACTATATTCTCAGTAGTTTGAATTTTATACATTAAACAGCGTTAAGATGGAGGCTAAAAATTGGTTAAACTATAAACATTTACATTTGACTTGTGGGGCACTTTTTATACCAATATTGACCAATATTGGTTTAAAAAATGGAGAGCAACCCAGTTAAGTACAAAAGACTAGTACAGCTATAATAACTTTCACTTTTTCAACGTTCAACGATGACGCTCCATGAGAGGAAAGGTATCACATGTTTTTAAAGAACATCATCCACAAGCCACGTTTTTACTCGAATAAAATGACGTTATTCCCGAACAGGTGTAAAGCATCTATCACGTTCTTGTCTGCAGGTTCATTTTCTGAGATATTGCAGCAAATTCCTTGTTCCCAGAGGATACCTTCTGTTTCACGTACTCAAAAGTGCGAAGCTGTTGAGTTGAAATCACATCATCATTATTATTTAATACAAAAAAAGCTCCCCCCCCAAAAAAAAAAATAAATAAATAAATAAATAAAAAACAGAACTCGTCAAGGGATATGGAGTAGAATAAAACTAGTGTAGAAAAACAACCTTGGCCCTTTAAATTTAAATTTTGTAAAATATCGATAAGCAAAGGAAACAAAAATAGAAAAACACTGTTTAATTAATAGAACGAACCACAGAGTTTCATCCCCAGACTCAAAAACTACAACAGTCTTGTACAGCATAATAAACAGTACCGCAGAAAAGTAATTCTGAAGAGCCTTCATTTAAATGGTCACACTTTAGAATTTCCTCCACAGACCAAAAAGTTAGAACCACCTTGTAAAGCATAATAAACAGTACCACAGGAAACTACTGCTCAGTAGCTTTTATTTGAAAGGTCAAACTTTAGGATTTCATCCACAGCGGACTAAAAAGTTAGAACCACCTTGTACAACATAATAAACAGTACCACAGGAAAGTACTGCTCGGTAGCTTTTATTTCAATGGTCACACTTTAGGATTTCCTCGATAGACACAAAAGTCAGAACCATCTTGTACAGCATAATAACTGAAAGACAATAGCTCAATACTTACCGTGTATTTAGTGTTGCCAAAGCCGTGTTTCTGAGCAAGATTCCACAAATTCAGGGCAAGAGTAGCTAACTGAGCTTGCGACAGGTCTGCGTGACACAACATTCTTGGAATACATAACAACAAAACCAAAATAAGCTCTCTCTATCTCTCCGATTCCTCTCTCCTCCGTGGAGACTCAAAGGGAGTTCTCGGTGTGGGGAGAATCCGCTGAGCAAAGTGAGTCCCTTGTGGCTGCACTCACTACGCGCAGCGGATTTCCTAACAAACATCTCATTAAACCTTTGGGTATATAAGTTGCCTCTAACAACTTGTTTGCTTTGAAATTCATAAGGTGTATAAACTGGTTAAGAGTTATGTTGGTAGAAAACGCAGGAATGCCAGTTGCTAAATTGTAAAATTAGTATTTAGTATTAATTAGGATTACATTATAATTAGTATAAAATTTGTGTAAAGCGCTTTTGATCATTTTAATGTTAAAAGGCGCTATATTAAGTGAACAAATTATTATTTATTATTATTGCTAACCTGTTGAAAAATCCGATCGCTATGGCAGCTTGCTTCTTTAATTCCTGGTTACGGAATACAGAGATAGAAATAAAACAACATCAAAGACATAAAAGGTGATGATCGAGCTTCCGAAAAGTACGAGAAGAACAAGTCACATCTATGTACTGAATTTCCTCGAATAATAGCCGGGAGCGATTATTAATTTTTTCACACCAACAGGGGACGATTGTTCGAGGGCTAGGCGATTAATCGAGAGGAGCGATTATTTCAACTATTGCTCGCTGGAAGTGCTAAAGTGCTAACGTGCTAATTAGAGAGCGCCAAGAAATAAAGGAATTAGTCAAATACACGAACGTCACTATAGAAAAACTGTATGAAAACTGTGCTTTTGTAACTTTTCTGTAATTGTAACGATTGTTTCCTATAAAAGTGAATTTTTAACTTGATTTGGAGGATGTGAGGGGATGGGGGCGATTAATCGAGGGAGGCAATAATTTAAAATATTTCCACCAAAGGGGGGCGATTAATCGAAAGACGGCTATTATTCGAGGAAATACGGAATAATAATAATAACAATAATAATAATAATAATAATTTTTAATAATAATAATAATAATAATAATAATAATAATTAACTACATTAATTACATTAACATGTAATAAGTATAGGAAATCGTATGAACACGAGTGCATTTCGTGATTTATGGGCACGAGTGATGTTTTGAAAGTTCTCAAAATTGCACGAGCCGCTTCGGCGAGTGCAATTTGAGAACTTTCAAAACATCACGAGTGCCCATAAATCACGAAATGTACGAGTAGTTCATATGATTTCTTGTTTATAATATTCTCAACAAAATTTTGGTGAGGCCGTCACGGTACACTGCGCGCGACTTTCAACTTTCACTTTCGCGCAACTTTCGTATTGCACTTTATAACCTAATTTGCACTCTATAATATATTTATGCATTCGTCATTGACCAATCAGAAACTGTATATTTCGTTGAGTATATAATAATAATAATAATAATAATAATAATAATAATAATAATAATAATAATAATAATAATATTTTTTATTTTTTTTTATTTATTTATTTTTTTTTTAAGTTTTGCTCTTGCGCACAGGTTACGCTTTGCGCCCTGTGTTGCTTTATAACACTGTGCACACAGATAGTTTTACTGCATAATAATAATAATAATAATAATAATAATAATAATAATGATAATAATTTTTTAAGTTTCGCTCTTGCGCACAGGTTACGCTTTGCGCCCTGTGTTGCTTTATAACACTGTGCATACAGATAGTTTTACTGCATAATAATAGTATCATTTATACAAAAAATTCCACTGTTTTCTTCATCTCATTTGTATTTATTTTTGTACTAAACATTTTTTTATCCCATATGATTTCCTTTCCTGAAGCGTTTATTAATATTTACCACTGGTGCTGATTCTATGATATTTGTTTCTTTAAAGAGTAAATTTCAATTTAAAAAATATAAGGGATAACACAGGTATTTACTCTGCTATGCAGAGTGCCGTATTTCCTCGAATAATAGCCGGGGGCGATTATTAATTTTTCACTCCAAAAAGGCGGACTATTCGAGGGCAGGCGATCAATTGAGGGGGTGATTATTTTAAATATTGCTCGCTGAAAGTGCGAGTGCGCTAATGTGCTAATTAGAAAGCACCAAGAAATAAAGGAATAGGAATGAGTCAAATACATGAACGTCACTAAAGAAAAACTATATGAAACCTGTGCTTTTGTAACTTTTTCTGTAATTGTAACGATTAAATCAAAGTTTGTTTCCTTATTTACAAGAGGTACATTTTTGACTTGACTGAGAGGAGTTGAAAGAAAGGAGAGGGGATTGGGGCGATTAATCGAAAGAGGCGATTATTTCAAATATTTCCACCAAAGGGGGGGGGGGGGGGGGGAAGGGGGATTAATCGAGGGACGGCTATTGTTCGAGGAAATACGGTAGTTTAAAAGTGAGCAAATCGGATCACACTTACTTCGTCGGACGTTAGGGTCTTCAAGTGTTCAAATACTGCTTCCATAAGCGTAGAAACTAATCGATTGATTTCAGCCAGAAACTTCTTATCACAACCATAGAGTCTGTCGTTTGAATCCACTGCAAAAATGATACACCAAATGATTCCCATTTGTTACAAATCACTTATTCACTAATTCACCATTTTTTTAAATTCGTTCTGCTAAACGTTCACAGGCGTTAGTGTAAACCGAGGAAGAACAAGAAAAGGTTTTATTTATTTCTAATGATTCCAAGAATGAATCAGTTATACATGATCAATTAAGTGGAGACACGAGAATTTAGTTTTATCGGCTGAGTCCATAAGGTAAATTGACCACCGTAAATAGATTCAAATAGCTGACGTTTCGAGCGCTAGCCCTTCGTCGGAGCGAATCAAGGAATTGTGGGTAGTGTGTGGTTTTATATAGTAAGCGGTGGAGCTACGGTATTGGTGGAAATTTGGTGACGTGAAAAACAAATGTAAATTAGTTGAATGAAAAGCGTTCGTTGATTCCGTGGGGTTTGAGAGTGCCAATTTGAAAGATGATTTTTTGTGTTTTCAATAGCCCATTTCCGAGTTGCTCTTAGCTATATATAATAGCCTCTTTTTTTAAACCGAGGCCAAGTGCAAAACCAATCATATGGATATAAGTTTTATTTGCATGTGAAAAAAAACTCATTTTCATGTGAATGGTTTTGCACTTGGCCTCGGTTTGAAAAGGAGGCTACGAGCAACTCGGAAATGGGCTTCAGAGTTTCGTAAAACCAAAACCAATTGAAGTAATAACTTTGTCCAATCACAACAGAAACCGATCAGTATGATTTCACATAACGAAAAACTTGATGCTAATTCATCGAAAATATGCAAATTGCCGAAAATGACATATAACTGACTAATCCGTGCAATCGTGGACTTTATCCTAAAACCTATCACACAGTCACAAGGACGAGCGTTTCGTTGTTTTTGTGCCTGAAAATGCACCTTTTACAGTACGTTTTCTTTGAGGCACAAAGTTATGGCTGATATCACAGATTCACAAGATGTTGACGTGTTACAAAATTCTCGTACTGAAGAGAGAGAGAGTTTTAGAAGTTTGCTCTCGGCTTCACTCTCCTTGTCAATGCCGGATACAAAGTCATTATTAATACTGTTTTTAAAGAAATGGTGGTGCAGTGTTGTCCTACTTTCAGTTCCCCATACAATATTATCTTTTGTCACTTGTTGGGAAGAGAGATTCACAACTTGGTGAACAAATAAATGAATAAATAAACAATGGCCATGATTAATAGCCCATTTCCAAATTGTTCTCAGCCTCCTTTACAAACCGAGGCTAAGTGCAAAACCATTCTTATGAAAATGAGTTTTCTTTCACACGCAAACAAAACTTGTATCCATATGAATGGATTTGCACTTGGTCTCGGTTTGAAAAGGAGGCTAAGAGCAACTCGAAAATGGGCTATTAACCCTTTTTCACCCCCAGAGTCAATTATGGAGACATGTAGAGCAGTTCTAACTTTTGAGTCTGTTGACGAAATCCTATGATGTGACCATTCAAATGAAACCTCTTCAGCAGTACTTTTGCTTGGTACCATTTGTTTTTAAATATTTTACAAAAATGAAATTTGGGATTTTTCTTGAATTTTCATCTTTGGGAGTGAAAGGGTTAAAGTCACGGGCAATCGATTTTTCAACAGCGTAGTTGGCAGATGGATCATATTTGATTCATTAGCATACAATTTTTCGTCATGTGAAATCATACTATAATCGAACGAACCAATCAGAACTCGAAGCAAATAAAGTCACGATTGGCTATGGTCTTACTTCTGATTGGTTGAGAAAGTGGCGCGAGTTTTTTGGCCAATCACAAAGCGTAGCAGTGCAAAAGCAAAGCAATTTCGACACTCAATTAGAAAACGCCACTACACTTAAATTTCTCTAAGCCAATAATATTCTTTCTCTTGAAGTCAAACTCTCCTGTGAAACACAAAACTATAACATGTACCGGTATTGAATGCTTTGGCTCCTATTCTTATTGCTACACATTTTTAACAAGCGAGTACCTTTATCCACGTGATAGATGAAATATTCCTGCAGAAATAAAGAAAACAAAGCGTCAGTGTGGAAAATTTGGGTTACATTTCAAAGAAGCTGTGGTGCTGCGTGAGTGGGGTAATGAAGCACAGAAGTGTGGTTTCATCAACTGAGTTTATAAGGTAAATGGGCTACCGCAAAGATGCGCGTAAAGCGTAGGCTTTAAGTAATGATCCGCGTAAGAAGGATAGCGTTGAACGGCAATGCACGATGGAATGTCAATATTTTTCATTGTTACAACTAGTGATCTCATTGGCCCAGACTCCAAAAATGCTAAAAAGTTAAGGTTCAAGGTGCATTTTGTCTAATTTTTTTAAGGTTTCTAGTAATTTGAGACCCAATCGCACAACATGCAATTTTCAAAAGACATTGTATTTGGGGAACTTCATTAAAGAAGCAAAATTATTAGTCATTGTCTTCTGCTATTCTGAAAGGTTAAGCACGAACATTTCCTAATATTTATTTGACGCAAATGGATTTTCTTTATTTTTATAATGAAATATAATTATTAACCATCAGCTCCTCCTCTATTCTTGAAATCAAAGATTATCTATGTGGGAAAGAGCCAAGCCCGCAGAACAATAAAGTTTGCTATCGTTCTTATGTGGAGCATTACTTAAGCGCTAGCCCTTCTTTAGAGCGAACTGTCAGCTTTTGAATCTCTTCACGGAAGCCAATTAACCTTATAACCTCAGTTGTTAAAACCACATTTTCGTGGAAAATTTGCGGACGACTTGACGCCAAAATTGACTGGACAGTCAACTCTCTCTTACAGGGACACCTCTGTAAGACGGACAGCTGTATTTCTGTCATTTTACTGGAACTAAACTCTCTGTAAGACGGACACTTCTCCAAGACGGACAACGGACACTTCGAAACCGTCAACGGACACTTGAGAAGTGCTTTATTTTAGTAACTAGTAGTAATCATAGATTATAGTGCGTCTCCTTATCCCGTGGCACCTAGTCTTGACCTAGTACCTCAGTTTCATGAATTAATTCAGCCACTGTTTAAAAGGGCTATGTCGCGAGATATGTCACGCAGGCAAAAACGTCGGGCCGACATCAAACAAATTCACGCTATCCCCGTGGGATCGGGCAAAATCCTGCCGTGCTGTGTACTCCGAAAGGTCTCAGATTTTTCCGACATATAAATAGTATATTTGTCTTGATTTCATTTCGGTTATAATCGTACTCCTCAGTACATGTACTAATACCGGAACCGGAAATGAGAAATTTCTGAGAAAGCCTTGATTCCAAAGCGACCCAACAACTTACTTGGTCCGGAGAAGAACCTTCGTCCAATTTTTCCACTGCGTACTTTTAGTAGGCATTGTAATATTGAGCCGTACGATTTCAAAATCGGGAAAATATCCGAAACTAAATCAAGACAAATAGATTATTCACATGTGACATTTCGTAACCCCAGTTCCACAGGATGATGCCTGATTTCCTCGCGCTGGGAATGCTGGATACTATTGTGACGTTTCAAGATGGCGCAGATTTGGTACCGACACTTTTCTCGATTCGTTCCGCCTAGACGACGCGCTAAGCATGCTGGATACTATGGTGACGTTTCAAGATGGCGCAGATTTGGTATCGACACTTTTCTCCATTCGTTCCGCCTAGCCGACAAGATTAGGAAGCGTCTCCTTCGTCGACGCAAAAATACTTCAAAGCGGAAATGTAAGTGCTGAATATGAACAAACGAGTCCACTTTTCTAATATTATATTTGTTCCAGTTTGTAGGTTTTGCTTAAGTAAACGACATCAAACAGACTTAAACAGAAGTGTATTCATTGTGCATAGGTTCAGCTTTATTATCTCAGAATTCCTGGTGTCACGTTACCTCGACTATCTATACGCCGGACACCTCTCTAAGACGGACAGTTAGGGCCGGTCCGGACGGTGTACGTCTTAGAGAGAGTTGACTGTATCCTTAAGCAAGAACCTCTATAGATGCTACCTCCTTCGTTTAACAACAGACCTGACTCATCGCAGACAAAAGTCCAATGGCGTTCAGATAAACACTCATTTTAGAACCACCATTTAACTCCCATGTGTACTCCTGCACAATATTCAGCAGACCTCGCACGAGATACAAAGCTCCTTGATCAGGCGAATCCTGCAAACAAACAATACATGTTAGCTCTTCAACTACATAGTATACATTTGTACTCACAGATAAAATTTGAACAACTTCCTTAATTTTGTTTATTGCAACTTAGTGATAAAGAACCAGTTTTTAGCACACTGCCCTATGTTGCCCTCTTTTGGAATGCTGCTTTCTTAAAACGCATGATAACATTTGTCGCACCAAATGGAGAGACAAAATAAGAATCTATCTTCATACCAGAAGCGTATTAATTTTTTAAAGCGAGATTTAATTGTAACCTAGTGATAAAGAACCTCTTTTACCACTCCACACTGTTGCCCTCCCTTGGAATGCTACTTTTAAAAATACAAGGTAACATTTGTCTTACCAAAAGGAGAGAGAAAATAAGAATCTGTCCTCATACAAGAAGCGCAAGAGAGATTTAGGCATATGGTATCACAACAGAATAACAATAAGCTGGTGTAGGCAATATACATTAGATAGCTTATTTAACGTGGTCGATACATTTGGCTATGGCATCGATGAATCCTGAAGATTTTACCGGCCAAGTCTGCGGGAACGCACCTGCTAACTTAATGTGCTGGTACAACACAAAATAAAGATAAAATTGTAAAATGATAATAAGAGGTTACCCGATACAAATTCTAGGTGTAATACCTTTCGTTTTCTTAATAAGAACTAAAATTTTGATGAGTAGTTATACCAGAACGTAAAACAAAACTGTACTTTTCTCTGGCATTTATACAGCAGAATATAAGAAACAGAGAATAAACAAATGTACGTACCGGAACCACCAACAGGGTGGAGAAGAAATTGTTCATGTATTCAAGAAGGAAAGGCTCCGAGGGCTTCACCTTGTGGTCAATTTCTAAAAGAAGAAACATTGAAGGTAAATTTTAGAGAAGAAGCGCGCTCTCTCATATAGAGTAGGTGACTGAACATCAACTGAATTAGCGACCTTACCAATCGTGCGAGGTACCTCAGCGATAAGACTTATGGCCGCCTTGAAAAAGGCATCCGCTGAAACGAGGAATTTTAAGACAATATAAGTACTGAACATTGCGGTAGGGTGAATCTCAATTTTAACCTATACAAAACGCTCGGGAAAATGATTGTCAAGGTACATTAACAAGGTCACTTAAGGGTAAACTGCAAAATATCCGGTCACTTTAAATCTGTACCCCAGGAAAAACTGGATGCTGGATGTAATCGTGCACTCATTTCTCGCGTTTTAAAAGCGAGAAACGGTTACATGACTATTGTTATCCACGTAGCCAACTGTTTGAGAAGTGTTTTGGAGTGGTTGGGTATTCTGCAGTAAAGCCAAGGGTACTGTAAGTAATGCAAGGACAGAAGAAGGGAGTAGTTGTGTTAGTTAGAATTTACCAGCCTATGTGCGCACCTCGCCTCCCCCCTCAATGTTGAGTCAAACAATTTTTAAGCATTGCAATTCATAGAAGCACCGACAGAAGTGTTCCAAATGCAAACCAGCCTATGTGCGCGCCTCGCCTCCCCCCTCCTCTCAATGTTGATTCAAACAATTTTTAAGCATTGCAATTCATAGAAGCACCGACACAAGTGTTCCAACAAATGCATGTCTGGGATTGTAACATTACCTAGGCTCTACCATCTGTTCACCAACATCACATTTATGCATCTTTCAAAAGTAAACATAACACGAGGGCATCGGTGAGTCAAAGTCCAATTTCTAGTGCCTCAGCGTTCGTGTTCGATTAAATTACGCATGACAAGTTTTCCACTGCTCACCTTGACTGAGGGCTTGGTTTGCCATGGCAACTTGTCCAGACAGCAGGTAGAGCTTGAGGCGAGTGAACACATCATCTATGGATGGGATGGTGATGAAACAGTACGCCACACAAGCCTGTGGGGGAGAGGGACGGGGCTTTATTTTTAAGTACTAGCTTGGTTTCATTTTACTTCGATTTAGACGAGCAAAACTTATGTACGCATATATAACAAAATATTTCTCATCTATTAAACGAAACCGCAGAACACAAGCGCTTAACGACTGACTTTGCTAACACAGGACAGGCTTTGTTTAGTAGAATATAAAACAATGTATGAAACCTCGGCAACAGTTTCTAAAAAAGCGATATAAAACCAAAATTGACGGCCGCTTGGTTAAACGATATAATAATGTTCGACTGGTCCAATTTAGTTCAATTTATTTCTATCTGGTCATCCGTAGGCCAAGGCACTTGTAAAATAGTTTCAGTAGTAAAGTAATCTTTATACCCCCGTTCACACCAACGCTTAAACATGTTTAAATGTTGTTTAGTTTAAAACAGGTTTAGAAAAATACCCCCAAACGTGCCGTAATATTTGGAGTGAAATCTTTACTAAAAGCAACTGTATTGACTTTTATTACCATTCCAGGTAGTATGAGTGATAAACATTTCATAACGTTCAATATAGACAGGGTTCTATCTAGGATTCATCGTTTGGGGGAGAAGTACTCCCGAGTGGCCCGAGCTTCATAGGGGGGTCCGTGGGAGCCCCGGAAATTTTTTGAAATGAATATGCGCTGAGATGCGATCTGGTGACTCCAAGACATCATTTGACAACTGGCCAGCAGTTTGTAATACTCCATGTTTCCTTGTCATATAGTGTCCTTAGACAGGGAATATTTACTTCATGTGCACTGACCTCTGGATGATTTTTCCGATATAGTTACTTATATACTGTAATGATAACAATATATATATATTTTTTTTATTGGGCGGGGGGGAAGCTGGGCGTTTTTTTTTTTTGGGGGGGGGGGAAGCTTCTACCCCTCAAATACCCTAGATAGAACCCTGATAGAGGCTAAAAACGTAGTTAAACTAAACAACATTTAAACATGTCTAACAGCTGGTGTGAATGGGGTATTAAACTAAACTAAACCATTATGTTCAGGTTTCCGTAGATGCAAATACGTATTTTCGCTGTTTGACGTTATACTTCAATAGTTACAGGTTCTTTCTGTGAGTACAGGAGAACGAATGACGTAAAACAATAGAACTCCACAACAAGACTAAAATACCAAACCTCGCAAACAATAGAAATACAATGTGTTCCGGTACTTGCAAAAAGATCCAGTTAACATGGCCCCTTTAACCAAATATGTACGTTGAGCTGGTACGAATAACATTTCATCGACATGTTCAATGTCGTATAATAGTGACCTGTTCTTACCCTGATAAATGATGCAGTTTTTCGGGTGTGATTTCCTTTAACCACTGCGCGGGTCCGCATTGCCAGTAAATTCACACTCTGTTTAAAACAAAATGCCAGTCAATTATTTTATTAACCACTAGCCTATTACGCCGGGGATTACCTCCAGTGTTAGGTTTCCCTGCCGGTTTGCTGTCACTCAGTTATTCGTCTGGGTGGAGATAGACAGTGTGGAGTACCGGTGCATTGGGAAAGGACACAACACAAGAATAATGTATTAATTTATGCATTTATTTAAATGGGGGAGACAATGTGGAGTTAAGAGTCTTTACTGAAGAAACAACATGATACCAGAAACTATGATTCCAACCACCTGTCTAGGTAAACGCGATTAATTTTTAATACCTGTACAAGCATTACAAGGACGGCCTCCAGATTCGAGAAAGATGAACGAGCATCGACATAAGAATCAAGCTGTCTTTCAAAATCACGGCCAAAGTCGATCTGTAATAATAAAGATATGAGTAAACTTTACTCGAAAGACCATTTATTAGTGAACTATTTGCATTAGTAAAGTAGAGGTTTTTATAGGCGCACCATCCCAAAAATATGAATTAAAATATCCTTACAAGTGAAGGTAAAAACTTAAAGGCCCACATTCACCCAAAATGCTGTGCGCGCCGTGATTACTTTCTGTGCTGAATTTCGTGTAACACGAAATTCACGCTTGAATGCGTGCAACCAATCAGATCACGCGTATGAACAATGGAGCATTTCAAAACAAAAACAAACGACCGCAACGTCTTTTGGGTGAAGGTGGGCCTTAAAAGAAGCAAAAACAAGTAACAAAAAAAAAATCGCAAAAAAAAGTACTCCACCTTACGCAGAAATCCAGTAATTAGATGACCAATAACTCTCTTCTCATCTATCAGAGTCAAAGCGCTGTTGAAATGAGGAGAAAACGTTTTAAGGTGGCTCCTAATAGTTTAAACATTGATACATCTATGATATTCAATCACAGCTACACCAGTAAAATTAAGAGAAAACGTTTAGTACAGGTTTGTAAACACTTAACCAATGAACAAATTTAGGTGGCTAAGACATCAAGATTTGTTACCATGGCAACGTCAAAAGAGGCCAAAAAGACCCCATTTTCAACCTTTTGAGGCTAATAACTTCAAAACTGCTCGGTGAATTTTTTTGATTTTTATATATTTTCGTCTTATAAACATAACAAACATTTGTGCCAATTTTGAAAAAAATCTGTACATAGGATTCAGAGATATGTCATTTTTACATAAAGTAAAGGTAGCTCTGAACTCTATGTACAGAATTTTTTAAAAAAATGTTAAATGTTTCCCTTGCCAATTAAACAAAAATATATCGAAAACAAAAACTTTCACCGTGTAGTTTATAAGTTATTAGCCTCAAATGGTCCAAAATAGCGTATTTTTTTACCTCTTTTCGCGTTGCCATGGCAACAAATGATGACGTCATTTGGATACCGCTTTGTTGACTGATAAAAGATTTACTGGTTTCAAGTGAAAGATTTTTAGCCACACCATCGGGCTAGCTGTAATGGAATGCAAAAGACGAGAGGGCTGAACAATATGGAGCCACCTTAAATACCTTTTGCTTTTTGCATTTATGTTTGGACAGACAGCATGTAGGCAACAACAACAACAACAACAACAACAACAACAATATTTAGACTGGGATAACAAGTAGACAACATGATAAATTTAAGAGTATAAGTAAGTGTAGAAAATATGTCCCGCTTTGGCGTGGCAATGCAGTAGCTCGACATTTGCTGGGCAGTCAGTACTGAAAATTACAAACTACAAATCTTCATATGATAAAGCTTTCTCGCGCACACGTTCAGTAGCTACCGTATGTAAACATGATTAAAGGAAACATAGGTTCAAGAACAAAACAATGAAGTTAGTTGTATTATACCAGTGCGAATGAGCGGCTGATTAGAGATTTGTTTCGCAGCTTTCTTCGTTACTTACTTCACAGAATCGTGCATTGTTTTACAGACAAACAACAAAGCGTTCACCACCACTGGATCATTTGTCGGCTCCTCTTGATATCTGAAAAAGAATCAAAGTTTCTTTTCTTATTTAATTTTATCACACCATAGTTAATCGAGGGACTGGTTATGAAACCTTGCAGACTTCAATAACGATAACAAAGGAGCTACGATTTATGTTGAACCGTACTGGGGCCACTTGCAAAAAACTTAACGTCGGACGTAACTGTTAACGTCTGACGTTAAAATAGTAACTTTGACTGGGCTGAACGTCTGACGTTAGCTGTTACGTCTGGCGTTAAGTTTTATGCAACTGGCCCCTGGACCGGGCACATCTTTTGTTTTTTGATCACACGCTATGACTGAATAACTTAATAGCACCATTTTCGATCTATTGGTCAGTTGCTCGAACAAAAGTACAACATCTGTTGTGTTATACACGGTCAAGGCCTAAAAACGATAACAAAAACATCGAACAAAGACATTTCTCAGGTTCCATAACCGTTGCATTTTATTAACTATGGTCACACTTTATCATAACTTGTGGAGGCGCGGTGGTGTAGTGGTTAACCTATGCCGTGGTGTAGTGGTTAGTCTGTGTGGTATGTGGTAGTGAGTAGGCTGTGCGGTGGTGTAGTGGTTAGCCTGTGCGGTGGTGTAATGGTTATCCTGTGCGGTGGTGTAGTGATTAGCGCGTTGGACTTCAGATCTGATGGTCAATGGTTCAAGGTCTGGTGTCGGGCGTCGTGTTGTTTCCTTAGACAAGAAACTTTACTCCACATTGTCTCTCTCCACCCAGGTGTATAAATGGGTGCCGCCGACAAAATGCTGGGGGTAACCGTGAGCTGGACTAGCATCCCATCCAGGGGGGAGTAGCAATACTCCTAGTTGCTCTATGCTACAGAAACCGGGTTAAGCTCCGGCCGAGTGGGTAACCTGTGGCTCGCGTGTGACCAGCCGAGTGGGTAACCTGTGACTCGTATGCGACTTTAATGCCTTATCATAAATTTCCGACGGTATTTAATACGGAGCTATAAACCCAGACACAAAGGTTGAAGGAGAGTGCTTCCACCACAGCGACAACCTTGCTCCCTAGGTCGCTATGGAATGCATCAAAATCTAGACGCAACCAAAGAAATGAAAATGGAAAAGGGTACAATATCGTCTGGCCTGCGTTAAGAGGAGGCGCTTACTTTACAAATGCTTCCATGATAAGTTTACACACGTCCACCTTGATAGTTTCTTTCTGGAACATGTCCAAGAAAGGAAGAAATTTGTCCTGAAAAAACAAACCCAAATCCAGTATTAGAATCTCGTCATCGCCTCTTGTCATACAATTTTACAATTTGCGTTAAGCAAAAAAACGGCAAACTAATCCTTATGGCAGAAAAACAGAAGCAGAAGCAGAAGCAAATAAAATAAAATTAAAGTAGAATATAGTAGTTATAATAGTGTTACACTGTTGAAAAGGTGTACCACAAACAACTATAGACACCCACGTATGTCAATATTACTGTAAGAACTGAAAAAACTCAGTAATTATTCACATTTCATGCTAAGAGAGGCCATTTACATCCGGGCACACCACCCCACCATATTCTTAACATATAGACGGGAGTCGATTTAATTTGCCTGCGATCTGGGACTGACTGAAAACGTCACCCTCGAGAATATCATAGTCATTAACATTATATCCTTACTGTGAACATAGCTTACGTTTGTGCCGAAAGCTCCCTTTGTAACTTACCATAGACACTAGAACTGAAAAGTCGTGCATATGATCCAGTATTTTGGACATCATAGCCTGAAGCTGTGAAAATAAACTAAGTTAGTTTGAGATCAGCCAAGCACAGTCTTCATGCTACACATGTCTTAGGTCATTCTTTGTTTTCAGTTTTCTGCCTTTGATGATCCATATCGCATTGACCTTAAAATTGACAGCTGTTACAAACCTTAGCGGTATTTCATTTTAAAACACATGGCAATTACAACGCTATACCTTACTTCAAAACGAAATGGTGGACATTTCAAGACAAACTTGACAAAAGTCTGAAATACCATAACTTTTTCATCACCCTAACAAATGTTTCTAAATTCTATGACTTTTCAAATTCCATGACATTTCATGACATTTCCATGATCGTGTGAACCCTGTCGGCACAAAACGTAAACCGGATACTCTAACACAGCTGTTGTGCGACTGACGTTCATTCTAGTTTGAGATGTAGATCGTAATATCGACTCGATATTGCTTTTCAACTGGCAATCAGTGGTACAGCAAAAGAGTGTATAAGATGCCAATAAATACAATATACATGTGTACCTGAGGATAGTGGTGTTCAAATGCTCTTTCTGGGGTCATGTGCTTGATGATGTCGCCAATGAAGGTGTTCACCTCACGTTTCTTTAACAAGAAAGCAAAATGAAGCAACAGTAAATAACGAAAATGGACTCCCCTTGGGGAGCATGTGTCTACTGCACGCTGCTAAAATTTTGGATGGTACAGTTAATTCAACCTTTCTTCTTTTGAAATTTTGGGGTCAACCCGTTGAAGGCCAACTCTACTCGGTCACCTGTTCTTCCGGTTAACAGACATCAGGTTAACAAGCATAGTGCCTAAGCGCACATGTGCAGTGCACACAAAAACTATGCCGAACTCAACAAAATTGAATAAGCCATGGCATAAATGTGATACGAATAGGGCCTTACTACCCCCCCCCCCCCCCCCCCCCACTCCATCCCTCGTCCCTGATAGTAACAGTACACATACCGTGAAGTGTTTACAGACATACTCGATCCAGGCCCCTGCGCAGCTGATGTACTCCTGTGAAAGTTTAAAGAAAAAATGTGTCAGAAGATATGAATGCACAACGATATATCTCAACAATTTTACAGTAATTCTGGACAAAGGCTAAGACAAACGTGCAGATGTACTCCTACACCAAACTCCTAGGTTTTAAACACGTAATACGCACCGCTGGAACTTTCATTTTCATGACCACCTTCCAGACCTAAAGAAAAGAAATGATTTTTAATGAGCTGTACTATGCTAAGGTGATCATAATTGCTATATATATAAATACACTGTGAAAAAAAAGCAGTGTTAAAAGGTTGGTTCCTTCTTATTTTTAAAGCACTTGTTTCATTACAACGTATATCTCGGAAAAACACAATTCTATTCACGACTTCGCTTAATTTTTACTTTCAATTTGAGAGTATGCCTTTAAGAATGAAGTTAATGCTTATTTCTCCTTATTTCTTCCTGAGGAAAGTGGGTCAAGCGATAATGACAAATTAATGATCTTCAACTTTAACAGTTTTCTGTCGTCGAAGACTACACGACAATACTTTCCGTTAATTGTTTACATGCACCTGTAAGATGCTAATTCTATCAAAGAGATAAATAAATTACCTCACTCAGGATTTGAAGCCTCTCTGCCTCAGAAGGATCACAAAGACTTAAATTTAGTCCAAGAGATGTATAAAGGTGATGCTGTAGATAAACAAAGTTGCAGTAATCGTTGACGTCAAACCAAAACGGGCTCTGATTAGTCAGTTACGGTCACATGGGAGAAATCCGGTTCTCTGATTGGTTAGGACCTACCCTGACACCCTTTACTACTGTAGTTATAAGCCTGCCTATGGGTCTTCAGAAAAAAAGGGAAGGAAAGAAACTGCATATCAGTGAAGGGGGATCGAGAATGGAGACAAAACTCCACATTCACTGACAGCGTCTCTCTGGCGCTTGATTTTCTTTTCCTTCTCAATTTTGCACCTACTACAAGTGCTATTATGTAAATTATACTCCAAACTGTAAACGATGAATGCGCGACTACGCCGATACTAGTAAACTTGGCTAAGTATTCGTTGTTTTCAATTTCATACATGAAGCACAATCCCTAAGCGCCAGAGAATTTGGAGAAACATTTACCAGTTCCTCCAACAGTACTTCGGCTGATCTCTTGCCAACCAAGAGAACTAGGATGTCACGGAATAGAGGTCATGTTTACCCCCTTCCATCTGTCAGAATTGAACGTTTTAAACAGTGTTTTATAAATAGATGCCTTTTTAACGATATTTACTTGCCTATTTTTATCACCTTTGTAATTAACCCAGAACGTTTGTCTTTTGGAAATAAATAAACAGCAATTATTACCTTTTGAATAAGTGAAACAGTTAAAATAATTGTATTTATCAAAAATGTCCCAGTTATACCTTTGGAAATCCAGCCTCCTCACAGTTTCTAATGAGTTCCGTGAACTGCAAGGCCCTGCCGAAATATACAAGTCGTGATATTACTTACAAACCTTCATCAAAATGCCTGAACTAAAATCACTCATGGCTTAATATCGTTTTGCATCACAGCACCGTATGGCAACGCGGAGGCCTTGCCTTGAAACTTTTTTCAACCTTTATAGTAATGTCAAATCAGTTTAACTGCATTCACCACTCATTTCACTCATGCACACACATCTGTAAAGTTTAATATTTAATAACAGTTGGTCATGTACAAAATAAAAAGGGATATAAATAAGACAGAAGAGTACATGACAAGGGAAGTAATAAGGGGGGGAACTTAATTCCTAATCTACGATTACTCTCCATATAACAACGTTAAAAGGTAAAAACATTAAAATATCATTTTAAAAAAAGTCTAAAATACAATTAAAGCCAAGGTCAAAACAAAGAAACATATACCAAAAAATATTGACAATTTACTGACGCAAGTAACCGAAAGAGCCACTTAAAAAGAAGCTAAGCTGGGCGCAGACATAACTGTCGATAGCATAGCAATTCAGTTTGAAATACAGCGATTAAAAAATGAAAATTTAAAATGGTTCGTATGGGCAAACTTCGGTCTCAGTCACACAACAAACTAACGCTAACAAACTTGAGCTGGCTAACTGAAGCTGGCGTGTCTGAACGTCGCATCAACAGTTGGCAAAACTTGTTTTTATTCTTGCCAACTATTTCGCCAACTTGTTCGAGTTGGCAAACTCGCATTTGACGGGAGAACATTTATTGCAACTTCAGTATGTTTAAACTTGTTTTACAGGATCCTCTCTTTTCCAACCTCGAAAAGCAAGAACCCAGAAAACGAGTTTGAGGTGTGTGGAAGTTTGACGTGTGAAAACACGAGATTGTCAACGTTACGGAGTTTGCCAACACGAGTTTGCCAACCTCAGTTTGTCGTGTGAAGGCGCCTTTACACTCAACAACAAACTACAAACAAACTACAAAAACAACTGTTCACTAACCGTTCTGCGATGTATTCTGGTTTGAATGCTGTGATAATTGAGTTCAACAGCAATGCACTGAGGTAAAAAGAAAGCGTAAACATAAACAAACCTGTGACTGAAGCAAATCGACAATTTGTTGTTCAATGAATTGTAGCTTTAATACTGACCTGTTACATTCCTGCTTACAGCGATTCAAGATGTC
Organism: Cladopsammia gracilis; assembly: GCA_022457155.1. Lineage (NCBI taxonomy): Eukaryota > Metazoa > Cnidaria > Anthozoa > Scleractinia > Dendrophylliidae > Cladopsammia > Cladopsammia gracilis. Next base: position 3,432,275 of record JAJGOT010000001.1, read on the forward strand.
TGTAAGCGTGGACTGGTTATGAAAACAAAACAAAAAAATACTTCAGTTGAGAGTCCTATTTTAAGTATGTAATGGCCATAACATGGCACACTGTTTTTTTTTTTAAGAAGGTCAACCAAGTGGGCTCAAAATAATGATCTTCGATCCTGAAGTCACGGGTTCAGAATGAGGAGAACGAGGTGACTTATTTTTTGTTTTAATAGCCTTTTACTTTCACCACATCTTTAACATTACTTTTCGTCTACTAGAGCAGTTTTCAATTGAGTGTCGTAAAACCAAAACCAAAGTAATTACTCTGCCCAATCACAGCAGTCGTAAACAATCCAATGAACCAATCAGAGCTCGAAGCAATTACATGTCGGCGGCGCCAAGCGCGGGAAAACGCGTGCGAGCAAGTAACGATTGGTTTTGGTTTTACTTCTGATTGGTCGAGAAAGTGGCGCGAGATTTTCTAGCCAATCACAAAGCGTAGCAATGCAAAACCAAAGCAATTGTGTAATTACTTTCGACACTCGATTGAAAACTGCTCTAATTTGAATCAACACAAATCGGCCTTTTCTGTTGTCGAGGATCCCGCTTTATCGAGGATCCCGATTATCGAGGATCCCGCTTATTTTTCATGAGATTTCCCATGAAAAAGTAATATTCTGACGCAGCTACAATCCCGAATCTCTTCCCCTGTTTTCTTAATTTAAGTTACATCCTACACATAAAGGAGCCTGTTTATACCGTGCAAGGGCCCACAACATGGTACATCAAATGAGAGGGGCAGAATATGTATCTCACCTCAGGGCTCTTCTGTGCAATGCACTGTAGGATCCAGTCCAGTCCAGGTGGATACAACTGAAGGTACTGTGGCATCTCTGAATTAACACAAAACGGTTTGCTTTACAGGTACATGTACAATTTAGTTTCAAATATTTCAGAACTGACTGTTTACTCCATCGCATTTTTCACTAATTTTTGAACATGCATATTGCTCACTGCTATATGAAAACATACGTAGTGAAGTAGTTAAGGCAACCCAAACCCATACAATCCACGTACAGTGAAGGGCTGTTGGATTTGCTGAAACTCGAAAAGTATGGAAAACCAACAAAAAGGGGGCTACATGTACAATTTGTTTTTAAACTTATTCAAAACAGTAAGCGGCCATAGTGCAATGGAAGAAATACTTTTTTTTACATGGACCCTAATAGAACATTGAACTAACTACAGTTAAATGTACTCACCAAGCCGCTGCTCAGCCAGGATATTCTGTACTGTATCACTCTGAAGCTAAAATGGTAACAATGAATAACCAAGTCAAGCATTCACCGTTTACAAGTTGCGTAATTTACCCTTGCCTTACCGAAAATGAATTTCCTTTGACGATTTCCATCCGTGCCTTGTCGATTTTTTCTGTAGTGTAAATGGGGTTATTATACAATCAGTTAAATGTAAATGTATTCATTAGTTACCTGTTTATAGCTGACTATGAAGCTGAAAAGGTTCTCGATCAAGTGGTCACGTACATCAGGTGCCACAAGGATACCAACCTTATAAATCAAACACATGATATCATGTCATTTAGAGCAGTTTTCAATAGACCTTATTCGCTTGGGCGTGTTTGTTTACCCATTAGAGACCACGTGTCATTCCCCTGGGTATTATTTCTTTCTTTTCCGTTAACGCTTGAGTAGACACATTAATATGGATGCCGTTCAGACAAAGAATTTTACTCCCAAGAGGTTTGTATTGGGTAAACATTACGCCCAAGCGAATAAGGTCTATTGAGTGTCGAAAGTAATTACACAATTGCTTTGGTTTTGCATTGCTACGCTTTGTGATTGGCTAAAAAATCTCGCGCCACTTTCTCGACCAATCAGAAGTAAAACCAAAACCAATCGTGACTTGCTCGCACGCGTTTTCCCGCGCTTGGCGCCGCCGACATGTAATTGCTTCCAGCTCTGATTGGTTCATTGGATTGTTTACGACTGCTGTGATTGGTCAGAGTAATTACTTTGGTTTTGGTTTTACGACACTCAATTGAAAACTGCTCTAATGAGTCCAACATCAGCCTGCAGTATATGTGCTTTTTGGTGCCTGCGCGAGTGTTGCAATTTAAAATTATAATTTTTTGCCGCGTCTTTTTTTAACTGGTCCCCGACCGTCCCAGATTTTGCCGACTTATGAAAACACAAAATCGTAGACAAATGAGGAAAATCGGGAGCGTGTCTATTTTCCCGAAGCGACCAGACTTCTGCGATGATCGGCGATTTTCCCGACATATCGGCAAAATCTGCAATGGTCGGGAATTTTGCTGTTTCTCGACAGTCCCAGATTTTGCCGACTTATGAAAACACGAAATCGTAGACAAATCGGGAGCGTTTCTATTTTCCCGACGCATTCCAGATTTCTACGAGGATCGGCGATTTTCCCGACATATCAACAAAATCTGGGACGGTCGGGAAACAGCAAAATCCCCGATCGTTTGGGATCTTTAAGTTGTATCGATAAAAGATCATGTTTTACATTGAAATGGATTACCTGCGCTAGATTTCCCTTCTAACAAAACTTTCTTTAAACAATCTTTGAAATGTGTGTTAAGGTTTCAGAAAGCCATGATAAACAAAACATTGAGTAACTCACCCTACAAATGTACGTCCTTGAATACACAGCTACAAGAGGGTCGCCAATCCCTCGAATCATTTTGGTGAGACGAACAAGAGCCTGTGAAAACTCTCTGAAATTACAGAAGCACATACAAGCCATACTTCAAATGCTGACTTTGCATATCGATATGCCTTGCTCGTGAGGGTGTTTTTTTGGGCAAGGAGCATTGTACGTGACAATGTTTTATGAAAGACAAACAACTTTTATTATCATAGGCAGTTTTTATGAAAATATTAATAAAAATACAATTAACTTTTTCTGCAAGTGACACAACTAAACAGTCGGACTTACCCAGTAGTTAAGAAATTGTAACACTTCAAGATTGCCGTCTCGACATAGCTTTAATAAATCAAGGTAAACTAATCTTAAAACGATAGTCAAATGTTACATACAAGTACGACTTTTAAAAGTGATAAAAATAAGATTTAAAACCAAAATTAATATTGATTTAACACTTTTCAAGCTATTAAACAAATTTATATTTGACAAAGAACTGGTAAAGACTCATTGGAGCTATAACTACACAAGGATAGCAAGTTTGTACAGGATACAATCGAGGGATGAGTTCCCGCACTGAAGCAATCTTGTAAAACCAGTTTCGACAAGTTTCCTTGGCAGAGTCTGGTACCTGATCAGGTGTAAAGTTTTCTAAAAAAAAATGTAGACAATGACGATGATGATGATGATCTGATGAGAACAAATCTAAATAGCCTTTTAGGAAATTTTGTGAAAGTGAACGTGAAAAAGACTATTTCAGGTAATAATTTTTTGTTAACTGACAAACAAAATGAAAGAAAGATTGAAGGCATCTGCAGAGCTGGTTATCTGTGAATTTCAATTATACCACTTGATGATTAACCCTCAAAACTCCCAGATATAAAAATGCAAGAAAAATACTAAACTTCATTTTGTCAAACATTGAAAAACAAATAGTATCATGTGTAAAAGTACTGCAAAAGAGGTTTCATTTGAATGGTCACACCATAGGATTTCATCCACAGACTCAAAAGTTAGAACAAATGGTACCATGCAAAAGTACTGCTCAAGAGGTTTCATTTGAATAGTCACACCATAGGATTTCATCAACAGACTCAAAAGTTAGAACAAATGGTACCATGCAAAAGTACTGCTGAAGAGGTTTCATTTGAATAGTCACACGATAGGATTTCGTCCACAGACTTAAAAGTTAGAACAAATGGTACCATGCAAAAGTACTGCTGAAGAGGTTTCATTTGAATGCTCACACCATAGGATTTCATCAATAGACTCAGAAGTTAGAACAAATGGTACCATGCAAAAGTACTGCTGAAGAGATTTCATTTGAATGGTCACACCATAGGATTTCGTCCACAGACTCAAAAGTTAGAATAACACTACATGTCTCCATAATTGGCTCTGGGAGTGAAAGGGTTAATGCAGCTAATGCCCCCCCCCCCCCCCCCCCCCAAAAAAAAAAAAAAAAAAATTTGCTTTGTCTATGTATATACAGATCCAAGTAATGTTAGAAAAGGGGATACTAGCATTAAGCATAATGAAGTTAAAATCAGTTTTGCAAAAATGGGACATAAGGAGATAACAGAGTTTTGCTTTTACATAAATTTGCCTGCTACTATCACAGATTACATTTTGTATTTTAACATTTCTTTTTACCTGGAAGCATTGTTGGCATATTACTGCCTGGTGTAAAGGTGCTGGATTTGCGGAATATTCTTTCATAAACAAGCTTTCCTGAAACAGATAGTAAACGTTTACATGTATGTACATGTAGTAACAGTGCAAATAAAAAACTATGTGCACCACCATGTGAACTAATTCTTTTTTTTTTTTTACTTACTACTTACAATACAAGTTCAAAAGCATCAATATTAGCAATGACCAGACATCTGTCAGTTTTAATTCTTTAAAAAATGGCAATATTGGGTCTACTAAAGGTCTAATAGATAAAAAAAAATATAAGAACAAGAAAGGTTGACAGCTTTTACAATTTTATATACAGAAAAAGGAATGACATACATGACGTACACATACTGACATTATATTTAATCTCTTTTGCCTGCCTCTCAAACTTACCAAATGTATCCAATATGTCTGTAACAAGAACAAACTTGCTGGGATAAAACTGAATCACTGACACATCGGCAAGAAGCTTTGCACACTGCAAATCAACCATTACAAAATGCATAAGAATTGACAAAAATTGCACTCAGAATTTAATTTGATAAGGTGGACAGTAGCCACTGAAATTTTAGAAACCTTGTGTGACACATCACATATGTTGTACATTGGTTTTCTCAGTAGCAAAAAGGCCTTCATTGCATAAGAGTTGACAAAAATTGAACTCAAAAAATTGTGCATGTTATTTGTAGAATAATTTATCTTTTACATAATTATTTCCTTATGGCTACACAGTCAACTCTCTCTAAACGGACACCTCTATAAGATGGACACCTCAATAGGACAAACACCTCTGTAAGACGGACACCTCTATAAAACGGACACCTGGTGTTGGTCCCTGCCATTCTTCAGTCATTTTACTGTAACAGTACTAAACTCTCTATAAGACGGACACCTCTCTAAGACTAACAACAGACACTTGAGAAGTGCTTCTATTTGTGAAAAATACTTCAAAATGGAAATGTAGGTGCTGAATATGAACCAAAAAGTCCACTTTACCAGGGCTGGAAATAATTTTGGGACGTCCACCGGTCAAGATGACCGGCCAAATAAATGTTAGCTCGGTCATACGTAATTTCTGGCCGGTCAAATATAACGAATTTAATTTTCCCCCACCCCCACACACAACCAATGGCTAACTCAGCGGTAAACGTTTGTGGTAGCTTTGTTATAGCCGTTTACGGTAGTTTTACCAGCACTTTACGATAACGTTACGGCAACTTTACGATAACGTTACGATGGCTTGGCGATAACTTTACGGTACTTTACGGCAACCTTACGATATAACGTTACGGAAACTTCATTACGATAACGGCATGGTAGCTTTGCGACAACTACACGGTAGTTTTACGGGGACTTAACGATAACGTTGCGGTAACCGTTTAAGATATCTTTACGGTAGTAGACTTAACGATAACGTTGCGGTAACCGTTTAAGATATCTTTACGGTAGCTTTCATAACTATTACGGTAGTTTTACGGGAACTTTACGATAACGTTACAGTAACCGTAACCGTTTACGATAACTTTACAGTAGCTTTCATAACTATACGGTAGTTTTACGGGAACTTTACAATAACGTTACGGTACCTTTGCTACAACTTTACGGTAGTTTTACGGGGACGTTACGGTAGCCGCTTTGCGATAATTTTACTGTAGCTTTACGGGTAACTTTACGATAACTCTAGGATAACTTTGCGATATTTATTAAAGTGCATAGTAAACAACAGCTATTTTATTGTATTTGGTTTTCTAAAGTTTTAAAAGGACACCATGAATGTGACCGGTCAACATGACCGGCAAGACGAACGTTTGACCGGTCAAAGCCCCAATCAGGCCGGACATTGTCCGTTGACCGGCCGTTATTTCCAGCCCTGCTTTACTAACATTATTTTTGTTCCTGTTTGTATATGTAGGTTTTGCCCATAAGTAAACAACTTTAAACAGACTTAAAAGGCTTATTTTTTATGTGCATAGGTTCAGCTTTAAATTATCTCAGAATTACTGGTGCCACATTACCTCGACTCTCTACAGTATAAGCTCAACACCTCTCTAAGACGGACAGTTTGGGCTGGTCCCAATGGTGTCTGTCTTAATTAGCGAAAGTTGACTGTAAGTCAGCTCCATAATATGGACACTCGGCTTTTGCCTCTTTGATATACCACAATTAACATTAGTTTAGTCAGTACAGACCTGTATAGCAATCTTTAGAGCTTTCACCCTCTGGTCTGATTCCCAAGCAGAAATTAAAGCCTGTCAACAAGATATATAAAGTAATATAAATTTATGTCAGAGCTCGAAACAAACAGTAGCCAGCTAGCCAAGTCTTGTAAAAATTCAGTTTTGGCTAGTGGATTTTTGATTTCCGCACTAGCCATTTGAGTTAGTGAAGTACTGGGCGGAGCCCCGGCGGAGCCAAACTAAAAATTATTTCTGATGAATGGCAAATTAAAAATTAAGAGAACAAAAACTGAAATATATACTGTAGACAAATATCATTATTTTTAATGCCTTAATATAAACCAATAATATTAGAAATAACTAAAAAGCGATAAAGTTTATGCTGGAATGTGGACAAAAAAGAAAATTCTTGGTAAACAGAGATGCATGTAGAAGGTGGTTAGGAGCTGTGACGTACAGACTCCAAGAATTTGAGAAAGAAAACATATGTTAAGGGGAAAAGAAAGAAAAGGGTAGAGGAAGGTTTTCAACTGCAGCTACAACAAGAAGAAACATGTACCAGCTACACACTGAAGCTTAATAATGTACATTGTTATGTAGCTGTTAGTTTTTCTCAATACAATGTGTGTGTTGATTGGTTGATTCATGATCACATGACCTCTAACAAACAAACTGTTTCCCACCAATTGTCCTAAGCAGGCAACATTTGCTAAAGTGGACAACAATTTTGACGTCAGAGGGTAACATTGCACTGTTGCCCGACTGTTGCCCGCTAGCGAACGCGATCAGACTGTGGCAAAAGGTGGCATGATTATGATGTGATTGATGTTTACCTCGAGTGCTCAGCGCGTTTTTCAAACTAAGTCGTGTTGTGTGTTTTTTTTTGTTGCTATATAACAAATCACTTAAGGGCTGATCCCTCGTGAAACAGTGAATTTTGTTTACCTCGAATCTCGTTGTTTCCCGAGACATAATTCACTGTTTCCCTCGGAACCAGTCATTAAGTGTTTACTGTAGAGTGTTTGTGATCATCAGTATTCTGTTGTTGGCTTTTGTTGAAATAAGCAGTTTAGAGTATTGCATTTTTTTCTACATGTACCTGATTTAGCTCTTCAATTCTTTTGACATAATCCTGCTGACTTAGATTCAGCATTTCCTTAACTGAACCCTGAAAATAACAAATAAAAATAATAGTTACACAGTGACATTTCCTTAAAGGCCCAGTATCACTCATTCAGCTTTTTGTTTTTGTTTTCAAATGACGAGCTCGCTCGTGATTGGCTCTTTTGGGAATTTTCGACTGTGTTAAATTCAATCGTCGAGGCATTGGGTGTGCAATGAATTTTGGGTGATACTGGGCCTTTAACACAAAAAGTCACGCACATGTAATACTGAATTATAAACATTTTCAAGGTAGAATAAAATGATTAAAAAGTTGACACTTCAATAATTATTATTCTCAATGTTCTTGATCCACTGAATTAATAGGAACTCAGGTATATGTAAATAAGTTGCAATTTGAAGTCACACAAGCCGGCCCCGCAAAAAGCATTTTCTAAGCAGCTCGAAAGATTACTCACCTCTTCGAAGTCATCAAGTTGTTCCAGTCTGTGCTTCACTTTATCTATGACTGTTGTTTGTTGTTTGATGACATCTTTAACAAAGAAAGTGAAAAAGTGAAAAGTTTCAAAATGGAGAAAGAAAACCTGTAGTCTAGATATTGTCAACGTTTATGTTGTGCTCAAATTTTTCTTCTTTTCTGGTTTAAATATTTTAAAACCAGTAAATTAATTTTTATTTCCCTTTGTCTCAGATTTATTACCATAATCTGGAACAAGGGGAAACAAAAATTATCAAACCAAAGAAAAATCTGAACCACAACATTTACAATAGTAATAAATTACTATATTTATTATTTTGCTTATAGTTAGTAAACATTTTGCTGTAGTTAGTACATGTATTTCAAACCACAGCTGTGTCTAAAATAATTGCGCTTATTTATAGTTAAAATAATAAATATTTATATTTATTTAATATAATAAAACACTGCTTGATACCAAGAAAGCCTACAGGGCAAAAAACTAAAAATAATTATAATGTGAATATAAACAGTACAAATTGCACAATACATTTTCAATTTGATTTTAATAGATTTGATAGATTTTGATAGTATTTCATTTTATTTTGTTATACAATTTGTTTGTTTGTGTCCTCAAGTGAACATGAAATTCAATATTGAAAGCAGATATTAAATCAAAAGGCATAAAGAATGATTATATATTGAAAGAAAATTATAATATTTATATATAATGCTGCAAAGTAACACAGTCTTTAACTTGAGCTGACTTACATTTATCTTTATCAGATGATGACAAGAAACTCTACAAAAAAACAGCATAATGAAACAATATTATATTAGACACAAATAGATAAATTCAGAACAAAAGTTTAATACTGAAAATTATTGGACAAATTCTTTATCATTTTTATCTGTTGATAACACAGACAATTATAAAGTTCTAGATATAAAGGAAACATGTCAGGGTATTATTCCACCTGATCCAAAATCCTTTATGGAAAGGTGACCAACATCTACAGTCAACTTTGATCTCTCAAAGCAAACACTCCTTCAGTGTAAAGGTGGACCACTCTCTAAGGCAGACATGGTCTCTAAATTTCTTTTTCTTTAACTACTAGCGCTGCAATGATACAATTTCTCACGATGCGATACATATCCCAATACAGTTAATTTTTTCCTGTATTTAGTCCTTGCCTTTGAAACTTGAATGAAACACCCCACCCCAGATCAGCCAAGATTGCATTGATTTTCCAACAATTTATTATCTGTTACCCACCAACTTTTGGCCTCCCTGATTATCCAGAAGTTTACCAAATAAAGATGGATTCTCCCAGTCTCTCAGACAAGACATCAAATCTCCTAGATCTGTACATGTACAGTAATAATACAGTGTATATGGATTTGGGATATTGGGCTAAAATACATGTATGACATTGGAAAATGAAATGTCTTAAAAAACGAAGTACAATGTAGCTTACTGTGGTAATGGAGAGCTTCTCAGATGTTGTATATTTAGCAAGGATTCCGGATCTTTTGCTGGACCAGGGTTCAAAGAAGTCATCCTCACTGTCACTTACGCTTGATTCTCGACCCTTAGGTAAAGAAGTTGACTGCAGAAAAGAATATACTGGTACTCTAGATACATGTATATAGGGAAAGGAACATCACACAGCTGCTTGCAAATTTCTGTGCTTAAAGTAATTATTTTAAAGCAAACCTTGGCTTTGCTTTAGGACTTAAGAACTAATTACAGTACTTCCCTGCTATCTCACACCCTGGCTATCTTACAGATGCCTTGCTATCTAGCATATATTAACTACAACATACTCATTGTAGACACGTACGGCTTAAACAACGACTGGAAAGAAACACACACTTTATTCCTGAACTGGCTGTTAGTCCACTCACTTTCACACACATCCTTGAATACATTACATTCGCTTTTATATACTTTAAACAACGCCCTAACCGTGATTGGCTGAACTCGCACGCTCGACATTACACGTGAATTCTCGCTCGACACTACATTCTCTCCTTTCCTTAGAGTTGACTACGAATGTCCAAAACAAAACAAAGTTCAAAATAAACAAATAAGTCTCTCAAAGTCAGACAGGAGTAAGTCCTGTAAGTTCTTTCAATACACTCCTAGTGTGGGACATAGTCTTGAAAGCGTACGGGCTTTCTGACGACACGTGAAGATCTCCGTAATCCTTCTTGAACAATCGCTGGCTCGGGAATGTTCACTTCCGTTTCCCCTTCTTCAAACGAACTCTCGGGAAGAGCAGGCTCGGGAACTACTGGATTACTTGCGGAAAATTCTGACCCGGTTGGCTGGACATCCCTATCCCTTCCACCTGTAAGTTCTCTGGATACACCACTCGGGTCGTTATACTTCTTTACAAAAACACTGTTACGTTTGAACTCGACTCCAGCACCGCTTCGGACTGTCACCTCACTTCCTGCCTTTTCAACCACCTTAAAAGGATCCGGACGGAAGTTGGTTGAAAACTTGTTTGACTTTTCTGCTTTCAGCAAAACTGTGTCACCGACACGTATGGACTTGGGTGCGGCACCTCTTCTTGAATCTGCATACAACTTGCCTTTCAGCTTGTTGGACCAATCTCGATCACGAACTTCTTCCAATGGCACTGCAACGGTCTCTCTCTTCTCAACTCCGGCAACTTCGACCTCATCTCACGCCCAAACATCAAGAAATATGGCGTGGCACCTGTGGTTGCCTGTGGAGTGGACCTGTAGGCTGCCAACCAAGTAACTAACTCGATCCTCCAATTCTTTCCTTCCAGATTCGCGATCTGAAGACATTTGAGCAAGGAACGATTCTGGCGTTCGACCTCGCCATTCGCCTGAGGCCACAATGGTGTCGTCCGTCGGTGTTCAATACCATTGGTTTGTAGAAATGACCGAAACTCCTCGGACGCGAACTGGGGACCATTGTCTGTCCTCAAAGAGTAAGGTACACCAAACCGGGCGAACATAGGAGTCATAGCCTCGATGATCTTGACACTTGTGGTAGACCTCAGAACAGCAACCTCCAAAAATCTGCTAAAGTAATCGACGACCACCAAAATGCTTTCCCCTGTGGGTAGAGGTCCTAACAGATCTGCACTGCAATCTTGCCAAGGAGCACTTGGGGGTAACACACGAGACATTGGATCAGGTGGATCGTAACTTGAAGTGACTTGACAGCCATGGCACGCCTTGCACACCTTCTCCACATCTTTGTCCATTCCCGGCCACCAGACTTTACTGCGCAATCGGTATTTGGTTTTCACGATACCCTGGTGCCCTTCGTGTGCCAATCCCACCACCTTGTCTCGCAAGACCTTGGGAACCACTATCCTTGTGCCACGAAGCAAAAGCTCGCCATAGGTACACAGTTCATCCTTGACTTGCACATATGAAGTGAGTGTACAACGATCCCAGCTGCCAGACTTAACACAGTTCTTCACTAAAGACAGTTCCTCATCACTGTAAGACGCCTCTTCAATTTCGTTGGGTGACAAAGCAACAGGCACACAACTCTCCACCACAGCTCTGACAAAATCATACTCCTCACCATGGTCCACCTGCTCAACAGCGTTTAACCGAGACAAAGCATCAGCAATGTTCGTTTTCCCAGGCCGGTACACCACTTTAAAATCGTACCCCTGTAAGCGCAGCACCCACCTCTCAATTCGAGCGCAAGGCTTTGACGTGCGTGAATAGATGCGTTCCAGGGGCTTGTGGTCGGTCTCCAGCTCAAAGCTCAGCCCTGACACGTACATTCCGAACCGCTCACACGCCCAGACCAGAGCCAAAGCCTCCTTCTCCGTTTGGCTGTAACGCCTCTCCACGTCAGTCAAACTCCTCGAAGCATACGAGATAACTCTCCACGTTCCTCCTTGCTGTTGAGTAAGAACGGCACCCAAACCAACTGGGGACGCGTCTGCAATGATTCTCGCCCTGCAGTCAGCTCTGAAATAGGCCAGTGTCTCCGCCTGTGTAATTAAATTCTTCAGATCTTGGAAAGCTGTCTGCTGTTCCTCGCCCCATTTGAAGGTAACACCTTTTCTTGTCAACTCTTGAATTGGCTTAGCAACAGAAGCAACATCCGGCATGAACTTCGCAGAGTACTGGACCAGACCCATGAATGAACGTACTTCAGACGCATCTTTCGGAGGCCGTGCATCTCTGATCGCAGCCACTTTCTCTTCACTTGGGTTTATGCCATCGCTGGTCAGTTCATGACCGAAGAACGTGAGCTTTGGCAACCGAAATTCGCACTTTTCTCCATTCACCGTCAACCCCACTTCTTTCAACCTGTCCAACACCGCAAAAAGACATCGGTCATGCTCGGCTACATCTTTGCCATGAATAATGAGATCATCTGCAATGTTCGCTACACCAGCGCAACCTCTCAACACATCCCTGATAATTTGCTGATACTTTTCTGGCGCTGACGTCACTCCAAACATCAGACGTTTATACCGATACAAGCCTCGGTGCGTGACAAACGTAGTGATGTATCTGCTTTCTTCGCTGAGCATAATCTGATGGAATCCCCATCTGAGGTCAATCTTGCTGAACACCGTGCTGCCATTTAAGTCATACAAAATTTCCTCCACAGTGGGAATTGGGAATCTCTCGCGGATTATTGCCTCATTCGCACGGCGCATGTCTACGCATACCCTTACGTCTCCATCGGGTTTCGGGATCACTACCAAAGGCGAAATCCAACTTGAAGGACCCTCTGGCACTTCCTCTATTATGTCCTGGTCAAGGAGCTCGTCTAGCTTCTTTTCCACTTTCTCTCTTAACCCGAAGGGCGTTCTCCGCACTGGCTGGGTAACAGGCTTTACTGATTCGTCGATGTGAAGTTTGAGCTCTACCCCTTTAAGCAAGTCGACACCCTCAAACAAGTCCTTGTATTTCTCTCGGATATCGCTCTCCAGCTGACCAGCAGTTACACTGTTTGCTTGTGAAGGACCAACGCGTAGGAGATTGAGTGTCTCAGCGGTTTCTCGGCCCAGCAGCGTTCGTCCGTTGCCCTTGACAACCACAAAGTCTGCTTTACAATGGGCATTGCTCTCAGTCAGCATCACATCTGCAGTAAAAGTTCCAAGAGTTGGTAAAGGTTCTGTTCCCCCATATGCAAAGAGCTCTCTAGCTGATTTGCGTGACTCGCATCTGATTCCGTTCAGTTTAAGCATCTCCCAGGTCTGTTGACCAATCACATTACACGTAGCTCCAGAATCGATAAGCACATCAGACAACACCACACCTCCGACGACTAAAGTCACCACACCACAGTTTTGCCTCCCGTCTTCCACCACAAACGCATAGTTGGGACCTTGAGCTCCTCGAGGAGGTTCTGCATCCTGGCCTTCTGTGACAAGATTCATCTCGCGAGGCCTCCCGCGTCCCCGCGCGCGTCCACGTCCACCACCTCGTCTGCCCCTGCCGACTTTGGACCCTGGTTCAGGCGTATTGCGTTGCTGGCCTCGAGGACACTTGACCTTAAAGTGCCCAATGCCTCCACAACCTCTGCAAACTCGGTCACGAGCCGGACACTTTCTGTCTCCACTGAAATGTCCTTCTTGCCCGCAACTGAAGCATGTCTTCTTTTTCCTGGAACCAGCAATTGCATCAGACTTGCCTGCACCCACTGCATTTAACTGATCACTCACTTGACCTTGGCCCTGTTGACCTTGGCTGTTCACTGGACTTCCCGCTTGTAACTGATCAGCACTGTATTGTTTCAACTGGCGATCAACTGCTTCTTGTGATCTTGCAATTCTCAACAAATCTTCCAATGTGACTGCTCCCTCTTTCTCCAGGAATTTCCGACGCAATTTACTCGAATAACATTTATCGATCACTTGATCACGGATGTAGTCATCTTCGTTTTCGCCAAATTCACAACTAGTCGCACGTTGACGAAGCCTACAAACGAACTGATCGACAGTTTCTCCGCTTTCCTGCGCGATTTGCCTGAACAGGTGCCTCTCGAAAGGAACATTTGCCTTTGGAATGAAATAGTCATCCAACACTTTAACTGTTTCCGCAAAACTGGAACTCGCACCCTCGCAGGCAAGCGTAAAATAAATTTCCTGCACATCTATTCCGGCCACATGTAAAAACAAAGCTCGCTTCTGTCCGTCATTCTGTACTCCTTTCCCGGTAACGTACAAATTAAACGCTCTCTTCCATTTCTTCCACCGTTGATTCAAACTGTGTGGTTCAACCTTTGGATTAAACCGTTCTAAAGTTCCAACATCCAAAACAACCGCCGTACTCGAACCACTTGAACTAGGCGTACCCGATTCGCTCGATTCCTCGCCTCCCGGCATCGCTGACAAAATCCCTGTCGACTACCACGACAAATCGCTCGATTCTCGTCGCCAATGTAGACACGTACGGCTTAAACAACGACTGGAAAGAAACACACACTTTATTCCTGAACTGGCTGTTAGTCCACTCACTTTCACACACATCCTTGAATACATTACATTCGCTTTTATATACTTTAAACAACGCCCTAACCGTGATTGGCTGAACTCGCACGCTCGACATTACACGTGAATTCTCGCTCGACACTACACTCATGACATGCAAGAATGTCTTGTAATGTTTTATCATACTTTAATAGTCTCCGATATTTTTTTGGTTGACTCATTGTACATGTAGTTTTAATAATGATGGATGCCAGCTACTGGTACATCAAAAGATAGACTGAAACTATTTAAGTTTTATATTTCTTTAATATAAGACATTTACAAGAAAAACTCCACGGTATTTTAAAATGACTAATACAATAAAATATCATGATCGCAGTTCATATATGATATGATTTATTTCATATATATCATTTCACAATAATGTCTAAATAGAAAATAAAAACTAGAGATCTATGTTTCCTAACATGATAATTACGATTGCAAAAATGTCTAAATAGAAAATATGTTTCCCTTGAGAGTTTGAAAAAGTGGGGATGTACTGTAAAAGTTAATTATTACTTAAAATTATTATTTATTTATTTATTTTATTATCTATTTAATTATGTATTTGTTTGAATTTTAGATGGTATTGTGTACAATCAATCCCATGGAATGAACAAGCCCTGGCACAACATAAGGAACGGGTCCTTAATTGGTTTCAATTTCTTTCACATAAAACATGAATATGTTGTGGTTATTTATTTATTTTTTTTGTTTTCCTTTGTCTCAGATTATGATGATGAATCTAAGACAATGGAAAAAAAAATAAAATGGTTTGAAAATTTGCGAACCCAAGAAAAATTGAAACCACAACATTATAAAGTATGGCATGTGTATAAGTTTTAAAAGTGTATAAGTTAAGTATAAGTCTATACCTCTTTCTCATTAATATAATTACATTGTAGTTGTAGTACATGTACAAGATCAACAGTTTTACTTTAAAATTATTACTTTTAATTGTAGATATTCACCCCATGCCAAAAAAAATTAGCACAAATTGGGGTACCTGTGCCCGGCTACAAGGTTTGAAACCTACATACATACATACATACATACATACATATACTTTATGTTAAGGCAGGTTGAAAATAAAAATAAAGTTATCGTCACCATCATCATCATCATCACCATCATCACCATCATCATCATTTCATTATTATAACTGAATTACATTCCCAACATTTTCTTAAGTTTCCAAATCACTGGCTCACTGACATCTGGACAGATGGAGACAATGTGGAGCAAATTTATTTTGTCTAGGAAGTAAACAACATGGCAGCAGAGACCAAGATTTCAATGAACCCCTAGACATTAATTGTGCCTTTGCACTCATGTTCGGGCCTATGGCGCTCAAGTCCATAAGTTTCACCAATGAATCTGGTTTAAAATGTTACCAAAAACCCTGCTACATGTAAATTAAAATCTAAGTTAATTATTGCATTGGTAGAGTGGTATACAGCTTTAAATGAACAAAACAAGAATTGCTAACAACAACATGAACTGAGTTTATGGACATTTTGTGGAATACTGCATGAACATTGAATTGTTGTCAATAAAAAACAATTTAATGTGCACACAGGGATTCCACAAAATTCAATTGAACAGTTGTAATTCATGTTGTAATCAGTAAATAAAGAAAGATAACTGTAACCTCTTGATTTAATTCACACTGTAAGTATTGAACTAAATACTCTGCTGTAATTTGTATATAGTCTAACATATTTGTATTTAATTATGAATGTTTACAGTGCGACACACCTTTAATACCATGAGCACCCAACTGACGTTTTTACAGTTAGCCAATCAGAGAGCGTGAATGCAATTGACGGGCACACCACCTCACATGTTGAGCATGATCAAAATAATGTAATCTTGTCGCTCGTTTTTATCACAGCAGTGCCAAGTTAGTATAACAATATGCAGATTTTATTTACTTTTATTATTGCTTCACACATATCTGCAGAACTTTACAAAAATAATTATAAGTCTGTATTATTATTATTATTATTATTATTATTATTATTATTATTATTATTATTATTATTATATCTCCTTTAACTTTATGCCACATTACAACATAGTAGCCGAGCCCATTTCTTGGGCCTAGGGCTAAAATGAGGTAGAAGTCTACTTGATGGAGAGTGCCTTTCTTAGGATGTGTGATGTTCCTAGTAGCGTAATCTTCTGTAGTTCAGTAATTTTGATGTTACCCGGGATTTGTTTGATGTATTTCTCCAAGCCCTTTTTTTATTAGTCCCAGTGCTCCAATCACAACTGGGATCATTGTGGCCTTCATCCCCCACATTCGTTCAATCTCGATTTCGAGATCTTTATATTTTGAGAGCTTTTCGGTAACTTTAACTGAGGTGTTCTTTTCAGTGGATATGGACATATCAATGAGTAGACATTTTTTATCCTGTTTATTATTATTATTATTATTATTATTATTATTATTATTATTATAAGAATTAGCTGGTGATAGCAAGTTTGTTGGGTGCTTATTGAAAAATGCTTTGCACTGTATTAAGACTGCAATAAGTAATCCTGACAAAAAAAAAAAACAACTAGATACAATGTAACTCAAACATCATACAAACCCTTTCTTTCTTGGCCACTGTAGCAGGAACAGTAGTAGTTGTCTTATTTGTAGTGGCTTCTTGCGCCGCAAACATGGAGAGTGGATCAAGCCCATCAAATGTATCACGTTTGCCTTGAATCAAACTCAGTGGATCTACAGCAGATGAAGCTTTTGATGTGCTGGGAGATGGAGCATTGGATTTTTTGAGAGTGCTGTCAATATTCTGAAATAGATTTTCAAACAACATTTTATATTTCTGCAATCATGTAATAAGTAATAAGCTACATGTAAGTATTGTAATAATTAGTTAGTTTTATTTATTGTTCCTGAAAAGCCCCCAGGAATAACTAGAGATTGTGTAAACAATTTTACTTATGTATCTTTAAGCCTTGTACAGTTTAATATTTTTATAACTTTATGGTAGTTAGGAATTATTCTCTATTGTAAATAGCTGATATCTTATTTTATATTTTTATATTTAGTGTTCCCAGTTAGTATAGTAGGGTTCCCACCCTTGGTTTAATGCAATATGCTTCCTCTGAAACATTACAGGGTTCTCCGGAAGCTCTTCGACCGGCGAAAATCGCCGTCTACTCGTCCTGGGGCCGCCTGCTTTATAAAATATTTAAGATAGTATGCGCATCTCATAGTGTGTCTCGGGTTTGCATAACTGTCTCAAATTCTCCCAACCCCCCTCATGTTTAGATAAGGCTATGTAAACACAGAAAAAGTCCTCTGTTGCTTAAACATTGCACACACTTCCTTGTCATATTGTTATTTTGTATTAACACTTACAATAACAGTTCCAACTTTCAGTGGGTGATCATAAACCCCTTCACCAGCAAGCTGGCTCTGCTCCTTATCATAGTTCCTAACCCGAGCAACCCTATAATCAAAACAAAGAACAATTATACTTAATATTATAAAAAGCACTGTCCTGCCTTAAACCAGGACCGATTGTCCCTGATTCACTGCTAATGCAACCTTCTACATCACAACTTATATGTACTTCTTTTTCTTTTCTCTCTCTCTCTCTCCCCAACCCCTCCCCCCCACCCCTCCCCTCGCCCCTAACCCTCCCCGCCTTCAGAAGGTTGCTGGATTGCAACCCCCCACCCACCCCTCTGGAAAATCCACTTTATACCTCTCTTTAAAAACTTTGAAACTCCCCCTTGGAAGTTGCAATCATCCACTCTGGAGAGGGGAAATATCTCCTGTGCATACACATGGCAGCCACTGTAACATCATATGTTTAAAAGATGCAGGGTTTTACATGTATGTCTTCAAGGATACAGCAACATGCAACAATAATGCACACATGTTTGTTCGCATGGGGAATACATTAATGTTTTATTCTGGACAAAAATACAGAAAACGATTTAAACGTTTTCAGCAACCTTTAAACTGAAAGCCATGTAGCAATAAAATCGTTAGTAAATGTAGAACATTCAAGTACTTATAGTATGAAGAGCTACTTGTGAAAAGTGCAATAGTCATCGGGCTTGAGCCATTAAAATTGGCCATTCATGTTAACAAAACTAATGTTACTTGGTGGAAATTTTGTTATAGGTAAATAGAGATGATACTGCAGCAAGAAAACGAGTGACATCAGTGCAGTGAATCAGCAAAAATCAGGGAAATACACCGAGATATCACTTACCACTCGTAGGTAGCCATCTTGTTTTGGCTGAGACACCGCTCCTTCCCAGGCAGGCGGGCCCATTAGGGATTGGGGACGAGACTGGCCGACACCTCCCATTTATTATTTAATTTTTATACATTCATCTATATTTTTTTATTGTAAGATTTGCAATTTGAAAAATTTATGCATTGTGAACTTGAAGACGGCAAACTGATCCTTACGGCAGAAAAACAGAAGCAGAAGCAAATAAAATAAAATGAAATAAAATAAAATTG
This sequence comes from Cladopsammia gracilis, assembly GCA_022457155.1. Lineage (NCBI taxonomy): Eukaryota > Metazoa > Cnidaria > Anthozoa > Scleractinia > Dendrophylliidae > Cladopsammia > Cladopsammia gracilis. The sequence goes on from JAJGOT010000001.1 coordinate 3,451,355, forward strand.
GAATATGATAGTGCCCAATATTTCGCTTAGCAAAACAAAGATTCTTCAGGGACTAGCACAAAAAATGATTACAACTGCAAAAACGTTATAAAAGTGGTTTTGAAAAAACTAAAGGATATCAAAAAAAAAAAATGAATCACTGATGAATGTGATTGGTGAAGGGTTTGACGGGTGATAAACTAAACTGGCTAGTGATGAGAAAGTTAATGAACTCGTTCTACCGGCAGGAGGCTCTATAAGGATATGCAACTTATACCACTGGAATTAATACGTAATACCAGAGACTCTGTACGAAAAGCGCGTGAAGCATATCTCATAGACAAAGCAAAGACGTTAGAACCATTTGGAATCAACAGACGCGAAGAACTTCATTAATTTCTCATCACTAGTCAGCTTAGTTTATCACCCGTCAAACCCTTCACCAATCATATTCATTGTTTTTGTTATTCTTTAGTTTTTTCAAAACCACTTGTATAACAGTTTTACAGTTGTAATCATTTATAGTGCTAGCCCCTGAAGAAGCTTTGTTTTGCAAAGCGAAATATTGGGCACTATTATATTCCAGTTTTATTTTATTTTATTTTATTTGCTTCTGCTTCTGTTTTTCTGCCGTAAGGATCAGTTTGCCGTTTTTTTGCTTCACAAAGTAAGGTAGCTGGTCTACAAAGGTGTAATCGCGTTTGCACACAGTTTTAAATTAAATTAAAATTTGCGAGGCTGCAAAGAAGCTCTCGGGCTCACTCCGATCCAGAGAACTTGCACGCACGTGTGTCTGTAGATGTAACGCCTTTTAAAGCCCACAGGAAAAAAAATGCGCCTGTGAAAAAATAAAAAAAGCGATTACATGTTTTGTAGCTCAGCTATATCTCTCAAATTTGAACAAAAAAATTAGTTTACCTGGTACTTCTGGTATCAATCCTGAGCAGCTATTTCGGATGTTAGGTGGACAAACGAGGGTATGACGTCATTTTACATTTTTTAGGCTTCATTTTATCAGAATCAATCTCGTTCCCAGGGCTTGCGAGAAGGGAAAGCCCTGGGAACTACCCTGGGTGACACACACAGGCTTTTCCCGCCCAACTTGCCGCGAAGGAGCCTCTGATCCAGGTCATCTATAGAAAAGAGTTTGTTTATAAATAAAACAATATAAGATTTATATGCTCATATAACCTGATGGCAACAGTCGAGGGAATTCAGGTTATCGGCTCGATTACAAGCCGCTTTTCGGTAGCCCGCGGCAAATGAGCCCGTGCTGGGCCGAAACGGAGCCTATCTAGGGTATGGCATCTATCTTTCCTAACCATAGCCTGTGGCTCAAGTTCACATACATTTTTGAAACTCTCAAGATCTTTAGCTCCCTCTTGTGTTTCCAAGAGGTTTTGTAAGCACGCCGAAGTTTAAGAAAAGCTTTCGTGATTTTATAAGGGATATCACAATAAACTTAAGTTGCACTCCCTAACAATTACCGATTACAAAAGCAAGGTCGTGACATCATTAATTTTCCGAGACGACAGAAATCATGGCGGGTCCGGGTCAATCAAGGGAATCATTGTTGTTAGCCTGTGTGGCCTGTATGAAATGTTTGTATTCAGAAGGAAGGAAACCCACTACAAAGTTGACAGTGAGTCGTAAGCAAATAATCCATACATTTGTAGACTATATACGAGCGGTCCTGTTGGGCAAGATAGAAGGGATTGGTGGTTTGGGCGACGAAAATGGAAAAAAGGCGAGGAGACTGGGGAGACGGGGCCTCGCGCACATTTCCTTCGTTCCTCACTATCGATCTGAATTCGAACGCTTAAGGGGGGAGTTTGGGAGAGGGGGCTCAAAGCCATGTTCAGTACCGATCATAGGGACTTTTTCATAAATCAACATTCAGTTAAAAACATGGAATGTAGCCTGCGTACAGGCGTCTCAGTGACGTCTCCAAGTCCTTCCTTCGTCGTCCGGCCACCGGCGAAAGAAGCAATATTAAGAAACATTTGCGCGCAGGCTTCATGGAGTGATGCTCAGCAGTAAAAAGATTACGCACCTTCTTTTGTTTTTAGGGTATTCTCATTTATTTTATTATTCATTGTTATTATTCACAATTGTTTACAATGGTTTAATATCGCCACTGTCCATCTCTGTGCCTCATTCGTCTTTCTCGTTAACGTTGGAAACTTCAACGTTTGTGTCAGATTTCCATGACCAGAGTCTTTTGTTCACGTCCCGGTCTGAGAAATAATATATATATGAGTCAATAAAATTGAGTTATTGTTTTTCAGTCAGGGTGAAAATAGGAGCTCATATTACATTTACAAGCCTGATAGAAGGCATTACTTGACCATTAAGCAAGTTTAAATGTTGCTAGCTGACTTTTCCAGCATAAAATCTTAGGCCCTTCACTAAGCCACAATTGAAAACAAAAACAGATGATAAGATGATATGAAAATGATAATGAGCGTGGGAACCGAAAGAAAAATATGAATTCCCGACGGGAAACAAGCCCCTGCCTTCCGATTGCCTGTCACGAGCATAAGCCAAAGAGAGCTCACGGAGATGGAGCTGAGGCATTTTTACTTGCTTCAAGTACGACAGGTGTCCCACATTTATACTGCCAGGTTCAGCACTGTCGAAGCGTCATTTTAGCTAGGTGATATTGAAATGAAATATTTTAATATGATGAATTTTGAGCTCGGAAGATTAAAATAATCATATGTCACGAGCGTGGAGACAAAGAAAAATAATTCACCATCTTACATTCTTTTCAGCATAAAATCAAATAACTTTGGAAGCAATGGAGTGTTAAAACAGTATCACGCCCATGAAGCAACAAGACGATATATTTCGTTGTATTTTCGTGCCTTGTGATCAGTTGGCCAGATATTGGTCTTTGTTTTAATTTTGCTTTTACGAAAGGATACATGAGGCGGGCGCACAAAGGGAAAATATCGCGAGGGATAGGCGCTCGCCCCCAGTCTACTCATGCCTCCCCTCGCTTTTCCCGCCCATTCGAACGCCAGTTTTTAGCTGTGTCCCGCCTCACAATCTTAACGCTTGAAACAGGCCAGATTACAATTTAAAAATCAAAATAGTCAATCTCTAAGAAAACTGTTCTATTTTCTTCTTTCCTGTTCTCGTTTGCATGTCTTCTCGAAATTCGGTTACCCATCCATCAAAGGGATTTTTTCATTTACCTGCAAAATTCCTCTGTGAAGTTCTTTTCTTCTCTAACATTGATCCCCGTTTGCCGTTTGGAAGACGAAGCCAGTACGCCTGCGTTGAGATTAAACAAGCGGCCAAGAAAATCAAAGTGATTAACTGTGGCTTCATTTTACTTCTGTCAAAGTAAGAAAAAGACAAGAACACGATAAGTGATATACGGATGTCCGAGTCCTGCCAACTGATAAAATATAGTTGGCAGATTATATATCAGGCAAGCCTAAGTTGCCCTAAAAAAAAACAGCAAAAGGGACTGCATTTCATCAAGACCCGGTCGAGTACAACTGAGCTACAATTTGTAGCTTACGATAAGCGCCCAATTGTTTAAAAGAAAGTAAGTAAGTAAAGTCGCACACAAGCCAGATGGCCCACACGGCCTGAGCTTAAACCCGGTTTCTGTAGCATGAAGCGACTAGGAATATTGCTACTCCCCCCTGGATGGGATGCTAGACCATCGCAGGGTTACCCCCAGCATTTTGTCGCCGGTACCCATTTATACACCTGGGTGGAGAGAGACAGTGTGGAGTAAAGTTTCTTGTCTAAGGAAACAACACGACGACAGAGACCAGGATTCGAACGTTTAAAAGAAAGACTATAGAGAAAAAAGCCAAATACTGTGAAAATGTAGTGGAATGAACTCCAGTCAAGCCTAGGTTTCACTGGCGATGTAAGCATAAGATGGAGCATGGAATTTGCCGTCAAATGTTCGTTGGCATAAGCAGATGATTGATGCTTTTGATTGCGCTTATGCTTATGCTATGTCGGGCCCGTTTTCACGCAGGCCAGTTTTCGCTGTTATGCTTCCGCTTATGAAAACCAGGCTTCTATGCAAACGGTAGCCTGCGGCTTAGCGGTTGTTTCCTTTCTGAGAGCGCGGACGGCAAAGGGCGCGAAAACGAGCAAAACGTCACAACGCTGGCTACGAGTGTCAAACCATGGGTCGCCGTTATGATATTACAATTCTACCTTTTGAGTGTGGTAAGACCCCACAGTGTGACCATTTAAAATTAAAGCTATCAAGCAGTACTTTTCTAAAATAAATGGCACGTTTTTGTTTTTTTAATTTTTTACGATGAGTTTTGCATGGCGTGCAACTTTATAACTCTTCGATCATTATCCTTGTACTGTTGTCATAGGTTTATTTTTTTTTTTCGAATTTTCTGATTGACGGGATCTCCCCTTTTAGAATTTTTATGTATTTTGACTGATCTGGGTTTAAATTCAATGGGGGACATAATGATTTGACTGAAAGACGAAAACGTCGTAAAATGATCGACAAGCACCATTATAGCCTAAGCATGCTTGGAATAAATTTCCTTAACGTTAGACTATAAAGATTTATACGTTTGAATGTTAAACGACACCGGTTTTGTAAATCCTTAAAAAGTGCCTTGTCAGTTACAGTCGCGTTTCCTAATCTTCGCCATCCTTTACTTTTAATTAATAGTTCATTTCTACGCGTCCGTTTTTGTTAATTTTATAGTTCTGTTTAAAATTTGAATAAAACTGATATTAAAACATGACCGGTGCCGCATGAATCGAGTCCCTCTGCAACTGAAGATTCTAAACTGATGAAGTATAAACGGGATGGATAACTCTCAATAACTTATAGATTTGTTTAAAAAACTGTCTTTCAAGTTGCATTGAACTGCTCAGGAAGAAGAATAAAAGTTATCAAGAAAGTTTGCAACGTATAAACACAATCAAGTTACACAAACTGAAACCGCAGTGATAACAGTGAAATGCATGTATACCTTTGCTAGATGTATAGCTCGCGAGAACAAGAAATCTTCTGAATAAAATCCGCAGTGAAAGTGCTGCGTCTTCCTCGCCTATCTACCGGTGGATTCTACAAACAGCTGCTTCGCAAAACACAAACTAAATTGTTTATTTTTCCTGCCTCTTCCATTACAAGAGTAAAATGTGTTTGCATAAAACAGGAGTTTTAACTTCATTGTCAACAACGAAATTAATTGTAGCGGATAAGGCATGACTTGATCATTTCCGAAAATTCAAATTCTTCATTCATTTCCTAAAAGAATGACCGCGCGTTGTTTGCGAATTGACAAATACTTAATGAATTCTCACTGGAAATTGAATTTGCCATTAATTGCAATTGTTTCTTCGTTAAAAAGAGGAGGGAAATTGAGCCCTTGCTTTCTGAGTGAGTTAGAAAACTAAACACGACAAGCTTGCGAAGAATACCCTCGTGAAAATGTTTTGTTTTATTTAGCTGTAAACTGTTTTTGGCCTGTCTGCATGCGCAGCTATCAGAAATCTGAATTAAAAAACCGTTCAGTATGGAGAAGTGGAATTTAAATTTGTTCTGTTGAAACACTGATTTAATTGATTTGTTTGTCATCGTCAAGTTAAATATTTTAACTTCAATCTGTATGCCAGGTTTTAACGTTTTTAGCCTGGCATCCCTGAGAATTTTTTTATTAATTATTATTGTTATTTTATATATCAAGGGAACCTAACGGGAATGTTTATGAAAACGCTTTTGGAAAGGGCGTTGTGCTGTTTTTCCATATCATTTAAGTCAGTATTCAAAGGAAACTATGAGAAAGCTAATACTGAGCTTTTCGGGTTTATTTTTAGCTGAATATCGGCAGAAACTTTTTAGGAAAGGAACCTTCAGTATCCACCGAATTTACTATAGCTGCTTTCACAGTACATTTCCGTATGTTTAGACAGACCAGCGCTAGCTAACTTTATATATTTCGTACCCAAAACGACACATTTTTTGTTTCTCCGAAAACAAATTGAAAGGCGTTGAATTTTCTGTAGGAAACTGTAGTTTTTATTCTAATTAGTTGCGAATTTTTTAAGATGACCGAGACCTTCCGAACAGAAAATCAATGATGACCATTCAAATCACGATCGATGAATCCGTCACACGGTGTGTTCTATTGAGCATAAAAAGCAGAGCTAACCCGTCAAGATATTCGCAGTATAACATGCAGTATACCGTAAGTCGTGTGAGGTGATACTAACGTCAGTGGATGAAGCTCTAAACTGCATATATGTGACCATTTAAATAAAAACTAACTGCGATGAGGAATGTATTTTGCTATTGCTCAGTACGTAAGTTCCTACAGTGAAACACTTCGTAAATAACTGCAAGGGCCAACGGACAATGACAAAGGCGCCGGATTCTGTTGGATCTGGCGGTCGGCAAATCTTTTTATTTAAATAATAAACTAACTAATCAAGCAAAGCTGATCTCAGGACTCAGTACAGCTGGGATTATAAAGTATATTCTGTCTAATATTTTCCCTGTAGAAGTGCCGTGGCTGACGAAATATTGGACATAATATACCTTGTACTGCTCGCAGCTGTACAGCCAGCTTTTTTCTGCAGTGCAGTTTATAGGGTAACTGATTCACGTAGTTCTACCTTTTTGGTAGCACAGAAAAGAACTGTGCAATCGCTAATGAATGTTTCAGTTTGAGTTGTACTGATCAGTAAAAGTGGTTCTACCTGTATTTTGCATGTTCTTTTTCTAACTGTTAATATGAGCAGTGCAGTAATTAAATTACCCGATTGATTCATTTTTATCATCAGCAAGAATAATTCTAAGCTGAAATAAGATTAATTCTCCCAGTAATCGTGCATCACAGTTATTCAATAGCGTTCTTCCTGATGCAAGCTTAGAGCAGTCCTAAATATTCTTGGTAAAAATCCCCTCATTCGAACAGGCTCTTTTTAAGGGGTATTAGGGTAAAGAAATCAGCGAGCGGAGCCGATTTCTTTTAACAGGCCGCAATATCCTAAGACAACGTTCGGTTCACTGCGGGCCACTCGTGGATTTCTTTTAACTCAATACCCCCTTGAAAAGAAGCCTGTTCACAGGTTACTTGTAACGTGATTAACAAAAACTAGTTTCCGTTTTCCGTCACTAAAACTACAGGATTTAGGTCTAAAGTATATTAATTCATGCCACAAGGTTACTGACAATCTAATAAATATTGCTCAGATGAAACACCTCTTTTTGCTCTACAAACTTGGAAACTTAAACGCGGCTTAAGCGCTCTCTCAAAAAAGAAAACGGAGCTAATCAGAGCGGTGCTAATTTTGCGCCTGAGACTTTATTGGCCATTTTAATATTATCAGATGACGAAAAACTGGTTATATATTCGAACTAAAAAGCTTCTTTGGTTGCGTGGCATTTGTTTGAACGAAATGAAAAATAAATAACACAAAAGAAGATTATAAAATTAGGAAAAATATAGATTTTAAATCTGCAATGTAAAATCCAGACATCTCGGACTAAGCCCTCCTTAAGTGGATATCAAATGGTTATATCGGGCTTCTGAACGCCGCTTTGTAATTCAACTACAAGTAATATTTTAAGCGCATTTTATTCTTATTAACTGAAGTTGAAATCCGTTTTCAATATTGTAGTAGTATTGTGTTTCAGGTATCAGAATATTTCAGAATCAGCAAAAATGTTAAGCAAACGAAATGAAAACAAAAAAAAAATTTTAAACGATGATAAATTTAAAGTGGAGCAGGAGGAGAAAAGAAAGAGTTTATTTTTGAAGGACATAGATCTCTTAACATGAACTGGTCAAACACGTACGCCAATTAAACAGCTGACTTTAAAAATCGTACCAGTGCATTTTTCAAGGAAAAAAGTCTCGAGTTTTTGCGTTCACGGGACACCTATTAATTTCAGTCTCGATATACCCAGTCGATTTGAGAAAATGCGTCAGTAGATCAGTTTACCTCGCTTTCATGCTATTCAACAGCTCAGATGACCATTTATAACGCTGGCTCAAACACGTTGTCTTCCTCTTGCTCTTTGACCCGACGGTGCTTCTCGATCTCAGGAGTTTCTGACTTTCTGAATTCGGTCAGTATATTTCCTATTGATTTAATACTGTCACTAAAAGCAGTCTATATTGCTACTTGCGGTAACGACAAACACTACCTCCTTTATTTTTCTCAGAAAGCGAAGGAAGCCCTGTGAATGAGTGCGAGATTGCAGGGGTGGGGGGGGGGGGGGGGGGGGAAAGGTGTGCTTGAACGCTAGATAATGAATTCTCTAGATAATGAATTCTCATTTCGGATTGTCAATTTCCCTCATATGGACAGCAACATTCCCGCCAATCCGGCCTATGGTGTTTACATATCTCAATTGGTAAGATATGCTAGAATTTGCACATCGAAGATGGATTTTATGGATAGACTTCGTCGACTTTCATCACGTTTCCTTCACCAAGAATTCAAATCTACGTTCCTTCGTAAATCATTTACTAAATTCTTCAAACGCCACGGTGCTATCATTGAGAGGTATGGCACTACACTACGGGAAATTAGACAAGCAATCCAGAATTGAGAAACACCGCCGTATCCTTTGGTATTTTAGATCCTTTATAAGCGCCCCTATTTAATTTCTATATTGCTTCTATTCAGGTTAATGCAGGTGCGCGCGCGCAATTTTCCTTAAGTTGTGCGCGTGCTTAGCTTATTTAGTTGACGTGTGAGCTTATTTAGTTGACGTGTGTGCTTAGTTCGTTATTTAACGTACTACATTTATTTTGCGTTGTTTTCCTTACTAATATGTCTTGCCAGTAACTGGCTCACACTGTGGGTGGCTCCTCCTAAAATGTTCTGCAACTGGTATAGGATTTAATGGAGCCGAAACCAATTATGGAATTGCACGCATTTTGGGCATCCTACTGATGAACAGTTACGAAATTCAGATATATTAAGTAGCCACATTTATTTGAGGTCTGTCCCCTTTGAAATGCCATCTTTCTTTCAGACCCAGTGGCGGATCTAGCGACGAGCCCGGAGGTTCCGCTTCCCATCCCTCCCCCCGCCTCCCCATCTAACCAAACAATAAGTCCCAAAGGCCGAAAAAAGAAATCAGTCGCTAAATTTTAGTATAGAAGCAAAGACCGATACAACGTAGATACAAATTTAAATTAAATTAACTATCTACGTTGTATCGGTCTTTGCTATACTATATTTTCACTTGTTAAACCGATCAGATCACTACGTTTGATCCAACGTATAGCAGCAGGATCAGTCGTCCACTGTTACTTGCTTGAACTTCTCGCTAACATTTTCACTCCGGCCCACGCTCACCCCCTATTCACTCCGCCCCGTGCCCTCACCCCCCCCCCCCCCCCCCCCACGGCCCCCCTTATGATGGAGTCTGGATCCGCCGCCACTGTACCCCAGGGAATTTGTTTTCATCTGTCTGACAAAGTGCCAACTGAGAAGACGCTGACTATTTGAGATAATTTGTTTTACAAAAGAAAAACAGATTTCGGTGCTCAACAAACAAGATGGAAAGTCTCAAAAAAAGATCTAGAACAATCCACTTCTGCTTATTTTGAAACAATATCATCATAAACAACATCTTTACTTAAACATAATGGTATTTATATATTGCAAAATTTAAAAAAAAGATACTTTATTGACTATTGTTTTAAGCCCACTATGCACACAACGAAACCACACTCATTCTGGCAGACGAATCAATCTTCATCAATTATTTGATGAATAACCTCCATCGAATTCCTTAACATGCAGTTTATACTTCATTTTTCGTTTCTAAGCTCAAAATCGAGCAAATTTAGCGCGTCGAAGTTAATGCGACAACTAAAAATTTCATTGACTTTCAGCAAATTAAATGTGCTATTCTTAGATCAGTGCAAAGTACAATCGCTTTAACCCTTTCACTCCCAGAATCATTTATGAAGACATGTTGAATGTAGTTCTAACTTTTGAGTCTGTGGATGAAATCCTTTTTTGTGACCATTCAAATGAAACCTCTTCATGCAGCAGTCCTTTGCATGGTGCCATATATTTTCAATATTTTGCAAATTTAAATTTGGCATTTTTCTTGAATTTTGATGTATGGCACTCGTGGGAGTTATAAATGGTTAACCAGCCTGCGCCAAGTAATATCCTTCCTTAATTCACCTCTCCTTTCTAGCGCTACCAAGCATGCCTTAATTCTAACATGATTACGCCAACCCTTTCTCTCCAAAATATCAAATTTGGTAGGATTCTTCTGTCTCTTGAAGAGAGACTTGCAAACAAAGAAAAATCAAACATAGAGGTTTGACATAAACCCTTGTAGATATCAGTTAGAAATTTAATATAATTATGCTGTCCATTATTAGGAGAGAAAAAAAAAAATGATTAATTGGACTCCAGTTTCGGTTAGCTGATCTGCCTCGGGTTATCATTACGAGGACTACATCATTTTCCGTGTTGACATAAAAAACAAACACTAAAAGTTTGTGTGTATGCCGAGTCCGAACAGTCAACATTTCCAGCACTCCGTCCTTGTTTGTTGCGACAAAAATACCTGAAATTGCTTCGATTGTGGTAATCAACCCTTGTAATTGTCGTTTTCCGAACATCCCAAAAAAAATTATGTTGCACTCACCGACGCATATTTTGAAATTCAATAAACGCGTGTTCAATATGAAGTACAAGTTGTATAGTACTCAGCCAATCTTAAGCTCCCGAATATCATCTGCGAAACAAACCGTACTCTGCAAAATACATTTTTTTCTTTAAATATTGTAACGAGAAAGCGCTGGGGAGAAGCACAAAACGCTGTAAATTTTCGTAAGGATACGTACGTAGGGCGCGCATGGTTAGCGAGTTGTTCACACTCACTTCAAATGTTATGCGGCGTGCGTAGCGAAAGTAACAACCGGAGAGGACCAGGAGCTTATTACCCTGAGAGGACAGATGACAGACTATCGGAGTGCCGGCATCATCATTATTATAATTATGATTGTCATCATCATCATCATCATCATCATCATCATCATCATCGTCATCATCGTCGTCATCATCATCATCACCACCATCATCATCATCATTATCATCATCATCATCATCATGCAGTGTATTATTTAACTACATAGTCCTTTTCAAACCCTTTCAAACTCCCAAGAGTGCCAAACATCAGAATTTAAAAAAAAATTCCTAAATTTCAATGATAGTGAAAAACAAATGGTACCATGGAAAAGTACTGCTGAAGAGGTTTCATTTGAATGGTCACACCATAGGATTTCGTTTTCAGACTCAAAAGTTAGAACTACACTACATGTCTTCATAATTGACTATGGGAGTCAAAGTGCCCAATACAGCGATCCCTACAGCGAGTGCGAATTAGCCTGCATTACAGGCGCTTTTGCAGTAGCGCAAATCACGCGAGGAAGAGGGTCTCTTTCACTTGCCTCGCGCTCCGCGCTCGCGCACCACTGCAGACCCTATGACAAACTACCCCCTCCCCACCCGCCCAAGAACATGACGAATATACCTTCTCGTACTTATCCCCTCCGAAATGCTGAAGTACGGCAGGATCGACAACCCACAGGCACCGGCCACCTGTTGAATGCCGGGATTTGCTTGGCTTCTCAGATCAGCTGCATAAATCATTTGTTAAACGCGAGGTAATGCGGGCCTAATTATTCAAATGTGACGCTGGCTGGTCTGTGAATTTAGTGTTATTCTTTTTATTGACAGCGCAACAACAACTGATTTTATTATCATTTACAGGCTGTTCTTTGTATGAGTGTAAACCAGCTCCATAGTCCAAACACACGGATATTTTCGAGTTGTCTGATCTGGGATTTGAGCCGTGAGAACTGACGGCAACTTAACCACGAGGGCTTTCGTCACGGTCAATTCGACGAACTTGAAAGGTTTCTTAAAATAGCTCAAGTCACCGATCTGACCTTCGAATCACGCCATCAAGTTTGGTTCGTGGATTGGACGCAAGCATCGCCGTCAATGTCAAAGAGTTGCGAACTCTGCATGTAACAGAGAGAAACGGTGGCTGTGTTTTGTAAAGAAAAGAACCCTGAAGCTATCACAACATTTGTACACAATGCAGAGGTAGGTCTTCTGGGTCTTGATTATTTTGTGTGGCTCATTGTGTAATCTGTTAACACGCTAAACGGATGATTTCGACATCCTGGGGCTTAGATTTTACTTCAGACTAGAGAATACGTTTCATCTGGTATGATGTAATTTATCTGTTAATTCTTGCGCTGTAAATGATAACTAGCAAATCTAGTTTCATCGCGCAACAGGCATTTGCACGGTGTTAGAATAAGATTTTCTATAATGTAATGGGAAATTTTATCAGCTTGTTTATATACTGGAATAATTTTGTTCAGCTGTCATGTTTGAGAGTTTTGGTTGCAAGATGAAGGTGTCGGATTTTTTAAATAGCCTATGAAATGAACATCAGCGAAACGAACATGATTGTAAATTTTGTACGGCACGGAACGCCGTTTACTGTATACGGTCTTCAGATAATCATGTTCTTTGCGGAGAGGTCTTTGATGTTTCTCTCCGTCTAATGTTTGTTAATCTCTCTACCGTGACATTGCGGTGGCATTTTCCCACGCTAGGATATAGTTGTACTAATCAGGCCAACAGTTACAAAAATCCCAAACAATATTTGCCTCAAGCCCGTGAATTAGCATTTGTTTATCGGTGTTTTGCATGCATGAACTTGCATGGATTTCCGGGATATTTTGGGGGGCATAAAAGTCGAGTATCAATGCTGTTATGATGTCAGATTGAGAAACCTGAAACGCTACAGTGAACAACGTGCGACTTTAGCTGACTCATGTAGGTCAAACGAAATATGACGCGGGTTTCAATGTTTGTTGGAGGGTGGCAGTTAAGGACGCCTAAGGATATTCGGTATATTATCTCCGCACATGGAATAAATTTTCGCATGAAACAAACCACCCTAACTGGCATGCATGCCATATTGTCCGTTGCTTTTGGGGCCGGACTCTAGAAAACAAAAGATTCTTTTCTAAATTACAGCGGCTCATTATAGATTATTATCAGAAATCTGCACAAAAGACTTATTTATTGCTAATCGAGTCGCTTTCTCTCGTAACATTCTAATTAGCATGGCAACTCTTTTTCGCGCTAGCACGTGTCTTACCTTGACCTTTTGTTGTCTCAACTTTCGTAATCTGTGGAATTCGAAGAGAATCCACTTAGGCTAATCGACGATACTTACTGACTCTTTTATTTAAGAGCGTCTAATTTTTGAGGTGATGTTAAGCAGGGGCTGAGTCATGGTCAGGACTAAACGTTTCTATTTTTGGCGATTTCGGCCCGAGAACGTTCTTAACAATGTTCTTGCTGATAAATGTAAAGTATTTCAGTAAATCAGATTTCAATAAATCATATTAAGAAAGAAAAAATGCAAAGTTCCACCAATTTCGTAATTGTCGTACATGTTTTTAAGCGGACAGCTCTACTTCAATACGGCCGCCTTGACGAGAATTATTCCCGTAAGCGGACAGCTCCCTCAGTTTCCGCTTTCCGAAAGTGTCCGCTTACGGGAGCTTCGATTGTTCAAATTAATCGCATCGGCAACAAAATTCGAGATAAAAAAAATCGATGTGAACTTTATTCAAATAAAAACGTCAGGGATATTTTCTATCAGTTTGAAACAAGTAGAGATACGTCAAAAGAGAACCCATTTAGTGGACTTGATTGACGTGCCCGCAGCGAAGGTTTCCAATTACAGCTATCCAATTACAAAAAGTTGTAATTGGATAGCTGTTATAAGACACCCACGTGACCGCGCAGAGGCGCCTGACCCTTTACGGCTCTGTAGATGAGAATGATCACAAATTTTAATTTTTGCTAATGATTTAGTTAAACGGCTAATAACAGATGTTCCAAAATTGTATTTCCTGGGATCTATTTGGCGTGGGAGAGTGCGAGTATTCCCGAATCTCCATCCCTCGTCCCGTAGCGGTTCACACACACCAACTTAAGTTTGCAAACTTTAATTTCCGGTGTTAAGGTGGCTTTTAATGTATTTTCAATGAGACATTCCGCTCTGTCGCTTGGATTCGGCTGGCAAGGTTCATGCATTCAATGAATCAGCTGACCTCGGACAACTACAAGTGTAACTGTGTTTGCAAGGACCACCGTAACAAAATAGAAGCACCGGATCCTGTAGTGAAGGATCTAATCAGCGTAAAAATGAAACAGTGACAAAAGCAAGGCTGATTAAACGGTACGGAATGTGTATTTGAATCCAATATTTCAAAAGGCACAGCCTTTCTTCGTCAGGGTCTTACAACTACAAGTGTATTCTTCCTTAGGCGGTAGCACTATTATCGTAACCGGTCGTTTCTAGCCAATTCACGTGAATTTGAATGAAATTTGAAGAGGTCTAAAGAAGGGAAAGAAGAAAGAAAAAAATGATTTTTGGAACAGCAACAGACAGTAGATACCCACGCAAGAGCACCCCAGGTTGCTAGTGACTAACTTGCTGTCGGTCTATTAATTATTAACTACAAATTCTAATTTTAAAACTTCACTAAATCTTCAATATTTCTTATTTCTCTTAATTTTATAAATCCTTTGAGAAAAACTATTTCCTCCCAAACATACCCAAAAATGTACAAAGCACCCCATAACAAAGATTCATGAGATGAGCAGAGAGTTTTTGGATTGCTTGAAACGTGAACGAGATATTGCCATTAAAGCCATGTGAAGTGGCGGCAAAATGGCGTTCATGTCGACCCCCGCCTTAAGGCCAGGTGTCAGGCAGAGTCCCTAAAAATTGTCAGAGTGAATCCTGGTGTCCATTTCTTCACATTTCTAAGACAGGTGTCCGCCTTATAGAGAGTTCAGTTACTGACGAACAAGTGAAATTCGGCCAGAACCCGCCAATAATTGATATCCGCCTTAGAGAGGTGTCCGCCTTATATAAAGGGTTGTCCGTCTGAGAGTTAACTAAACATTAACTAAACATTACTGTACTACCTACTGTACTACCTCTATTAGCGCCCGCTTGCCCCTTCACCGAGGGTGGACGTTTAAATATAATAGAGATTTGACTATATAAAAATGGGAGATCTCCAAGCATATCAAAGTCTTTCCCCTTTGCGATGAACATCAGCTCAAACTGGATACCAGTGTCTCTCTTCCAATTTTAATTGTTTTACGCGTGCGTAGTTTGAGTGATTCAGCAAATTTGATAACAATATCACGCAACATGGTCGGGTGAAGAGAGAAGTGATGCCTCCGAAGAGATTCGTGGAGGAATTTAACTTTCAGCGATCTCAAGTTGGAGCC
The DNA here is from genome assembly GCA_022457155.1 of Cladopsammia gracilis. Taxonomy (NCBI): domain Eukaryota; kingdom Metazoa; phylum Cnidaria; class Anthozoa; order Scleractinia; family Dendrophylliidae; genus Cladopsammia; species Cladopsammia gracilis. The sequence continues at coordinate 3,466,670 of JAJGOT010000001.1, forward strand.
AAAAGAAAGATGACTAAACAAGACAAAACTCTGTACGAAATTGAAATAATCGATATCGACAAAGCCCAAGATAAAGTTAAGATTCACTACAAAGGATATGCTTTTTTCAATTCAACGAGTGGAGGTCGTGTGTTGAACTTTTATAATACTGAAACAATTTCTGGATTTGCTTGTTGAAGCGGTGTAGTATCCGGTTATTCAAAAGTACTCCTGTGATGTTGGACCTTTCCAAAATATCCTCTACAATTCTCATATAAAGGGCAGGTCTGTCTTCGATCTCTGCAAATCTCGTCTTCGTCTTTAACTCTTTCTTAATCAATATAGTGTAGGTCAGATAGCTAAGACAAAATCAATATAGAGACCTTGCAGTAATATCCCAAAATTAGGCAAAATACTCAGATATTAACTCTTTGTGGCTTACTTGTTAATGTCCTTTATGAACATTGGTGTATCGCCACGAGGACCTCCTTGAAAGCCTTCATCATTCGTGTTCTCATCGCGAGGAGTAGCTTCAGCGACGAGGATGATAAAAGCGCAGAATATAATTAGAATTAAGGCAAACTTCATAATCTTCCCTGCGATAAGGCCGACAGTAAATTTTTGCGAACCCCAACGAATTTGGTATCAAAACGCGCCAAATTTAACGAACATTTCGAAAACGGCGGGGACTTTTGCGTTACATCCTGACATTACGAGATATCCGGCTTAGTCTTCCACGTAGTCAGAAAATCACTCGGATTTTACTTGTAAACAAACTCGAATGCGTAATGTTCGAACTCGAAAAGCCGACCCTAATTTTTTCCCGATTGACCCGAAACATGATTTTAATGGTGCTCTATATGTTAAATTAACCTTTTCCGTTGTGGATTTTTCGACATTTTGCGTTGTTTCCACGAACGAAGACAAAATGTTCGAAATTGAATGATTTTAAGAGGGGTCTAAATTGCGCAACGTGACGCGGATCAAATTTAGTGACCTGATGTTAAACGTGACTTTCATATGAAAAAATTACCTCATTTTCTGTTGGTTCCTGGTATCTTCAACCTGGGGTCAATTCAATAAAACTTTTACAAGTGTAATTTACAAGTGTAGCTATTGTTTTCAACCTCTGAAACAATGGCTACACTTGTAAATTACACTTGTATAAAGTTTTATTGAATTGACCCCTGGTACAACGTTGCTGGCCCGAAAGAATAGAATAGATAGGAAGCTTGTTGATAGCGGCTGTTAGGGCTCATTTATTTAGACGGGGTAACCCAGTTAGCTCGAAGGCTGGTATCTATAGGGGCCCTAGCTCGATCCATAAATACAACGCTAAGCATATGGGACCTATATAGAGTTAAATATTAAACACTTAATGACTGGTTCCGAGGGAAACAGTGAATTTTGTTTCCCGAGAATCTCGATGTTTCCCGAGACGACGTCGAGGGAAACATCAAGATTCGAGGTAAACAAAATTCACTGTTTCCCGAGGGATCAGCCATTAAGTGATTTGTTATATAGCAACACAAGAAACACAACGCAACACAGTTTGAAAAACGCGCTGAGCACTCGAGTTAAACATCAATCGCATCATAATCATGCCACCTTTTGTCACGGTCTGATCACGTGCACTAGCAGGCAACAGTGCAATGCTACCCTCTGACGTCAAAATTGTTGCCCGCTTTCGGAAATGTTGCCCGCTTAGGACAATTGGCCGGAAACAGTTTGTTTGTTAGATATCATGTGACCATGAATCAACCAATCAACGCACGCGTTGTATTGAGAAAAACTACAGCTATATAACAAATCTAATTAAGTGACCACTTTCCTCAGTGAACACCGTAAAGGCCCAGACACATAGTACAACATTGCCATACAACATCACATGCAACATGCAACATTACACGTGTACAGCATTGCCATACAACATCACATGCAACATGCAACATTGCACGTGCAAATACAACATTGCACAACACATGCAACATTGCACGCAATTTCTAGATTCCCCCGTGTGTACACCCCGGAAATTGTTTCGCGCAAATTTCTTAATAGTGGCTGCGGTCACATCTAGACGTAACTAAAGTTTAACTTAAGTTAGTCTCAAGTTACGTGACGTCATACCTAACTGTAGTTAGTGCTTTCGGTCAACTTTGCGGTCACACCACGCAGTTAACTACAGTTTTTCGTGCGGCAAACCGGAGAAAAATGAGAAGTAAGCTGAGAATTTTAACGGGTGCTCGACGCCGGGTACACGTGTTGCTACCTTGTTGTATGTAAATTTTTTGTTTGTTGTTTTTGGTTTCCCCCTCGCTTCACGCTTGGTTTTTATTTTGCATATTTATATATGCTCATCTCGCACGTGCGAAAAGAGTTGTCACATTCTGATTGGTTATTTGTTTGTAAACTTAAGACTAACCCATGAACCCTGCTTAGGTATAACTATAGAGCGTTTTCACTCACGTGACCAGCGGCCATGTTGGTTTACTGAAACAAAAGAAAATGTTTGCATAAAAATAGAGTTTGGATAATAGCAGGAAAGTAATAATCTTTAGAGCAACTACAACTGACTTGATTTTACAAAACATGTTTCTTATCCACTGATAGGGCCTCTCACGTATTCAAACACCTGGAAGACTCCAAAGAATGCCACAGTTTATGTTCACCTAATTGTTTCCATATTTTAGATCATGCTTCCACTAATTTTCAGCTTAAGATAAAGGAAGCTTTACTTATCAAATGGGAACAACCTTCTTTGAACCGACAGTTGTATCATGTTAATTTAAAACTTTCTTTTTAATCTCGTATTGTCACACATTCTTTCATTTATTTGTCAAAGGTGCTTTCTCTCATTAGCATTTTCATTTACTTAGTATAAATTCAACTTTGTAACTTTAAATTTCAACTGAAGATGACAAAGGATTGTCGAAACATGTTTTGTAAAATCAAGTCGGTTGTAGTTGCTCTAAAGAAAAATAGAGTTCAATTCCCGGAGGATTGGTTTGGTACACCAATATGGCCGCCGTTTCTTTGTTTTGGAACACCAATATGGCCGCCGTGACGTCAGATGAAAACGCTCTATAGTTAGTCTGTACTGTTTTGGATCACCGAGGCGTAAATTTTCTAACTATAGTAAGAGCGAACAGAGAAGCGGTCACATTACCGAAATAGCTAACTATAGTTATCCCCGTCTTAACTATAGTTAGTAGCCCAGATGTGACCGCAGCCAATGAGCAGTATCAGTGATGGCACGACACACTGCGCGGATGCCATGTTATTGCATGCAATGTTGACCAGAGATGTGTCCCGCCCTATTTATGAAAACCCATTCACCAAGCTGTCGTTCAAACACTGTGTTGTGAATTTCTCAGTCAGAAGTGATCACCTTTTCCCCGGTCAAGCCAGAAGGGCGTCTGCTTGTCAGGGGACGGTTGGGTGAATGTATGTAAATTACACCGGCTTTCATACGAGAACATAACTATAGTTGAGTCACGTTTCAATTTCTTCCCAATTCATGGCCAAACGGGTGCGACCCGTGGCCATGCATAAATACAGTGTTATAGGCGAATGGGACGTCATTGTCTACATTTTGTTTCATTAGCGTACGAATTTACGCAGAAAAGGCATCGTGTTAAATAATAATTGACCTACAAAAGTTGAAAGAGCTTGTTAAACTTAGTAATCTTTGTTTAAGGAAATATCTGCTATTAAAAACTCTAAAATTGCTGAGTGGAAAAAACGATAATCAGCCAACATTTTTTTTATAAACTTTCGAGTTTCTAAAACAGTATTGCATGAAGAGTATCAAGAATATGGGGCTCAAATTTCCAGAGAAAATCTAATTGTGCTAAGCCCTTTCAATATTCGGAGTTGATTTTTTTGTAGCTCTATTAAAGAATGAGGCACATATGCTAACGAGGCAATAATTGGAACCAAAGATTCGCGTATATAGTTAGTAGAGTAGCTAAGGACAGGAAGCTGTGCATTGACGACAGTTTTATCTTCTCCTTCCGCTTCTTTTAGTGGTCACAATTTGGAGGCTGCGTCGTCATCATCACAGGATATAAGGCAACAGTTTCAAGAGGCTGTGAACAGAAGAGACAAGGCCGAAATAAGTCGGATTCTAAGAAATGGTTTCAATATAAACACGTTAAACGAGGCAGGCGATACTCCACTGCACCAGTGCATCAGGGATGGCAGAAAAGAATCTGCAAAGCTGTTGATTGATTTCGGCGCCGACGTCCAAAGAACAAATAGAGACGGCTGGTCACCAGCGCACCTCGCCACATTCCTCGGTCACAGGGACCTTGTTCTATATTTGATGATGAATGCGAAAGACCAGTGATAAGATGAGAGAAAACTGGACATAGGTTGGAAAAATGGGATTGAGATTTTTTGTTGTTCATGTGTTGCTGTGGTTGTTGATTTCGGGATGCGACGGTGAACAGCAACTAAATTTTGAGTATAATATAACAGACAGCAAGAAGATTTTTTACATCATGAATGCGCTTTGCAGCCAGCTCAAATGATATCACTGGATGATATCAAAAGAACGAAAGAAAATTTAAGTTTTATCCACTATTAAGAGAAAATGCCCTTTACTATAGTCGTGGCATTTTGGAAGTTCGTTTGAACAAAACCTAATTTTAATGACAAAAAAAATTAATGTAAATTAAAGATATCCAAAATGATAGACTGCTACAAGTAGCTGCCAAATCGCGCGCACGAGCTAAGATCACGCGAGGGAGTTGGGGGGGGGGGGGGGGCTCCTCTCTCTCTCGCGTGACCTTCACTCCGCTCGATTTTCCAGAGACTCCTATCAGTCTGTCAAAATGATGTCGATGAACACCATGTAAAGTTAAATTTTGATTATTTCCAGTCGTATCTATATTTGGTACTGCATCAGTTGGATTCTAATTAAACATAACGTCGCATTTCTGATTTTCAAGGGAAGTCTGTTCAAAAACGCACTATATATACATTTACGTTTACATAACGTTTTAACGGTGATTAAGCCGGATGCGGAAAACCTGTGAAAAAACTCCTAACTCGTAGAAAAAACTGCAAACATATTCTCCAAACCGATGCAGAACCACCTTGAAAATAACAACTATTTAATGCTGTAAGCAGTACACAAAATGCAAAATAATTACCCCGAGCAAAGTTCAAAAGTGGCTGAGTGGTATGAACAGTCAAAAGCTGGGAATGCTAAGCATAACAATGATACGTATGCCCATGGGAAATCCATTTTAAAACTGTGCTCTTGTCAGGCTGTATCCTCAGTGTGATTGGAGCTGGGGAACAAGCTCCTATTTTGGTGGGAATTTTGCCAAGTTCACCAATTTCGCCAACATTGCCTGGTGTCACAGAACCTTTAACAAATACAATCTACAACTCTCAAAACGGAGTATCGCATTTAAATTTGTTAATTAAACGCCCGGGTTTTATTTTAAACTCGACCTCATTGACTCGGCGCTTATTTGAACAGACCCCGGCGTTTATCAAACAAATTTTTTAGCTCCATTTTTTTCATACATACTTAAAGTTAACTGAACTAAAGGCAGGATTTAAATAAAACGAAAATTGTTACTGTCACCGACTTCATCTCCACTCGCTTAGTAAACTTGGACAATTTGTTGCACTGGATGTAGTGCAGCTGAGATTGTCGTACGGCTGTCTAATGACAAATAAAGCTGGATACGTTCGTGGCGATTCGAACATCTTAATGAACACCTGTAGACCATTTCGCGCTTGCTGGGGGATAAAAAAGGCAAATATGCCGCCAAATACAGTGTTTGTAGTGGGGAATCCAAATAATTTCGGTAAAATTTGAATTTCCAAGGTATATGAATCGAAAACTTACGATACTGGGAAGATTTTACTCGTCAAATTTGAGGTATGTAGCAGTGTTAGAAAGCGTGCAGTCAGTCGAAGTCCAATTAACCAGTTAACTGTACTTTTTCCAACACAGCTACATCCCTCAAATTTGATGAGTAAAATCTTTCTAGTATCGTAAGTTTTGAATTGATAAACCCCGGGGAATTCAAAATTTGGCACTGGATTCCCATACAAACACTGTATTTCGCGTCATGTTTGCCCCGATAACCCGTGATCCCCAACCCAACCGTGATAACCCGTGATCCCCAACAAGCGCGAAGTTCAATGACAATCAGTAAAAAGACGGGCTTCACTTCACAAGACTCGAGCTTGAAGACCCAGCGTTTAATCGACGAAATACGGTACCCGTATTGAGATTTACAATGAACTTATAAAACCATTTCCGCAAAAAGTTAGTTTAATTCATCTTGGTTCTTCTGCATGGCGCACTGTATTTTACACCAGAATACAATAACGATGCCACTGATTTATTCTCCATTTCATACATCATTTTCTTTTATAAATAAAGCATAAAGGCGCTTCTCGCTGCCAGTATTCTACAAAACTATGTCAATCCTCGAACAAGTTGCAGTCCGTGGAAGTCCGTTATATTTATGCATGTTGAACGAATTTCTAATAGTTTAGTTTTACTCGGCAAATGTGCATTGTGTATAAAAATGTTTTATACTCGGTATAAAGACCACTGACAATTACCATTCACAAGTTTGGCAACAATAATCTAACAAATACAAGCCTTGGAAAGTAAATGATACTTTGTGAGAGTTTTATTTTTATAAAGCAATGGGTGATATTGACTGTCGCCACATCAGAAAACTGTAGACACTAAAGATTGTAAAGCGAGTGCGGGAGCAAGTAGCACAAATACCTCGTTTCCCTTCCCACCCCCTTTTCTCGTTTTCTTTCGTTTAACTATTTTACAAACAAGATGGTATGTGAACAGGCGAGAAGTCTAGAACAAACGTGGCTTTTACAGCTATTTTCGGGTTTTCCATGCGCGGAGTTTTTGAACAAAGAAGCTTTCCAGTACTTCAGCACAGCGATAGTAGGGCGAGTCTCGTTGGTTGAAGTAACGGCAGTTGTCGAAAATCTTGGTGATGTCGCTCACCAAGGACTCCAGCGATGAATAGGCCTTGGAGGTCATGCGCTCCTCGATAGTTGAAAGATCTGGCGGTAAGAGAAAAGAGGAACATTAAAACAATAAAACACACTGTCGCCGAGTCAAATCAAAAGAATTCGACTTATCCATTCACAACAAACACAAATAACGTAATGATTGAGCGAGAAACGTGTAATTAGTGCCAAGCGCGGAAAACATGCAACCGGTGCCAAGCGCGGGAAAACATGTAACCGCTGCCAAGCGCGGGAAAACATGCAACCAGTGCCAAGCGCGGGAAAACGAGTTTTGTTTCTGATTGGTCGAAAACCCAGCATGTTCCTTGTTCTGATTGGTTAGTGCAAGGGCAGCGGCTTACCAATAGGATCGGCGATGACGTCATAGTACTCGGGTACGTCATCAGCGTCGACAGGCTCCAGAAACGGCCACGCCATCTTATGGCTCTGTGAAAATAGAAAAACAATCCGACTGAGATCTTTGTAATTCTAACTTTTTTAGGTCGTCTACAGCCATCTTTTTGTGCGGGTTCGCATTCAAGCGTCAAGTCAAACCAGACAAAAGCCTGAGCACATCCAACAAAGACTTTGTAGCGGGAGCTCCATACTCATAAAACGGCGCGAATGAGCGATGCGACGAGCGGGGAACTGAACATTTCTTTTGCGCCGCTCCCAACTATCTTGTCTTGCAGTTTTGAGCTTTCATCCGACAACGTTAATTGAAATAACTGTATATTATGCGTGCTAATCCTCTTCCCATGACTATACTGGATAGCTTTTTTGCTTTTTTTGCAAGGCAGACAGTGTATGTATAGCCTTTATAAGCCACGCAGACAAAAATCTGTCGTGCAACAGATTGTACTAAAGCATAATTCTAGCTCCATCTTACCTGTAGAGAACGAAGGAGACGTTTAAGCGAGTCGTAGTCCTTGCTGGTCAGCGGCTGTTTGCTCACTTGAGCCTGGGACTGAGTGCATCCGGGACACGTGTAAAAGTCCATATGCTCCGCCTCAGCAGCCGTGATACCAACGCATGCGCCATGAAACCAGTCCTGGCATTTATCACAGCCGATGTAGAATCTGCAAAAAAATAATTGTGTTGTTGTATCTTTTTCTCTAGCTAACATGGGAACTGATAACCTTTTTTTGCTACAACACACATACATTTGACACCCTAAATATTTTACAGCTGACTGTTCACACCTCTTTCTGAGGAAGGTCGTCTTAGAAAATTTCTTCAGATTTAGCTTTTTTACCACATATTCCCATTTCAGACTCTGCAGTAGCCTACTTAGGTGTATTTACACGTCTATCCTCGATTTTTTTCGCTGAAAGAAAGTGTCGTGAAGGCAACGTTTCGCGGAAATTGTGTTGCAATATCAGTTCGCGAAAAAAAATGGACATTGCTTGCAATTCAATTTTTTTTTCATTATGTTTTGTAAAGTAGAGAAAAATCTCCCGCGGCAATTTATTGGGTTCCTCGCGTACAAAACCAAAATTTTAAATTTTTCTAAAAGGAAGGACAAAAAAGATGATTACTTTGTCAGGTTTGGCAGATAAAACAACACTGTACTCAATGCAACGATCCTTTTTAAATTTCTCACTGGCTGTTTTTTTTTTTGAGACGGCAATTGGTAATAAGACTTCATAGAGCAGTTTTCAATCGAGTGTGAAAAGTAATAACACAATTGCTTTGGCTTTTCATTGCTACGCTTTGTGATTGAGTAAAAAATCTCGTGCCACTTTCTCGACCAATCAGTAGTAAAACCACAACCAATCGTGACTTGCTCGCACGCGTTTTCCCGCGCTTGGCGCCGCCGACATGTAATTGCTTCGAGCTCTGATTGGTTCATTGGATTGTTTACGACTGCTGTGATTGGTCAGAGTAATTACTTTGGTTTTGGTTTTACCACACTCAATTTAAAACTGCTCTATTGACGTCTTAGAGGCAGGTAAAACTATTTAAGAATTGTGAAATTGGGTTCCCTGTGTCCGTTGTTTGATGACTCCATTCAGTTGTACACAAAGGTAGAACATACTTTCTTTCATCATACGGCTGACGGCAAACACAGTAAAGTTCTTCCTCTTCCACATCGCGGCGGGCCTGGGTACACTCGGCACAGGTCCACTCGTCCATACTTTGTGCCGTCTCTGGAGTGACCTGGACACAACTTCCGTGGAACCAGTTGGCGCACATGTCACAACCAATGTAGAATCTGGGACAAAGAAAATAGTGTGCCATTGGTAATATTTCACATTAGATTTCCATGGAAACGTATTTTTGACACATTTCCCATAGACGACTAGATCGTGAGACAAACGATAACAACATTTGTCATTTTGAACTTTTGAGTAAACAAAAAAAAAAGTAATTAAGTGTATTGTCGTTTGTCTCATGACGTAGTCCTTTAGATGTAGATCGCGACGTTTCGGCTGCTTACTGCTAGTCTTCGTCAGGCGATGACGTCGACTGATTACGCGACACCATTAGTATGTCGCGATCTTCATCTTAAGTGACCACATTGCGAGACAAACGACAATACACTTTGTTATTGTGCAATAACACGACGAGCAATAACCAACTCTTTCAAAAAAACAAAAAACTTACTGTGTTGGATCGTAAGGCGTCTTGCAAATACAGAAGAGGCGCTCATCTTCAACTTTCCTCTTCTTGGCCTTAGGTCCTTCTGGGGTACTCTGCGAGTTCCTTCTCTCTGAGCCACCAAATTTCCTTTTGTTGTTGTTCTTACTGCTCTGTTGTAGCTCCAATAAAAGGTCCCTTTCAAGAAGGTCCCTTTTTCTCATCACTTCCTTTTTAAGCGCCTCCTTTCGTTTTTGCAGCAAACCGCCAAGTTTGCTGGCCTTCTGTTTTTCCAGCTTCAGAGCCTGACTTTCTTCCTTGGCGCGTTTTTTCTCTTCTTTCTTGCGTTCAGCTTCTTCATTGCGATCAATTTTGTCCAGAATACAATCCAGAACCTTCCTACAGATGACAAGCCTACGAGGCAAAACAAACCAAACGTCGATCTTTCTTCCGACCAGAACAATCTACCTTGTATCAATAGGGACGTAAGTGGATGGAGACATCCGCGAAACGAAACACTAAGCATTTATTTTAACAATATAAAAATGTTTCGAATTAGGCTTAAAACTACTGTGATTTAACGCTAAAATCCAAGCTTTCGCCGATCAACGGCATCATCAGGGATAACACTTTCACTCCCAAGAGTACCAAATAAAATCAAAATTCAAGAAAAAAACCAAATTTCATTTTGTAAAATATTGCACAACAAATGGTACCATGCAAAAGTGCTGCCGAAGAGGTTTCATTTGAATGGTTACACCATAGGATTTCATCAACAGACTCAAAAGTTAGAACAAATGGTACCCTGCAAAAGTGCTGCCAAAGAGGTTTCATTTGAATGGTCACACAATGTGATTTCGTCGACACACTTAACATTTAGAACTAAACGACATGTATCCATGATAGCCCATTTCCGAGTTGCTCTTAGCAAATAAAACTTAGTTATATCCATATCAATGGTTTTGCACTTGGCCTCAGTTTGAAAAGGTGGTTATTAAAGAACAACTCGGAAATGGGCTATTGACTCCGGGAGTGAAACGATAAAAGCTGAATTGTTGCGTTGACTACCCGACGGTGAAATTAAGTCTCAAAGTGCACATGCGAACCGTACCTATTCTGTCACAAGTTATTTCCGGCTGCACGCTGAAACTAAAACGTCCCTTATGAACAACTTGCTAACAATCCCAACATTGTTTTTTTATATTCTAGACTACAAAAAAGTCGTATTTTTTGCGTTGGTCATACGAATGCGAGCGAGTGTGAATATGGAGAGTGGGACTGGGGGGAAAGGGCGTCTTAGGCTTGCGCGCGAGTATCCACGCTTCAGACGCTTTCCTTTGCGAGTGAGCCAGCGAAAAAAAAAAAACGACTGTTTTACAGTCTATTTATTTTCTAAAGGTTTACTTGCCTGTTCATATCTTGCCTTGCCTCCATGGTCATATACTTCTTGTTATGCAGCACCGGCACTGTCCCACCCCCCTTGCGGGATTTTGTCTTGCTAGTCTGCTTGACTTGTTCTTTGGAAGAGTGTTTCATCCGGGATGTTGTTATGGGGTTGGCTCTGACTGCTGCTACTGGTTTGGGAGTGGCTAATGTGACGGTAGGTCGAGTGACTACAACAAACAACAACACAGCTCAACCGACATTCTGTCGGGAAATTGTTTAAAGGGGCAGTGTCATGTTGATTTTGCTGCAACCTCGTCGCTAGGGAGCTCCGCTTTTCAAAATAGTGGGGCGGGCGTAAAACATTGTCACGTAAAACATCAGATACCACGCAGCTCTTAACAACCCCTAATTTCATTGGACTTGGGAATCACGCAGCTCTAACTGACTATTGTTTTCAGGGCTAGGGTCCATTGCTGTGTTATTTGCTCTATTGTTTTCTCAGCAAATCAGAGAAGACCTTATAAGAGCTGCGTACTGCCCCTAAAACATGATGAAATCTCTTCGTTTCGTTTGAACAGCTGTTACGGATTGCCAGAAAACAAACACGGCACTAATCGTTGAAAATAGAGCAGTTTTCAATTGAGTGTCGTAAAACCAAAATTAAAGTAATTACTCTGACCAATCACAGCAGTCGTAAACAATCCAATGAACCAATCAGAGCTCGAAGCTATTACATGTCGGCGACGCCAAGCGCGGGAAAACGCGTGCGAGCAAGTCACGATTGGTTTTGGTTTTACTTCTGATTGGTCGAGAAGGTGGCGCGAGATTTTTTAGCCAATCACAAAGCGTGGCAATGTAAAACCAAATCAATTGTGTAATTGCTTTCGACACTCAATTGAAAATTGCTCTAACTTCCGAAAACGCCATTTCATTTTGAAAGCGGAGAAGGCCCTGGGTACTAGATTGATTTTGCTGGTTTTTGCCTCCCCCCCCCCCTCCCCCCCCAAAAAAGAAAAAAAAATTCGACAAAATAGTTTTCCTCATACAAAAAATTCTCCTAGAGCATCCAGAAGAAAATAATCAATATCAAGTGATTTCACGAAGGACCAACCAACCACAATACGTTTATGAACTCTTTTACAAGTACAGACACAAGAGAAGAGCTTGAAAAATTGTTCTTTACATGGACAAAACGATCAATCAACCGCTTCTAATATTAAAAATTTATATACATCCCCTATCGTATAAGTTACTTTTCTGAGTCTGATGATGGCATAGAGTTGTATCGATGAGAAGCAAATCCCCGACACACACAGACACACGCGCGCAACCCCACCACAATAGTAAAAGGCTACCAAAAAAAGTGACAAACCTTGTACCCTTTGACAACCTTAAAATCAAACACGACTTACCCGAGTACCCAGATGCAGAGCTTGGGACAGTAGCAGCCCGTGATATTTGACCTACTGCTTGAGAAGTTGTGTACACCCGTTGAGTTACTTGCGGCTTGGGTTGTAGCCTTTGTGCATAAGGCGTCGCTGTAGCGGCCTGCGTATTTATAGTGGTTCGTGGTACAATCTGCGTGCGTATCTGCTGCATCAAACCCACGGGCTGAATCGGTGGGAGCTTGGTAGGAACTGTGGGGCGTACAACAGGTACCGGACGGCGTAAAGCCCCTATGGGGACGGGTGCAGTGACAGTGGGCTTGGAAGTGACTGCAGGGGTGACCACAGGAGCTTTGTACACGGCTACCTTTCTTTGTTGAGTCTTGATGGCATTCTGGACTTTCTTCTTGTTCATTTTGAGGAGATTCTGCTGCTGTTGTCGCGCCTGCTGTTCTTGCTGTTTCCGCTGGAGAGCGGCGGCGCGCATTTCCGCTGCTCGCTTCAGGGCTTCCTCTTGCTCCCTCTTCTCTCGTTCCAGGGCTCTCTCGCGCTCGATTCGTTCGTGATACTGGCGGATCTCCCAGAGTTCCAGCTTTGCCTGGTCACAACATCAACAAATGAATGATTAAATCAACGAATAACAACAACAATTTTATTTCATTATTAATATAGCAATATTTTCAACATTGACAACCCGCAGTTAGCATAACTAATCGAGGCGGGTTGTCAAAAATAACAACAAAAATTAACATTAGCTCTTAGTAATATGAACGAACGAACGAATGAATGAATGAACGAATGAATGAATGAATGAATGCCAAAAATGAATGAACATTGTTTGGATTGAAAGCTTTATGCACAATCAACTAAGAATAATTTGAAATTGTAATGAATTTCTTTGGAGGCAATTTCCTGAAAAACACTACTGTCAAATATGGCAAACAAATAAAATAAAGCATACAAACATGAATTACAGTGATAATCAATGCTGAGAAAATAAGGATATCGTAAAATGCCGCTTAAAAGTCCTGCGGTTTATATACAACATTGCAAGGCTTTTTGGGCTGACAAGCAAAATACACATTGTGCTAGTGATAATGAACCGTTGTTTTGGTCAATTAAATGTAACGTTTCAACGTTTCTTACCTATTAATAAGCGATTTCGGAGTTTGAAGAATAGTTTCAGTGGGCATGCGTTTTTATCCCGAGATTATTCTCTTCTTTTGTTATTTAAAATATTTGAATTTGAATTCTATTGTATTTTTTGATTAATGCTTGTTTTTATCCCGACGCGCGCACATGTTTTTTAGAACTCCGAATTAGCTTATTGCCGTTGAGTAGCTGTGGTATGCACAGATTTAGGAGGGGGTAAATCCGTAGTAATGTTTTGTTATAAAACTGGTTGGCATATAACCAGGTGGGCTTATAAGCGGCATTTTACGGTATTAACGATAGGGGAAGAGACAGATTACAGGAGGGGAGAGGCTTTTCAGAAGTCCAAACCGTTTCACAGGTCCGTTAAGGCCGGCACACACCAGGGGACAAATTGCGGGGACATGTTGCAGCGACAGTTTTTCTCGTATGACATCCCCGTTTTTGCGAAAAAGTTCTGTTGCGGGGACACAATTTTGTCCCCGCAACATGTTGCATGAAATTCAGCTGGTTTGAATTCGTGCGTCATGAAGCGGGGACAAAATGACCCCCATTTCAATGTCGCATCGTGTGCATTGAACTTGCAAACTGTCCCCGCTACAAAATAGAAATGAACCAATAAAAACGCGCCATTGATTATCCCATGAGCCTTCAGTAGCAGGCGCCCTCAGTGATTTCTGTGATTTTTATACCTCAATCCGCTTTGTGTGCACCAGCTTGCGTACTGTCCCTGCAACACGCGCCAATGCTGTGCACACGAAGGGGCTTGTCCCCGCTTTATGTTCCCGCAACATGTCCCCTAGTGTGTGCCGGCCTTTACAGTGCGACGCGCCTTATGCAAGCACCCAGCAAATATTTGTTTTTACAATAAAGCCAATCAGAGAACGCGAATACAATTGACCAGCACGCCTCCACGCAAAGTTGAGCACGATCAAATGTAATTACACAATTGATTTGGTTTTGCATTGCTACGCTTTGTGATTGGCTAAAAAATCTCGCGCCACTTTCTCGACCAATCAGAAGTAAAACCAAAACCAATCGTGACTTGCTCGCACGCGTTTTCCCGCGCTTGGCGCTGCCGACATGTAATAGCTTCGAGCTCTGATTGGTTCATTGGATTGTTTACGACTGCTGTGATTGGTCAGAGTAATTACTTTGTTGGGTGCTCACGATAAAGCGCGTCTCACTGTAAAGAAGATTTCTGGTTTCTTTTTTTAAGTTTGCAGACAAGTATAAAAAAGTGACACGAATCACAAGTGTGAAGCAGTTACATTTCGTTACCTCTGGGTACCACGCTTCAAACACTCGTGGCCCAGAAGGCACTCGCCGTTCATCATCCTCATCGTCTGGTTGTAAGACAATCTTCGGTCTGAGTGTGCGGCCTCTCTTGCTCTTGGTAGGCGCTGGTCGAGGTGGTTCTACAACTGGCTTGGTAAGTGTCCGTATTACTTTCCGTACAAGGTACTTGCAACGGAGGCCATCAACAGAAACGAATTTTCTGTCCGTTATTTCTGTTGTTGTTGTACCTGGATGAAAAGATAATAGTCACAATTAGAGATATTAATTCTTTTTAACGAGTTTTTAGTTATTTCCTCACTAGAAACTGGATTTTTCATTTTCCGTTCACGCAAGCAGTTAATTCATTTTCTTTTATTTAACCTGGTCAAGTGAATCCAGCAAACGTCACGACCTTACGCACGTCACGACCTTATACCTGCACTTGTGTTCCCATTGTTAACAGGAATTTGTGCTAGCATTTCCGTTTGCATCGCACATGCAAACCAGGCTTTACTACAACTAATAATAGCTTTACCTGCCAAGTTTGCATAAAGAGTGAAACAAAAGAAAATCCAAAACAACTATTAAACAGAAAAAAAAAACACGATACAAGGTACTGCTCAATAGCTTTCATTCCAATGACTGAACTTTAAAATTTCACCCAGAGACTTTATACAACCTTTTGATTCAGGTATACCAGTAAATCTCACCTGAGCTCGTATAGACAGTATTGCTGTTTCCGCGCGGTGGCCTCACGTTTATTTCATCCCATTTCAAACACGACTGCAGAATCCGCAGTTGCAGCCCTGCTCCAGCCAATGTCTTCAAACTCTGAGTGCGGAAACGCCATGCAACCTTGAACGAAGGACGAGGAATTCCCACGGGCCAGTTAACGCCGATGGCACGAGAGCTATACACAAATGCACTCACTTCCTTCATTCCAGCTCTTCTGCCAAGTTTTCTGAGTTCATGCTTTTGTAAGGCAAACAAGCTTTTTACAGAATGACGCAGCGGCCACTTAGCAAGCCTTCGGTTGAGCAGTGCACGAGGATCTTTGGTGACTGGTTCTAGGGACGGGAACTTCTCTTCCTTGATTGGTTTCGTTGCCACCTTTGGTTTGATGACAACCTGAGGCTTTATCTGAGCAGATTGTTGTTGCGGTCTCTGCAAGGTAATGGTGGCACTGGATGCTGTTGTGCCGACAGTCTTTTGAACAGTGGTGATTGGAGTTTGCTGAATAGTTGCACCAGACAGCTGTACTGTTATTGCCTTAGGCACGGCTAGCTGCATTGAAGATCCTGCTTGCTGGGCAATAGCTGCTAGCTGTGACCCCTGCAGGGTTATGGACCTGCCATCTGGGGTGACCAGGCGTATCATCTGTGAAGGTCCAATGGTTGCGCCAGATGATGGAATACTCGCCACCAAAGCAGCAATACTGTTCACTGGAGCTGCACTTGTATTGACTCTTACTATATTTGATCCCTGTAAACCTGTGCTTTGAACAGCTGGTTTTGGAGAGGGAAGTATGGGCTTAGGGCCGATTGGGATGTACTGGGTTGTTGTACCTTGAGGTCGAGTAGCAATGGTCGTTTTCTGTAAAGGAGTACCTTTCGGAACTGCAGATGGTGCATTCACCATGGAGACTTTGACTTGTGTCTGCGCTGATGGAACCAAAGAAGATCCTCCTGCTGCTACACTTTGAGTAGTTGTTCTAACCACCCCAGAACTTACCAAAGAAACACCTGATGCCACAGGCTGCATGCTAATTGAGGTTGTTGCTGCAACTGTACCTGTCAACACTGTGGATGCTGTCATTGCTCTAGACGGACTGACAGTGCCAGCAGCACTCTGCAATGGTGCCGATGGTAATACTACAGGCTGTTGTAATGCTGACGTAGAAGGATGCACTGCTGGTACAGAATTTGCTGGTGGAACCACTGATGGTACAGCATTTGCTGGTGGAACCGCTACTGGCACAGCATTTCCTGGTGGAACCACCGATGGTACAGCACTTGTTAGTGGAACCAGTGATGGTACAGCACTTGCTAGTGGAACCAATGACGGTACAGCATTTGCTGGTGGAACCACCGATGGTACAGCACTTGCTGGTGGAACCAATAATGGTACAGCATTTGCTGGTGGAACCACGGATGGTACAACACTCCCTGGTGAAACCGATGATGGTACAGCATTTGCTGGTGGAACCACGGGTGGTACAGTATTTGCTGGTAAAACCATTGATGATACAACACTTGCTGGTGGAACCAATGATGGCACAGTATTTGCTGGTGGAACCACTGATGGTACAACACTTGCTTGTGGAACCGATAATGGTACAGCATTTGCTGGTGGAACCACGGATGGTACAGTATTTGCTGGTGAAACCATCGATGGTACAGCATTTGCTGGTGGGACAATGGTTGTGTTACCTGTTGGCTGAGGACCTGTTGGCTGAGGACCTGTTGTCTTAGCTGTAGTTGTGTCAAATGTTGAAACCGTGGAAACTGCAGACAAGACAGTAGTTAAGGAACTTTGCGTTGTGACAGAAGCTGTTAAGCTTTCACCAGGTAGAGGGGAACATTTTTCTTCACTCAATACTACATCACAGGTATTTGTCTCAGATGTGGGTGTCCTTTTCGACTCTTTAGAAGAACAATCAGCATGTGATATATTAATCATCTGAGGTGTTGTTACCGAGCTAGTCCTTTCAACATCCATGTTTTTCTCTGGCTGACTCTGGATTGGCTTGGAATCAGCAGTGGTAAGTGAACTACTCAGTGGCACTGTGCTGTCCACTGGATGAGAGGCCCGAGCCTCTGATGAAACACAACTGATAGTTTGATTTGTCCTTTTTGAGGGTGATGTTGGGCTGACATCAACATCCATAGGCTCTTCTGGCTGACTCTGACTTTGTTTGGAATCAGCAATGGTTACAGATGGGATTGAGCTTGAGCTGCACAGTTGCACTGTGCTGTCCACAGATCGAGAAACATGATCCTCTGATGAAACACAACTGGTAGCTTGATTTGTCACTTGTAAAGGTGACACAGAGGTGACATCAACATCCATAGGCTCTTCTGGCTGACTGTAACTTTGCTCACGATCAGCAGTGGTAACAGATATGGTGGGGACTCCAGCACTGTCACTTGAGCTGCTCACTTGCATTGTGCTGTCCAATGACTGAGAAACTTGAACTTTCGATGAAACGCAACTCGAAGTTTCATTTGTCTTTGATCCAACCATACCCTCATTTACATTTCCTTCACTGCCGTCAAACATGCTTTTTTCAAGCATTCCTTCACTCACAATGTCTTCACAAATCACTGTCACTGTCTTCTGCTCAGCTTCACAGTTGCTTGTTGGTGTGGATGTTGCCTCAGCTGTTTGCGCCGCTAGCAAAGAAGACCCATCAGTACTACTTTCAGAAATTGCATCCTTTGAATTGGTTGTGGAAATGTCACCTTCTGTATCACCCGTATGAGCCTTTTTATCGTAGTTACAAGGGTTTTCGGTTTTAACGTTATCTAAATTACACTTGTGTTTAGACATGTCATGATTTTCAACAGTACTGATGTCTTTGGTCACAGCATTGTCATTTCCTTTTTTGTCCTTGTCCAAAGTACTATCTTCCGAAACAGACAAGGGTCCAAAACAATCGCTGACTATCTTTTCATTCTCCAATAACAGTTCACCGTTATTTGCGTCATTTTCCGTTGTTAAACTGTCATCATCCAAGGTGTTTGCAGTTTGACTGTCAAGTAAAACCTCCTTACCCGAGACAACAGCAATATTGCTAGTGTTATTTCCACTACACAGATCTTGCATATCATTCACAGACGCGTATTCTAAAGAATTAACTTCCCTCTGAGTATTACGAATTTCACGATCATTTGAGCTCAAGGTCTCCTTTGACGATAAACCCTTATGTCCTTCTTGAACGTTATAATTTGTTAAAGTACTGGCTGTTTCTTTTGGTGCTACCATGGTCTCTTTAGATTGGTCTGCGTTTCCTTGGTCTCCGTCTGCCACAGGCACATTTGATAATTTTGTTAAATCTTCATTTTGTCTCGATTCTCCTTCAATGGTTCCGCCAGGTTGCCATTCTAAGGAAGATGCGTCATTTTGTGCATGTTCTACCAGACATACACCAGATGGCAGTCCACACTCGCCTCCATGGGCCATTTTATCTGTATCATCTTGAGACGACACCTTCGTTGACTCTTGACTAAGTGGCTGAGCTCCTGAGGAAACCTCTTCCTTGACCTTTGTACCTTGAACAGACCTCACACCAGAATCTAAACCAATAGTATTCTCCTGACATATGCTTGAGCCGATGCAATTAACTAGCGTTTCTTCTTTAGGGAGTATAACATTTAAACCTGCGCAAGGGTCGGACAACAAATAATTCTGTGTCACTTTGGATTCACTCGATGTTATTTTCATATCACCTGCACATGATCCATTTGGAGTGTCACTCCTCGGGCTCAGTTTATCAGTATCATAAGATTGATTAGATGCAACAGAGCAATAGACTTCACTTTGAGATTCACCATTAGAAACATTCAAATGACTTGGATCAGAGGAACAACTAGCTGCTTGATCGTCAGAGGTTTTCTTATACATGTAGGATTCTATTTTTATGGTATCTTTTGTTTTACCAGTGTCACTGGAGGTCTCCATAGTTGAACATTCCATGGAAACTTCTGAAAATAATTCAGATTTCTCTTTATCGTCATTGGTGTCACCATGATTTATAATCCTAACTGGAGGAACAGAATCATGATTTTCACTTCCATCTGGCCCTGCAGAGACTGATGTGGTTTCTACAGAGGTTTTTGAAGAAACTAATGTTGATGATGAATGGGGTAGAGAGACCGCATCCTTAACTACAGCAGAGGACGAAACAGAGGATTTTAGTGTAGATGATTCAGGGGATTCAAGGTTTGAAGAAGAGACAACTTCAGATAAGACGGATTCCAAAGTCAGTGCTGAAGTTGTCTTTGTTGGTGCTGATGCCAATGAAGATGAAACAGCCGAAGATGTACTTACAGAATGTACTATACTTGATGAAGCAAAGCTAACATTTACAGAGGAATCTTTTACAGATGAAGACAAGGAAGCGGCCGAATTTGATGAAGTAACTGTTGAAACGGATGAAGGCGTACTTGAAGGGATTTGTACTACAGATGATGGAATCACGCTAGCAGGTAACGTTTCAGTTATCAATGTCTGACTGGATAATGATGATGATAATGAAGATGATGACAATGACGACGGCAAAGACTCTGGCAATGAAGGGACCTCTGAAACTGATATGGCAGTGGTATTGGCAACAGTTGTTGGAAGGGATGCAGAAACGGTCGGAGACAATGAACTCGTGCTTGAGCACTCTACTTGAGATGACAAAACAGGCTCCAATGTAGTTGATGAAGGTGTTTGTGAAGAGGAGGATGCTGACATGACAGAAGTCACCTTAGATGAAACTGCTGAAACTGATGTGGACGAGACTGGTGGATTATTGGATAACGGAAGAGATGTAGATGTAGAACGAAGAGTCTGTGGAACAAAATGAGCAGGAGTTGAACATGTTGAAGATGTAACAACACTATTTGTCATCACAGTACTAGAACATAAGGGAATTGCAGTAGACGCCTGTGCTGTACTCTGTGCAGAAGATGTAATCGAGGGAGTTGTAGTCGGAGCTAGTACTGTGCATTGTGCAGAAGATGCAGAATTAGAACTAGATGCAGTTTGGACTGAGCTTTGCAATGGTGAAGATGTTGATGGAGCCACAGTTTGAGCATTGACAGAATTTTGTGCTGTAGTAGTTGAAGCCATAGTTGTAGTAGTTGGAATTGCTTGAGGTGTCGCTGTAGGGTGTGAAATGGATGTAGTTTGAGACAGGGCCTGTTGTGCAGTCATCTTGGCAGCGTTTTCTGCTTCTTTCTTTAATGCTTCCTTCCTTTTTGTTTCTTTTAAGACACTGATCTTATTTGTAGTGTCCAAGAGTTTGCGCTTTTTGTTGACAAAAGTGTCCTTTTGATCTCCAGGGTGCTTTCTTTTCCGACACTGAAGACCACTTGTCCACACCCATCCACCGCCTCCAAACAACCGGTACTCTTCACCTTTCTGTTTCCATACCTGATGACGAGGTATCCATGTGTAATTTACTGTTAAGAAATTAAGCAATTGATCAGTAAAAACAATGAAATAATGTTTCTTGCAATGATTCCTTTTGTTCTGTTTATTGTTACATGTATAATGATGTAAAGTTATTCTGAAATTGATAAACGAAAAAAAAAAATCATAAAAAAATTAATGTTGACCCAAGTTTGTACCATATGATGTAAGACTGTTGAAAAAAAAAAGAAGATGCACCTTGAAATTTACAGTTTTTGAAACATCTCATGGCACGAGAAATGTGAGCATTTCTCTTGAATACAAATTGTGATTACGAGACCATGGCACATGTTTCGGTTCTTTTGATTAGTACTGTAGCCTTCACATAAAAATAAACCTTTACAGGTACATATATACATACCAAATCCCTTGTACTCCACTTCAGGTTCCTCCTCCTCTTCTTTGTGGTCTTTCTTCTTAGGTCCTGTTTGACGAGCCTCAGACATGACACGATGCAGTTCCACATGGCCTACTGAGTCATTCCACACAGGCTGATAGCAAATAGGCCTAATGGAACTTTCCAGAAATGACAAAGCAGCTGCAAACTCTTGAGGAGTTTTTGACATATGAACTGCCCTAACCCAAGTAGAGCGCTGAACTGGCCATGAAGGATGCATGAAAGAGGTAGGAACAGAATTCTCGAGCCCAACTATAGAAAATCGCAGAGTGTTCAGAATGACTTCTTTGCTTCCGCAAACATCACCATGCCACTTGAACTCGTTGAGACTAAACTTGTGAGTGACACTGCGTTTTTTGTCTCGTTGATCCAAATGTTGCTGCTTGTTTAATGCCAGGGTATTGTTTGTAAACTGGTTGATATATGATGAATAGTTACCTTCTGATCCAAGCCTAAATACAGGCTTTTCAACTTCTTGCTTTGTTACAGGAACTGCATTGTCAATGGCACTCGCACTTTTGGTGTTTTGCTTAGCATCACTGGAGGAAACAGGAATTGGCTTACTGTTACTCACCACTGGTTTACTCACACTGCTATTCGCCATCAAGGATGGAGAGATTATTGTCTTAGTAACAACATTACTACTCATGGTAAGACTACCTTGGGTGCTTCTCACATTCTCACTTACACTGCTTTTAGCCTCAGCAGTTTGATCCTTTAACACAGATTGCTGGTTTTCTATACTGGGTTTCACTTTGTCATCAGACTTGCTGTTAGATAATACTTCATTCACAGATTTTGCAGCGAGTTGTTCTTTTTTAATCACAGATTCATCGCCACCAGCAACAGTACTTCCTCTGCTACATTCACCAGTAGCTGCAGAAACAATGGCACCTATAGTTGTAGACACAATGGTACTTCCTTTACTACATTCAACAGAAGTTGTAGACCCAACAGCATCTTCATTGTTACATTCACCAGTAGTTGTAGACCCGACAACACCTTCTTTGCTACATTCACCAGAAGTTGTAGACCCAACAGCACCTTCTTTGCTACATTCCCCAGTAGTTGCAGACACCTCTGTAGTCCCTCCACTTCCTGCTTCTGACGTCTGGCCATCCTTTCCTCCCTCTTTGTCACCAGCCTTTTTGACACCCACACTTGATGCACCCAACACAACATCAACATTTTCTTCAGTGGGGACAACTTTCTTCTCTTCGTTTGCCCCTTTGTTAGGCTGAGCTTCTCCAGCGCTTTTAGAGCGATCCAACACAACAGGGGACCTTATTCTAGAATAAGAACTATCTTGGACAGTTGCTCTTCTATCTCTTAATACCATTTGTTTCTCGCCTGTACTAGGACTGGTGGAATTGTCAGCTTGTTGCCTTGTAACAATCTTCTTTACTTCATCATCGGGGACAAACGTAAGGATGGCTGATGCAGGGATAGGCTTTGATGATGAAGGCACACCACTATCACTATCTACCACTGCAGAGTTGGGTTTTCTTTCAGGCACCACTGAAATTAGAACAGAATGAATGCAGGAAAATCAGCGAAGAAGATAACTCTTCACAAGCCTAATGGCTCACAACTGCTGGACCTTAACCCAGTTTCTGTAACGTGAAATGACTGAGAGTATTACTACTCCCCCCCTGGAGGGGATGCTAGTCCCCCACAAGGGTACCCCCAGCATTATGTCGCTGGTACCCATTTATACAGCTGGGTGGAGAGAAACAACATGGTGCAAAGTTTCTTGTCTAAAGAAACAACATGATGGCAGAGACCAGGCTTGAATCACTGACCTTCAGGTTGAAAGTCTGACTCACTAACCACGAGACCACCAGAGAAATATTAATAAATATTTGTCTGGAGATCATTATGCAGCCCTTGGGTCCTCAATGCAAAGACAAAACAAAAGTGTGTAAGGAAATATTACCCTTTGTAATGTAATACAACCCCCTAACTTAAAAAAGATCCTCATGGAGACTCAACCTTTGCTAAGGCAAATCTATAAAGAGCCTCCCCTTATTTCATACAAGAGGGGTAGATCCTTAAAAGATATACTGGTCAGTGCTGAACTATAAAAATCAAACCAACAAAAAACCCGAGGTGAAAAAAGGTCAAAGAACTACCTTGTGCTAGGCCTGTCAACACCTTTTATTTCACAAATAACCGTGCTTATACTGGAAACGACCTCCTTTTGAGCTATGGAATCTAGACTCTACATGGTATGCGTCAAACTTGACAAAAATCAATTAGCATTCAAAATATCAAAAGGGCTTTACTTTAATTTCATACTTTTATTAAAGATATAAATGTAGATCTCTGGCATTTCCCTTATATTAGTGAAAAAAGTGAAATTTGCATCAGTTACATGTACAGGGCAAAAAACTTTCTTTTCTTTCCATGCCAATCAAATTTTGGTTGTCTGAAACTGAAATTCACCGTCGAATAAATTTACAATGTACCGTAAAAACTGGCGTATAAAATTTTTGCTCAAAATTGGGGGTGCGGCTTATACGCAGGAACATCAACCATAGATTATACTTTCCAGTGATAAGTTGACCAGACTTTTTGAGCCTTGAAATTGAACATTCTATTTATTTGAGGTGTACAACGTGGAGCAAACATAATTCTTTAACTTTAGATGGTGTAGAAAAGTGAGTATTTTTTCTCTAACAGAGCTGCCAGAGTGCCTCCGAGACCAAAAATCAATTTGAAGAATAAGGATCCGCATGAAACACGTATTCTCGTAACGCACGAACATGAGCATTGTGTTTTAATAAATTGTAAAATTTAGCCTCAAATTGCCAAAATACCAATGTTGAAACAGTGCTCCATATCTTTATTGGACATTTCAATGAAGCTTTTAGCAATGAAGGAACATCGAAGGCGAATGAATTCGAAGCAAAAGAAAAGAGTCTGTAAACAAGCGGCCATCTTGGTTATCCTAAGTAACCAGGCTAAATATAAACGTGCTCAAGAAATTTGCACGGTCAGAAAACGGTTAAGTGTATGAGTAAAAAAAACAGAAATTCGCAGAAACCAGGTTGGTTTACAAAGTCCAGAGACGCTTGAGAAACTTAGAACTAAGTGAGAAACGAGACAATTTTCTCCTTGTAAATTGTACTTGTCCCGGTGAACAAGTGCTTTTGGAAATCCACTCATCTGAGATCAAGAAGTACTCATCTCAGATGAGCGGATGAGTGGAAGTTTTTTGCCCTGATGTAGGTCTAAAGTGGCAGAACATAGCAAAAACTATTCTAACCATGACTGGAGTGTTCCTCTTCAATGTCCATTTCTTCATGTTCTTTGCCTTTATCCTCTTTCACAGCTGGAGCTATTACAATTTCCTCTTTAGCTTTTATTTCCCTTGGTCTTCTTCTGGTCAGTCCAGAGAGGAGATCCCCTAAATTGATTAAACAATTTATTTATTAAACCCTTGTTAAATTGAGAAACAAATATATGTATCACAAGGTTTGTTGGTTGAAACTAGTGTACAGACTTACACTGGGAAGCCAAATAGACTTGTACATGTAATTAGACACAAGTTGTTTTAAAGGTAAATGAAACACGGTGCAACATTGTTCCACAATAAAATGTTGAAATGCAAGTCTGTACAACACTCGTCTTTGTTCAACAAGTTGCAATTCATTGAACAAAATTAATCCCATCTCTATTTTCAACAACATGCAACTTGCTGAATGGCCTATTCAACATTCCACATGGCATGATACTACACTGTTAACATTTGTTAAACAGCAGTTCAACATTTCTTGATCAACAAATGTTGAACTGTGTGTCATAGCCTTAGGCTTTAGTAACAAATTAGGAGTATTTAAATTGAACTTTTGTATGGGAGTCTCTCCCCATCACGCCCCCCCCCCCCCCCCCCAAAAAAAAAAAACAACAACAACAACAACAACAACTACTACAATAAAAAAGAGAATAGTGGGAAAAAAATGGAAATAGTACTCTGTACTTAAAACATTTCTGGACAAATCAGACCCGACATATTAGTCACAATGTAAACCAGCTCTGACCCCTTGCAGCCTCTGTGAGAGATTCCGTTATTTCCATGTGCTTGACCATGATCTTGTATTTTGCTTTTATTGCAGACAGCAGCCTCTTTTCTTTGCCATCCTCCTCCAAGTTACTGATCAGATCATCAAGGTGTGCTTTGCAGCTGTAGTACAATGTTTCATCACTCCCTTCCCTGATAAAAACATATACTGCATTTACCGTACGTATTTAATAAATAAATGCCTTCCATCATTTCTGTGTGCCTAACTTGTCTTAACAGCATATGAATTTTGAATTTATGCTTCCTTGAAGCAACTGTTTCTATTGGGAAAAAAAACTATGGTACAGTGTAGTAGCACAAATTTCATTATGTATACATTTAAGTGTGTTTTATAATGTTAACCCTGACTCCCAGGGTCAATTATGGAGACCTGTCATGTAGTTCTAACTTTTGAGTCTGTTGACAAAATCCTATGGTGCGACCATTGAAATGAAACATCTTCAACAGTACTTTTGCATGGTACCATTTGTTCTAACCTTTGAGTCTGTTGACGAAATCCTATGGCATGACCATTCAAATGAAACCTCTTCGGCAGCACTCTTTCCTTTGGTAACAATGGTTTTTCAGTATTTTGCAATGTGAGATTTGGGATTTTTTTTCTTTAATTTCAATTGTTGACACTTGTGTGAGTTGAAGGGCCTTAATATTAATTTTGTCCTCAGCATAGGAAGAAACACAAATTCTGAGCTGCTATCACTGTTCTTATGATCTCAGCCCACCTTTCCAACTCATTGAAATATATAAATATCATTCAAAAAAAGGACTGAAAGCTGCACCCAGAGTTTTTAATTAGCTTAAAATTAGGGGAATTTTTTTTTCCAAAAAAAATTAAATTTGAGTCACAAGAATCAGCTCTCCTGTATCAAAAACAAATCACACTTTCAATCAATGTTTGCTAAATGTCAAGAATATGCAAACATGATATCATGTGAGGAAAAAAAAACACTGCTGAACATTTTTTCATGTATTCTTCCTAAAGTGACTCAGACAGCAAATTGCCCTTGTAAACATCTGAAAACACCTTTTTCAGTGAAAACCTGTTACAAAAATTGGTATCGGAGAAAATCTATTTAGCTTATTTCTATATACCTTTTGTTTGCCCAAACTAGCCATTTTCACAAGAGAGGGTAATGGGTAACGAAACACTTTATTGGGATTGATTTACATAAAAAAAAAATAAAATAAAACTTGCAATTTAAAGCAATACCAGCAAAACTTTGTATGCTTCACTTACAAAAATAAATACTGATTGTGCCTAAAAACTTACTGTAAGGTAACTCACCACAAGGACTAAGAATTATAACGTGATGAATAATTTGGTTTGACCTCCATGTTGGATTTATACTTACACAAACAAGCGTCTGGCTAAAAACCAGTACTTTCTTCCTTCCCTGTCTGCCCCTAAAGGGGCGTTTCTCAGCCATCCATCCCTGTTCCAATCAGCTAGGCAGTCTGTGACACCTTTGAGCTGGTGGATCTCGCATACGGGGCATAGCCAATCGCCATCGGGGACCACTTCCAACGGCGGTTTGAGGCAGTGAAGATGGTAGACAGCAGGACAATTTTCACAGCACAACAAATCGCCCATTTTACAACAGTTCCGGCAGTGGTCCTCTGATTCTACCATTCCTTCGTTCATGATGTCGTACCTGACTGAGTTTGAAGCGAGGAACTGATCGCAGAGACGCTGTAGAACCTTCAATCTCTTTTCCACCGTTGTGAAAGGGAAGGGATTTTCGTTCTCTCCACTGACAGCTGAAGCAACGTCGCCGAATTCAGTTTTGTCCGACATAATGTAGCTTCGAATAATGTCAGGCCAAGTAAAGTCGCCTAAACAGTACATGAGAATGTTGAAGCTATCTTTCTCGTCGCTCGCTGCGAATGTAAGCCCACTGGCTTCGTCCTCGGACAAGAGAAAGCGGAGTAAAGCGAGGTGTATTTGTGCAAGCAATGAAGATTGATCTGGCGTCTTAATTGCCCCACAAAAGTCTTCAAACCTAAACGGTGACAACCGAATAATTCGGTTGAAATGTCTTAGGACCTCATAAATCCCTAAAGCCTGTAAAACATGCTCCGGCTCGAGTAAAAGATCGTCTGATGAAGGAGCTAATTTGACAGGCGACACGACTTTCAATGGCTCAACATAACGAATTTTTGTGAATGAAGGCCTTGAAATTGAGGACCCAGGACTAGAAATAGAGCCATTATCACCATCCGAGTCCGACGAGTCCATTCCATAATATTTCCGCGGCGTTGTCGAACTATAACCTCGTGTTTTTATGGTTTGTGGTGAACAGACACGAGGGCTGGCATGGCCGCCATGTTGGTTGGCTGCACTCGAGACATTTGGCATTTTGGTGCTGTGAGACTGAATTTTAGGCGGTCTTCCACGTCCACGTTTCATTTTTTCGATTTTATCAATAAATTGCTACCCGAGCACGTGAAATAAAGTGCCTTAAGCTGGCTCCCGTTAGCTTTCAGTCGTATATTCTTCCCTTTCTCCTCACTTCATTTTTCAGAAGCCACATTTCTACTTCGCGGGGAAAGAACACCTCTGTAGTCACGTGACCCTCCCGAAATGCATCATGCATATTCAACTTAGAAATGCTTTGAGCTGTTTGAATAAAGGATTATAGTAATAACCGGTATTTTTGGAAGAAATTGATCCTAAAGAATTTAAAGAAAAGGAAAATTATTACAAATAGGGGGAAAATAGAAGAAATTTACACCTTACTTGATGCCCCATTTCTTTTGCACTCAGATTTTACCCATACTGCCTTGCGAGCCCACTCTTCCTTCTTTCTCCCCAAGATGGCGGCCTCTCCAGCTATTTCAATGTACCGTCTGCCAACTTATTACGACAAATCGTCAGTCCCACTGCCTAAATGCATGTATAATTTACCGAGTTACTTTCAGACAAATTCAGAGGCAATGGTAAGTCGTTTAGTTTTATTGATCTCAATCAAAGAAACTTTTTTTTGGACTGATTTTCAATTTCACGTGGTATACTATAAGTACCGGTCGATCTCACGGAATTGTTTACTTTGTAGGATCTCCGATTGCAGGAATCGTCACCAAGTGTTCAAAGTCTGGAAAAAAGACAACAAGATATTCTTTGTGAACTCAGTGGTCTTAAAGCTGCAGTTGAACAAATGGCATCTAGTCTAGGAGTGTCTCTACTGCGACAGCGAGCGAAAGTAAGGGACATAAGCTTTTATAGGAACTCTCATTAAGCCTTAGGGCCTGGTCGCACTACAGTCAAAAACAAAAATTAGCCCGTGCAAAATGACATAAAAACAAAAACATACCACTGAAAGCGTGTCCCACCGGAGCGGTTTCTTTTGTTTTCCTCGATTTTTGCACGGGCTAATTTTTGTTTTTGACTGTTGTGCGACCAGGCCCTTATATTCAAGTATCTGTTGGTATTTGATGGATTTCTTCAGGAATATTGTCTCCTTTGGGTAGCAGATAACCAGAAACCTTGTGTGGTCGATGAATGACCACACTACCTTATTGTCGTTTATTGAATCATTAAAGAAGTTAAAGACAAACTGAAGAAAGGCTTGCTCAGTGAATAGTCAGAGCCGAGACCCTAGTCTAAAATCCAAGCCAGAGATATAGTGCCGCAAAAATCTGAATCCAAGATGCAGATATAATAATAAAGATAATAACACAGATTATGCAGAGCTGCAAAAATGTAAGTCAGACAATAAACTACAGCACATTAACAGCAATTCACTTGTTTCCTTTTAGTTGAGTTTTTGTTTTTTTGGCTAGTAACACAAACAAGTGCCACTTGTTGAATTGTGAGCTTCAGGCTAAAATCTGGCTGCATTTGTAAGACTCCAAGGACACAAGTTTTCACAAATCGAGACACTGAGACGGCTCTCTTGTTGGCAAGCCAGAGATTCCTAGACCCCTTTTTTAATCGCCAAAATTTTGAGTTTGTTGATGGCTCTCGTCCTTGCTCCAAGGTTTTTTTTATCCAGGTTATCTGCTTTTACCTTCCTCCACAAAAACCAACATTTCCCAATTTTCAATTTGGACCCACTTTATGGTTTCAGAGTTGAAATTTCCGTTTATCCTATAACTTCATTTTCATTTATGTGTATTTATTTCATTTATTTATTTAATGGGATGCCATTTTGTTAAAGTGGTACATTAATGATTAATTCTTTTTCAGACAACTCCGAGCACCCAAGACTTTGTCATATCAGCTTCACCAACAGACCCACCGCTGATTCTCTGCACCTTGCAGCATGTCATGAAACAAAGAGGATTACCCCACTCTACAGCAAGCTTTGTTCACTCATCAGTTGAAGGACCCATTCCTGAACCCCTAAAAACATGTTTTCAGAACTTCTCTGGTTCCAGTAAGGAGATTGGCCGAGGATCAATCATTTTGACAATTGTGTGGAAAAAGGGTAAGTCTTTACCCTTTCACTCCCAGAGTCGATTACAGAGGCATGTTCAAACTTTTAAGGTTGTTGAAGAAATCTTATGATGAGACCATTCAAATGAAACCTCTTCAGCAGTGCTTTTGTATGTTCATAAGATGTTAGTCTTATCTTCTCAATGTTTTTCTGTGCATTAGTACCTTTCTACGTTCATATGTTGATATGTTCACACATCCATATGTTCATACGTTTCTATGTTTGTAAGGTGTTGGTCTTATCTTCTTGACATTTTTCCATTATTATGTTAGTATGTTCATACGGTGTATGAGGGTTTTGAAGAAAACTATGAAATATGATCAAGCTGTGTTCCCAAGTTTTGGAGATGTTTTTCTTAATCAGTGTGTCACATGTTATTGTCTCCCCTCCCCCCCCCCCCCCCCCCCCCGCCCAGTCCCCACCCCCACTCTCGAGCCCTGGCTGTCTAAGATACACTTCAAAGAGCCCACATGGCCAAAAGCTGAGAAGTTAGGAGCCCAAGCAGTAAAATGTTAGGTGCTGCAGCAAAACATTTAGTTGCCCAAAACAGGGCTCCTGTTAGGCAACAGCCTTAACAAGATGAGTGTAAATTATGTAGTCACATAGACAATACATGTAAAAGTCAATTTTTGTTAAACAGGAGTGCTCGAGATGTTGAATTCTTTATCTCTCTTTCTTTTTATCTTCAGAAAAAGATCTTCCATGTTTGGTTGATTCACCCTGTTCTCACACTCCATTGACTGGTGAAATAACCATTGCTCGTTTTCTCTGCCGCACCCTTCTACCAGACTTGTATGGCAACTTAACACCTGAAGAGTCTGCAAGTGTTGATAGCTGGATTGACCAATCACTGGCTGGTGGTAAAGAAAGAGCAGCAGCCATAAAAAGCCTTGACGCCAAACTTGGAAAGCAACAGTGGATTTTAGGAAGTGAAATGAGCCTTGCTGATGTTGTACTGGCTTGCTGCATTGTGAAGGAGAATGGTGTTAAATCTGTGCCTGGCAATGTAAACAAGTGGTTGAAAAGAATTCCCGGACTGATCACTAGTTAATTTTGAGCATGTATTGAATTAGCTTGATAGCGCCAAGCATGATGTCTGGATTGCCAGCAATATTCAGCTGGAACCTAGCCTGATTCTCAGACTGCCCAAAGTCACTCTCCCCCCTCTCCCCCTCTCTGTCTGATATATTTTTGTTTGAGGGCATACAGTCCAAAGTTACCGGTACTTGTACTCACATCCCCCTCTCCCCATCTGATGTCCTTTGTTTGAGGGCTTGTTCATGATGTTGATGACTGTTGAATATTATTTTCCTCATATCAGAGTATGTTCAATCCCATTCTTGAAATCCCTGATGGAGAAAAAAAAAATCTAACATCACATCAAGAACAAGCCCTACAACAAAGTGCAGCAGATGTGGAGAGGAGGAAGTCAGCGTGAGCGATTCCAGACCGTTTGAGAATCAGGCTACATGTATAAGGAATCTAGTTCCTGCACATTTTGAATACTAAAATTTGCTATCAACTGTGTTGGTAAAGTAAGTTGGCCACCATAAATAGATTCCAAAGCCAATGTTTTGATTGCTGGCCCTTGGCTATGTCTGAATCAACTCACTTGATACGAATTTTAGCTTTTCACTTCCCTATCAACACAGCACCACAGTTTCTTGAGTCTTTATCCACATTTGAACAATTTGTTGCTTGCAGTAGGGTTCACACACAGAAAGTCGTGGAACATTAACTTTCACAATTGCTTTAAGAAAAGATGATTTATGCCAACAATTTGATTAACTTTAGATATCCTTTTAGGATTGAAAGTAATATTGTGGAAAACTGAATAATGTTTTAATTTCTTTTCTTAAAAGAAATGTTATTGCCTTAAAAGCAAGTTATGTCTAGCCAGGTTTGTGAGTCCCTGTGTGTCTTTGCTGGCTGCTGATGGATGGTCAGAAGTGTTGGACAAATTTTGGACAGTTAATAAGAAAATGTGTTCCACAATGTTCAGAAATCTTCTATGTTGCTATGCAGCTGAGATTTTGTCATCAAATGAATAAAGTAACATTTATCTTTTGTATGTTTGGGGCTCATATTTAAAAAGGAAGGTTAATGTACATACATTGAACATAATACTGAGAGTAGTATATCACATTGGAAGTTTATACAGTCACAAATGCCATCAGTAAAAATAACATTAGAAATACAAGAAATTAAAAGGTCAAATCAATCTTGCGTTACATTCCATATCATAAACAAATTTTACAGTAGATTTGGTTAACCGTAGCAGCTCTTTTTAACATCATTCCTGGGACTCTTCATATTGAAAATGGTCGCTGTTGGATTGCCCTGTTGAACGCTGAAAGTGCCCAGGAGAAAAAGATACGTGCAGCTTTTCTCTTCTTGATAGTGGGGTTTTCAGTAAAACCAAGACTAAAGTAATTACTTTGGCCAATCACAACAGACGAAGACAATCCAACGAACCAATCAGAACTCAAATAGTTATAGCAGGCACCGTTTTATTTATGGCGCGAAATTTCGAGGACACGCTCTCTTTCTCCCCTCAAGCGCGCGTCCTCGAAATTTCGCCCTAGGCTAGGTAAACGCTTGCGAGCAAGTCACGATTGGTTTCGGTTTTTCCTATGATTGGCTGAGAAAGTGGCGCGTGATTTTTTTAGCCAATGACAAGGTGCAGTAATGATCAGTTATTTTAAGAATCAGGCCAGCGCTCTTCCAAGTGAGCTAACCATGCGGAATTGTATGTTATGTCAGCTCTTTCATGTCATTTCTATTAATGCAATGGATGTATTTTAAGCTGGTATAAAATAAAAACCAAATTAATCACCCAGACTGACCAATCGAATAAACGGAAAAACATGCAACGATAGGGCCAAGTATGGAAAAACGCGCGTATGCCTAAAATCTTGCTTGTGATTGGTCGGACATAGAGCGGTTTTCATTTGAGTGTCGTAAAACCAAAGTAATTACTGACCAATCACAGCAGTTGTAAACAATCCAATGAACTAATCAGATTACATGTCGCCGGCGCCAAGCGCGGGAAAACGCGTGCGAGCAAGTCACTATTGGTTTTGGTTTTCTTATTGGTCGAGAAAGTGGCGCGAGATTTTTTAGCCAAACACAAAGCGTAGCAATGCAAAACCAAAGCAATTGTGTAATTACTTTCGATACTCAATTGAAAACTGCTCTATTGCAGTAATTAATAATAGACCTTGGGAAGCAAGCATTGCAATAAAAAAAAATCGAGGATAAACTGTTATTGTGCTCGATGCAGTCTTTCGTATCAATGTGTTTAAGACCTCAGTTTTCCGTTTTTATCATCATGATTTTGGTTAAAAAAAAAAAACACGGGCTGGTGATAACGTTATGAGAACGAGGCTGAGAGGAAAGCAGGGCAGGAGTGTATTGCACCTGCGCAATGTTAGTTCAGCTGATTTCTCTTTCTCTGAACAATTCTGAGCCGGCAGAAGAATTAAACACGTGGCTTTTCACCGCCGCAAATTCAATTGGAATACTACAGAAAGTCGAATCACTAAAAGCGTGGATTTGTCTTCAAAGGTGACATTCATTTGTTTACGTTTCCGACGCGATTAGTAAAGAGCGGTTTTCCTTTTATCGTGTTTTCATCCTTGATTCAGCAAATAGCGTAATGTCTTTTATCATTGTACCACGTCGTTGGGTGTCGTAACTATCAATATCAATTTTATTAAGTGGAAAATAGACTTGAAGGTTTGTTGTCTTAAGGAAAACTTCAACGACAGACTTCAGCGCTTTAACCAATAGTCTCCAAACACACTAATCTTGATTGCTAATCTTAAACTCGATAGAGATCTTTAAACCGCGAGGAATGAATGCTCCCCTGCCCAACGTAACTTAGCAACATTGCAAAAAATACACATCCCCTACAAAACTCGATGTTATCATTGAGCCATGCTCTCAGTCTAGTGGACAAAAATGTATCAACAATGATGCTTATAAAAGTCAGTTTTGTAGAGAAGTGAACTTCAAGCCGATATTTCATTGTTTATTTTTAATTTTTTGCGATGTTTGTTTTTTGATGCAGCTTCCATTCTATCTTAACAAATTTTGTCAGCAACAACAATACATTTGACATTATTTCCGCTTGACGACAAATCGCCTCCACTTTTTATTACGAACCCTAAATTCTATTACCGCAATAACAGTAATTAAAACGTCGTTTGCTCGCGGGGTAAATTAGTTTGCTGCTAAGCTTTAAAGTAGAGAAGGTCATCAAAAAGCCCTCTTGCCACATTAACATGGAACACGTTGTTACCATCAGCATTTTTCTTATGTTTGTTTCTGCTTTCGCCGTTGAAGGTAAGTGAAACTTTTGTTTAAGTCATCTAATTAGATTGTAAAATAAACGAATCTTTCTCTAATTCTAAATGTCCACAGCGCTGACAAAGACTATATTCAGTTCGATTTTGGGTACAATTAACATTTAAACATCATGAAGAGAAATTACTCAAGGTTAAGACTTGATTGTTGAATTGCAAGAGTTAATTCTGGCAGTTTCCTCGATATTGCTAAAATCCGCCCAGATATCCAGAGTAGCTTTCAGGCGGGCATCAGTAAATAGCTTGTTGAACTAGGTTACGAAAAAAAAGTAAACTTCTAGCCTTTCTGGAGTTGATTTATTACTGCCATTGGTAATCAATTATTTATACACCGACAAATAAGAATACCTTTCTTCTCAGCAACAAGGAACTGAAATTTTACGAAGGTGATCAGTTGCATGGCAAGAATAGTCAGAGATCAGAAAGTTTGTTTTCAGTGCTGTACCAACCACAGAATATCCTTTCACTCTTTTCGACTTCTAATATAGTTGTGAAGTTCAAAATCGACATGTACTAAAGGCTACAAATTCGGTTTTGTAAAAACTAACTAAAAACCCAAAGGACCCAAAGGTCGTTAATTCATGTAGCGCCATGACTTCTTTACAGCTAGCAGGAGTTGTTGCAAGGTTTTACCGTACACCGTAGATAGACCTGACTCAATCAAATCCTCTGCCACCGATTGTAAATAGCCAACTCCAGTTTTAACGCTTTTCAGCGCTAGCCCGAGTGGAGGGGGCGGACAGTGCCCGCGCTGACTTTGCGGAACGTTTATTAGAAGCTTTAACCCGGCAATACCCACCGAACTGTGTGACTTTTTGCTGAAATTTATACGGGAACATTTTGATGTGACAGATTTCTGTTTATGACATGTGATGTTTCCATGGCAACCACATTTTGACATGCATATTTACCTTATAGCTTTAACTCATTTGAATTGTCACACTTAAGGATTTTATTAGACTGCGAGCAGTCTCTTATTTTTCTAGGATTTTAATGATAGACTCCAAAGTTAGAACTACCTTTTACAGCATAGCAAACAACACCACAGGAAATTAAGTACCGGTTCAACAGCTTTTATTTGAATGGTCGCATATATAGACTCAAAAGTTAGATTAACCTTGTACAGGACAAGAATCAGCACCACAGGAAAGTACTGTTCGATAGTGATGATGGTCACGCACTTTATACACTCACTCAAACGTTAGCACTATGTCACGAACACGACTCAAGGATTCTTGACTCGGAGAAAGGAAAAGGTTCGCCACCTTGCCCGCATACATTGTAGCCTGAATAGCAGGCGCCGGTTTATATATAGGAACAAAAACAATGAACTGCAAGGCTGATCTGACCACGTAAAAAAAGTAAAATTTGCGAGACACCATCACGATAGAAACAGATAAAGAAGGATCGTAACCGTGGACAATTGTTTCGTTGTTATTGCAACTCATCAGCACGGTGTAACGATCTAAATGTCCCCAGCAAGAAAGCCAGCGCAAATAGACTGCGCATATTGACCCGCTTACAATATCAGGTTCCGTACAACGAAACAATTGTGTCAATTGTCCACGGTTACGATCCTACTTTATCGGTTTCTATCGTGATGGTGTCTCGCAAATTTTACTTTTTTACGTGGTCAGATCAGCCTTGCAGTTCATTGTTTTTGTTCATTCATTTTTTGGCCGGTTAGGTCTTTCTACGTATCATTAGCAGCATTATCGTTTGCGGTCTTCTGCAGTTTACTTTTATTTTTATATATAGGGCGCGTTTTCTCGAGGTCCGTTTCTCGCGCGTGTACCCCTTTGCGCCCTTGCCTCAAAATCACAACCCATATTTTAACCGGCAACTACTACGCAGACTACGCGGAAACGAATAACGCGCTAATACCGATATTCCTTACTTCCTTGTCGATTAAGCTTCATGGACCAAGGTAACGGGATACAAGTTTATCAGTGGAACTACGCTGGGCTCAGAAACCACCTACTTCGGGGGCCTGGCCAGCGCTAAGCCTCACTGCCAAAAGAGATGTGACAAATTACCACCCTGTAAGGCTTTCCGTCTGTATGAGTTTGTCGGTACTGTGTACTGCACTCTATTTACGCATGTCAGTGATTACTCGTGTAAGACAAATAGCATGGACTGGAACTGCATGTTTTCCGAAGGAGAGTCGTGGGTAAAAAGTAACTAAAGGTAAGATGATATGTACGCTATGCGTGCCTAGCTTAGTTCCCAGGCGCAGCGCTCCCTTTCTGTTATTCGATAGTCGCGCAAATTCATGACGTAAAAAGCGCTCTCGGGACTTCTTCCCACGTCACGATAGCTCCTCGGCGAGGCAAGCTATTTCTGGGTCCATTGTGTGACAGAAGCCGTGATTGCGTAACCTCTCTCTTCCGAAGAGGTTACTGGCCCTTCGTAGAAGGCCGCAATACACCTTTCGCCAAGGTCTGTTTATGTTTACAAACAGTTCAGTTTTGTCAGCGTATTTGTGATTCTGACCTTAACAGTTCGCTTGTCATCTACACCCATCGAAATTCCCTCACGGGAGGCGGCAAAACAGATAACGGTACGCGGCACAGAACAGCCTAACATTAGGTCGGGTTGCGAGGACAACGGGACAGAGAAAGTACTGAGAATTCGTTCCCCCTTAAACTACAGGTCCGTTTTTTTTTTTTTTTTTTTTTTGGGGGGGGGGGGGGGGGGGTCAGGGTGGGAAAATCAATCGGACAAAAAAGCATTATTTTTGGACAATACCCACAGATTAATACTGACAGATTATCGGAAGTACTTCAAAAGGTACCAAAACAAAGTATCGTCAGCTATTTCCTCAAGAAAACCTTGGGGTTTGTGAATTTGTAATACCCTTTCAGATTCCATTAGAGCAGTTTTCAATTGAGTGTTAAAAGTAACTACACAATTGCTTTGGTTTTTCATTACTACGCTTTGTGATTGGCTAAAAAATCTCGTGCCACTTTCTCGACCAATCAGAAGTAAAACCAAAACCAATCGTGACTTGCTCGCACGCGTTTTCCCGCGCTTGGCGCCGCCGACATGTAATTGCTTCGAGCTCTGATTGGTTCATTGGATTGTTTACGACTGCTGTGATTGGTCAGAGTAATTACTTTGGTTTTGGTTTTACCACACTCAATTGAAAACTGCTCTACTTTGAGTTAATAACAAGAACAACGACAAAACAACTATTTCTCGCTTTAATCTTTACTAAAGGATTATCATATCCAAACTTTTATGTACAGACGACAAATACAATATAAGTTTTACTTTTTTCACAGGACCTACAAGAATCAGCGAACACCATGTATCTCCTTCATGCTCCCTCATCACACGTGGCATACGTTATGTGCAAGTTGTCAGTATAATCTCCAAAAGTATCCATTTTTCATTTTCATGACTTAAATAAATCTGTTCAATGACATAAAAATTCTGTTGAATTTTTGCCTTCCATTTCTGTCTTATGATCTATCTAAATTCGCTTTGTGCCTTTAGGCTGGTTTTCATTAGCGACAGAGTCGAAATCGGAGTCGGAATCGGAGTCGGAATCGGAGTTGGAATCGGAGTTGGAATCGGAGTCGGAATCGGAGTCGGAATCGGAGTCGTAAGGGCACTTACGACCTAGTGAATATCAAACAATGGAGTCGAAAGCGGAGTCGAAAGCTCGACAGAATCGGAGTTGGAAGAATCGGAAGTTTTCCATTTTCTTCCTATTGCGCTGATGACTCCGTCGGTTACGATCTAGTGAAAACTAGATCGTCGGAGTCGCAAAAATAATAACTATATTTAGAGAGGAAAGCCGCATCAGCCGTAGCTGGTTTTCATGCAGGTCCTCTTTCCAGATCGAATTGGAATTTACAATGTTGGTTTTTGAAGAGAGGGGAAAACCGGAGTACCCGGAGAAAAACCTCTCGGAGCAAGGAGAGAACCAACAACAAACTCAACCCACATATGACGCCGGGTCCGTGGATCGAACCCGGGCCACATTGGTGGGAGGCGAGTGCTTTCACCACTACACCACCCCTGCTCTCCAGAAGGGAAACAGAAGGGAATAAACCAATCACAACGCCCATTCCGTACTTACGACTTCAGAAATCTAGTTTTTATTAGATCATAAGCGACGGAATCATAAGCGCGATCAGAAGCTCTGCTCACGACTCCGATGTTTGATCTTCACTAGATACGCTTCTAATTGTGACTCCGACTTCGTCGCTAGGTTACATAAACTCCGTTAGTACCCGAGGGGCACACGCACCGATGAAATCAAGTGCTAAATTACCCCTACGTCTGTAGCGCAGGCTATAATACGCAGATTATAATACACTAGCTGTTCTAGTCCTCTAACGGGACATTTCTGAAGAGGTATCCCATTGATTCTCCGTTGTTTATTCGGCGGATGGCTTCAGCCAGCAGTGAGCTGATATCTACTGTCCTGATCTTGCTGCAGCGAGACATCTTAGATTCGTGAGACACAGTGTTTGTAACAACAACCTGATAAAAAAAAAAAAGGTAAAGATAATTGGTGGTTAACAGCAGAAGACTACGTAGCACGCGCTAGTTTAATTAAAATGGGCGCAATTTCGTGGACACTCGCGCGAGCGGTACGCGCGAAAGGGCAAGTCGTCGAAATTGCAATTTTAATTGCGAGCTTCAACTCTTCATTTCATTCTATTTCGCCGTTCATATTTATGATTTTTTCATATTATTCATTGTCATTTCAGATCATAACATTCTTCCGCTTTCGATTCCGCTTCCACTTTTATCAGTTCTATCGTATTGTAACCAGCCCTTAATTTTGAAAAATGTTTCAAACAAATGTCAATCTCTTTGTCAAACTTAGTGTTAGCAACAAAACGTCGAACAACGCTGTACACAATATCAAACCTCATCAATCACAGATTCTTCGATCAGCTCCGGAGCATTTGCTGACAAGAGACCATGTGTTACCATCACCAGAATCTTGTATGCACCACGATCCTTTAACAGCTTGGCTGCAGTTACAAACGATTCTGCTTCATCTATCATGTCATCCTGCGAGTGATGAAAAGACAAAAACTAAATTTATTAAATTCGTGGTCCAAAATAACACCATCGCGCAAAATCCAGAAAGTGTTGTGCCTTAGTGATGTATTTTTCGGAAACAAATGTGTTAACTGCGCTTTCCACTTGCACACAGCCCGCTGCACAGGCTTAACACGTAAACTCCTATATGGCAAATGAATGAAAAATTAGGCGCGGTTAGACGGGGCACTTTTACCGTGATAAATGACCCTTTCACCACGGGAAACTGCATTTAGTGAGCGTGACCGACATTTCCCGAGCTAAATTTCCCGTGGCGTAAATTATCCATGGATACAAAGAAAAAGATCACACGAAGCGCCAATGACATTTAACGTGGTAAGTTGCAATGGTGTTTTAATGCCCAAGGTGCAAGAGCTAATCACGATGCTCCGTTTGACATCAACACGTAATCCAGAGTGAATAAGGAAGGGGAAGGGGGGTGGGGGGGATGAAAGTGTTATTGGCTGAAAAATGTATTACATACAGACTACTGACAAGGCCTTTATTTGGGGGTACTATATACAATTTTCTAACTATACGCACATAAATACCCATATTTACAGAGTGAAAGCAGTGAACTGTTCAACACTCACAATAATGACAGCAATCTTTCCTCCAACATCACCAACAACATTAATTGGGGGTTTAGCTTTTGGAAGAAAACCTGTGAAATGTGAAAGAAGGAGACAATTCATAAGATAATACATTGGAATCCCCTTTAATCCTAGACATCAAAATTCAAGAAAAATCGCATATTTCATTTTATAAAACATTGAAAAACAAATAGTGCTATGCAAAAGCACTGTTGAAGAGGTTTCATATCAATGGTCACACCATAGGATTTCGTTGACAGACTCAAAAGTTAGCACTTCAAGTTTCATGTCTCCATAATTGACTCTGGGAGTGAAAGGGTTTATACGAATTTTATACATTTAAGACATGATGGTTGAACACTGCCACCCTGTTCTTCCTGACAGCCCAGCTGGCCTTGCCAGGGGGAAAAAGGCCAGAGGTAAAGAGAGAGTTAAGATGTCAAGGTCCATTTACCTGGTAAATCCATGGTGCTGTCTGTCAAAGTATATGCAAATCGGCGAGACTCAGCTAATGCAGGTGGGGGTGACTGACGTCCATCAAGACGCTCACTTTCCGGTTCCTTTTGTTCACCATGGATTACTGCCAATCCAAGACGCAAACGCTCAGCAAAGGATGTGGCCCTGAAGTTGATAATAAACAAACGAATATTTAACTTAGGTGGGTTCTTTTGACCCAGATCAAAGGCATCAACACTTTGCCAGCATCTAAACTGAGGACAATCTGAAGATTATCTCTGTGGTAGACTGACACCTTTTAGCTCATTTGACATTAATTTTAATAACGGCAAACATCATAACTAACATGAAGATTTTGATATCTTCACATGTGTTGAGATATCATTTTTTTTTGTGGTATGTAGAATATTGTATATCTCACAGGGCTTTGGAACTTGACAATGATAGTATGATACCATGAGGAAATCAAAAGGATATTCAATTCTCTAGCTCATTTTTAAAAATTTAAAAACAAGTGTTCTTCAACAAGGTTGCTCAATACCTTGTAGCTGATGCAGGATTCCTAGCAACAATAACTGCATTTCTGAAGTCAGCCACCTTAAAAAAAGAATGAAAAATGTAAGTAGTAAAACATTCCACTAAAAAACAACAACTGAACAGTACAACTTCTAGTTGTAAAATTTTAGCTTGTTCAAGTATGGGGTAATGGGTCAAAACTAAAAAAACAAATTGTTCAATCAGATTTGCTCCTGTTTAATTTCCATTTCATATGTGATATTTAAATTACAATAACTGTATTTGCATGATGATCAGTTCTATATTTTAAGAACATTTCCAAAAGCAGGGCTCTGCTCTAGCAGTGCCTGGGTGCCAAAGGCAACTAAGTTTAGTGTTGGGGCGACAAGAAAAACTGAGCTTTTGCGCTTAGCTTAACTGCTGGACACCGATTAAATTTTATAGCCCACACTACCTTTTCTGTGATATACTGTACAAGAAATGGTGAAGCTCTTAGATTGTCAACTGGTGCATCATAAAATCCCTGAATTTCCTTGGAGTGAAGATCAACTGTTATGACACCTGTAAGACCTGTAGAGAGAAGGAGCGGAGGTAAATAAGCAAAAACAAGGAAGAAGCCTTGACAAATATACTGAGTTTAACATTGAAAACAGAAGTTCATACAGTACTCGAATGAAACAGTGGCTTAGCTGTATCAATTATGTAATTAGAATATACCTAACCAGTGGATAATGTTTTTACACACTCTGTCTCTGATTGCAGGGATTGAAATTAACACTTGTCCACTCGCCCAGGAGAACGTCAAAAATTCTTGGGAGAGTACAAATTATACATTTTTGTTACAGTTCCGACAGTTATTCACCCAAATGTCGAGTGCTGTCAAAATTAAGTTTCCTAACCC
This sequence comes from Cladopsammia gracilis, assembly GCA_022457155.1. Taxonomy (NCBI): domain Eukaryota; kingdom Metazoa; phylum Cnidaria; class Anthozoa; order Scleractinia; family Dendrophylliidae; genus Cladopsammia; species Cladopsammia gracilis. The sequence goes on from JAJGOT010000001.1 coordinate 3,508,432, forward strand.
GTGATTGGCTATGCAAACTGAGAATATTATTTTCTATTCACCCCCAGACATTAATGTTCTGGTTTTTGCTTGCAAGTTTTTCTCCATTTGTCAGAAATAAAGTGAATATTTTTGGCTGGCTATCCACTGGTAGTAAATACTAGAACAATTATTCACCTCAGTGTCGGTGAAGAGAGGTAGACATGTTTACCTCTCCATTCACCCCAATTCACTATCACATTGGTGAATAATAAATTATTGCAAAGCACTGACTTGGCTGGACTTAACCTTGGCATTATATTATTTGAATGGCATTAAAAGTTGGATTTGGACACAACCAGCCCATACCTGCTTTACACATAAGAGTTGCAACCAGCTTGGAAGGAATTGATCCTCTCTTGTTCATTTTACTTTGTTTGGAATACGGCAAATACGGAATCACACCTGTACAACGCGTAAGTAATAAACAGATAAAAGTTTGTTAATTTTTAATAAATTATTACACATTTCAGAAGCACAACACAATGTTTGAGTTTGGAAAACATGTTTCGGATACTTTGGTATCCATCACAAGTTCAGGATGTTTACAAACTGAATTAAAACTGTATATATAAATTTAATAACAAAGAAATGTTGATTATAAATAGTAGAAATAATAGCTAATTTCAAATCTGTGACAGAATAAACTGACAGTAGGTGGGTAGGTAAACTTTATTTGTACACGGTGTCAAGCTCTTCCATCGAGCCGTGTTTTTAACAACAATAGATTAAGTACTAACTAATTTAAATTAACTGATTTGAAATTAGCTATTATAACTATTTAGAGCAGTTTTCAATTGAGTGTGAAAATTACACAATTGCTTTGGTTTTTCATTGCTACGCTTTGTGATTGGCTAAAAAATCTCGAGCGACTTTCTTGAAAGAAGTAAAACCAAAACCAACCGTGACTTGATCGCATGCATTTTCTCGTACTTGGCACCGCCGACATGTAATTGCTTTGAGCTCTGATTGGTTCATTGGATTGTTTATGACTTCTGTGATTGGTCAGAGTAATTACTTTGGTTTTGGTTTTACCACACACAATAATTGTGAAAACTGCTCTATAATCAACATTTCTTTGTTATTAACATTATAAATTATATTCAGTTACAAATTTTGTAAACATCCTGAACTGATGATGGATAGCGAAGTATCCAAAACATGTTTTCCAAACTCAAACATTGTGTCATGTTTCTGAAATGTGTAATACATATATATATATATATATATATATATATATATATATATATATATATATATATATATATATATATATATATATATATATATATATATATATATATATATATATATATATATATATATATATATACCATTGCTATGAAATTTTGGTAATATAATTATTATATTATACAAAGTTATTTGAGAGCTAGCCCTTCAACCAGTGGTTTGGTTGTTAGCATATCAGCTAGATTATTATACATTGGTGTCACTAGCTCGATTTTGATTGGTTATAAGCACGCAGCTTATTATTGCTTGCTGTTTCTGTTATGTCATACCTACAGACAATGAATTTTATATATGTAGAAGTGATGTCATACCTACAGACAATAGTTTGTCTGCTGTGCATTGATCACTTTTTTTGTGCGCATTCTTGTCTTTACAAGTGCAGCTCAGGAATATGCATAATAAAACAATTATTGGATTCGGTTTTCGCATGATAGCGATAATTATCAAGGCCTCAGTTTGTGTTATCCGCCTCAGCCTTCGGCTTCAGCAGATAACACAAACTTTGGCCTTGATAATTATCTCTATCATGCTCAACCTCATCCAATAATTGTTAATTATCAACCTGAAGATTGCCAGTTTAAGCCTCTGCCAACATGTCTATTTCTTTACACGTCAAGAAACTTTACCCCGCATCATCTCACTCCACTCAGGTGTATGAATGGGTACTAGCACCATAATGCTGTCGAGGTGGGAGTGGAGGGGAGGGGAGGTAACCTGCGATGTATACAAATCACAATATCACATCCAAGAGGAACTTGTCATGCCCCACTTTAGTTGCTTTCTGATACAAATACCAGAGAAAGGTGCAAGCCTGATATGCCACTTGATGCAAAAAACAGACGTTCACCTAACCTTTATTTCTAATAAACAATTTATTTGTATGGCAAATTAGAGCCTCTCCATCTGAGCCTGGTAACCCAGACAAATTGAACATTTTGTGTGATCACATGGAAAATTATAGCCTGGTCACTGGGATCAAATTATATATGTGATACTGTGCATGAAAATATTAACTCATGATTACTTTTCTTTGCCGTAATTCTGAACATTCTTATATCTTCACTCAACCACTAGCGAGAAATCATTTTTGCTAACACATTGCAAATTTTACAAAGGAAAAAAGAGTGAGGCAAGATTTTGGGAACCAAGCTGATATGAAGAGGCCCTAAAACTGTTTGATATGTACCAATGATTCTCCTGGCACAGGATGTTTTGCAGGCATAAGCCAGAATAAACAGCTCCATCAGAGCATCATTAACATCAAGAGTCTCCCTAAAAAGTAAAAAAAAAAAGGGAAATAAAAGTTAATTCCAAGGTTTGTGGCACCAAAGATTGTAATATTATAGTTCAGGTCAAGTGTCACTGTGTTGTTCTGTCAGACAAGACACTACAGCACTGGTTTCATTCAGAGGAAGTTTCCTTTAAGGACGTTCGCGCTAATTTTTTATGCGCATCCTTACTGCGCACGCAATTCATCTCGCAACGCCATGCTGCGTCATGCACGAGCACGCGCGCAAGAGAAGAAATCTAAGCACATAAAGGACTGGTAGCCGTTGCGTTAACTTTGCTTAGATTTAACTCGCTTTGATGGTCGGTGACCCCCAATTTTTTTTCGATAGATAATTTTCTTTGCCACTTCTCGACAGATTGTGAAAAAATGAACAAAAAATCAATGTAGGAAGTTTAATTTTTTTCCATTTTTCTACCCGCGCGACATCGAATCCTGCCAATTTGCGGCTGTCAGAGTTTGCAAATGCTCTTGTTTAAAGATTAAATTTACTTTAAAAAACGTCACTAGTTGAATGAATTTGCTGAACAGACCTACTCGCATAAAATTTGGGAAAGAAAGTTGCATTTTAGAGATTTATTTGCAATATTTTTAGATTAACAGACATTGGGGTCTCATCCCGTAAGAAAGACTAATTTTTCAAAATTAGGGTCGCCTTTCAGATATCTTATCTCGGAAACGAAGTCGGTGACCCCCTCATTTTTTTGCATTTCTGACACGAACAACTCATAACCTAGCTGTAGGAAAAGTTTTATAAAAAAATCAATGTTAGAAGATTTTCGCGCGAACGTCCTTAAAGCAGCAGTATAGATGGTTTTCACTCACATGACCTTCAGTCCTGTGGGACTCAAATGACAAAGGCCATGGCGGCCATGTTGGTGCACATAACAAATGAAGTTCATTAAAATTCTTTTGAAGGTGTGCACCAACATGGCCGCCGTGACGTAACGTGAAAACCACCCATAGTTTGTTTTCATTTTCACTTAAATGCTCCTGAACTTAAGTAATGCTCCACTTAAGAACTATGGCAAACTTCATTGTTCTGCCGCATTGGCTCTTTTCCCACATAGAATATCTTTGGTTTCAAGAATAGAGGAGGAGCTGATGGTTCATGATTATATTTCATTATAAAAATAAAGAAAATTCATTTACATCAAATAAATTTTAGGAAATGTTTGTGCTTAACCAATCAGAATAGCAGAAGACAATAGCTAATAATTTGCTTCTTTGATGAAGTTCCCCAAATACAATATCTTTTAAAAATTGCATGTTGTGCGATTGGGTCTTAGATTGCTTGAAATCTTAAAAAAAATAGACAAAATGCACCTTGAACCCTAACCTTTTAGCCGTTTTTGAGTCTAGGCCAATGAGATCACTAGTTTTAACAATGAAAAAAAATGACATTCCATCATGCATGGCCATTGGCGTTTTCCTTCTTATGCGGATCATTACTTAAATCAACCCAGACATCTATTTCAAAACTACTGATTAGAAACTCACGCTATAAAGCCTTTCTACACCCGGATGAATTACATTTAGCTAATTTTACATTTTGACTGATGACAAGCCATAATAATAATTATATTACAAGCTGGTGATATTCATTTCAACTTTATGTTATAAGTGGGTTGAGTTTATTGTTTATTCTTATTCTTGCTCATAGGGTTTTTCTTCAGGTTCTCCTGTTTTTCCTACCTCCTTAAAAATGAAGGGAAACTGCCGGGCATTTACATGTACCGTAAAAGCCGGCAGACATGCCACTTATGTCCAGGATTGCAGATAATTAGATGCATGACAAATTTTGATATCCAACACGAAGTGTCCCGTTAAGTCTAAGTGTTAACCATCTTTTTTTAAATGTAAGGTAAGCATTAGTGTTAGTGTTATTTTTAGGTTAGGGTAAACGCACGTGTTTATCTTTACTTAAAGAGCAGAATTTAAGGGACACTTCGTGACGTTTTTTGTCTGTATTTTTGAAAACAAGTGATGTTGAAGTTGAGTAGAAGAGCAAGAGGACACTTTGTGACGCTTATTAAATTTGCCATGCATCTAATTAGCTGCAATCCTGGACATAACTGAGACATGCACATGTAAGACACAATAAAATTGCAGATCAGTAAATTTTAGGTAAAAGGGTGTGGCTTATCTGCCAGTTTTTACAGTATTTATTTTTTCAAATTTAAAGAGGGTCCTCAACAGGAGTTGAACCTGTCACCTTCCATAAACTGGTTGGATGCTCAGATCCACATGGAGGGCAAGCTACGCTATTTTGAGTGCAAATCATACATATGTGAACTGCAGATGAAACACAAGTGAAATTTGATCCTCATACTAAGTGTGTTATCAACTTCAGCAGTTGAAAAAGCAACCTGAAAAAAAATACAGGCTTGAACTGGACTCAAACCCATGACCTTGCAATACCGGTGCAATTTTTTTTCAGGTTGCTTTTTCAACTGCTTAAGTTGATAGCACACTGTAACGATCACAAATTTCACTCATGTTTCATCCACAGTTTTTCATATAATTTTTATATTCATATTCATGTAGGCCATTTTATTAGGTTCATGACTGACACACATGCTGCATCCTATTTTCAACAATATAAAGGGTTCCAAGACTGGGCTCCATTAACATGGCAGGTAAAATGTTCAATTATAGGCTGTAAAAACAGTGGTTACTGGTTCTTTCACAAGAACCCTGAGGACTGGGGTCTTTGGTGCAACAATGGGCCTACCTACATGCCCATTGTACATAAATTTTCTTACCCCAGTCCTGACTGTATTATATACACATCTTTGCTGCGCACTGATATTCCTATCTTTACTTTGGTTTCTAGATGGGAAGGAAAGCAAGAGTTTTAGATAATTATTTATTTATCCAGATTTTGGCAATCTCCCTGGTTTTCCCAGTATATATGTAAACTAACACATGTGATGGTACTTTTGATTCATATAGGATGCAAACTCTGAAATTCCCAGTTCTGTGACCCATTCAGTTTTCCACTTTTTAAGAAAATGCTATTTTTTTTTTTTTTTTTGCATTTTTGTCAGTACCCCCATCAGACAACTCTCTAAAATACATATTGTAGATCTAAAGCCTCATATGGGCCTCCTGACTGGCATCTACAGACTCCCACTTCATCACTCTTTTTCTCCAAATCATCTACAGTGTATCATCCCAGTATTTCAATTTCATTAATTTTTAAAAAACAAGTCCCCATAATTACAACGGTGGTCATTTTAGATTTTAGCACCCTAAGCAGTGGTACCAATCTACAAATGTTGAATCCTGAAAGGTACATTTTTATACGGGAGTCCCCCCCCCCCCCCCCCCCCCCCCCCCCCGCAAAGGAATAGCATAATTATGCATAATAGTGACAGCATAAATTAATGTGGAGAAGCCTAAACGTTGACAGGCTGATGTATGGTCCCAAGGGTGTCCGTTTTTAATAGGGAATGTTGACAAGCAAACCCTTGTATATCGATGGTGTAAGCAGGTGTAAAGTGAAAATAGTTGCTAATCAAACTTTTCATTTATGAAAACATATAAAAAATTTAAGCTTAGCTTTCTGTTTTCACCTTGGTTCTGAAATTTTCCCACATCACATTGGGCTAGCTCAATTCCAAGCTTCCTGGATATAAAGAAGAAACCAAAAAGCCAAATATCAACAAAGCATTGCTTTAAATCGAAAACACGGCCGTAACAACTTAATGCAGTAATTACAACTTACCTGGCTATCTTGTCGGACAATTCTTTGTTTGAACTCAGCGAAAACACAATCAAACCACTTTGACTGGGATTCATTTTATTCTTGCATAAAGATAATATCGAGGTCAATCGGTAGCCTTCTGCGGCGAGAGATATTTATTGTAGTGTATAAAAACATAAATCGAAGCAAGAAAATTTACAAAGTGGAGAGCATTTCTCTCGGACACATGCCGACTTGGACCTGCAGACGTATTCCCGCCAGCCTAAGCAGCCAAGCCTTTAAAGCGACGAGTGGTTACATGGAAATACAAGATGGCGGACTTCAAGTTCAATTTTTCGTCCACAGAAAGCTATGAAGAAACAGCTATTTCTCCTTGTGAAACAAGCACAGAGTTAATCCCGCAATCTACAGTTTTACGTCAAGCAAAGGAGATAGTAATTCTGTCTAATATGTCCTCGTATCTATCGTCGAAAGTAGAAGAAATGGTCATTGGCGATGCAAGCTTCTGCTTCAGACACGTGAGTGAGGCAAGCGTTGAACAAAATCTAAAAGAGAAGCGGGAAGGTTCTAGTCACGGTATTGTAATAGCTGCGGAGAATAGTACTGACTTGATACCTTCAGTGTACGAAGGTGGGCTTAAAATATGGGAATGTAGCATTGATTTAGTGGAATATTTGATGGAAATTGGAGTGATGTTTGAAGGAAAACGCGTGGTGGAAATCGGTTGCGGCGCAGGCTTACCAGGAATATTTGCTCTTCTACAAGGAGCTCAAGTTGATTTCCAAGACTACAACGACGATGTTATTGAGTATGTTACGATTCCCAATGTGCTGCTGAATCTTGAACAGCTGAGAGAAAGCAAAACTCTCGAATCAGATTCACCAAGATTTGACCTGCTACAAAAAGCGCACAAGGCTTGTCGCTTCTACTCTGGCGATTGGGGAAGTTTAGTAGATTTTATCAACCCAGAGCTAGTCAAAGAAATGATGTATGATTTCATTTTAACTTCAGAAACAATCTATGCAGTTAAGTCACATGCTAAACTGTATTACTTTATTAAAAGACATCTGAAGAAGCCTGATGGCATTGCTTATGTGGCTGCCAAGACACATTATTTTGGTGTAGGTGGAGGTACCAGGAGTTTTGAGAAGTCAGTGGTAATGGATGGGGTTTTTGATGTATCAGTCTGTAAGGTGAACAGTGATGGTGTTCAGCGTGAAATTTTGTGTATGAAGTACCGTAATGATTTGATTTAGCACCTCCTTTCAATAAGCACCCAGTTTCTAATAAGCACTGCCCTTGAGTGTTGTTTTGTCAGTAAACGCCCCCTTCCAATAAGCCCCCCCCCCCCCCCCCCTTGAAGATGCTATGTCAAAAAGCTACATGTATCTAATCGAAAAAAGTGACATTAAAGCAGGGATGTAGATTCAGTTTTTAACGGGCGGGAATATAGAACTGACAGACAGGAAAAAATAAAAAAAGGTAGTCCTTTTAAAGCTGCACTTAGCTTTTACAGCCAGAAAAATGAAGTTCACAGCCGGGTAATTTCCCCGGTTCCCGGCTATTATCTACATCCTTGATTAAAGACATTGAGGTATAATAGCAAATTCTATTCTGACTATGTGAACTGCTGTTATTGTTGTTCTGACAAAGCAAATTGTACATTTTCTGTTATTGTTCATAAAGTGCTTTTTCACCCTTGCATAGTTTTGTCAAAAACAGAACTAAGTGCCCCCTACCCAATGAATGCCCCCTCTCCAATAAGCATCCTCCCTTGAGGTACCAAAAGTAAATAAGCCCCCTCGCGCTAAATTGAATCATTACAGTATAACATGGAAGATTAACAATAGCAAAGGAAAAAAGAATAGAATAATATATGATATGTATGTTTGAAACTAACTTTATGTGAGAACTCAGAGGTGGATGGAAAAATATTGATGTACTGCAAACTTTGTTCAATTAATGGATTGGTCAACAAGTTATCCTTTGATCTCTACCATTTTTCCTCTGTTACATTTTATAACTGTTTGTATTGATACACTGCTGTAAGAAAAAACACTTTTAAAACCAAGTAAATACTGAAAACAATCTGTGCACAGGTTATTGTAAAGAGAAAAAGGGAAGTTAGACTTGTTGTGCAGCAGAGCTTTTGTTATTCACGATGGAACTACGCATTGCAAAAAATTTTTAAATGTGTTTTTTAAACACATTTTGAACTAAAAATAGTGTAATTCGTGAGAATAATTTTCCGCAGTTGGGTTGAAGCAAAATGTATTCCTTTATATCCTTTGAATAAGTACTGATCTTTAACTGCTTTGAATAAGCATCGTGTTGTTGTTTAGAGGTACAGTGTTTATTACCACTGGTTTTTTTTATGTTAAATGTGCCGCTTATTTTGAGGGGCATTTATTTGAGAAATATGGTAATGACTACAGCACAAAATTAAATCAAAACTAGTCCAAAAATGATAGAGCGGTTTCGACCAACAGTTTCGTTTTTCACTGCCGCAAATATCATAGCGGACGTCTCAGAAAACAATGTTCCTTTACGCAAGATGGTCACGTGGTCATGTTTGTGGGTTGTGATTGTTGGATTTTGATCCATTTTGTCAATTACTGTTTTCAGGGGTCCATAGTTATGATTGACAGCAGCGTAAAACTTAAACTTTAGCTGAGCTTTGAACTTCAAAGCTCGCTTGTGTACTATTGAAAGGCGGAGGAAAACATGGCCGGAGCTCATGTCATCTAAAAGAAGCCCTGTTATTCATTTTAGGGGTATGTCACCTTTCCAAGTTTTTCGCGTTCAATAAAGATTTGTAATGCCCAGTGTGTATCAGTATATATCACGCGCTGCTCGCAGTTTTTGCGTTAAATAGAGCCTTGTCGGGAATCTCTGATTAGTTTATTCTTCGCGCGAAATTTTAGTTTGATGTGTCATGCAATAACATTCACTTTTAAACTAAGATCTGTTTGATTGGCGACATTGACTTTTACCCTAAATGATATCAATAACAAACTCAGCGAACTGATGAAACAGCACAGACAGAAAATAGAACATGGCGGGCGTTGTTTGATATACAGCAATTGGGCATTAATAATAAACCAGGCGATTGAGCAAGCCAGACTACTAGGGATCAGGAAACAAGACTGACTACACAGATCAGAATGGGAGTGCTATCGCAAAGTAGCCTGAAACAACAGGCTCGCACTACGGGCGAGTAGATGCAATTGACAGACCAACATGGTTCGTACAATCTTGAAAAGGTCTTGAATTTTGGTTAAGGTCCTTGAAAAGTACTTGATTTCTTTATTAGGTATTACAATGTCGTTGAAATTTAGGACTTTGTGTACGCCCTATCACTTTTCTGATGAAATGATTTTGCTCCGAAAAAATTGGCCACCAGCGACTTTTAAAATCCGAAAATAACTAGCGAAAATGTCGGCATAATACGTGAATGCGTACATGAAGCAAATTTGTAATCTTTGCCTCAATTTCATACACCAGGGGACAAAGAGTTTCGATTTCCAAAATAAACGTAGTCTTTGTCCTTGAAAAGTCCTTGAAAAGTCCTTGAATTTTATTTGTCTGAAGTTGTACGAACCATGGAGCAATGACGCCATAGCTTTTCATGACTAGTTGTAAACGTGCTTCTTGAATAGGGGACGTATAATTTTGTTTTCAAAGGGAGGAGTTTGGCAAAAATTTTCACCACACCGCATTAAGTCACGAAAAATAATAGGAGTCGTAAATTTCCCCTTTAAAATAACAGTTTATGCAAAGACTAGTTCAAGTTTTAAAAACCGCCGGTTCAATTATCTAAATTACAGTCAATTATTGTTGAAGTTGGAGGTGGTGGCAAAGCGCCGGCGTGATCAATGGCTTTCCTTTTTTGTTCATTAGAGAAAGGACGTTTATGCCGTTCTTTTGATGAGCCGGTGCCGTTTAAAGGGATATTTTATCAGCTGCTAATTTTACATCTGATCGGCTGCCTTAGCTGAAAATTAAACAGGCCGACAGTAATAATATTGAGAACAAAAGCCTTTTCTCCGAAAAAGTTAGCTGAAGTATGATTTCCAAGAATTGTTTAGGGAAGCTATTTGTCTTCCGAAATTTTTAGTTGCACTTTCAGAAAAATAGTATTTTTCATCCCCTCGAAAGCGTGAGGTGTTGTTTTTACTGGGTTCGAAAATATAAGCATACATGTTTCCGGTTTGAGAACCTTAACTTTTCACATAATCATATCTAATCCGAATATCTGAAGCAGTATGAGCAAATCGAACGGCTATTTGGCGAAACAATTCGCTGGGTGCCCCATTATGCAGTAAACCGCCATTTACCCTCAGGAACTAAGAAGATGGGGCAGAAATTAAGTCAAGCTGATCGAAACCGACGCCGTCTTTTATAAAATTGCTCAGAAGTTGATATGCATACATTCTGCGCTCGCGCAAAAAGAAAAAAGGCGGCAGGGTTTCGCGTAATTTATTCGTGTTCTGCTCACTGCTGAAAAAGGCTGTGGACATCGAGCAGCAAGAAAGCATGACAGCTAGCGATTTTTGATTTTTTTTTTTTTTTTTTGCATACGGAATTTCTCGAAAACGACGGAAAAAAAACAACAGAAAAAAATTCTGAACAATGTTTTGCAACTAATTTGTAGTGCACATGCCAAAAATGGGCAAATCTATCTGAGCGAGAAAAAGAAAAATTAATAAAAAGTCACATAGGCTGGTTATGCGGGACGTACAATTTTGTCTTCAAAGGGAGGAGTTTGGCAAATATTTTCACAACACCGCATTTTAGTCGCGAAAACATAACGGGAGTCGTAAATTTCCCTTTTAAAATAACAGTTTATGCAAAGACTAGTTGAAAGTTTAAAAGCCGCTGGTTCAATTATCTAAATTGCAGTCAATTATTGTTGAAGTTGAAAGTGGTCGCGACAAAGCGTCGGCGTGATCAATGGCTTTCCTTTTATTGTTAATTATGTTTATTTTGATGATCTGGTGAGGTTTAAAGGGATATCAGTTGCTAATTTTACATCTGATCGGCTGCCTTAATAGCTGAAAATTTAACAGGCAGAAAGTATAAAAAACAAAAATCTTTTTTTTTTCGAAAAAGTTGGCTAAAGTATGATTTCCAAGGATTGTTTAAGGGAGCTATTTACCTCCCGAAAGTTTTAGCTGCACTTTCAGAAAAATAGCATTTTTCATCCCCTCGAAAGCGCCAGGTGTTGCTTTTATTGGGTCCGAAAATGTAAGTTTACATTTCCGGTTTGAGAACCTTAACTTTTCCTATAATCAGTTCTAATCCGAATATCTGAAGCAGTATGAGCAACTCGAACAACCAGGGGCGTTTCTGGGCATTTTCTGATTGTAAGCCCTTATAGTATGAGCCGGTCATTGTCAATGCGCCGAAGAGCCCTCATCTGGGGGGTCGCGGGATGCGTAATTTAAAGCTAAGGTAAAACGCACTTTCTTACAAAAAAAAAGTCTACAGTTGGAGCACCTCTGAGTCGAGCAGCCGAGCTTTGTAAATCGTTCTAATACATCTTTTTTTAAAAAAGTTATTATACCGTCTGAACGACTTGTGAGCCTGTGCTTATGGCAAGTACGCGCCTGACAGCTATTTGGTAAAACAATTCGTTGAGCTCAGTATACAGTAAATTAAAAACGCCATTTGCTCTCAGTAACTGAGAAGATGGCGCAGAAAGTCAAGCTGATCGAAACCGACATTTTATAAAATTACTGACTCAGAAGTTGACATGCAAAAACTCAGACTTACGTTATTACTCCCTGCAAATAGGTGGTTTTCACGTTACGTCACGGCGGCCATGTTGGTGCACACCTACAAAAGAATTTAATGAACTTCTTTTGTTATGTGCACCAACATGGCCGCCATGGCCTCTGTCATTTGAGCCCCACAGGACTGAAGGTCACGTGAGTGAAAACCATCTATAGCTCGGACTAACTCCTCGGCAGTAAAGAGATCGAGCTTTTCATTCAAATGCAGTTTTGCTTGACGTTTTCACTCTTTTTAAACTGCATTTGAATGATAAGCTCGATCTCTTTATTACGAGGAATTAGTCAGAGCTATTTGCAGGAAGTAATAATTTAAGTCTGAGGAAATTTTCTGTGGTAAATGAATGATAATTTGTGAGACCTATGGAATGTTTTGACCAATTATATTTCAAACATGAAAACGCACGTGTTAAAAATGTTTCAGCGATTTATTCATAATCGAACAGTTTAATTTGTTTGAAACTTTCCCATATAGTGTGCTACACTGTGTAGATTATAGCGCATTTATTCGCTTGTCGCGGGTAGCCCCAAAATCGAAATATATTTAGGAAAAACTGTTTTTCGCATATTTGTTTACCGTTGCTATGGAAACGCTGATTAGCATAAAAAGAGCATCATCCGAAACTTTCATCCAAGCCTAACATCTGGTATCAAATTCAGATTCATTGAGCTAAAGTAAGATTATGTATAAGTGCATTCAAAAAGGGAAGTGTGACCCCCAAAAAAACTACTTGGAGTCACCTTAGTTTTTATAAACCCTGATTATAAAGGCGTTCGGTTTTATTTTTTCCTGATTCATGCGTCTTGGTCTTCTTGACATTAATTTTCGTATTTGTTTTTCTGTTACATATTGGCGGACTTCGCAAAGTTTACTTATAACTGAACTATATATTTACATGGTCTAATCCCCTTAGTTTTACACTGAGCTGGACTTATAAACAAGCATATATTCCCTGGCTGCCACTGAATGGCTTTCGTAGAAGGTTGGAAATTTTGAGTGTTGACATCGAATAAAAGTTGGGTGCTTTTAAGTATAATCCGCGTTTCAAATACGATGGAAACTGTTAAGTATAGTAAATGTCCGTGAAAAGGGTGTTCCGTCACACGGCATGTACAAGAAGCAGCTTAACAACTTTTGGAATGAAATAAGCTTTTGGTGGTATCTTCCAGACTCTGTAAGCGCACGAGATAGTTTCATTTGTATGAGATGCAGGTAGGCAATATATGTCTTTTAGTTCCAAGTTCGGAGAAGTTATTGAAATTGTTGGATAATCTTGAATCTTTTTTCGGCTTTGATTGAATTTATAAGGCTATTGCTGTACGATAAAGTATACGTTTGAACCCAAACACAACTTTATCATCAAATGGTTAAAAACCGATCGTTCGTCCTATTTTTCTTGTTCTTATTTGATTATAACAGGTGTTTTACATCCCGTCCATCATATAAAAATGACTGATTTAGATATACATTTTAACTTCGATAAAAGCGAGTTGTCAGCATCCAATAATCTAGCATTAATGCTCGTCAAGTTATGAAACAGAAAGATGTTGTAAAAACACCAACGTAATTGGAGTTTAATTGCTGTTCATTTGTGCGGGGTATAAATTTCACCTTTGAAATAACAGTTTATGCAAATATTAGTTAAAAGTTTAAAGTCCGCTGGTTCAATTATCTAAATTGCAGTCAATTATTGTTGAAGACGTTGGAGGTGGTGGCGACAAAGCACCGGGCGTAATCAATGGCTTTCCCTTTTTGTTAATTAGAGAAAGGACGTTTATGTTTCTTTTGATGAGTGGTGCCGTTTAAAGGGTTATTTTTATTAGCTGCTAATTTTCCATCTGATCGGCTGCCTTAGCTGAAAATTAATCAGGCCGAAAGTATTAGGAACAAAAATCTTTTTTTTTCGAAAAATTTAGCTAAAGTATGATTTCCAAGAATTTTTTAAGGGAGCTATTTGCGTTCCGAAATATTTAGCTGGACTTTCAGAAAGGAGCCCTTGATTTTTTTTTTTTGCATACGTAATTTCTCGAAAACGACGGAAAAAAACAACAGAAAAAAATTCTGAACAATGTTTTGCAACTAATTTGTAGTACACATGCCAAAAATGGGCAAATCTGAGCGAGAAAAAAGAAAAATTAATAAAAAGTCACATAGGCTGGTTATGCTCTCGGCCCTTCAATTGTACATTTTCTGTTACTGTTCATAAATTGCTTTTTCACACTCGCATGTTTTTTTTTTCAAAACAGAAATAAGTGCCCCCTACCTTATGAATGCCCCTCTCTAATAAGGGCTTTCCCTTGAGCTACCAAAAGTAAATAAGCACCTTGGCGCTAAATCAAATCATTACGGTACATGTATAACATGGAAGACTAACAACATCAAAGAACAAAGATATAACACTATAATATCTATGTTTAAAACTAACTTTATGCGAGAACTTAGAGGTGGGTGGAAAAATAATGTACTGTAAACTTTGTTCAGTTAATGGATTGGTCAAGTAGTCTTTTAATCTCTGCCTTTTTTTTCCCTGTTACATTTTAAACTATGTTTGTATCGATTCACTGCTGCAAGAGCAAACACACTTTTAAAACCAAGTCAATGGCACCTTTACTAAATTTCCTACATTTCTCTATTTGTAAAAGGGATGTTTCAGTCCCTGTTAAGTATATAATTTATATTTCTATCTCTTATATTTGAATAAATTTTTGTCTATTTGTAGTCTGAACTATCATTTTTAAAATCAGTCTGCTTAAAAAAAAATCTAAAGATCCTTGTTATTACATAAAAAAAATGCAAATGGAGTAGCTTCTTTCTGTGTTGACACATCTTGCTTCAGGTGAATGTTGCCTCAGCAATATCAGCCATAAACTGCTGTATATACTTGAAACACACTTATGATTTTTCAACCTTTTATGCAGCGGTGACTTTGCCTTTGTGGATGTAATAAATAGAAGAAGTAGAAGATCATTATTCAAGGGTCGGGCATTTTAAGAACTCGTTAATTTTCTAGAAGCAGGCACTGAAAACAAACTGTGCACAGGTACATGAAATTGTAAAGAGAAAAAGAGGAGTTAGGCAATTAAAGGGAGATAGATAGATAGATTGTGAAGTAAAGCTTTTGTTATTCATGATGGAACTACGCATTGCAAAAGTTTTAAACACATTTTGAACTAAAAATAGTGTAAGTTATGAGAATAAATTTCTGCAGCTGGGTTAAAGCAAAACGTATTCCTTTACATCCTTTGAATAAGCACTGATCTTTAACTGAAGTGCTTTGAATAAGCACCATGTTGTTGTTTTGGTGTAAAGTGTTTATCACTATTTTTTGATGTTAAATATGGCGCTTATTTGGAGGGGCTTTTTTCGAGTAACATGGTAATGACTACGGCACAAAATTAAATCGAAACAAGGCCAAAAATGATAGAGCGGTTTCGACCAACAGTTTCGTTTTTCACTGCCGCAAATATCATAGCGGACGTTTCAGGAAACAACGATGCTTTACACAAAATGGTCACGTGGTCATGTTTGTGGGTTGTGATTGGTGGATTTTGATTGGTGTTTGTGGGTTGTGATTGGTGGATTGTGATTGGTGTTTGTGGGTTGTGATTGGTGTTTGTGGGTTGTGATTGGTGGATTTTGATCTATTTTAATTGTCAGTTTCTGTTTTCAGCCCTGGTCCAATGATTGTCGCCATTATTATGATTGACGGCAGCGTAAAAAGTAAACCTTGGTTGAGCTTTGAAATTCAGAGCTCGCTTGTGTGCATTAAAAGACAGAGTAAAACATGACAGGAGCTCATGTCATCTAAGTGTAAGCCGTCTTTATTTGTCTCAAAATATCCATAGTAGCGGTATGGCACCTTTCCAAGTTTTTCACGTTTAATAAAAATTTGTAATGCCCACTGTGTAGCAGTTTTATATCGCGCTGCTCGTAGTTTTTGTGTTAAATACAGTTTTTGTCGCATATCTCTGATTAGTTAATTCTTCGCGCGAAACTTTAGTTTGATGTACCATGTAACATTAACTTTTTAACTGAGATCTGTGAGATCTGTGAGATTGGCGACATTGACTTCTACCCTAAATGATATCAATAAAAAACTCAGCGAACTGATGAAACAGCACAGACCAGAACATAGAACATGGTGGGCCGGGCGTTGTTTGATATGCAGGGAATGGGCATTAAACCAGGCCAGGGAGCAAGCCAGACTACTAGGGGTCAGAATGGGAGTGTTATCGCAAAGAAGCCTGAAACAACCAGCTCGCACACTACGGACGAGTAAATGAACTTCTTTTGTAGGTGTGCACCAACATGGCCGCCATGGCCTCTGTCATTTGAGCCCCACAGGACTGAAGGTCACGTGAGTGAAAACCATCTATAGCTCGGACTAACTCCTCGGCAGTAAAGAGATCGAGCTTTTCATTCAAATGCAGTTTTGCTTGACGTTTTCGCTTTTTTTAAACTGCATTTGAATGATAAGCTCTATCTCTTTATTAACGAGGAATTAGTCAGAGCTATTTGCAGGGAGTAATAATTTAAGTCTGAGGAAATTTTCTGTGGTAAATGAATGATAATTTGTGAGACCTATGGAATGTTTTGACCACTTATATTTCAAACATGAAAAAGCACGTGTTAAAAATGTTTCAGCGATTTATTCATAATCGAACAGTTTAATTTGTTTGAAACTTTCCCATGTATAGTGTGCTACACTGTGTAGATTATAGCGCATTTATTCGCTTGTCGCGGGTAGCCCCAAAATCGAAATATATTTAGGAAAAACTGTTTTTCGCATATTTGTTTACCGTTGCTATGGAAACGCCGATTAGCATAAAAAGAGCATCTTCCAAAACTTTCATCCAATCCTAAAATCTGGTATCAAATTCAGATTCAGAGCTAAAGTAAGATTATGTATAAGCGCATTCAAAAAGGGAAGTGTGACCCAAAAAAAAACATTACTTGGAGTCACCTTAGTTTTTATAAACCCTGATTAGGAATGTGTTCGGTTTATTTTTTCCTGATTCATGCGTCTTGGTCTTCTTGACATTAATTTTCGTATTTGTTTTTCTGTTACATATTGGCGGACTTCGCAAAGTTTACTTATAACTGAACTATATATTTACAAGGTCTAATCCCCTTAGTTTTACAAGCTGGACTTATAAACAAGCATTTTAGATAATTTCCCGGCTGCCACTGAAGAAGAAGGTTGGAAATTTTGAGTGTTGACATGGCAGAAAAGTTGGGTGCCTTTAAGTATAATCCTCGTTTCAAATACGATGGAAACTGTTAAGTATATGTCGTCGACCATGAAAACGGCGTTCACACGGCATGTACAATAGGCGGCTTAACAACTGTTAGAATAAAATGTTCTATCGAAGTTCTAAATGACATAGAAAACAGTTATTCGAAGCCGTTGTACTTCGCTAATTTGCTTTCACTTGAACAGCCTTTTTTGTCTTAGTTGTGACTTACGAATATATTTCGCAGTATGTCAATGACAGTATCTCGAATGTGCCTCATTTTCCAGCAGTAGATCAGAGGATTGAGAGATGAATTCAGGTACAGCAGCGTTTGGGTATAAAGTATCAAATTCCATGTCACGGTGCTTGGTCCGGTGGTGCGAATGATAACCCATATACAAAGGTTTGGTAAATAACAGGCCAAAAACACCAGATATACATAAAATGTACCAATTGCAGATTTTATCAGCCTCGCGAAATTTGATGCGCCGGCGTCTCCATTCTGGGCTTCTGGTTGTACTTGCAGTGCTTGTATTTGATTGCTGTGGTGTCGTACGGTTAAATAAATCTTGAAATAAAACAAGGCGGTGGTTAGGTAGCAAATACCCTCAATAATTCCTGCAATGATGGCACCGACATTTGCTGGGATCCACCTGAAATTGATCAACGTAAGCATTGCACTCAATACCCAAACTGATATCACTACAGCAACAACACGCTTCTGAGTCACAAGCTCCTGGTATCTGAGATGGAGATGAACAGCCAAGAATCTGTCTGCACTTAAAGCCACAACACCAAAGAACGAGGCATTAGAAAAAATATACGCCGTGATGTCATAAGCGTCCCGCATGATCTTAAAAGTTTGCGTTTCAGTATTTTGTTCTATCGCCATGACAAGACTTGTAACGTACAAAGGCTGGACCAGTAAACCAACACCAAGATCAGAAACAGCCAGACTCAGGAGGAATATGTTTAGAGGCTTTGGCAAAGAGGAGGTTTTTCTCAGCGCGAGCATTGTTATAATGTTCAACATGATGGCGGTAAAAGATAAGAAGGCGTTGAAGACATAGTTAGCGATGAGCGACGAATTGAAGTATTCAGGTTGTGCCATTGTGTGGAACTTAACCAGTTTGTAAAGGAGCTATCCCGGTTGAATTTATAATGTACTGAGGATTTCTTACCAGGAGATAAGCTCTTGTAGGTACCTTCCAGAATCCATAAGTGTCGACGAGAAAGTTTGATTTGTAAAAGGTGCAGGTAGACAATATTTGTATTTTTGTCCAAGTTCGTGAAGGTATTGAAATTGTTGAATATTCTTGTCTTTTTTTCTTCTGTAATTTTTTTTTCAGCTTTGATTCAATTTATAAGGCTATTGCTGTACGATAAAGTATACGTTTGAACCCATAGTAAGCTCAACTTTATCACCAAATGGTTAAAAACCAAATTTTCGCCCTATGTTCCTCGTCAGTTTTATGTGTTTATAACTGCATGCAGGTGTTTTACATACCGTCTATCATATAAAAATTGAGTGTATATTTTAACTTCGATAAAAGCGAGTTGTCAGGATCCAATAATCTAGTATTAAGCTCATCAAGTCATGAAACAGAAAGATGTTAAAACACTAACGTAATTGGAGTGCGCACTGCGCGCCGGTTGTCAGTCATAACTGATATAATGACTCCTAGACCACGCTTGTAAAATAGCCAACTGGTTTGCCTCCTGCCAGTTGGGATTTTTAAAAATGTTATGTTCTATTTGAATATTTGTTTCTTTATTTAGTGTCCCCAATTAGTGCTCGTGCGCTAAATACCTTGACACTTTAATAAAGTGATTGTTGTTGTGATTGTTATTATAGGGACTGAAATATAAAGTTTGTGTGAAAACTACTTCTGAAACTATGAATATTTTAGTAAATGATTAACCAAAAAGGGACAAGTTAGTATATTTGATTGATATGACGTTTTCAAACAACTGGCTGGAATCCATTTTTCGCTAAATCACTATAGACACTATACGTAAGTGGCATAGTCACGTGATTCCTATTTGCAAAGTGCCTATGAAAAAAATTACCCGACGTGAATGGAAAAGTTGAGCAGAGTTTTAGAAAAATAGTTTACATTGAAGGTTTTTATTTTTAACTTAAAATACGATCTAAGACCAATATTACGGAAAATTTGTTTTTGAAAAACACGGGGTTGAAAATTATTGATCCTAATTACTTGTAAAAGCAAAACGTAATTGTTTCAAAAGAGTTTTTTTTTATCATTAAGACACCAAAAAGTTAAAGTTAATGGCTCAGGAAACACGACTGCCGACTACACAGATCAGAATCAGAATGGCAACAATTGACAGACCAATGACGCCATAGTCTTACTGTGCCTTTCAATAACATGCGGAATTTGAAATTGGAATTTCCACCAACGCTTTCGTTTTACACTGCCGTCAATCATCTTAGCTTACCTCTCAGGAAACAGATCTTTACTTCAATGAGGTCAAAAGGTCACGTCCGTGCATTATGATTGGTAGATTTCGATCCATTTTGTTTGTTTCTTTTTTACATGGTCCGTTGGCTTTCGTATTAATTATGATTGACGGCAGGGAATAACGCAACCGTTGGTGGAAATTTGAATTTCAAATTCCGCATGTTATTGAAAGGCGCAGTAAATGACTAGTTGCAAACACGCTTGTTGAATGAGGGATGAACAATTGCCGACTTAGGTTACCGCATCCGGAATGGGAGTCGTTTTAATAAAATATAGTTTATGCAAAAACTAGTCGAAAGTTTAAAAGCCGCTGCATGGTTCAATTATCTAAATTGCAGTCAATTATTGTTGAAGTTGGAGATGGTGGCGACAAAGCGCTGGACGTAATGGCTTCCCTTTTTGTTAATTAGTTAAAGGACGTTTATGTTTCTCTTGATGATTTGGTGCCGCGTAAAGGGATATTTGTATCAGCTACTAATTTTCTATCTGTTCGGATGCTTTAGCTGAAAATTCAACAGGCCAAAAGTATTAGGAACAAAGACCTCTTTTCCCCGAAAAAGCAAGCTCAAGCTGTCAAGTACGATTCCAAGAATTGCTTAAGGGAGCTATTTGCCTCGCGAATTTTTTAGCTGCACTTTCTGAAAAATAGCATTTTTCATCCCCTCGAAAACGTCAGGTGAAGTTTTCATTGGGTCCGAAAACATTAGTTTACATTTTCGGTTTGAGAACCTTAACTTTTCATCTGAATTGTAATCCGAAAATCTAAGTAGGTATGAGCGACCCGAACAGCTATTTGATGAAACAATTCGTTTGGTGCTCCTGTATACGTATATAGAAAAACGCCATTTGCTCTTAGGAGAAGATGGCGCAGAAAGTCAGGCTAGACGAAACCGACGTATTCTAAAAATTACTCAGAAGTTGACATGCAGTCGGGGATCGAGAAAAGAATAAAGGCGGTGCGGTAGGATCGGGAGGAGGGGGGGTTACTCGATATATCCTTGGGTGGGGAGGTGCGGCCCGGCCCGTCATACTCTGACCCTGTTTAAGACAAAAATCGCTGATTTTCCTACCCTGTGTAAGACAGAATTCCGATTTTTGATACCCTGTTTAAGACAACAATTGATAAAATCGATACCCTGATTAAGACAAAAAATGATAAAATCGATACCCTGTTTAAGACAAAAATCCCGAAAAACATACCCTGGCTGGCCGCCAACCTCATTAAGCCCTTATAAGGGAGTACCCTCCCGGAGAAAGGATTTCGTGTTATTTCAGTCTTCGCGTCATGCTAATGTCACTGCTGAGACTGTGGATATCGAGTTGTAAGAAAGCACGACAGCTAGCGAAGAAAAGAAACGTAGGAATCCTGAGAGTGCTTGAGTATTTTGAAGAGTGAAGAGCGAAGTGGTTATATAGAGAGCTAAGACTAATATGCGATCGCAGTCTGTGCTTTACAGACGTTTTTTAAAAATGTTGCAAAATTTAATAAGAAGAGCTTGTATGATATTATTCCACCATTTAGCTTTATATTTCAGTATTTATTCAAAAAGGAAATCAAATAAAATGTTCCGGAAAACGTTTCGATAAAGATAACTGCACCCAGCTGTTTCAAAGCACCAAAGTGAAGCAATTGTGTGTAGGCGTTGAATATGGTAACCACACAGGCTTTCCCGGCCAGACGCCTTATTGCAGCCGGTTAGCGTTGGTGAGAATATAGTTCCTCTTTCAGTCCTCTTTAGCTCAAGCATGATTTCCACAAATGTTTAAGGTTAGCTATTTGCCTCCCGAGATTGTTTAGCAGGGCTTTCTGAAAAATACGAAAAAGAAGTGACTTAGAAAAACATTTAACTATAAAAAATTGCGACAAAACATTTCTTAAAAACATTGTAAAATTTTAAAAAGCTAAAAAGCTGACGACGTTTCGACGTTACCGTAACGTCATTATCAAGTCAAAAATGTATAAAAACTAGGTTCTATAAATACTAAAACGAACAATAAATGATGAAAATAATTGCGAAAATCACAACTTAAACAAAAAGTTTCGCACGTATGGAGTCCGTTTGGACGTTCAAATTAGGTTTGAATTTCTTGATGTAAAGCATTTCAAACACTAAACAATCAAATTTGCCTTGACACCTTCTCAGAATCTTAAAATGGCTCTCATTCAAAAGATCGCTCCCACCGTGCGCTTCATGTAAATGTTTGCCAATTGCCGAATTTTTGTGCTCAGCAACACGTTGAAAAAGGTGCCGGGCTGTGTAACCGACATAATCTGCATCGCACAGATCACATACAAAACTATAAACAACGCATTGCTGATTGACAATTGACGGCTTGGCTTCTTTAGGTTTGAGATCTTGTTCTAATTTCCTGCTAGTAAAAACTGGCTGCAAAGTAGGGCCAATCTTATGACTAAGATCACGCAACTGCCTTCGAACGGCATTAGCAGAAACTTGATCTTTAAATGGTAAACTGATTCTGACTATGTTGCTCTCGTCAGTATTTCTCTCCGCTATGTCTATGTCTATTTATAGTTAAATGTTTTTCTGAAAAATAGCATGTCTAAGGTGTAGCTTTTATTGGGTTCGAAAATATACGTTTACATTTCCGGTTTGAGAACCTTAAAATTTCATCTGAATATGAGGAGATATGAGCAACCCGCTCGTACTGAGATATAGTAAAACGCCAATTACTCTGAGGAAGACGATGGAGCAGAAACTCTAGTAGTCGAAACCGACGTATCATAAAGTTTCTCAGAAGGCAGCGACATGTAGTCGGGGCTCGCGAAATAAAAAAGGCCGCCAGGGTTTCGTGTTATTTATTCGCGCCATGCTGAGAATGTGAAAATCGAGCTGTAAGAAAGCACGACATCGAAAAAAAAAACGTAGGAATATTTAAGATGCTTGAGCTATATTGAAGAGTGAAGAATGAAGTGGTTATCCATAAATATTAACAAGCGATATTCTTTCACCATTTAGCTTCATATGTCCGCCTTTATTCAAACGTTTATATTTGCTCGGCTTTTAACACTATGACAAGAATAATATACCAAACTGTATCTCAAGTTTCTTGTGAAAAAGGAATTTACCTTTTGCTTTCACGGATTTTAATTGCTAGGAAAGATCCCTTTAATCCAAGAAAGACCCATTTTGATACATATTCGTTATATTTTGACAATGCTTTATTTATTTTTTTGCTTTATTTTTCACATACAAATTACAATTGAGGAGTTCTTTTGGTTCTATTTTCCTAATCTATTTTCATATGGAAGTAGCTGGGGTCACGCATATAGTAGCCAGGGGAAATACCCGGCCCCTGGCCCTTAGTGACAGCCCCCTCGGCTGAACTAGGTGCATGTATACCAACAGTTAATCCTTTTTTATGTCTGAAAAATTTATCAATCAATTCAAGATGTTCACTTGCTATATTTTCAAATTGTTTCTCCCAGGAAACATCACATACTCTACATGTACTGTCATGAATTATGAACATAAAAGTCTACACCACATTGTAAACCCACTGCAAATGTGTGATCTTTCTAAGGTATGTTAATTTAAAATTTACGATATTAATGAGTCCAAATTTTTATTCTCTCTAGTTTTACAAGTTAGTGCTATGATCATTTTATACTGAACAACTTAAAATGAGTTATTTTTCATGTAAAACAATGTGCCTCACTGTTAGTCCGCGTTTCAAACGATAACGAGTTTCGCACGGCCTGCATCACAAATATGAGTAAGTTTTAAAATAAATCGTTATATCGATAAACAGTTGAATACAAGAAAAATTCAAAATATAGAACAGTTATCCGAAGCCACTTAGCTTCGCTGTTTTGCTTTTAATTAAACAGCAAATAACATATACGCGCTACACTACGGCGTCACCAAATGCTAACTTTGAGGATAAAGTTTTGTCTCTAGTGAAAGTACCAATGTATAGCGTCGCGCTACCTTAAGTTTTCGCCTTTTGTCAGCCGTATGTCGGATTATATTTATTCGATAGTATATTCTTCGCACGAAATTTTTAACGTGAGTTCATTTTCAAATATTCTTCTGATCTCAGAAAGATCTCAGAGAGACGGATTCCACTTTTAAGTTTTTATAAACCCTGATTATTATTTCGTTTTTTCTTGATTCATACGTCTTGATCTTCTTGACATTTTCGTATTTGTTTAATTTATTTTTTTATGTACTGATGACTTCGAAAAGTTTTACATATAACTTAACTATATATTTACAAGATCTAATCCCCTTAGTTTCACAAGCTGGACTTCTAAACAAGCATTTTAGATATTCCCCGGCTGCCACTGAATGGCTTTCGTAGAAGGTTGGTAGCTCTGAGTGTTTTCATAGCAGAAACGCTAGGTGCCTTTTAAAAATAGTCCGTGTTTCAAATACGATGGAAACTGTTTATAATGAGTATAGTAAATGTCCGTGAAAACGGTTTTCGCCCGGCATGTACAAAAGCAGCTTAGCAACTTTTACACTGAATAAATGTTATATCGAATATAAGAAAAATCCAAAATATAAAACAACTATTCGAAGACTTTGTACTTCGCTGTTTTGCTTTCTCTTTCATGGCAGCCTTTTTTTCTCAGTTGTGACTTGGGAGTATATTTCGCAGTATGTCCATGATAGTTTGTCGAATGTGTCTCATTTTCCAGCAGTAGATCAAAGGATTGAGAGATGAATTCAGGCACACCAGCGTGTCAGTATAAAGTGACAAATGCCTAGTCACGGTGCTTCCTCCGGTGGTGTCATTGATAACCGCTATACAAAGCATTGGTAAATAACAGGCTAAAAACACCAGATACACGTAGAATGTACCAACTGCAGATTTTATCAGCCTCGCGAAATTTAATGAGCCGGCGTCTTCATTCTGTGCTTGTGGTTGTACTTGAAGGGCTTGCATTTGATTGCTGTGGTGTCGTACGGCTAAAAATATTTTGAAATAAAATAAGGCTGTGGTTAGGTAGCAAACACCCTCAATAGTTGCTGAGATGATGGCACTGACATCTTCTGGGATCCACCTGAAATAAATCAACGCTGTAAGAAATGCACTGAACACCCAAAGTGAGATCACCACAGCAACAACACGCTTGTGAGTCACAAGTTCCTGGTATCTGAGATGAAGATGAATAGCCAAGAATCTGTCTGCACTTAGAGCGACAATACCAAAGTACGAAGCATAGGTAAGAACATTACCTGTGATTTCCCAAGCGCCGGCCGTGATCTCATAAGTTTGAGTTTGAGTGTTTTGTTTTATCTCCATGACAAAACATGCAATGTTCAAAGGTTGATCAAGTAAACCAATTCCAAGATCAGAAACAGCCAGACTGAAGAGCAATGTTTTTAGAGGCTTCGGCAAAGAGGAGGTTTTTCTCAGCGCGAGCATTGTTATAATGTTCAACATGATGGCGGTACAAGATAAGAAGGCGTTGAAGACACAGTTAGCGATGAGCGACGAATTGAAGTCTTGTGCCATAGTGTAGACTGATTTAACTTTGTAAAAAAACTTTGCCGGTTTGAAGTTTCTAATGTACTGAAGCTTCCCAAAAGATAAGCTTTCGTATGTACCTTCCAGGCTCTGTAAGCGCACGAGATAGTTTGATTTGCAAAAAGGTGTAGGTAGACAATATATGTCTTTTGTTTCCAAGTTCGTGCAGTTATTGCAATTGTTATATTCTTGAAGTTCTTCCGTTTTTTCTTTAAAAGGCTATTGCTGTACGATCAAGTATACGTTTGAACCCAACGTAAGCGCAACTTTATCACCAAATGGTTAAAACCGATCTTTCGTCATATTTTCCTTGTTTTTATTTTTATAACAGATGTTTTACATCCCGTCCATCATATAAAAATTGACTGATTTAAATATACATTTTCACTTCGATAAAAGCGAGTTGTCAGGATCCAATAATCTAGCATTAATGCACGCCAAGTTATGAAACCAAACGATGTTGTTAAAACACTCCATGCTAACGTAATTGGAGTATAAACAAACAAATACAATAAGCCGCTTTCAGCTCAGTGAGGTTCTGCGCATTGTCAGTCATAAATATCATGAATATTATAGGGAAAATGCAAAGTACAGGTGAAAACTACTACTAAATCTGTAAACATTTTGTTAAGCGATAGACCGAAAAGGAACAAGTATTATAGCTTTGCAGTTTTTCTTCAGAGAGAGTACGTATGACCGGCAGTAAGCAGATAAAATCAGAAAAAAATCGACATCCGTAAAACGATTACTTGCGATATCATTTCACCATATTTAGCGCATTATTGCTTCATTTTACTTTATCTTTCAATCTTTGTTTATGCCAACCGGTCAAATAAATTGTTCCGATCATTGTTTTATATGAAGATGTCTGCATCAGAAACAAAAATTGTATTTATACTACAGAAAACAAGCTTAATGAATGAAAGTGAAATCGTTTGCGTAACTTGCGATCAGGCTTGCCCATAGTCTGTGTTTTATACAGGTGTAACGTTCGCGAGAAAACACTTCATCTTTGGTGAGGCCCTGCCAAGGGGGGAGGGGGGGGGGGGTCCGTGTCGCTTGTCTGAATTTTAAAATGTCTTGTGTCGGTGTTTTATCAATGTTTCACGTTGCTGTCGGAAATTGAACGAACATTTGTCTCTTGTCGCGATTTCATTTTACGTGCTGTCGCTACTTTTTGGGTCATGGGGGCTTGAGTGTTAATGATTCACAATATTTTCACCACATTTTCAGTTACATGTGCTTTATTTTTACAATATTAATGACTTTTCAAATTTTTACTCAAAACTAACTGTATTTACAAGATCTAGTATCCTTAGTTTTACAAGCTAGTACTTCTATAATCATTTTCTACTAAACTGGCTTAATGAGTCATACATGTGGCACAGTGCCAGACTATTTTTATTAATAGAATCCTAATAGTCTCCGTGATAGGGATAGTTTCGCACGGCATGCATTACAAGAACCACCTTTAGCGTTAGTAAGTTCAACAATAAAGCACCATATCGAAAGAGTTAAATAAAAGAAAAATTTAACATATATATATATATATATATATATATATATATATATATATATATATATATATATATATATATATAACAGTTATTCTTCGAAGTCGCTTAACTTCGGTGTTTTTCGTTAAGTTATTTGAGCAGCAAATAACATGCATTCGCTAACGGCCTACAGCTGCGCCTACAATAACTTTGAGGTTAAAGTTATATCTCTGGTGAAAGTACCTAATGTATAGCTGTACTATCGCACTACCTCAAATTTTGGCGTTTTATCGATCAGCCGCATCTCGAATTATATTTATTTCAGTAATAGTTTATTCTTCACGTGAATTTTTTATTTCAGTTCACATACTGATGTATTCTTCTCAACTGAGAAAGACGGATGCGACGTTTAAGTTTTTTTTATAAACCCTGATTACGAAAGCGTTCGGTTTTGCGGTCGTCTAGATCTTCTTGACATTTTCGAATTTGTTTTATGTCTGTTTTTTTATGTTTTAATGCCTTCGCAAAACCTTGGCTTAAGTATACATTGACAAGATCTAATCTTCTTAACTTTGCATGCTGGACTTTTCAACATGCCTTTTAGATATCCCTAAGTTATACTTTCGAAAGCCGTTATGTGGCAGCCTGGGTGCCTTTTAAGGGATAGTCCGCGTTTCAAATACGATGGAAAATAGCAAGTGCCCGTACCGGTTTTTTACACGGTATGTCAGTAAAAACAGCCCAATGACTTTTACAATAAAATGTTATATCGAATATAAGAAAACTACAACTACTGTACTTCGCTGCTTTGCTCTCACTTCAACAACTGGCCCTTTTTCTTAGTTGTGACTTGGAAATATATTTCGCGGTATTTCCATGACAGTGTGTCGAATGTGTCTCATCTTCCAGCAGTGGATCAAAGGATTGAGAGATGAATTCAGGGACAGCAGCGTGTTTAATAGTAAAAAGTGAAAAATGCCACTGATGTGACGGCGCTTGATCCGGTGGTTTGACTGATAATCCATACACAAAATTAAAGTTGTGGTAAATAACAACCCAAAAGCATAAGATATAGAGTGTTTTCACTGACGTCATATCAAAATTCAGAAGCAGTTTTCGATTCTAAAATGTTTATGGTATTGTAGAGAGTTTAAAACTACACATCTGGGCCAAATTTTGAAGCGCAAAGCATTTCATTCAAGAGTTATAGAATGAGTATAGACATATGAGTATAGACATTTTTAGTAAGAAATGTATGGAGCGGCCATCTTGGTGTCCCACTTAGGGACACCAATATGGCGGCCAAAAATGTAAAGTCTTAATAACACCAAAAATCTCATCACAAAATATTGTATTCACTATAAGAGGCATGAAATCGGCTTATAAGCATCTATAATTCATTAATAACTTTCAACTAGTTCAATTTTGTTTATTTTCACGGCTTATCTGAAATAACGTGACGAATTGCGTGACACATTTACAACCTTTAAAAATCGAAAACGAAACATCGTCAAAACCTGAAACTTTTTGTGAAAGATTATAACACTGGTATCCACATACCATGGTAGAAACAGCTTTGTAGGATGTATACTTAAGATTTTTTAATTTTTATGACGTCATGTGAAAACACTCTATACATAGAATGTACCAACTGCTAACATGACGTCATGTGAAAACACTCTATACATAGAATGTACCAACTGCTAACAGCCTCGCAAAATTTGCTTCCGATTGTACTTGCAGGGCATGTATTTGATTGCTGTGGTGTCGTACGGCTAAATATATCTTGAAATAAAACAAGGCTGTGGTGAGGTAGCAAACACCCTCAATAGTTGCTACAATGACGACCCTAACATATGCTGGGATCCACCTGAAATAAATCGAGGTAAGAATTGCACTTAAAATACAAATTGAGATCACCACATCAACAACACGCTTGTGAGTCACAAATTTATGGTATCTGAGATAATAATGGATTGCCAAGAATCTGTCTACACTTAGAGCCACAACACCAAAGAACGAGGCATAAGTAAGAAAGTTTTCAGTCTATGACGATGAAAGCGTCTCGCGTGATTATGAGATCACGCGAGACGCTTTCATCGTCATAGACTGAAAACTTTCTTACTTACATAAGTTTGAGTTTCAGTGTTTTGTTCTGTCCTCATGACATTAAATGTAATGTACAAAGGTTGTACCAGTAAACCAACACCAAGATTCAAAACAGCCAGACTCAGAAGCAATGTTTTAAGAGGCTTCAGCAATGAGAAGGTTTTTCTCAGCGCGAGTATTGTTAAAATGTTCAACATGATGACGATGCAGGATAAACCGTCAAAGACACAGTTAGCGATGTGCGAAGATTTGAAGTCTTCAGGTTGTGCCATTGTGTAGAAATTAACTTTCTATTAAAAGAGCTTAATGTATTGAGGCTTTCGTTTCGGAATATAAGCTTTTGTAGGGACCTTCCAGGCTGTGTAAGCGCGCGAGATGAAATTGTTTTGTGAAAAAGTACAGCTCGATAACGTATGTCTTTTAGTTTTTCTGTCGAAAGTTGTACCAAAAATTCCAAGTTTTAGATCCTGATGTTTCACTGTCCAAGTTCGTGAAGTTATTGAAATTGTTGAATATTCTTGATATTCTTCTGTCACAGTCTACTTCGAATTAAAATTAAAAAAACTGACGTTTTTTGCTTAAAAATGACATATGGAAAAAAGTCATCAGAGCCGTGTCTAAAAAGGCTATCTTCCATGGTCTGTGCACTTCATTTTTGGTGGTCATACATATTCAAATTCAGATACATACATACATACATACTTTATTTAATGTGGATATACTCTTAGCTTAAAAGCTAGTTTACAGGTATTCCACCTAATAACTTGTTAAAACCTAACAATTAAACAACACTAATATAACAAGTTCTGTCCCAATAAAGAGCGTAGGCATAAAGACAGCGACATTTTTTCATCATTTACCTTTGTATTTTAGTTCTGGCAAATTAATTAAGACGGCTGTATCACGCTGCTACAATGCACCAATCAGGAGCTGACTGGTAATATGCATGTCTTTTTCGGTCTAAAACGTTTTGTCAATAATCATCGACAGGATCAAGGGCAAATATTACGGAAAAACATTCATGGATTGTCAAAACGCATTAATTAGGGTGTGAATTTATTTTTTAGAACCTACCAACTGCTTTCAAATACACTGAACAACAACTTATTTTCCCCACTGAAAACATCGCATCATGCAAAATGCTTAAGTAACTCAAACTGTGGAAATCATGCACCCAGTGTTATGAGTAAAGATACAGACGTGTGTATTCACCAAGAGTTTATTCTCCCAGCACTTTTACAAGACCTGTGATCAAACGGATCACGTGATAACAACAACTCCACAGGAAAACCAACTTATCATAACATCCCCTTTCTCAAGCTAGCTGGATGTCTAAATACAGCTAAGTTGGTTCTTGTACAAATAAAATTAAATACAAATAGTGAAAATAGAAACAAGAGGTAAATACCTCAACTGTAGATAAACCTAGATAACATTCTCTTACATAACATAATCCTTATGCCAATTTGGAACAGATCTAACCCGTGTAGAGCGACGCAAACCTGGTAACACATCGTTATCAGGTAGGTTTGGTTCTGAGTTAGCATTAGATTCTGTAGTAACACTGGGTAAGATTACATTGGATTGCATAGTTACAGGTTCTGACTCATCACTAAGATCATCACTTATAGTAATAGGTGGTTCCTGAGTAAGATGAATGTGCCGTCTGTTTCTACGGTACCCTCTGCCAGCTTCATCAGTAATCATATAAGATCTGGGAGTCTCATGTTTACCCATGACTACAGCAGGCGATAGATGTTTGTCACCTGGTTTCCTGAACCTTACACTATCCCCTTCCCTGAGATGTGGCAACTGTTTGGCCCCTTGTCGATCATAGAATTCTTTGTATTTAGCTTGACGTTTTTCTAGTAATACTGGAACGTCATGACAAATGTGTGGCACTAACGCCACAGGATGAACAGGAACCCTTGTCCGGATTTGCCGACTGAACAACATTTGGTTAGGTGAATAAGGGAAATTACTTATCGGAGTGTTACGATATTCCATAAGACCTTCATTCAAATTGCACTCCTTTCTTAACAAGTTTTTAACAATGTGGACTGCCTTTTCTGCAAGACCATTTGACTGACTATA
This sequence comes from Cladopsammia gracilis, assembly GCA_022457155.1. Classification (NCBI taxonomy): domain Eukaryota; kingdom Metazoa; phylum Cnidaria; class Anthozoa; order Scleractinia; family Dendrophylliidae; genus Cladopsammia; species Cladopsammia gracilis. The sequence goes on from JAJGOT010000001.1 coordinate 3,539,403, forward strand.
TGTAGGGCTGGTTGTTATGATGTTTATACCACATTTTGTGGCATATTGCCTCATTTCTCTGGAGTTGTAAGGCATGTTATCCGCAATGAGAGTTTGTGGATATCCATGTCTTGAGAAGATTTCATTCAAACACCGGATGACATCATTACTTGTTTTGTTATTTAGCCTGATAGCCTCAATATACTTTGAATAATAATCGATGACCACAAGGTAGTTTTGATTTTTGTGTTTTAACACATCTGATGCAACTACTTGCCATGGCAATAGTGGAATATCTCGAGTTTGCATGGGTTCTTTGGGTTGCTTACTCTGATACTTCATGCATTTTTCACAACTGGATACCATATCTTCAATATCCTTAGTCATGCCAGGCCAAAATACTGTCATACGGGCATTAGCTTTGCTTTTTTCAATGCCACAGTGGCTAATATGCAATTTCTGGAGTACGTCTTTTCTCCATGCAGATGGAATGATTAGCCTGTTATCCCTGAGTAAGATTCCATCTACAACATGAATGTCATTGCGCACAATCCAGAATGATTTTAGAGGAGGAGCTACATCACGTTTATGTTCAGGCCAACCCTCCATGGCATATCTGTGTAACATTTGCATAGTAGGATCATTGCAATTAAGTTCTCGTAATTCCATTAACTTAATATCAGAAATAGGGAGATTGGTAATTACACTATGAATGAAATGCTCCATGTCTTGATGCATATCATTGTCATTAGGAACACTAGACTGATTGAATGCTCTGGAGAGGGTATCAGCAATGTAAAGAAACTTCCCTGGAACATATCTGACTTTGACATGATATTTTTGCAAACGGAGTCTCATTCTTTGCAAGCGAGGAGGTACTTTGAAAAGAGGTTTTTTGAAAATACTTTCTAGGGGCTTATGATTCGAAAGCACTTCAATTTCTGCCCCATATGTGTACATATTAAATCTCTCACACCCAAAAACAATCGCTAATAATTCTTTTTCAATTTGGGCGTAATTGATTTCTGAATTTGTCATAGCACGTGAGGCATATGCGACTGGTTGTCCTTGTTGCATCAAACATGCCCCTAAGCCACTTTTACTGGCATCAACTTGAAGCGTGGTTGGTAAGCTTGTGTCATAGAATCGTAGAACTGGTGCACTACTCAGAACTGATTTGAGTTTTGTAAGTGCAGTATCGTGCTCTGGAAACCAAACCCAAGGTACATCACACTTAAGCAAGGATCGTAATGGGGCAGTTAATTCAGACATGTTTGAGATATACTTGCTAAGATAATTGATCATGCCCAATAACCTTTGGAGGTCTTGTTTGCTTGCCGGGGTGGGCATTTTGTGAATAGCAGAAATTTTCTCTGGGTCAGGTGAAAATCCCAATTCACTAACCACTTCACCCATGTACTTGACTTGGCTAACACGAAATTGGATTTTGTCACGATTAAACTTGATATTTCGCTCTCGTGCTCTAGTCAAAACCTTGCGAAGGATCAAATCATGTTCTTGTTCATTTTTACTTCCAATGATAATATCATCGAAAACTGGTAATGCACCTGTGATATCACCAAAATGTTTCTCAACCATTTTTTGGGCCACTTCGCTTGCACATGAAATACCAAATGGCATTCTCTTAAATCGAAATCGACCAAAAGGCGAATTAAACGTGCATAGAAATGATGATTCTTCTGTGAGCTTTTGGTGCCAGTAACAATTTGACATGTCAACGACTGAGAAAACCTTACAACCGTTTAGCGTGTTTGAAATTGTTTCAAAGCTTGGAGGTTTGAAATCCTCCCTTTCAATAGCTTCATTGAGATCTGGCGGGTCTAGGCACAATCTCAGAGTATTGTTTGTTTTTTCAACAATCACTAAATTGTTGACCCAGTTAACCGGTTCTTCTACCTTGGCAATAATATCCTTTTTTTCAAGATCATTAAGAGTTCCTTGGAGCTTATCCATTAATCTTAGGGGAATATTCCTTTGTGGTTGAATGGTAGGGTGACTATTAGCCTTCAACTTTATATTATATTCGCCCTCAACACATCCTAAACCTACAAAAACATCCTGAAATTCATCCAAAAGGTTAGGTGTTGGATGAACTTCATCAACACTGAGACCTACTTGCTCCACTTTGTCATTTAAGGCGATAAGCTCTAGCTCTACCCAGGAGAGGTCTCACATTACCCCGGATGACATAATACTCGAGAGGGGTTGAACTCTTAATCCCGTTTACCTTCGTGTCAAGAAAACATTTGCCCACATTATCTAACTGGTGCCCCCCAAATGATTTTAGTAACATACTTGTTGGTTCTATTTGAGCATTCAACTCATTTGCTAAACGCATAGACATTATGTTGCACTCGGCACCTGTATCGAGTTTGAAAGTTACGGGAATGTTATTGACTAACAAATCTGACTGAATGTTCCTTCTAGTGCTACCTTGAATTTCTTCGATGTACAGTCCCTCCAATGGTTCATCTTCCTCATTCACTTCTATTTCCACGTGACGAACTCTTCTTTCTTCCGTGCCACTTTTCGGTTTGAGGCAGCAGCGAGCATAGTGATTTCGTCCATTGCATTTATGACACGTTGCACCATAGGCCGGACATTTTCCTCTGTCGTGAGACGATGCGCAGAATTTGCATTTGATTATCCTCTGCGGGTTTTCAAACTTTGATTTTTCCGTTTCTACCGGCGCCTGTGTCTTCTTTACAATGTCAATGTTACTCGCTGGAACAGCTGGTGAGCTGAAGATTTTTGTTTGCTCCCTAGATCGTTCCGTGATTCTGCAAAGTTTAATTGCTTTCTCGAGTGTTAAATCCGTCTCTCGCAGAAGTCGCTCCGTAGCTTGGGATCGTTTATGCCCACCACAATCTGCTCTCTTATCAGAGAATCTTTAATTGCTCCAAAATCGCAGTATTCAGCCCTTCTTCTAAGATCCGTGACAAACATGTCGAACGTACGATCTTCTTGGCTGGTCATTCTGAAGACATATCGCTCGTAGGTGGTATTTTTCCGAGGTACGCAATACGTTTCTAGCGCTGTCAAAATGCCTTCAACAGTTCTTGCTGTGATATCAAACGGGAATATCTGGTAGGGTTTTCAGCACTCGTCTTGCTTTGGTACCGAGAATACTTTGGATAGTTGCTATCTGTATGGCGTCGTCCTTTCCGTGAAGGCCACTCGATATCCGATACAATTCCCACGCTTCCTTCCATTCTTTCCACACCTCTGCGAGGTTGAGACTATCGATATCTAATTCCGAGGGAGGTTTAATACGTTCCATGCCGTGGTTCTGAGTCACTAAGCTGATTTTTTAAGAGATCCTGGTACCATGTTATGAGTAAAGATACAGACGTGTGTATTCACCAAGAGTTTATTCTCCCAGTACTTTTACAAGACCTGTGATCAAACGGATCACGTGATAACAACAACTCCACAGGAAAACCAACTTATCATAACACCCAGCGAACGAACATAACAAATGAAGAAGATAAAGAAGCAAAACATAGGCCCGCATAGCGTGCTTGAGCTTTTTTGGAGTAAGGAGGGTTGTTTTGAGAACTAAAGGTCGGCACACATTAGGCGACTTGCCGCGGTGACTTGTGAGTCCTTGTGACCAGTCGCCTGCTAGTTTATACGAAGGAACACTTTGCAGCATGATTTGTTTTTTTTTATTGCTTATATTTTCTGTTTTATTGCAGCGGCTAGTCCCACAAGCAGTACACACGAGGGACCTGGTTGCAAGGACAGTCTGATTTGGCTTTTAATTTGTTATTTGATCGCAGCGACTAGTCGCACGAGCAATACACACTAGGAGACTTGCTCCAAGGACAGTCTGAATGGCCCTTGATTGGTTACTTCTTTTATTTGATTACAGCGACTAGTTATACGGGCAGTACACACGAGGAGACTGCGAGTACTAGTCGCCGCTCCTAGTCCGCTTGAATTCAAACCAGTTTGGATTCGTACGACCTAGTAGCAACTGCCAATTTATTTTGGTCGTCGCCACTAGATTTTCTGGTAAAAAATGGACAGTACACATAAAGCGCGGGACTATATAGGTGATCGCACACTACGGTGCTTAGCAGTTTTTTAAATGCTATAAATAAGAAAAGTTTGTGTGAACACATAAAAGGGAATGATTCCAGTCGATATGAGTTTTTTTTTAACACACCTGCCACGAACGCAACACACCAACTGGGAAGTAGAGAAAGACTTTTTATTGTTAACAAAGGAATTGGTTTTGAATGAATAAATTGCAATTAGTGTTTTATATGTAAGCGTGAACCGTAGTTGATGACGTGCATGCGTTCGCGTAACCACACAGACAATCCAATGAACCAATCAGAACTCGAATCAAATACATGTAGCCGGTGCCAAGCGCGGGAAAACGCGTGCGAACAAGTCACGATTGGTTTTGGTTTTACTTCTGATTGGTTGAAAAAGTAGCGCGAGTTTTCTTAGCCAATCACAAGCCGTAGCAAATGAATGCAAAAACGAAGCAATCGCGGAATTACTTTCGACCTAAAATTGAAAACTGCTCTATACAGGAAATGGGAAATTAATGATAAACCAGGCGAGGGAGCAAGCCAGACTACTAGGGGTCAGGAAAGAAGACTGACTACACAGATCAGAATGGAAGTGCTGTCGCAAAGTAGCCTGAAAGAACCTGCTCGCACACTACGGGCGAGTAGATGCAATTGACAGACCAATGACGCCATAGTTTTTTAATTACTAGCTACAAACACGCTTATTCAATAGGGAATGTATAATTTGTTTTTCAGTAAAGAATGGAGTTTAGCAAATGATTTCACCACACCGCATTTAGTCGCGAAAAATGATGGGAGTCGTAAATTTCGCCTTTAAAATAACAGTTTATGCAAAGACCAGTTGAAGTTTAAAAACCGCCGGTTCAATAATCTAAATTGCTATCAATTGAATTGCGGTTGTTTGCGACAGAGCTCCGGGAGTAATGACTTTCCTTTTTTTTGTTAATTAGAGAAAGGACGTTTATGTTTCTTTTGATGATCTGGTGCCGTGTAAAGGGATATTTGTATCAGCTACTAATTTTTAGAATGCTTTAGCTAAAAATTAAACAAATTTAAGGGTGCTATTTCCCTTCCGAATTTTTTAGCTGGACTTTAGAAAAATAGCATTTTTCATCCCCCCGAAAGCATCAGGTGTTATTTTTATTGGGTCTGAAAATATAAGTTTACATTTCCGATTTGAGAACCTTAACTTTTCATATGAATATCTGAAGAAGCATGAGCAAATCGAACAGGTATTTGGCGAAACAATTCGTTGGGCGACCCAGTATCAAAAATACAGTAAAACGCCATTTACTCTCAGTAACTGAAAATATGGCGCAGAAAGTCAAGCTGATCGAAACCTACGTTTTATAAAATTACTCAAAGTTGACATGCATGCAGTCTGCGCTCGCGAAAAGAAAAAAGGCGGCAGGGTTTCGCGTTATTTCAGTCGTGTTCTGCTCACTGCTGAAACTGTGAACATCGGACAGCCAGAAAGCATGATAGCTAGCGAAGAAACAAAACGTAGGAATCCTTAGAGTGCTTGAGTATTTTGGTAGTTTCTTGGTGTTGCGGATGGTGTGATCACCAAATGACGTAAAACAAAAGATTCAAAAGACACTGAACAATACCCACACCACAACACAAAAGCTAATTAACCAACAATGGCTTCCGCAACACCAAGAAACACCCAGTATTTTGAAGAGTGAAGTAGTCATATAGAGAGCTTGGACTATATGCGATCGCAGTCTGTGCTTTTCAAAAGTTTTTTTTTTTAAAGATGGAAAATTTAACAAGGAAAGCGCTTGTTTAATAATAAACCACCATTTAGCTTTGTATTTTTCAGTATTTATTCCAAAAAAACAATCAAATAAATTGTTCCGCAAAGCGTTTCGATAAACTGAAGATGGCTGCACTTGTTTCAAAGCACCGATATTTATCTGAAGCAATGATGTGTAGGTGAAGGTAACGTCAAATAATTTAATGTTTTCGCTTGAAATTTCCAACCGAATGGTTTGTGTACCGAATGGTAACTCCACAGGCTTTCCCTGGACGCCTTATTACAGGTTAGCGTTGGTGAGAATATAGCTCCTCTTTTTGGGTCATATTAGTACTCAGCCGGATCAATTTTTGAAAGTTGCGTCCCAATTAAGAAAAGACGCTCAATAAATGACATCCATAAAAAAAGTAATTAGCGCATGATTGTTCCAATTTACCTTACCTTTTGTTGTTTTCTCTTAGGACGGCCGCACCACACACAGCTGCAAAGCACCAATCAAGAGACAAATGTTTATTTTTAGTCACGAAAAATAATGGGAATCGTAAATTTCCCCTTTAAAATAACAGTTTATGCAAAGACTATTGTTGAAGATTAAAAACCGCCGGTTCAATAATCTAAATTGCAGTCAATTATTGTTGAATTGGGGGTGGTTGCGACAGAGCTCCGGGAGTAATGACTTTCCTTTTTTTTGTTAATTAGAGAAAGGACGTTTTTGTTTCTTTTGTTGATCTGGTGCCGTGTAAAGGGATATTTGTATCAGCTACTAATTTTCGATCTGTTCGAATGCTTTAGCTAAAAATTAAACAAATTTAAGGGAGCTATTTACTTTCAGAAAAATATCATTTTTCATCCCCTCGAAAGCGTCAGATGTTGTTTTTATTGGGTCCGAAAATATAAGTTTACATCAGTCCGGTTTGAGAACCTTAACTTTTCATATAATCAGTTCTAATCCGAATATCTGAAGCAGTTTGAGCAACCTAAACAGCTATTTGGTGAAACAATTCGTTGGGCTCCCTAGTATCAAAAATACAGTAAAACGCCATTTACTATACTTTCAGTAACTGAGAAGATGGCGCAGAAAGTCAAGCTGATCGAAACCGACGTTTTATAAAATTACTCAGACGTTGACATGCATACATTCTGTGCTCGCAGAGAGAAAAAAGGCGGCAGGGTTTCGCGTTCTTTATTCGTGTTATGATCAGTGCTGAGACTGTGGACATCGAGCTGCAAGAAAGCATGACAGCCAGCGAAGAAAAAAACGTAGGAATCCTTCAGACTGCTTGAGAGTTTTGAAGAGTGAAGTAGTTATATAGAGAGCTTAGACTATATGCGATCGCACTCTATGCTTTTCAGAAGTTTTGAAAAAATGTTGCAAAATTTAATAAGAAAAGCGCTTGTATAATATTATTCCACCATTTAGCTTTATATTTCAGAATTTATTCAAAAAAGCAATTAAATAAATTGTTTCGGAAAGCGTTTCGATAAAGATGGCTGCACCTGTTTCAAAGCACTAATCTGAATTAATGGTGTGTAGGTGAAGGTAAAGTTAAATTATTTAATGTTTGCGCTTGAATGAGTTTCCAACCGGATGTTTTGTGTAAATGGTAACCCCACAGGCTTTCTCCGGACGCCTTATTACAGGTTAGCCATTCTTTGTGCCATACTCAGATCAATTTATATAAGTTGCGTCCCAATTAAAAAAAGACGCTAAATAAATAACATCCATAAAAAAGTAATTAGCGCATGATCGCTCCATTTTACCTTATCTTTTGTTGTTTTCAGCGTTTTCTTATTACAACTGAACCCACCAATCAAGAGCTGAATGTTTCTTTTTGTCTAAAACGCTTTGTCAATAACCATCGGCATTATCGCCGCAAGTAGCTTTCGATTCAGTTTCAGCTTTTATTAAAGCCAATCAAAGAAATTGTTTCTTTCGTAATGATGCCTTGAATTTCTCAGTTTTTGTCAATTTTGTTTTATTACTGCGCGGCTTTTAACGTTATGATAAAAAATATTATAGTGCGTTTACCAAACTGTATCTTAAGTTACTTGCAAAAAAGGAATGAACCAAAACACGGTTTTCTTTTCCTTTCAAATTTAAAACCACGAAAGATTGATTTAGGGGCTTGGTTTATAATGATTCATAAGATTTTCGCGACATTTTTCATATACACAAGACGTTTGCTTTATTTATTTTTACGATGTAATGATTTTCCAATTTTTTACTCTAAACTAACTATATATTTACAAGCTCCAGTCTCTCTAGTTTTACAAGCTAGTTCTATATTCATTTTCCACCAAACAGCTTAAAATGAGTCATGTATACATGTAGAACAGTGTGCCTTGCTGTTTTAGTTCGCGTTTCAAACACGATGGAAACTGATAAGTACGCAGTATTGTCTCCCAGTGATAACGAGTTTTGCACGGCATGCATTACAAGAAGCACCTTAGTAAGTTTTACAATAAAGCACTAAAAAAATTTAAAATATAGAACAGTTATCCGATGTTAAGGTTAAAGTTATGTGTCTATCGAAAGAACCCAATGTATAGGTGGCACTATCGCGCTACCTCACGCTTTCGTGTTTTGTCAGCAGTATCTCAGATTATATTTATATATAATAGTTTATTCTTCGCGCGAACTTTTAATGTGAGTTCATATGTATTGTTCTAAACTGAGGAAACATGGATTCGACGCTTAAGTTTTTATGAAACCCTGATTATGAATGCGTTCGGTTTTACCGCTTTTTCCTGCGGATTCATGCGTCTTGGTCTTCTCTTGACATTAATTTTAGTCTTTTTTTTCTGTTACGTATTGGCGGACTTCGCAAAGTTTTACTTCTGAACTATTTATTTACAAGGTCTAATCCCCTTAGTTTTACAAGCTGGACTTATAACTCAAACAAGCATTTTAGATATTCCCAGGCTGCCACTAAATGGCTTTCGAAGAAGGTTGGTAATTTTGAGTGTTTACATGGCAGAAAAGTTCGGTGCCTTTAAGTATAATCCGCGTTTAAAATTCAATGGAAACAGTTAAGTATAGTAAATGTCCGTGAAAAGGGTGTTCACACGGCATGTGCAAAAGCAGCTTAACAACTTTTAGAATAAATGTTCTATCGAAGTTCTAAATATAGAAAACAGTTATTCGAAGCCGTTGTACTTCGCTATTTTGCTTTCACTTGAACAGCAGCTTTTTTTATTAGTTGTGACTTGGGAGTATATTTCGCAGTATGTCCATGATAGTTTGTCGAATGTGTCTCATTTTCCAGCAGTAGATCAAAGGATTGAGAGATGAATTCAGGTAAAGCAGCGTTCGAGTATAAAATTGCAAATGCCTTGTCACGGTGCTTAGTCCGGTGGTGCGAATGATCACCGCTACACAAAGGATTGGTAAATAACAGGCCAAAAACACCAGATATACGTAGAATGTTCCAACTGCAGATTTTATCAGCCTCGCGAAATTTGATGGGCCGGCATCTCCATTCTGTGCTTCTAGTTGTACTTGCAGGGCTTGTATTTGATTGCTGTGGTGTCGTACGGCTAAATAAATCTTGAAATAAAACAAGGCTGTTGTTAAGTAGCAAACACCCTCAATAGTTGCTACGATGATGGCAACATTTGCTGGGATCCACCTGGACCAAACCAACGTAAGAAATGCACTGAACACCCAAACTGAGATCACTACAGCAACAACACGCTTGTAAGTCACAAGTTCCTGGTATCTGAGATGAAGATGAATAGCCAAGAATCTGTCTGCACTTAGAGCCACAATACCAAAGAACGAAGCATAAGAAAGAAAAGTCCCCGTGAAGTAAAAAGCTTTATGCGTAATCTTAAAAGTTTGAGTTTCAGTGTTTTGTTCTATCACCATTGCAAGAGATGCAATGTACAAAGGTTGGACCAGTAAACCAACACCAAGATCAGAAATAGTCAGACTTAGGAGCAATGTTTTTAGAGTCTTCGGCAAAGAGGAGGTTTTTCTCAGCGCGAGCATTGTTATAATGTTCAACATGATGGTGGTACAAGATAAGAAGGCGTTGAAGACACAGTTAGTGATGCGCGACGAATTGAAGTCTTCAAGTTGTGCCATTGTGTAAAACTTAATAACTTTGTAAAAGAGCTTTGCCGGTTAAGTTTCTAATATACCTAGATTTTCTCTTCAGAAGATAAGCTTTTGTAGGTACCTTCCCTGCTCTGTAAGCGCACGAGATAGTCTCATTTGTAAAAAGGTGCAGGTAGACAATATATGTATTTTAGTTCCAAGTTCGTGAAGTTGTTGCGATTGTTGAATTATTCTTGATATTCATCCGCTTTTCCGGCTTTGGTTGAATTTATAAGGCTATTGCTGTACGATAAATTGTGCGTTTGAACCCAACATGGTTAATGGTTAAAATGGTTAAATGGTTAAAATCCGATTTTTATTGTCCTATGTTTCTATTTTTTATGTTGTTCTAATAAACAGGTGTTTTACATTCCGTCCATCATATAAAAAATGACTGATTAATTAAATACATTTTATTTTTAACTTCGATAAAAGCGAGGTGTCAGGATCCAATAATCCAGCATTAAAGTAATTGGAGTTTAATTTGTGTTTCAGTTAATGTGTGCGGGATATTAACAAACAAATATATATGAATCAGGCAACTTTTTTGGCAAAAAATGACATGTGACAGGGGAGGATCTAGGGGGAGGGTGCAGGGGGTGCGCACCCCCCCCCCCCCTGAGATGACCTAGTCTGCGTTGTTCGCTTTTAAAATTTGTTTACGTCACCCTTCAGTTACGTCATTCCTTAGAGGTGCATCCCCTCCTAAGAAAAATCCTGGATCTGCCCCTATGTGAAAAAGAAACATTGAGACGTATCTGAAAAGGCTATTGACCGTAAAGTTTTTAAAACTTCCTCCATCCTAATTTGTACAAGAATATGCCAAAAAAATATACATCGATAATCGTTGTAATAAGAAGCGGCTGTGTCAGCCTACGAAGTGGGCTTTAGTAGCTTTCCAATTTTTCATTAGCGAGAAGACGTATGACTGGCAGTAAGCATGCAAATAGCTTATTACATAAACCTATCAAGCCGAAATGTCGCAAACTGTTCTATGACATTGCTTGACAGTGCCAGAATGTCCTTCATATTGCAACGTACCAAGTAAAGCTAGTCAGTAGGGCAAAGTGAATATGTGTAAGCGTTGTGTTTATAAAACGACGGAATCACAAATGGTGAAATCACCACAGGCCTATTACAAAACTGACGCGATAAATGTATGCGAAAGTTTTAAATCCTTAAACCAGCTTTAAATGAAAATGTAGGTAGTGAGAAACTTTTTCTTTACTAGCCTTGTATATATTTTTATATTTTCTAGCAGACTTTAAGATAGGTCTGTATATTATCATTTTTTCACCATTGTCATTTCTTTTAATTAGGTTCCAGTCTTTCTCCATAGCATTTAAATTTTATTGTATTATATCCAACCGTCACTTCTGAAGATGTATGTTGAAGCATACGAAACGTCAAGTCATTAATCAAAGTTTTTACAACATGCGTTGTTTTGTCATGTTTATAACCGCAGTGTATTTTATTTCTGTTAAAGTTGAAATGGCCGAAGAATAAGAGTTTTTACGATAAAGGAGATTAACCTCCAAGAAGCCCGACGATACATATCAGTTCTCGGCCAAAACCCTTTTCTTTTTAGTGGATCGCACGAAGTCGAAATTCTTCCCGGGCGAGCAGATACCACGCAGCTCTTTTAATACAACCTCTAATTTCATTGGACCTGAAAAAAAATGCAGCTCTATTGTTTTTAGGTCTAGGGTCTATTGTTAGCCATTGTTGTGTTGTTTGTTCTATTGTTTTCTCAGCAAATCAGAGAAGACCTTGTAAGAGCTGCGTATTGCCCCCGGGCGGGACTGCTCGTGACGTCATGATGGTCAGCAATTCCCCCACCCACTGGATCTTTCCCGCCAGTGACTTAACGGGGCTCGCAACGGAGTCGCTTGTACACACCGAAAGGCATCCTGGGTAATTTCCAACATGGCAGTTGCAGCGGCTGCCATCTGTATGGTATGTACTCATTTCTAGTCACTTACCAATGGGAAGCATTCTAGAATGGCGAGGCGATGTATATCAAGTTCTTGCGTGTTGTGGGATGTTCATTTTACTTTCCTGGGTTCTAACAAAGCTCCTGGGTCTGACGTGGAAAAGGGGATTTCGCGTTGGTGACCCACATAAAGGTCATCGGTGGTTTATGACTGAGATACTCGATAAACCAACATACTGCAATTTTTGCGAGCGTGGTCTTGTAAGAGGAGGATACTGCGAAAACTGCGCGATTTCGGTCCACGAGGAATGCATCGACGATGCGACAAAAAGATTTGCTTGCAAAGTGCTTGTTCTTTCGAAGAGAAGCTACATGAACCATCAATGGGTGCGTGGAAATTTGCCTCTCTGCAGTACGTGTAGTGTTTGCGGTTTTCATTGTGGTACAGAGCCTAGATTATGCGATCTTAGATGCGTGTGGTGCCAGGATAAAACTCACGATCAATGCCTTCGAAGCAAACCAAACATATGTGACTTCGGGAAGTACAGATCATTGATTTTGCCTCCGCACTGCATCAGTTTAACAGTTGAAAATTGGCGGAGTAAGAAGAGATTTGTTGTTCGTGAAGTTACTCCGCCTCCGATTAAAAACTGGAGTCCACTACTTGTGTTTGCTAATTGCAAGAGTGGAGATAATGAAGGAGAGAGATTATTAATGGCATTCAAAAGTCTACTGAATCCAGTGCAGGTACAAGTGCTATCGATGTGTATTGATATATTTTCGTGTAATACAGTCAAGCCTCTATTAAGTGGTCACCCTCGGGGAATAGCCAACTGACCGCTTAATAGAAGTGACCGCTTAAAAGAGGTCAAGTTTACAGTAAATATGGGGAGCGATTCAATTCCGGGGATTTGTTAAGTGACCGCTTAATAGAGGGTGACCGCTTAATACGGTGCCGCTTAATACAGGTTCAACTGTATTTCGTAAAATCATGTTTTTATAGGGAGGTCAGGGGGGGGGGGGGGGGGGGGGTGTTTCACATAGAATGCACTCTGGTCCATACTCTTCACTCCCAGTCCCTGCCCTGTCATTGGTAATTCCTGCACTTCTTTGTGCTTTTGCTTTTGTAGAATTTGCAAAATTGCAAAACATTTAAGTTCTACAATGTAACTGGGCATTGTCTTTGTAATCAGGTGGTAGATCTACATGAGGTGCCCCCCGAATCTGCACTTGAGTTTTGTAAGCTTCTACCAGATCACAG